>OY293417.1:49029109-50229109 GCA_958502065.1 Chrysolina americana | reverse complement strand
GTCTATCCACAAATCATCAAAAATGACGATCATTACTTACTATAAGAACGCAATAAGAATATTTGACATTATGAACTAGAACTGAAGTGATTGTTTCCAAAATTTTCTTTATATTCTTCCAAGGATTCTAAATGTTCCACAACGTGTCTAGAAGAATTCAAGGTTTTCCCATTAAACATTTGGTTCCCACCAATAATCTTGTCTCTTTATGTATATCTCTGTAACTCTTTTTACCTTGATTATAAAAAGGGCCTTCTATGAATGATCATCCGTGCGAAACAGTTACTGAATTTTCCATTATCGTAAGTCTCAACCCAATATATTCTGCGCTTTTCATTTTATCAGAATATCACAAATAACTTAGAAAAGTGCAACTTCTCGATGTAATAATTCCTTCCCAGGCTTTTCAGATTGTGTGTCTGCTACGTTTTCTTGTCCTTCCAATATTTTTTTCGTCGGCTAGTCTCTTGCAGGTACCGCAACAAAAAATTAAACATAATTTATATCGCCCTGAAAAACTTATACGAACGTGAGAAAACAAACTAACGAAGATTTAGATGATGTCCCTTACATTGTCAACAACACGGGTGACAGGGAGATGTAATCGTGTTCTTCACGTAGAGAAGGGACATGGAGTGATATATCACATTAGGATATAAATTGTCTTTTTGCTATTTCTTATGGCAAATCCCACTACCTGGCTTTCTTTCGGTTTGTTCTCTCTCCCCTCCATAAAAATTATGATGGGACAAAGTAGCTATATTTTCATGAATAAGTGAATACATGAATTATTCATTGAGTGGCTTGAATTACTTCTGTGATGTTTGCCTTTTTATTAAACTTTTCTTTTATACAGTGAGGTGATTTAAGTGTGCAGTTGCCGAAAGTTGGTGCATGTTCGATAATCAAATTAGGTGCTCTTAAAGTTGCTTTACAGTTCGCAATTTTCATTTTATGCAATTAATTGCGGAAGTTTTCAACCAATGAGAGGCTGCTATTTGACAGCTGAGTGGCCTTATCCATTGGTAGAAAACTCGTGCAATTTATTGAATGTAATAAAAATTGCGAACTATAAAGCAGCTCTTAGAATGGTTGCAAGTCAAACAGCATACTGGGTAGGTCAAAAACTATGACAATTGTGCATGAGTGAAGTACCTTCATTTTAGAAAATTCAGCAAAATGTTATTAATAAAAGTTTTCACAATTTAAAGATATGCATAGCCTCCAAAGAAAAATTATTTCCCAATTTTTTTATTTTCACACTAAAACCCTTTCATAAATTAATCACAATTTAATCAATTGTGCAAATTCATGCATATCTGTCAAGTTCATTTGAATTTTTATTTTCTATGGAATCACAAACTTCATTGTTCATCTGTTGTAACGATATTGAACACAACTTTAAAATTTCGGAAACTTTAGTTTTTAACAAGGTGGGACATGAGTAATGATAATATAATAAAGAAGATACAGGAAAAAAAATTATTTGGGATTTTTTGGTTTTATCTGTATATCTCCAGAATCAAAAGAGCTGAATTCTATTTTTTCACATCATTGAATAGGTCTCTGAAATACGCAACTTTGCCGCAATTCAACCGATACTCTATCTCTTATCTTTTACGAGATCCCCATGTACAGAAACGAATTTTTATAGCCCTGTATATATTATTAATGTGCAAGCAAAATTCTTCGGGAGGCATATTTTAGTCTCCAGGCATAACTCTCAATTTTATTGTAAACAACAATAAGCATATTTTACTCTAGTACAATTTTCAAACTGTAACCCTGTGTGCTGTTTGACTGGCAACCATTCTAAGTGCACCTGAAATGACTATCAAACATGCCCCAATTTTTGGCAATATTTGTATTTCGTTGTGCAATTGATTGAAAAAATTTCTCCATTTAGCACACCTAAATGAACATCTGTATATAAAGATTACAATGTGTTGGAACATTCAGTCATAACATCTATGGTATCATGAAGATATATAACTTTTGAATCATGTGGAACCAGATTTGAAATTTAGAAACATTAGTTTAGAATATCGACAACAGGATAATAACGTTTTTTCACAAGGATTATGTACATTTATCTTCATTTAATGATTGATTAAAAGTTCATGTGCATGGCTCCATGTCAGAATAACATAAATGAAAAATAATATAACGTCATGAGAACACACACCGGAGTAATATTTAAAAAAATATCATTGGACGACATGCACTATTATGAAAATTGTAAACATTTTGAATACTTTATAATCTGTGAATACGTAGGTGACACATGAATTATTTATTCACTCACTGACATTACATTTATATCTATGACAGCTCATGAAGAATCAAGTGACGTAAATACTGGGTTCTACAATGTACAAGAACTCAACAAGTACAATGAAAATATTAACATTTCTCAGAAAATAACAAATAAATATATTATCTATATTTGAAAATGCCCTCAATCAATATTATATCAACAACCTAAAGAACTAACATTTTGGCGCAAAAAAATTAAAAACATATTTTGCGATGAGCAATTTTTTAGTTTCAACCAGATTGAACCAACCTCACGTAGTCATGTAACTTGAACTTCGAATGAATTATATTTGAATTTGAATTTAGACACTTGGCGCGAAGAAATTAAATACATACATTTTACGAGGTGTTATTTTGTAGTGTGTTTCAACCAGATTGAACTAACGTCACGTAGTTTCAAGATGAAATGTTGTGTGGCTTGTTGAACCATGAATACATTATTTTTGAAACTGGATTTAGAGACTTGGGCAGGAAGAAATTAAACTCATAAGCTGGGGGAGGTGTAATTTTTTTGACTATTCTTACCAGAACGGCTTTTACTTATGAAGACTTTTTAGTAGCGAGAAATCTGAAGGAATTCTGGGCATTTTTCTGAATTGTTTTATTGTTGCTGATTTGATATTTCCAGTCATTATCATTCTGATAATAAATTATGTGATATTTTCTCCTGATGTAACTTATTCTTTTCAATTATAAATTACATTTTTTTTGTTATTTGTTATAATATAATTTGAAGATATTATTGTGACGTGTCACTATGGGCACTCTATTGGAAAGTGAATCATGCAATCAACAGCTATTAATTATACGACTCCTTTGATTGTTTCAAATTAAAAAATTAGTGACGTAATAGAGTGATATTTATAGAACATCTCCATATTGAAGGGAAAACACCCACATATATTTTTCATTGTGTTTATCGTATTTATAACCTTGAATAATTGATTTCACTCTATGATATTAAGATAATTAATATCAACAATTGATTACTTCAGTCATTGATAGTTACAATTGAAGGGTTTCTTTCTCATTTTGACATATTTGATAAAAAATTGTGATGATTAAAAAAAATATTTTGATTTCGAGCGAATGTATGGAGAATAGAACAGCCACAAATACTTTCCCCAGAAAATTTTCAATATAGAATTCTTCAAACTAATATCGCGTAAATTGTATTTCATACCGACTATTACACTTAATGACTTTTATTTACGAGAAGTATTTTAGATTTTATTGGGGCACAAAATTTAAATTTATGAAAACCGATGTAACGGAGACGAAGTAATCGCTAAAAATGGGAAATTTCCGCTGAAACCACCGGTATTGCTTATTAATTTTACTTCCCATTCCTGCAATAGCGTTTTGAGTGGTCGTTAAGAAGGAAAATGAGAGAATTGATTTGTGTGCACTGCGGGTTGCGGAACGGTGAGACAGAATGCATCAAGAAAATTGGGAATTACTTGAGATTTTTTTTTGTTTGTTAACGATCTACTAGAATGAGAAAAAATAAAGAACTCCAACTATACCATACTCTCGACGCAGATGGGCCGTGTTCTTATGTTTTCAAGACAACGAAAAATTAAGAACTAACTTATCATATTACAAACTGAGTGGAAGTAAGTAAGTAGTGTATTCAGACAGATTAGCCTTTTGACAATGATTGTACCTATACATTGCATCATGATTAGGATTTCTGGATTTATAAATTTTTTACATAAATATTAACAAATATTGAAGAATAGTAAATAAACTAAATATCAAGTAAATATAATACTTACATAGTATTCAAATGTAAGAAGTATTGGTTTCATATTAGGTAATCTGTAATGCTCCAAGTCACTTTCTTCTATTGATGTTTTTTCCAATAATTTTCATACCAATGTATGTAGAACCACTTTTTTTTACTGTAATATTCCACTAGATAGGAAAGTCGTATACAAATTCAATGTTGTGTCTCTGTCCAATGCACGGTGTTTGTATATGTCTCTCCATGTTATTTCCAACGTTCAAATTGTATACACTCGATAATAGTCCACCTGAATATAATCCTATACTCTTTCGACTGATGAATAGTTCTTGTAATAATATACTCACTATTTATATGTATACATGATATTCGAAAATGTGCTTCGCAAATAGAAATTAATACGATTTTAATCTTGACTACAGTAAATGTATAGCTTCGAAATGGAAATTTATCAATTTTCAACCTAAACAGTGAACACTAAAGCTCACTCGATATCTTCGACGGCATTACTTCCTGCGGGCCGAGTTTTCCTCTCCCAAACTGACAGCTTGATAAAGTGGATGCCGTATATTTTACTTAAGAAATATTTTCTACGCTCCCACCATCAAGCCTAAGTCTTGTCCCGTGTATCTTTAATAAATGCGATTATACACGCCTTCCCGATGGCACCCTATTTTATTAATCCATAGGATTCTCATGTAAGGGGTGTATCTGATAAGCTGTTCGTTTCATGCTCGTTTTGGATTGCATGACAAATGTCAATATATCATTCCCAGAGGCTACTATGGAAACAGTCGACGGTATGGTTAATTTGATTGAGAGAATTAATATTCGTTCAGAAATTGTTCAAGTCGAGTTATGAAAGAAAAACGACAGTTTTTATCAAACACAAGGCAATAATGAACATCACACACGGAGCTGCCTACGTTTCATCCCATTTTTTATGCAGGTATATAAACGAGTCCCTAAATATGTGGTTACGGCTTTCCGTTTTCAACTCCGCTTGATTCTTTCTTTGCATCCAAGTATTGCACATATCTGCATATGGTTACACCGTACTCATTGTGACAAAGACTAATAGGTCAGTCACTTCAGCATCTAAAATCAGAAATGGAAAAACAATGGAAACTTTCTCAAGAGTAGTATTTTAGTACTCGATGAAACAGTACAAGGCAAGCAAAGTTGTTAAAAATGTAAATTATAAGCATTGAAAATAAAGAAAATATCATCCTTTATCGTTCCCAAATTTGTGACCATTCACAAGTTTGGCAGCAGCGTAAATCACTTTTGTCCCATGCTTTTATTGATAATAATAATAGTTTTTCCTCAAAGGCATAGCCTGTGCGGGTAGATGACGGCTACTATTATTATTTGCCGTGGCGCCCTGCGTCGACTTACTGACGTTTTTGGTGGTGTTTTTACTTTTCAGCTGTTGATTAACCCGGAAAATCTACAGCCTAGCTACAACTGGGCAAACGTAAAGAAACGTTCTATGACAGGTCCCGCCAACCAAGGTCGATGATAGCAAGGAATTTTTTTATTTTACACTAAAAAATTATCTATGAATTAATTATGTGAATAATGCAAACTTTTTTTGAGTTGGTCTCGAATGTAGGGAGTAATTTTCTAGAAAATATAAACTATAGATCTTGGGTATGGTCAAATTTAAAAAAATGTTGCATTTTTTTTCATCCATAGAAATGATATAGAATTTTTGAAAATTCTACTGATGATCAGAAATCAATATTGAAACTTGGATCTTAATTTGGTCCCTCATACGATATCATGAAAGTAATTGTTACGAGGTCACAGTAATTTGTTGCATAATTTTGAGTGCGGTAGAAACGCAAGAATCCTAAATTGTATCGAAACTCACATCGTTAGGATTTTCATCGATGTGATTCGTGTGGATTTGCTAAATTTTGAGGATTCTAGTCAATCAATATAATGCTGTTCTAAAGCTACAATGTTTTTATCATTTCCAAGGACAGAAAACATGCCAATTCATTTTGAAAATTTGATAAAGACGCCGAAATCTGTGGTGCTGGCAAATTTTATTTGTACAACTGTCAAAAACACTTGACATTTCTGTATCTCTATTGATACATAAATGTTCGCTTTTTTTCAATGCAAAAATAATTCACAAAATAAACATGAAATATTACTTTTTTTTTAACAGTCAATTATTAATTGATTTTCTACCATTAAAAAATTTCATTTATGGGAATAATAATTGATAGTAAAGTTTGAACCATTATTTCCAACATAAATTCCTGAAGATGTTCTATGTTGCTGCTGATCAGAAACGTTAGATATTTCTAAAAGAGTTGATTCCACAATTTTATCAGATATTTCAATTTGTTTGAAAGAAGATGTACAATTCAATATTTTGTTAGAAATCTCAATTTTGTTATTCAAACTATCTTCTATATATGCTTCTGTTACGGAGGCAGATTTCCAGCCACACTGACGTTTTATGGATATAATGTTGCCCCCTGCATTTACCAGAAGAGTCACAGAGCTTCTCCTGAAACAGTGACCTGTGTAGCTCTTATACAAGTCTGTTCCAAACCATTTTTCAGTCAAGCTGGGAATTTCTCCAATTTTATTTATCTCTACATGTTAGTTAATACATTTTCCTCTTGAATATTTCAAATATAATCTGTTACTTTTTGTATGATGTGGCCGTTGTGCTCTATACTTGCGGTATATCTCAATATAATCAGAATTTTAAACAGTAAACGTTCTTGCGTAATAATCAGGTATTTGAACAATCAATATAGATCCAGCATCTTCAATGGAATCAATAGTTATATGTAATAATTCCTCACTGCTGATACCCAAAGTTAGAACAACCTACAAAAAAAAATTATTGAAATTAATACTAATTTTACAAAATTATGATAATATCTGTACCTTATAATGTAAATTTGTTTCGTTATCAACATCTTGAATAAATTTAGTGTTATCAACCCTTGATAAAACTTTAGATTTCTTCCCTCGGTATCCGACGCTTTTGTTCTTAATGAGCGGGACCAATTTTGAAAAGTTCCTTATATCAATATTTTCCTTAACACTCAATGTACTTTTCAACATTGAGTAGACGCTCCATAACGTAGGAGGTTTTATAATTTTTGATTTTTACTCAAAATAGTATATAGGCACTTTCTCAGAAACCTTTTTTACATGGTTCTTGTCGCACAATTCACGAAATTGGTCATATGTTTTCTCATATACTAACTTGGATTTGGCCGGTAACATATTACATACTATTGCATTTGCTTTCTCATATATATCTAATGGGGTATCACTAATACTATCATAATCAACATCCATCTTTTTGAAAATAACTTGAAATTGAAGCTGAACTACGAGCAAACTCAGTCAAACAGTCGGCGTGCCAACAAACCATTTCTATAGTAACGACACAGAAAGACCACTAGATGCTGTGAAATTGTATTGGAAATAATGATAACATTAAGGATAACATGTATGGAAAAGATAAGGATTGTTTTGGACTTATTTTTTTCTGACAGAAAAAGTTTTTGATCTATTTAAAAATATTATCAAGACAACAGTCGTTTAAAAGCGATAACTTATCGGGACACAAATCCACGTGTTGGAAGTATTTATTTTTAATATATTTCAGACGATGTAAATTCACATTCACAATTGTACAAAATATGTTGTTTGTATTTCATGTATAAAATTTGAGAGAATTTTTGTTCTCGACCTGCGATCTCGGCCAAAGATCAACACTGTCGTCTGCCATTGAAAAGGCACTCATTTTGTGCACTTAATACAAAATTAACTATTTTATAGATAATTACTCTTTAAGTTAACGACCAACTCAAAAAACGTTTGCATTATTTCTATAATCATTTTCTAATGCAGAGTAAACGTTTCTTGTGTTTTCAACTCTTTTAGATATTCGTCGGCCTAGTTACTAATAAAGGTATACATCCAAACCTGGAAAAGGTCGCAAAACTGCAAAACAATAAAGGATATTTTTTGTTGTCACCATTTTGCGACTACTTTGCATTTTTTTTTACAAAATATCCACAATTGTTTGAAAATTACATTTTTACAAGGCACACGGCCTTGTACGAAAGTCATTTAAAAATAATTTTATGAGAATATGCATTGTTTGCTATTATTTTCCCATTTTTGCTAAAGTGATAGGCATATAAAACACGAATTTGAAGTTGCTCTACAATTTGAGGGTATAACACTCATTATCTTGTCCCTTTTATGTATTCATACATATATAGCCTCTTGGTGAACCAGTTTTATTGATTTGGGTTGAAGCTATTATCTGTATATACAGTGTGTTTCACTTCTCATGGAAACACCCCCGTATCTTCCGTAATTTTCACTGCACAAAAACAGCGATGGAACCACACATTTTTCCAGAAACTTATATTAGGGGGCAAAATTGGCCAAAAATTCCTTCGGATTCGTGTTTAGGATCCTCGAATTACTGCTACTACACCTGTCTCTTGAAAAATTTTCAGTCCTGAAAATTTCAAATTTGTTTCACTTCTCATGGAAACGCCTCCGTATCTTCCGTAATTTTTGACGTAGAACCATCACATTTCCAGATAGTTACACTAGAGATGACCTCTCTACACGAAAGCGGTCATCATCAGTGGAGTACTTGAAAAAAAATTGAATTTTTCAAAACTGAAATTTTTTCAGGAGACAAGTGTATTAGTAGTGATTTGGGGATCCTGAACACGAATCCGAAGGAATTTTGGGCCAATTTTACTCCCTAATATTACTTTCCGGAAAAACGGGTGGTTTCATCGCTGCTAGCGAGCAGTGTATATCACGTATGATGACCCCTATCGTGCAGAAAATTCATCTCTAGTGTATCAATCAATCCTGAGAATTTTATGATATTTCGTCAAAAATTACAGAAGATACGAGGGTGTTTCCATGAGAAGTGAAACACACTGTATACATATACATTTTTGATCGTGATCATTCCATACAGACTCAGACAGGTTCGCACTCGCCAAATGCCGAAATTAAGGTCAACAAAAGCTATGCCATATCCAACCGCACTCACGAGAACACATTCCGCATTTTCATAGCACTCTCCTGCCGAAATACGTTTCCCATACAGAAATGGGCGGACTCCTTCTGAGGCTATTGTGGTCCTTTCTGTCGCACGCCGACCAGTTTGAGTGCTATCGCCGAACGGCACACTGACGATGACATCTACCGCACTCAAGTCTAATGCACATGTTCCAGCATATTTGCGTCATGTGACGTCGTTGTGGCGAAATCTAATGAAGCAATTACCGCATCCAGTGTGACGGCGACGTTAACACACTTTCAGCCGATTCGCGGAATTGGATCTCTAGGTAAGAGTAGACGGGACGTTTGTTTCTCAGGACCGTACCAGGAAATCTGCGTCATTGGAAAGGGGGCTCTGGGCTTTGACACAGCCAGGAAATCCTGGATCTAGAATCAGCTCTAGCGAAATTACTTTGACGACTACTGTCTTGAATTAACATTGGGAAAAGAAGTAATGAACATGGCACGGATTATATGGAGTTCTACGAACTCTGTTCGATTTCTAATTTTTGATGTAGTACGTAGGTGATCAAAAGTTACCCAAACGTGTGGCTCTTTTCGCCAGCCATCAGAAGAAAATAATTTTTTTTGTTCTCATCAACCAGCTGCAACCTTAGAATCCTCAGAAGTCTTCGAGAGACTTGGGTGGGCTAGGGATTCATTATCATCATCGACCGAAATGCCGGTTGTTCTGAGTAGAACTTTTCTGCAACTGTCTGGTCTATCTTGTGAATACTCCGGATCTTCTGATCAACTCCTGGAGATTTCTCACGAGGTTTCCTGTGGTACGATATCTACTGCACTAAGGTATCATGCTATACAGCTTTGCATTCAAACAGTATGTGAGAGGATGTTTCGTCCTCCTCATTACAGAATGTGGATTGTGTGGAGTCAGATGTTTTCTTGGATAGCAATGCCCTGTCAGCAGTCCTACCATTCCTGAAAGGGTTCTGACTCAATTCAAGAAGGTGTCTTTATCATAATTTTTCCGTGAGTACTTCTTGAGGAAATCCCCCAAGGAGATTAATGGTGGTTCTCAACCTATTTCCTCGTGATCTGCGTAATATCCCCAAACGGAATTCCACGGGCTGGTCCTGGTCCAATGAGAATTGTTGTTGAATGCTCCCCTGACCCAGTCAGGTAGTACCATATTTTGTGCTTCTATATAGGTAGTAGCAAATTTTTGAACGTGTAATGCCATGCACGAGACCGGTGGCTGCTGAGATTCAAAGTCATGTTCTTACGGATGATTGGATTATGGACCGAGCACCCAACCCGCATGCCACCACGACCCATATTCCAGCCCTTGATCCATTGCTTGTCTTAGAGCCATCCGTATACCAGATTTCCCCTCCAGATATCATTGGTATGATCTTTGATGTGACTTCCCCATCATGATGGCTGTTGCCCCTACATTGGCGCAGGAACATTAGTTGGGATGCTTCTATTCTTGCTTCCGCTACAATATACAATTGCGGCGGAGGAAAGTTCAGAATCACCGCCAGACCAAAATTTGACCTGTCAGGCAATAGCATCAGTGACTCAGAGCATGGCCAGTCTATGTTAACTAACCAGCCTTTCTCTGTTGTCACTTGTTCTACCTTTGACCACGAAGGAAGGGCTCCATACGTTGACAAGGGCTTCACTTTGAATGTGTATAGCCAAAGGGATTATTTGAGTCCAAGTCCCCAAGTTTTGCCTTTGTCAGTACTTTTTTAGGTATTTCGAAACTCCCGTCATCTGTTCGAGGAGCTCTGTCGCTTTAAGTATAGGTTTTGTTGGTAAAATGAACAATCGTGTTGTTTCTGAGGTTAACCGCGAGAATCTTCTTCATGCACCACATATCATATGTATATCTGTAAAGGCTGATTGTACCAGAACCACATACAGACCCCCCCATAAAGTTTCGTTTAACCATTATGACGATATCGTCAGCCTATCCATGAGTATACACCCCTCTCCGGTTTTCTAATCTGGCACCATATTAGTTCTAATTCGGACTTCCTCTTCTCCCTCATCTCTATATGTATATTGTGGTGGCCTTATTTTCTCGTTCCTTATTCTTTTTGGTTCTGTCTTCCAAACTATGGGTCTGGTATATCAATTTCGCCCTCTGAATACATGTTACTTTTCTTTCTATCAGTTCTGGTATCAACTCAATATTTGAGTAACGTTAGCTTCGAAAAACTCCGCTGGGAAAATATTCGAAAAATAGTTATTTCAATATATTCTTAAATATAATTTTTCATTTCCAAGTACAAGATGAAACAAAATTACGTGTATTACCCTGTTTAACTACTCGACCAACGATGTTTTGCTTTGTCGTGAAACTATCAACATTGTACAAGAAAAAAACTGTCAAACAGAAAAGTAAATCACGATTGCATTTCATAAATAGAACATAAAACTCCCAGCAAACTGAAACTAAATATAACCTACACATCCATTTATAGCGAAAATATACATCTGAATCTAGTTTTACGATCTTTAAACAAAGTCCAACACCCATTTTCATTCTTTCGCGTTTTCATAGTTTTGGAATGTTTTCAATACAGTGTATTTTTGTATTCGCGACTGGAAGGAAGGCCCATCACTCACATGCCAAAACTTGAAATAATTCATAACCTAATAAAACTTCTCCTGAGGATTATCTAGGGTGACGTCTCTCTGGTTGAAGGGGAAGTCGAATCAGACAGAAGGGCACGAATATGAGATGAGATTTCACCGCATTTGATGAACACCGAAGTAGAGGGTTGATAAAATAACAAACGAAGGAATTATTCTAATCAGTTGTGAGATGTACTCTGATTTTGGGAACCTTTCCTAATTATCGAGTCGTTATTCTTCTGTATTTGAGAATCTTGAAACCCTTGGGGTAATTTGGGAGCAGAACTGCATAATAATATGTGGATATAGTATTCGAGGGCAAGTCGGATTAGTATCTTATAAATCAAACGCAATTGATAAGAAATGAAATATCTCTTGGCACGAAACAGAAAACCAAGTTTTTGAGGGGGGCACTATTGGCATTTTCCTTGAAAGGGTAATGCTGATGGTGATACGGAGCATTGAAACGGATGTCTTCACTAGTACAATTACGCTGGGTAGTGAAAGATTGGCTTCTCTAGAGATATTACCTGCTTGGGTTTTATAAGCGTTAAATTAAAATAATTTGTAGGATCACCATTGTAAATATTGATAAGGATCCCTAAAATGAGCTGAATATTTTTTTGTGAAGCTTCACCTAAAAACAAAATAATTCAGTACTTTCAACTTACCACAAACAAAAAATTACCTCAAACTCCAAGTGCTTTGGCCACAATCTTTGAATTCTCACTGAATGCCGCTTCTTGGCAAATTTTCAAAAAAATATGCGTCCAAGATTGGATCCTGGATACGCTCTTGGAGGTTCTGCTGCTTGCTTGTGTATTGGGCGTTCCTTCGATTCTTCTGGTTCTCCATTACGGGTATCCACCTCAGTACCGAGAATTGCACCTCCGATGCACTCTTGGTGGTTCTTCTAGCCCGAGGCAGTTTGATTCGGTTTGCTTCGTAGATGTGGTCTTTAATTCACCTCCACAATAGGCAATTGCAGTACCCGGGGAGATCCCCAAGGAAATATGTCTAGAATTCCCTAATTACGTGGGTTTGAGTGTTCCTAAGGAGCTGGTTTCGAGGATTCCTTGGATTTTTCCCTGTTTACTTGTGGTGATACCTACGATTGCTCTTGTTCCTGTTCTGGGGTTCATACCTAGGTTTGCCATCTCTGGTTGCACCCTCGCAGCTATATGATTGTCTACCCCCGAATGAGTTGTAGAGGTCACTGGTATGGTTTCCTTTGTGAGTGTGGTCTTCAAGTCACCTCTTACGACAGGCAGACAGTACTCGGTAAGGTCCAAAGAGGATGATTTTGGGGGTCCCTAAGGTGGTGATTCCAGGGATCCCTTGAAATGTTCCCTTGTTAACTTATGGTTATAGGGTATCTCCATATACTCTTTTTCCCCTTTCCTTAGTACCTGCTTCCACGCTTAGGTTTGCCATCTCAAAAGGCACCCTCAAGGTTGCTTCTGGTCCGCGCCCTCAAATTGGTTGGTTTGTCTTCCCTCGAATGGGTTCCATAGGTCCTCCTACAGTTCCCCCCGTAGGTGTTTTGTGGCCTCCTATGACAGGCAGACTGTTCCTGCGGAGGTACCCAGGTCAGTGGTTTCGAGGGAGGAAGGTTACCTTCGGAACTTAAAATTTTTCATTAGTAATACCACAAGATCATAGGAAATCATCAACTATCCTTCCAAGTATCGAGACATATTCTACGAAATACCACAAGAGCAATAGCTTGAGTGGTGGAAATGTCAAGTTAGGAGGTAAGTTCAATCGATTATTTTCGTTCGCTCGATTTGTATTCGTTACGATTATACAGCGAAATTCGATTACCAAATCTTTTTTGACGTACATAAACAAACGTGTTCAATGTGTTTATTATTATGAAATCTTTTCCTTTGTTGACAACAACGAAACACCAAATCGATATTACGTCATCAAAGAAATTTTCAGTAATTATGTGTTGACTGGGTAAAATTCGCAGTCGATATTGGATAATTCCGTGATGAGTTGTATAATCAGATTGATCCGTTTTCTGATTTACCAGAAACACCTAATTAACGCTCAACGTGGAAAGCCCTGTGCATAATTATTTACTTGTGCGCCAACCATTATTCTTTGTGAAAAAGTAGATGAATCTCAAATATGATAGAAGTTGAGTTCTTCCAAAAAGCATAGAAGAAGTGAACCAATGAAATTGAAGATGTTCCTCAATGTTCTTAACACCATCAGATGAAAAATAGGTTACTTATACGTCAACCATTATCGAGTACTCATTGTGAAAAAGTAGATGAATGTCCGATATGATAGAAATTGAATTCTCCCAAAAAACATAGAAGAAGTTAACCAATGAAATTGAAGATGTTCTTCAATATCCTTAACGCCATCGAAGTTCGATCAGAGAAAATAATGACCACATGTAGACATATGTTTCAACTGCAAATCAATACTTGAAGAGAATATATTGATTGATTGATTGAAAGTACTATCCTTTGCCGAAAAGTGGCAACATATTGCGAATAATTTCAAAAAAATGTCCTGCATGGTAGTATATAGAGAGAGATATTTCTGCAATTTTCATCGTCCTCAGAATATTTTCAAATAGCTTGCTTGGTATGAGTTTATATTGTTACTTCAGAATACCATACAGATTTGTTCATAAATGACTGAACTTGCGTTGAAGCGTTGACCACTCTGTAAGCAATATGTATCCATCTTGACGACGGTTTGCTCTCAATATAATCGTCTTGCCTTCTTGCTTTCGCCTCCCCTAACCCCTTGGCATCATCATGGATTCGATTCCAAACGGTGGCATACCTGCGGGGGTGTATCAGTGTCTAAGTTATAATTGAATTTCCTCTTTGAAATGCCGGTCCTGTATGTGTGTTAGCTTTCCACCTCAACGTCATCCCTCCCGCATTGTCCGGAGCCTGCCGGTGAACGACAATTGACACTCGGTAACGCTGTCAAAGATTTCCATTAAGCGCTCCAGCAAACAACCTGCTAGATTATTAATGGCGATGTTGTATGATGAAATTGACTTTCCATAAAACCAGATGAACTTCAAATTAATCCGCGACTAACGAGAAAATCTCTTCGTCGAGGCGTTTATGGAGAAACTGTCTCGATTTAAACGGACCGGTTCCCCTTTCAACGCTTTGACTGGCAAATTCCGCGACAATACAACGCGTTCTGCGTTAATAATTAATGGTATTGTACGGCGACGACAAATGCTGCCTTTGTTCAAGTACTTTGAGACGTTTACGTTGTTAAGCAACACGTCAGAGGAAAAATTCCGAGAACTCTCGAGACAATTTGTTTCTCCAACATCCATCTGAACAATTCGTGGTCAGACGTCGGAAAATGTGAAAACGAAAATGTAACCAAGTGGGAGTGAAGTGCTCCACTAAGACTCAAATTTAATGAAATAGTTACAAGAGCTCGTCGAAAAAATATTAGATCATTTTGCTGCTTACGATATATACAAATATATAGAAGTTGAATTTCCGTGGGGATGCGGTCTTCTATATTACTGCCAGTCATGAATACTTACCACTACATTGATAAAGATATACTGTACTTTATCCTTCAGAAACAACTGCAAAATTTTCAGTGACAAAGGGGAATTCTCCCTTCAGATAATCAAGTAATTGTAACAAAAGATCTATAAAAGGCCGCATTTCAAACTCATGAACATCTCTTCTATTATATTGCAAGGATTTAGGAGTGACTTTTGATAACCAGCTAACATTCAATAACGGTTAAGGAACATCGGACAGAGATTCGAGACCTCATTGCATCGGTTTGTCAGATGTGAGTTGCCTAGAAGTCAATCCCGATGTCTGGTGCTTGCACCAACCACAAGCGGTGGTGCTGTAGGTTTTCCGGGTTTTCCCAGATCTGAAAAGCGAACATACCACCAAAGCATCAGTAAGTTACTGTTATGGCAAATAATAATAATAGCCGTCCTCTACCCGCAAAGGATATGCCTTTGGGTACACGGCCTCCCCAGACAACTGGAAGGCCGTCAACTTTTGGGTTTGGAGTGTCTACATAATATAATGGTACTGGATACAGCATGTGGAGTCATCATGAGTTCAGATTCCCTTCTCTGCATGGTCTGCGACCATGAAAATGCAGTGATTGGAGCATTTCTTTTCAAGGCAGCATACTGTGCGGCCGATTAACTCGGTCTCGTATTCGACACTGAATGAACGAACCCAAACTCTGTCACCGAGTTGGAACCCATGCAGCAAAAGCCCACATCAAAGCTGCGGAGAGTCAGAGTATCCCACAGCTACATTAGGATAAGCCAATGCATAGGGTCTTCCTCAAGAACATTAAAGACCTTGGCTTGTCCAGAAACCTGACCTTCGCATTTCTCAAGTCAAGTGGGCTGAAGTGAGCCTCAAACTGGCCTGCCAGGATGGTGTCTTCAACAACCTTATCTACCGTAGTCGCGTGATCGGGATGGGTATAGAGGTCTCTGGCAATAGATGCAGATGTCGTGGGGCAGCCGACACCATAATGCATCTGCTGTCAGCTTGTCCAGATTATGCGGCCTCAGCCTATATCTACAAGCATTACGCGGAGCTACGAGTATTATACTACCATCTTCGATACTGGTACGGTATAGACGAAACACCAGTGTTGCCTTAGGCTCCCTAGGATATCTAGTCCGTTCTGGAGAATAAGAAGTGCCGAATATTTGGGAACTACTCATTCCTTGCCATCAGGCAAATACACGCCAATAAGCCTGATGTAGTGTCCTCCTGAATCATCAAAGTATAACGATTTTCGTCATAGAATTTTCGGCTCCTGGCAAAACGAACATCGTCCGAAAAGGGGAAGAAAAACGGACAAAATATCGAGACTTGCTCTTTGAACTCCGCAGGCTTCACCCAAACCCTTCTGTTAAAATATTCTAGTCATAGGGGTACTTGTTGAAATAAAGGATACGCTGCTCTCGAATCTGAAAATTATACTGTTGGATAATGAATTTGCTGAAGCTTTTGCGGACAGAGTTTTTACCATCACTATTTTTATTAGAGTTTGAAGAACGTCGTAGTTTGGAAATATTACGGATCGTTTTGCTAGCGCGAGTTACTGAGTTTTTTAGAGATCTCTTTATCTTTGATATTATCTCCGATGACTGAATTTTTTGATTCGAAAAAACCTAGAGGGATAGCAGACATAATATTCTGATCAGTAATCACATGAGTACTATCTCTGGAAAATTTCAATGTACCTCCCATTTCGTACAAATCAAAAAAAATTCACAGTACTACTTTACTTTTCCAATAATATTTATATATAGAAGGTCAATTAATATACTTTCGCTCTTATTCGCCAATATAAATCAGTTGAGAAACCAACTGTATACTCTTATACCAAACTAGTTCAGCTTTCAGTGTTGATAGTTCTTTTTTTGTTTCGCTTTATAGATTTTCATAGTCTCCACTTCCCTTACGCTTTTTTCGTTGATTTTTTGCCCGTATATACTCCTGTAACTTGGGCTTGGGCCTGTTAGATCTATGAATAAAATTATGAGTAACTGAAAAAATAAATACTGGTATTTCAAATTTGAGGCGTTTTAATTTTTAATTTTTCCATGCAGTTGATTTTGTTACAAATTATCCCTTTCATCAGTCACTAGAGACGGGTACGAATTGCCTAAAGAACCTTTTGTCATTATAGGGCCATAACTATGAATTTTCACTCACTGTAAATCTACTACAGTTTTGGGAAATACGCTTCTCAACATCATATGGTTAATTGCAACGAGAGAAATAACTCATAGACCCTGTTTACTATTTGTATTTATTATTTTTCACAACATTTTTTATATTTTACGGCATTCCCTCGTTCGTTGCTGGTTTTTCTTACAGTACAATATTTTACGACAAATCTTTGAAATTGAAAAATAGGATAATTTTTATTATACTTATTTTTTTATCTCTAGTAGGTACAATTTACCTGCCCATAACAGCAATTTAGTTCGTTATACTTCCTGTCTCAACACATTTTATAGTTATCTTTTTGTCAAATGTCCCTCATTTCTTCTAATCTTCCAAACATCAGTAAATGACAAATCAGTCCTTTCGTAATTTTCGCAAAAAACAGAAAATATTTTATTGTACCAAATCAGGTAAAAATTGTTGTGCCGCCGTGTTGAAAAATAGAAATTTTTTAAACAATCAAAAATCTGGACCTGAACAACAATTTTTACAAAAAAACAATCAAAGAAAATTGTCAATTCGTTCAAATGTTAGCAAGGGATACTTTGTGGACAGACTGTATGTGAAAGTTCCTTTCGAAATCCTATTTTTCAAGTTGGCTTCATTGGATTTTTATCAGAACCCTAAAGTGGCTCTAATATATTTGATCAGAATTTAAAACGAATCTTTCGACCCATTCAGACACTATAAAGGAAGCCCAGGATCCATTTATACCCAATATAATACTGAATGAGAAAACGTGTCATCCCTCTCAGCTAAAGTAAGAACCAGGAATTGACAAGGACAATTGGGTTGAATTGAAAGACAGAAGAAATTACAAATGGAAGAGAAACAATTGCTTCAATGAAATATAATACATGTTTATACACTAAATAGCAAGAATATACATGCTGGATTAATTCTATATAAATGTTACTATGTTCTTGATTGTCAGTGTGATTTTACTCACTTAGGAAACTAATCTGTCTGTTAATGCCCAGTTCATTGTTCTATGAGATCGTACACAGCAGTTGGTTTAGGCCGTTTACAGAAACTCTCTTACTCTCCAGAAAAAAAAGTTTTGCAGTGATGACAAAGTTATATATATGGAATGTTCCCAAACTACGATTATTCACCTCTAACGATTGATATGCATGATTCCAAGTCGAACCATAGAGTCAAAGAATTTTCCATCGAAAGTGGATTCATGAAAATGGCGGAAAAAGATCTTTCATCTACTGATAATCCAACAACACCAACTACAGTTCAATCACAATAAAAGTAGCCCCGCGTATGATTGAATGAAAACTCATATCGAATTGTTCAATGTTTCAATAAATTCATTTCATGGATTTTTTCCTCTTTCAATTTCATTATCTACTTTCCAATCCAATGTCATCCCAATAATAATAAAAATCATTGAAAATTAATTGAAAAACACAAATCAGATATCGAATGCATATTTTTTCCGAAATTTATAGAGTGAATATTCAACGGATTTAATTCATTTATAACATAATAATATTGGTCAGAGGTGCATGAGAATTAAATATTCGAGCGTGGAAGTATTATGTTTTGTTTGATGAAATAGGCATTGTTTGTGTTTGGAAATATTTCACGAATCGGATGAAACATAGGTAAATAAAGCTGTTTGGAATTCAGTGTATTTTTGTTTGATGTGAGTGCAAAAACAATTCCTGTTATCGGCCCAGTCTGTAATTGCGGCTTTATGAATTGCCAAATATAGTGGTTCTCAAACTTTGGTAATATCACAAGCAATTGATCATGGAAAAAACAGCTTAGGTGCTCACATAAGAAATTATAGATGGAGGTTAGCATCGCCCAACAATTGAAGTAGATATTATATAAGTATCTGAAAATGAACATTTCATGTTAACATATTTCAAAAACAGCACACATTCTTTATTACTTAATCATTCGTACTGTGATAACATTCAAAATAGTCAAATATGTCATATTCTGAATGGGAAAAATTAAAGAATGAACTATATTGAATGTAAAAATCAGAAAAAAGTTCTGATATCACAATAATAAATAATAATAAAGTGCTTATTACAATATGGAAGTTCATCTGGTAGGATTCATTATCAAATTATTGGTGAATTGTTATGTAAGTTCTTCTCAAATTTTCTGTAACTGATCAGTTACAACTTTCAGCGAATTTGGATACTGACCTTCACTGAATGACTCATTTACCATTCCTTTCATCTCTTCAACCATCTTCCAACTCTCTATGGTTATATTTTATGCCACTGATATTCTTCTATTATTGTATGTGAATTTTGCTTTTTAAACTAATTCTCAAAAATAGTTTTTTAGGTTTTTGTATCTGGTGTAAATACTTTTTCGTTTTCGGTTGTCTTAGTGTTTTTTGATAGTTCGAAGAGTGTTTGTTGTAATTTTTTTCGAGTCGTTAGTGTACCAGTAATTTTTATTTCTGTTTGTTTTAATTTTTTCACACGCTACCCCCTGCCAACCATGAGTATGTTTGATAATATGGATGCAACTTTTTTGTGATAGAAACTACAAATCATGCCCCCAAGTAACCTGTTAACAGAAGCTGTTAAATTCTTCAATTTAAAAAATATTTATGTAAACAAGGCCATTTTTTTGGAAACTATTTTATTTTCAGGATGAGCTGACATTGTCTAATAATTATAGATAGGTATTTATTCAACAAAGGAATAACATAATAAATAACAGCTGGGGTGCATGCTTGTCTATCGACAGATGATAATGATATGAAAGTCAAAAAATTGGTTATAACGGATTGAAGTGAAAATCAATTGACCATGCTTAGTAGCGAAATATCAATAATCAAATAACTTTCACGTTAGTTGTCTGAGAAATTGATTTGAAAATTTTATACCAGTTAATTTTAGCCAATCAGATGCCTGCATTTTGATATGTTGCTATGACAATAATCCAATTTCTTCGGAAATTTCCCTGCCTAGAGGGAAATTAATAAGTGGAAATTTTCCTCTGGCTTGACAGCTGTCATAAACACAATGGCGTAAAATATTTTTGACAGATATTTATTTATAACTAAATTCTAGGTACATTTTATTATCTGTTATTTAATTATTTAAACCACATTTTAATAGAGCATAGGGAAATTATAATATTTGACAACAAATCCGAGATTAATAAATGAAGGTGCCGCCGATGTAATTCATTAGCGTCCGAAAGAAGTAGACCTTAACTTGTTTTCCCTTTCCTCTAGTACTCTAAAATTATGTGATTTTGGTAGAATATTTGCTTCTCTATTTAATTATTTAAACCACATTTCACTAGAGCATAGGAAAATTAAAGTATTTGTTCAGTTGCGAATTTTTAAAGAAAACTCGCACTTCGAGAAAATTTCCTGAAATAATTCATGCTCTAGGGAGATTATAAGTGACAATTCCGCGGCAGTAAAGCCTAGTTCATGTTAACGTAAGATAAGGTAACGCTATCTTGCGTTTCATACCTTACCTTGCGTGAACATGAACTATGCGGTTTATTATTTCTGTTTTAGAAAGAACCACACAATTATTACATATTCGAAATAAATGGCGGATGCGCATTGAAAAATATTTCTACAACTTCATAAAAAAAATTCCCAGATATTAAGTGATCGAAAGAGCGATGTATGTGCATTCACAAAAATCCATGTAGTGTATTAGGTGTTCCACAATAAATGTAATGAGTGATATATTCCCAAAAAAACACCAATTCCTTCATTTATAATCTGTAGATTAGATATTCGGTACTAATTGTAGCAGGATTCCTGGAACGTGAGGCAGAAACCCTGGGTGATCATGTCTCAAGCATATTATAGTGTCTTTGGAACGCTCAATATAAAACTAATATTCATTTGCGAATAATGCGTGATGCTTCATGATGGAATGAAAATATTCCAGAGATTTTTGAATGTATAAACATAATATACTGTTCTTTCAGAATGTGTATTTTTATGTATAATCATCACCTATTGTCTTTATGTATGAGCTTTCTATTTTCGTGTTCTAGGAATGAAACAGCACAAAAATGTACGCGCTCAATCAAATGTAGGAATTGGTAATTTTTTAGAAAAATTTGATATCACTCATCACATTAATTGTGACATAGCCATGCACTACATGGAATTCCGTGATTACACAACGTTCCCTGGATTTTTTCATATCTGAAAAAATATTTCAATTTTGCCCAAACTGAAATCCGAGTATGATTCAAGATAATCAACTAAGGCGTCTTCGCCATTTTATCGGATTACTTTTGTATCCAAACCATTCGTGCCATACGCTTGGGCCGATAATAAATTTCAATCACCTGACGATTCTACATCACATATCATAAACTGAACGGAATTCGTAGAACCCCAGAAACTCATATAATTCTTGCCGTGTCCAAATTTCTAATGAAGCAAAAATGTCTAATGGGCCTGGGAAAAATATCTTGTCATGCCCGTTTCACAACTGTAGTTTCAATGATTAGAAAATGTAACTCTCCCTTCAGTAGTAAATGTGAAAAGTGTTGATACTTATGTGTATTTTGTATAATATATATCCTACATATTTTTTCATACAGATAAAAAGTTACATTATAATTAGTACAAATGACATTGTTAAAAAGAGATAATATCGAAAAGTGAAAATATCATCAGTTGAACAGTATTCACATAAAATTTCAGATACAAACGGTGCCGCAGGATCATTGCATGTGGTATGTCTTGTTTTTCCTTCGCTGAACTCAAAGAGTCTTTCAATTTTTTTAAAGGTATTTCAATAGTCTTCTAATAGTCTCATGTTCTCGTTAAATATGACCAATCGGATCTTTAACTCAGGGAATGCTTTTTTTATCGACATAACTTTTACTGCACTCGGTTCACTGTTTTGACAGTCATTCGGTCTACTGTCAATCATTCCGCCTCTATATTTCTTCTATATTGCATATCAATTAATATCCTTTTACATGTACCCATTCAAAACAAAAACTTCTTTCTGTGTTTTGGCTCTGCTTCGGTTTCGCGAATTCATTTGGTTCGATCTACCAATGTTTTAATTAAATAATTGTATTTGGATGATGATTTCAGTTATTAGGTAATAGGTATCGATCAGTGTTAGGTGTTTTTTTTTTATATTGTGTGCCCCAGATGGTAATCTTTGCGAAAAATGAGAACGTCTGATAAAACCGGTCAATGCAACTTTCATTACTCTTATATTTTGTTTCTGAAATTGAAATACGATGATGCTCATCTCTGATCCAACGAATATCATATCTCTGACGTTGAAATGAAAACGATGTGAAATCAAATTCAGATTTCGTCCTTTAACATTCAATATGTTTTATTCGAAACCTATTCCAAGATTTTATGTAATGAATGATTGAATGAAAAATTTCTTTGTAATGTATAACATAAATAATTTGTATGAAGAGGGCGGTAAAATTATTTCTCGTCGAATGAAAGAGCTACATATTCTAATTATCATTATTATTTGATTATGAAAACCTCCACACTCTCTAATGAAGTTTTAATATCTCCCAGGTGAAACTCATTTCTCTTCCGTTTTATTATCACTTTTCTCATGTAGTTACCTATATACCGATATATAAAGTATATAAAGATTTACTACACTTATGGAAGTGGCAATTTCCTGCTTAATGGACCATTGTGTAACAGGAGTTTATTAAAATCTCCATTGTGATTCAGTTTCGCAGAGGAGCTTATCTGATATAAGTATCCTTCAGGGGACTATAAACACCTACGATGCGCAGAGGAGAAACTTCAAAGCGAAGCAGCAAAGGACCGCATAATTTTTTTCTTCGAATTAGCAGAAATTGTGTGACAAGAAACTGGGACAAATCTACGTCTTTCTCAAGGTTAAACTACAAAATGGCAATTATAATGAAAGATGACTTGAAAAATGAAGCAATGTCTTCTTTCGAACGATATTGCATGATGATTTAATTGAGCTCAATTCAGAATTGAAAATCAACCGGAACAAATCTACTGCTCTTCATAGAGACAATAAAATAGAATGGAATGAAATTAAAATATCTTGATTCTTTATTCTTCCTCGATGAAATGGCGTAATTAGATAATTCGTCGATATTTCTTATCGATTCTGATCATTTCACGCAGTGTTACAGATAATTTTGAAAATACCCACGGTAGTTCAATTCTTGCGATTTTTTTTTGTAGATATGCGTCTTCTCTGAATAGTTGGGTAAGCAGAAATTATTCGAAAGTAGTCAAGCCATCATTAAACAGTAATATTTCATTACACTCCTGGGAAATTGTAAGATATAAAAAATGTACAAATTATATTTAAAACTGCATACCGACTGGGTTGCCTTAATTATGATGATATTATTATTATTTTGTATGAATACCGATGAGATATATACAGGGTAAGTCAGAATAAGACCGACAAACTTCGTACACAGATTCCTTACTTCATTTCGAGATATATCCTAAAATGCAACCCTCTGAGATACAAGGTGGCCAAAGTCCGAAAAAAATTATTACTAAATTTTTTTACTTCAAAAGTCCTGAAGGAAAAATATGTAAACGTGGTACACTAATCAAGGTTTACCATTTGGATGAGTTCATGCCATAATTTTTAATTTTCGTGAAACATTATCTTAGTTACGTTGGTAGATTGCCATATATTTCGTCACATTTTCTTTAGACAATGAATTGACAAATGAGTGTTTGACATCAGTTTCAGTTTTTCATAAATATCGCAGAAACCTCAACATAATTATGACTTTTAGGTCAAGTACCGATGAGCCTAACTGATGTCAAACACTCATTTGTCAATTTACGTGTCTAAAGAATATATGAAGGAAAGTGTGGACACTTATCACCCTAACTACGTCACTGTTTCAAGAAAATTAAACACTATAATATCAAATTATCACATTGATAAACATAGATGATTGTACCAAGTTTCGAATTGTTCTCTTCAGGAGTTTTATTAATTCCTAACTATTGACACCCTGTGTTTCAGAGGGGATGCATTTTAGGATATACATTGATAAAAACTGCTCACCTTGAAAAATAAGGAATCTGTATACGAAGTTTGTAGGCCTTATTCTGGCTCACCCTGTATACAGGGTCACTGATATACCGGGTGTAATACGATCATGATACACCCCCCGTGTCTCCGTTAGTTTTAAACGTAATTGATTGAAATTTGAGATATTCCATATAAATCATAAGCGGCACTTTTTGACCTACAAATGATTTTTTCCACTTCCGGTTCCGCCGGAAGTGAAACCAACTTTCGATTTTTGAATGGAACACCCTATATATTATTACATTACATGAAATCTGCATAATTTTCTGAATTCATCGATACCACATAAGTGACATTTCAAAGGTCAAAATTTTTGATAATTTAATTTATAGTTTTCCATTCAAGTGTGCCATGAAGGTTCAGAGTCATTCCAATTGACCTATCTAATGCTGGAAAAATGGAAATCCCGTCAATAATACTAAATTGCGATTTTTATGAACAAATAAAGTTCATCGTAATCGATTTTGGGGTAAAACTCAATTAATTAAATGCTCGTCTTACTCGCAGTTCCAGGTTTTCTCTGGTTGTAACGGCGGTTGCATAAACGATGTTTTTTGAAGGGTCCCAAACGAAGAAATCAAGAGGTGTCAAATCAGGTGACCTTGAAGACCATCGCACAGGACCATTCGTCGAAATTACGTATTCTTCGAATGCCTGTTGAAGGTAATCATTTACTATTCTTGAATCATGGGGAGGAGCTCCATCTTGTTGGGAATACCTTATCTGCCATAAATGTACAGGTAATTCAGTTAAACTGTTTTCAATTTCATTTTTCAGAAATCTTAAGTATCTAGCTACAGTTAAGGATCTTTCAAATATTATTGGACCAATGATTTTTCGATCGAGTATTCCAAGCCAAACATTAAAATCGAACAGCACTTGAAAGTTAACTTCCCGCAGTAAATTTTGATTTTCTTATGACCAATACCTTGTATTTTGTCGGTTAAATAATCCCATATCCGGCGAAACCGGAAGTGAAGAAAAATCACTTGTAGGTCAAAAAGTGCCGCTTATTATGTACAAGGAATGTCCCAAATTTCAGTGAATTACCTTCAAAACTAACGGAGATACGGAGGTGTACCATGATCCTGTTACACCCGGTATATCAGCGACCCTGTATACAGGTTGAGTCAGAATAAGACCTACAAACTTCGAAAAATGTTGAGAAACTAAAGTTTCAGGGTTTTTTTGAAATATATTTGGATAAAAATTGAGTATACAGTCAGTCACGACAAAACAAAGTTGGTTTTTATTTAACAGAGCATCCGTTACGTTATTCCATATTTCGATTCTGCTCAGAATAAATGCAGCATCATATCCTAAAAATAAGATATCGAATTTTGAAAATATCTTTTTAATGCTTATTGAAGAAAAAGTCCGAAATAGTGGATATAAATGCATTAATCGAAAAAAAAAATTTTTAATGAATACTCGGATACCCCTTGTTCTGATCAGTGACCAGTACCTACAATTGTGTTGGTTTACGTGCTCATTCAAACAAAATGTAGATTCGCTAAAAAACAATATGTGGTCAACAAAGTTGACATTTCTGTTATCCATAATTACTTCAGGATCTACGATCAAAATCGTGTTCACTCAATTCTTGTAACAGATGAATTTTATATGGTTGAAATTTTTGCAGTTTGCAAATTTTTTGATTGGAATATCGATTCATGTTTTGACTCAAAGCCCTTTCAATATATACGGTATTTCATTAAAAAAAAGCAACTTGGTTTCGACATGACTGATGACTTGTTTTGACTGATTCTGTATACCCTATGTATGTTTCTTCATCGTGATAGATTTTGAAAAATCTTAAAGCTATTGTATCTTAACGTTTTTTGCTTCTGGAGATACTTTCTCCTGCTTCAGAAGATAATGGACCGTTTCTATACATATCAATAACCCTGTATATATTACTGCATAATATACTCCACACATTTTTCTTAATGTAGCTCTGAATATGACACTGAGGTTAACACGATTACAGATATGTTTCGCTACACTGTAGCTTTCTCAAGCGATTAGTTCACTAAAGTGTTTACCTTAGTGTCACATATTGTGGATTTTCCATAAAGTAGCGGCCAAGTCAATTCAAAAAATACTCAGTATCAGTTATGAATCAGAAAGAATATCAGAGTCGAAATAAAAAATGTATAGTTTTATCAGGGTGTAGTGTCGTGGTATCACTCGTTAAGATTCCATCACCTTCCAGCTCGTTCCCAGTGAACAAAAGCCTCGAAATTCCTAGCGCGCAGCTAACAAAAACGAAGTGTGAGCCACGAAAGTGATAAAAGTTATCTCTAATATAATTCAGACATATTGCGTGCCACGATCAGTTATAACACAAACACACTATCTTATCACCCTAATCTTCCTGTTATATAGAATACTCAGTATTTTCGTTTTATCTGAGTGATGTTTAATTATTCAACTACGAGTTATTGGGCTGACTCGCAGTTCCTGATTAGATATACATGGGTATGGAGATATGATGGCACGCTATTGCAAATCCATTAGTAGTGAGAAATATTTTGTTTCGTAATGAATTCTAAATTTTCTATAACAAATTCATTGCCCTAAGAATATTATTCAATCATTTAAGTTCAATAGCGAACAACTAAATGAGTATTTTTGAATAATGTTAACTTGCTATCGATTCACTCATCTTATTCTCTGATATTTTTCAATTCTAGCTATTATGGAATTAATAAATAATGTTAAAATTTTACTGGTGATAGATCAATATTTTCAAAACGCTTTATATTTATATAATTTTTAGATAGTCTGCAAGTAGTTACAATGCACAGTGCCAATATTTTTTGAGAAATCTTGAAAAATTAGAAAATATAGACAACAATAGCATTTCTAAATTTTCCATTCTTTCTGTAACTCCAGAACTGATAAGTTACATCAGATTTTCCTGATATACGCTTCTTTTCTCTATAGATACATCTCTATACATAGACTCGAATTTGAATAGCCTTGTATATGTGATCGAGTACGAAACATTCAGTATAATTTTCAAATCCAGTGTAACTCGCTTCAGTCGGCGAAAGTTACTATTTGTTGGTTTTCACTCTATCTTTCCCATCCTTAATAGTATCCTCATCCTGATAGGAGATCTATATGGAATCTAGCATGGAACATTCAGGATAATGTTCAATAACTTCTTTTCATTCTGCGAATAATTGTTCTGGTATGTTCTTCCTTCTACTCGATAAATTAAAAGCAACATTTTCAATAATTTCATTGGTTTATTTTGGTTCAGTAAACTCTTTCTCTTCTATCCCAGTCGGTGTTTTACAAACTTACCTGAAGTAACCAACAAGAGGAATATGATTAGTGAAAAGTTCTTGGGAAAAGGGCAGTGAATCTTAGATGGAGCCTGCACTACTACCATACAAAACATTATTAAAAGCGATATGAATACCAAAATATAAACAATCCTCCAAGATATCTGCCAGAAGAGTAGATAGTTGTTGCTAAATATGCCATGAAAGCTATGCATGTAATCATCTCTGAAAGAATTGATTGGACTGTTTTACATTTACTTTCAATGTCGATTCCTCCTGTTTTTTTTTACTGCCAAGTAGTAAGACAGCAACAGTCCAGAGAGTGATTTATAAATTGAAGGTTATAGACGATGTAGTAACTTGATTACTTGGGTTTCTTTAACTTTCTCACAACATTTCAATTACTTGTATCTGCAATAGTCTTCAGGTGCATGAATACTGACAAGTTTAGGTGTAAAGAGGTCTTACTTAGGTCTGTTAATGTAGTGTAATTATGGCGGTGTTGTGGCGTGTGTGGCTTCTCGCTTTTTCTTCCCTCCAAAGCGGTCTATGAGCGGACTCTATACGATTTTAATTTCCATGCACGGCTGACTGAAAGAGCCATTGGATTTGATATACGCGATTTCTGTGAATTTTCGTTTGAACTAATGTTCCACCAATGAAATCGATGGTGCTCAGTCCAGGCATGGTCATTCCCTATGAAGAATACTAGCCTCGTTCCAAAGAATTCGATGGTGCTAAATCCCGATTTAGATGTTTTCCCCCATTGAGTCCACTTTTTGTCTTCGGTTATTCTTACGGATTACAGACCCTATGTAAGAATCTTCACATTCACATGGGAATTTGTGAATGCTGGATTCTGCTGTATTTTCTACTTTCGTCTTAGTGAGGAAGCTCCGGAAAGTACTGCCTGATTGAAAGTAGCTCTTAATGTTGTACTCCTCTTGATTTTTTCAGAAGATACTTCTGAGGTATGGAAGGATAAAAACTTGATTTTGTGGTCAATCTTCGATCGTGTTGGCCCTTTTGAGTTGTTTCTGTACTTGTGCTAGGAATTTTTTCAGGGTATCCATTTTGGCGTAGGTCTTTCTGATATGCTTTAGATTCGCATCCAGTGAGTTCTTGTTATTGCAAATTTGCATCACTCTTTCCACCAGTGTTCTTACAACCCCCCTATGGAGGTGACTGAAGCAGAAGTGTGTGTTTTCTTCCTGTAAACAGAGGTGCGGATGCCGAGAAACGGTAAGGTATTATTGCACTTCTTTTCTATCGTGAAGTGGTGAACTTGATCGAGTGTATTATGTTGTTTATTCTTGAGAGGAAGTTCTCAAGATGTTCATCTCCGCAGTTCCATATGATGAAAGTGTCATCCACGTATCTTATCCATTATTTTGGTTTGTGTTCTACCTCTTTAATAGCCAATTCCTCGAACCACTCCATGTATATGTTGGCGATTACTGAAGAAAGGGAAGATCTCATCGGCAGTCCTTTGACTTGTGAGAAAAAACGGTTTTTTTTTTATTCCTGAAACTGTGGGTGATGTAGACAGCACTGCAGTAATTACATTATAGCGTGTACGGATAATTCAGTTTTTTCATGAATACGGACGTCTTTTTTCAGTTTCTTCTTGATGATACTCATGGATTATTCTCTGGGGACATTGGTGTGAAGGCTCTCCATGTCAAAGCTGATGAAACGATCTTCAGATCCTACTTGAACCCCTTTGATACTGACCACGAAATGCTTCGAATTCTTGACGAACGAACTGCTAGCTTTTTATACAACTGGATACGACTATGACCTAAGCTCCACCGATAGGGAATGATATGTCTGTTATTATTTTAATGACAACCTGACCACTTATCCGGATTATCCAGCTCAGTTCATTACCAGGACATGACATCATCACTCGAAAATGCTCTGATCATTGAGTTTTCCGAGGTGTTCTAAATAACGGCGATCTCTCTCGGCGTTTCGTGAATCATCATGAAACTTGATCAGAGGAGACAGTTTACATACTACAGTTAGTTGGTTAGAGTCTGAGTTCAATAGTCAGCAAATAGATAGAGTTGGCTCAGCAATAGTGACTGTATTTTGTTGAAATACATTTATTGAAAGCTATCTTTACAAGTCTAGAATAAGTGGATTATAGTTGAGTGCATTTTTATTACAGGATTCTTTCAATTCCGGGCATTTGCCTAAATGTCTGGCAAATATTATAAATAGTTCTATATCCTCCTAGATATCAGACACATGAAATATTGTTTTTAACAAACGGCTGGTTTTATGGCTAATTAATAGAAGAGTCCTGACTAACTTGACTGTCCAACGGAGATGTTAGAAGCAAAATATTTCATAGTTTCGTAATGTTTTCTCAGAGAAATAAGAGAAGTGTCTTTCGTATCTATCGTATAGTATATTACATTACGAGTGCGGAAAGATGATTATTGATTATTTTTTTATGCTCAGAAATTATAAATTTGATGACTTGAAGCGGTAAATCTGAACAGAAATTACGCATTTGACAGCTTATTCATACCCGTGCGATTTATTTTCCGCACATGAGCGGAAAGTAACTTTCCGTGAGACTGTACAGTGCGATATAATTTACATTCTTATGAAAATAAATTTACCACCAAATTTTGAACGGACTATGTATATTACTTTTCCGGAGGTGAATGATTGGGACTTGCTCTATTAAAATTCAATTTATCGTGGAAAATGAAAAAGCCATTTCTATTTCACCAAGGTATCTTCAGCTAATGTATTTTTAATCAGATGACCACTAAATTCATGGCGGGCTTGATCCATCGTCCGCAACGCTATTTTTCCAGTCGCTGATTTTATCTTCTACATTTTCTACGCTCATATTATTCCGTGGCGGAGCCGGGTAGCTTCGAATGAATAATTTCACGATGGGGTATTGCACAAAAAAGCCTACATTTGTTATCAAACCAAATTTAATTTTCAGCGTTAGGCTGAATATTCATGAAGGAGCATCAAAATTAAAATTTCGTTCAACTTGAGCAGTTCGTCTAATGGAAGAGGTAACATAAAATCCTGAAAAATCCTGTAATCAGGAATTTGCTTGAATTGTAAAAGCGATTTTTGGAAAAAATGAAAAATGAAGTACCTACAAGCTTTGTTCACATAATTAAAATGTTTTTTTTTTTGTGAACATATTGAAAATAATAGTATATTTTGTCTGGGAATATTCTTTTACTACCAGGTACATATACTATTTTTCTGCAATCGCTATCAACATTATTTTAAATTGAGTAATTTCTGTAAACACATAACAATTTCTGATTGCCATCTTATTGCCTATGAAATTGATTCCTTGCCAATCACCGTTTTTTCATTATTGTGAAAAAATTAAGAGATTCACCATTTATTCCTTACTGCCTGGAATGTATATATAAAAGCCAGTAGAAACCGATTTTGATGATTCTTGAGCGAGATCAGAAAAATCCTGTATTCTGTAATAAATCTCTATCATAATGATCTATTGTATGTACACCAGTTTGAGAGTATTCGCCAGTATAATAACTGTCATATATGTAGAAAACGTTGTCCCTTTTATGCTTCACCCTCATCAAGGCGTTCTGCCTCATTTCTTCTGGATTCACTGACTACTGTCACTAGGAAAGAAGTGATGATTTCTCGCAGTACTGCTAGGTTCGTGCTATCCACACTAAGAAGTAGTCTTAATTTGTGTATTGGAATAACGATATACATTAAAAATTAAGAACGGTATCAAATTAAACAAAGAATGAAAGGGAGAAATGTCTGGACGTGATAGAAGACCAATGGCAGATTGAAATGGTGAACAATTTTGGAGCTGATTACAACTAAATGATAAAAAAGACAATAACCCTTATTCAAACAACGTGATGGGGGTCTTCCACGAGATACCTGAACCAATAAATAGAGTTCGTTCTTGGGCGACTAGTTGACAACTGGAACCAAATTCATTGCCTATGTAACGTTTAAAATTCCCTATTTCGTGTATTTCCTAGCTCTCTGATTCAATTTTAGCTGTGTTTCTAATCTTATCTACAAGCTTTATCTATTTTTGACTCATTCCAACCAAATTAACATGCTTCTGAAAACTGAATACAAGCACAGCAAGTTTAATGTACGCAAAACTCAAAGAATCAGTTTCAGCTAGAACATCCCGAGTCTTGATCTTGATACAAGACCAAGACCAATAAATCTTCTTAACAACAAATCCAAGACTTGACTTTCGTGTCCAAGACCTCGAAAGAAAAATAATTAACTTAAATCACTCAATATTAAGAAAAATCCAATGGAAAATGTTATGGCATTTTATTTCAATTATTCATTTTTCATGTTGTAGGTTTTCGATTTTTGTTCGTTCATAATCAAAAATACATTTTTCAAATTCAGTATTGCAGTTTTACAGTTTACAATAAATAGGTGTATTTTGTAAAATCGCAGTGGTCCATACCTCCTACTATTGAAAAAAAAACTATCACAAACGGTATTTAGATGCATTTTGATCCAAGACCAAGACTATCAAGACCAAGTCCAAGACTATCAAGACCAAGTCCAAGAATGAGCCAGTCTCGTCTCGGTCTTGAAACATCAAGACCAAGACTACATTTATTTTTGTAGGCCAAGACCAAGACTGATCAGTCAGCCCGCTAGGTGACAAATCAGCTGAAGTGACTGATGAATGACAGGACATGCTAAAAAAAATTTAGTATCAACTGTAACAATAAATAACATGAATCTTTTTGTATTCTTGAAATTTTCTACCGAATCCCATTCGTGCTTCAAAAAGTGTGTATTTTGAAAACACTGCACTGGGTTATTCTTGTCATTGTTTCAAAAATATTCTCTTACAGGATTCAGACAACACTTATTTTCAGAATTACCGGTAATTTTTGAAGCACTTAGGTATTATCCACGATAATCCAAATTCATTCATGTAGTTAACACTAATTTTCACCCAACGAATGCAGTCCTCAAACGACGCAGGATTTTATCATTAGTTATTCGCCACGGTACTGAAACGAATGTAAGACCCGACTCTAATGTTATAACACTGAAATCAGTATTCAAGGGTAATATAACAAGACCTTGATAAATAGTCGACTATTTTTATTGCATCTAAATTTCGACTGTATTTTATAATAATTTAACGAGACATTATTTTGGCATTAATAATCTGATGAGAGCCCGAGAGCGAAGCTCGAGCTTTCATCTCTGATTATTAATGCCAAAATAATGTCGAGTAAAATTAATAAATACAAGAGAAATTTAGCAGCAATAAAATATTCGACAATTAATCAAGGTCGTGTTATATTTATGAAGATTATTTCTTGAATCCATTTCTTCATATCTGTCATATGAATGACAATGTATTGTCAGGGATTGTAGCCTCGATATCTCATCGTTTTTGATTTTTCCAAACCGATTCATTTTCAAATAATTATTCAGCTTTAACACGATTGATTCTATTTGACGTTTAATATGTATTTATTTAGAGTACTGTCAGATGCTCAGGCTCCTTGATATGAGTATCATGCTGAATAGTCGGTGACTATTGTGCATCATGTAAATAGTCGCTAATAGAGCGTGTTGATTGGTCCTGTCAAACAGGAAACAAACGTATGATTGGTTGTTGACTGATATTTAATAGACGAAAGAAATAATCATATTTATTATAGTTCTGAAAGTAGTAACGAAAAGATTGAATCTCGACCTACTCCTACTTACCTGTGAATACCAAAATTGAGTTGAAATTGTCAGATTGCCACAGTCTGATAACTAATTGAATTGTTAAAAAAAAATTATTGAAATTGTTATATCCGTCAACCGGTTGCACCCCTACGTGCAACCCTCAAAAGTCAGAGACTTGTGCGACCTAGGGGAATAAGTACCCCTTACTTTTTAATAGGTGTGATGCCATGCACGAGACCGGTGGCAATGCTAAGATTCGAACTCACGCTCTTTGGCTTATGAGGCGGGAACTCAACCCGCACACCACCGCTTTGATACTTTACCAATTACCAAAGGTCAATTCCCATGGCCCTTCATCTTCAGAAAATATGTGGTTCTTCCTCAACTATCAGAGACTCTCCTTTTTTATTATATTCTTGCTATATGTTTAGATCGTCCTTGTCCCACTTCAATGTGTTCTGTCAGTTTGAACCTGCCCTCATATGAAAATGGAATATTATTTTTGATGAGTAGTCATTTAAGGCCCCAGACCAAACTCTTCACATGGTCGAGTTGATCTTTTGAAAACTGCTCTCAGATGGTGTTATAGTAATAGTAATCACACTGATGTGATTACACGCAACGTGAATATCTATTCTCTAATAAATGATATTGTCTGAGAGAAAAATGCCTCGACTCAATTCACTCTCGTGGATTTATGGGGTGTTGCTGTTCACCGTACGAGAAACTATTCCGCCCCATCGGAACGGGAAATGGTTTCGGTAAAAAGGCGAACGAAATTTCGCAGGAATTTTAAAATTTCAATCAAGCTCCGAGATATTCGCCCCGAACGGAGCTCGTCGAACGTGTAGTCAGCTTGTATCGGTGCGAGGCAGGTTGATCCGGTCAGCTAATGAACCGTAATCCTGCAATAATGAGCGTCGGAGCGTTACGCGTCGATGAGCTTTAGTTTTGGCGTCAGTTCTTCCGCCCCCTCTACATTCGACTTCCCCCGCTCACCTCACGCGCGGTCGTAACGATACACACGGGGAACATAGGATGTATTCTACAGCTGGTTGATTCCAATTACATACCTACATCGAGTAATTGCAGTTTGTGTCTGTCGTCATTATAGTCCAGGCAATAAATACCAAAAGCAAGAAAAACGCAACAAGTTTCCCAGAATTAATGGGTCTTCACGAAGTTCGGTGTGCACACTCAACTCGTTTCTATTTTCTAGATTGATAATCATCAGTTTGGAGTGAACATTTCCATTTTTCTGCTTGTAATAAAATCCCCATTCCAGTATATCTTTCTATTTGTATTCCTCAAATTCTCTCAACTTTTTCATTTAAAAATCACCCTTCTTTCGTAAATAATGAAACATATCTCGAAAGTGATATCTAAGCACTAAATGTATCGTTAACAAATATCAATCTTTTATATTATTATATTTCAAAATACATAAAAAACAGTTAATTTATATTTCATTTATGGTTTATAATTCAATATGGAGTGGAATAGCCCCAAAACTACATTCAAAATTATTATATAGAAATGGTAAGTTTGATTTTCTTTCAAAATATTCTCAGTTTTCAACTGAATTTGTTTATTACAATTACTGTCAAATAGCCGCTTTATAGAAAAATTGTAAAGGTAATTTTTCTGAATTCCTGTTATACTATAGCAATTGACATCCTGACACAAATCAATCGAATACCTACTATTGCTTACCATGAGGGATTTCTGACTACGTGTTTTTTACAAAATATTGTTAGATGTAGGATTAGTCGAATTTTATTTGAAATTATATTGTTATTCGACCCTATAAAAATGAGATGTGACCAAACCAATTATCGAAGGTAATATCACGAATGCTTAAAATTTTATCAATAATTTTTTATTTTTCACGAAAACTCTTTGTTTGGCAAAACAAACCGATTGATAAAATCACGAATCCTTCAGGACAAGTGATTTCATCTAAATTCGGTTTGATTTTAATGTTATTGTCAAATAAACGTATTTAAGTGATGAAAATGAAAAATTATCGCTAAATTTTAAAGAACGAGTTGTATTTGGAAAGATTATTTTTTCGCCAATCTGAAAAGTGAAGTACCATCGATAATAAGGTAACTTTCATTAATTTTGATAATATAATAATTCATTATATCGTTTTATATGACCCGGTCAATAAAATAGACGCAGATAACCCTATTTAGTTTTGACAGTTCAAACAACGTTTCATCGAGAACCAGGCAGTTTCATCAGTATAAAACCGAATAATTGGCCAGAATAATCCACTGCTATTGGTTGAAATGCCAGAAACGTCAAATTTGACATGTGAAAAAATAATCTTACCAAAATGTTCATCGTTTGATTATGTCAAAATTAACAAATTCACAATTTTAAACTAGGTCTAAAAGTAATTTTCTTTCTGTGAAATTTTGAATATTTTTATGTTGTATTTCAAGCTCCACGAATACTTGATAATGAACTTACTTCTTGTCCGAAATTGATAAACAGTATGAGACACGCACGCTAATTGATGATAAAAATTGCATAATATTGTCATATTTCTCCCTCAATTTCACTATTGAGTTTGAGTATACTTATGAATTAACAAACACTAATGGCTTTTTTATGACGTGTTTTAGAGATATATCATTTAGAGGCTTGACCAGTTCCATCCTTTATTAACTGAGTTATCAAAACAAGTCGTATCCAATTAAAATATCGTATATGGTTAGCTCTGCACCATTGGATAAGATGCTCTAACTAAGGATAGGGATAGTCCTTTTGCTCGTTGTTTAACAGTTTTGGCGTAATATCCGTGTAAACTTTAAATAATAAGGTATGCTTTTCCCTGCGGAATATAACTTTTGTGATTTCGTATATTAAAAAAATCTTGATCTTCTAGAATCTTGTCATCAACATTCTATACAACTTTTTTGATAACTTTTGTAATAGCGCCTCTCTGATGTATTTATTACCTTGTGTAACTTAAAAACTAGTTATAGCAGAGCCATGAGTGATTGATATTATGATAACGTACTCAAACTCAAAGTAATGACAAAAAATTACAATATTCAGAGGACGAAATTTTTTAATACAGGGAGAATAATGAGAATTATTTAAGATTTTATCCTGGGAGCAATATTAGTTTGGTACCTTCAAAGGATGCCAACTTTCCAATTATGATCTTAGGACCATAATAAACATCATTATGTCACTAAAATACAATTACATAATGGTGTCGTTATGATATGCCGGCAGATGAATAACTATTACTGCTCTTGGCGAAAAAAACCTGATCATAACTCATACTTGTTAGGATAATAACTATGCCCCGAGAAAATAGAAGAAGAAATGTTTTAGTTGAATAGATGATTTTCGATAAAACACAACAAAAAATTAAATGGAAACCTTTGGTTCATCAATATCTCTTTCTACATTTTTCAATCAGTTGATGTGCTTGTTTTTTTAACCTCAATCTATTGAGTTAATAAAGGGTCCCTAACAAGTTTCGTAGAAATTCAATTACTTCGAAAATGTATGCTTCATTGACTCGACTATCACTTGGCTGTGTACCAAACGTGATCTCATTTTATTTGATGGACGTTTCGATTGGTCCCATCCTGCAAAGCGACTTTGTATGTTTTCGACCTGCGGCTGTATTTTACGCTGTACATCGTGAGCCAATAGAAATACATGTTCTGAGCAATTATAACCGGTCATAGTCCTACACTTAGAAAATGGACAACTAAATTGTCGGTCTAAATTCGGAGACGAGTAATTGCTCAATTTGGTTTGAGTTATTCGACTTTGAAGTGAAGTTGAAATTCTGAATTTTCTAACAACAGTGAACAATAGCATTCGTTCATGTGGAAATAGTCAAAATGGGAACACCCGAGTGGTGAAGTCTCATCGAGCAATTTTGTTTGTTCAATTCTTTTCTTCTGTTTTTTCATTTGTTTTTCAAAGCGATTTCAAAGCCTACTTGCACTTGCACTGTTTTCATGAATAATAGTATTTTTTTATGTCGAATAGCGTTTTTTCATTTCGGTTAGTATCATCATTATCTTTGACGTGACAGAAAAAAAATTGTTCAACTCGCTTTACAAGGTGTCATTTTCACAGGATCAATAAAAACGTGAAAAAATACGGCCTGGAATTTCAACGGATAATTAAAAATACTTTATCTCGAGTATTATGAACTTGCCTCATCATTTTTGTTGAAAAATGATTATATGAATTCATTGAAATTGTACTATTTTTAAAAGCATAATTTTTTTGTGCAGAAAACAAAATCTTCTGTGTTTAATTTAACCTAAATCAGATTTAGTCTCCTTTAAGTAGTGTTTATTCAACATGTTATTGTTATCGTTGAGTCAACTGAATTAAATTTTCTAGAAAACTGAATTTAGTGTTTGTATGTCTGTAAATGCACTTACTATCCTTTCCATTTTTCACAAAAATAGTTGTGGAAGTTGACTGGTAAGTCATTTTCATGTATTTTTTATGGTGACGGTCAGCAGCAAACTTTAAAAGCTGATGTCCCGTAGAAAAATAAATCGGAGTTTAGCTCTATGTTTTACAATTGGTCGGCTGCCATTTTTATTGGATACGACATCCACGGTTTTGTTTTACTTGCAGGATAGAAATAAACTAGTTTTTAAATATTTTACTTTCATTAATTTTGTTCAAGTACTTAGTATTAGCCATCTTCCAAGGTGACAGAGTATCGATTTCACTAAACCAATTAAAAAGTCAAAAATATTAAGTTGTGATCTGTAACATCATCGTTTCAATCGAGTAAGTAATACTTATCCTAACGATTTTATTTTAAGTAATTGTTTTTTCCGATGTAGTATTAGCCATAGTAGAAAGACATACGTTTGCACTGTTTTCAAAAGTAAAAGTTTTTTCTCTGCCAAAAGGTTTTTTTCTATTTTGGTTAGTACCACCTGCTTGAAAATCTGTTCGACCTACTCTGCAGGGTGTTGTTTTTATAGGATTAATAAAAACGGCCCTGGAATTTCAACGGTTGATTGAATAATACTTTATCTCGCGTAATATAAACTTTCCTAATGATTTTTGTTGAAAAATGATAATGTGCTATCGATGTAGTGCCGCATCAGTCATAAGCAGAATGTGAATCCATTAAAATTATTCTATTTTTGAAAGTTAAATTTTTTTCTGCAGAAAACAAAAACTTTCGCGTTCAATTTTTTTCAACTATTGCTTAGTATTGTCCTTAAGCTTTAAAATAAGAAAAATAAAAATTGTCTGATCTGGCTTACAGGGTGTTGTTTTTGAGAAAACAATAAAAATCAAAAAAAAATATAGTCCGGACCTGAAATGAATTTTTTTCAAAAACTTATTTTATTGAGCTCAGAGAGCGTTCTCAGTGTGCCAAATTTCATATGTCTGAGTTTTTTACTTTTAGAGATATTTATCGTAGAATAATTTGAAACAGTAAACGTTCTTGCGCAATTGGTCTTCGTATCAGGTATTTTAACAATCAATATAGATCCAGCATCTTCAATGGCATCAATCACCGCTGATACCCAAATTTAGGACTACCTACAAATAAAAAATATTGAAATTCCTACTAATCTTAATGAGTGGGGCCAATTTTGAAAACTTCCTTGTAACAATATTTTCCTTAACATTCAATGTACCTTTCAACATTGAGTAGACATTCCATAACGTAGGTTTTATAATTTTTTATTTTTCCTCAAAATAGTATATAAGCACATTTTCAGAAACCTTTTTTACATGTTTCTTGTTGGACCATTCACGAAATTGGTCATACGTTTTCTCATATACTAACTTGGATTTGACCAGTAACATATTAGATACTTTTCAAATATACAGGGTGGGGCAATAGTGCGTCAGAGTCCGATTGCTTGAGTTCTAAGATAGTTAGAACGATAATTCAAAAACCAAATATAACTAGAGAACTGTGTCTATATCTAGAAATTATTGTCGGATATACAGGGTGAACCAAGGAAAATCTACAGGGTAAATTGCATTTTTTTCAAATGAAATGCTATGTACTTCAATCCAATTTTTTTCAAGCATTTTAGTGGTCTCCATCCACACCTTCAATATCCTTTACTATCTCCCAACCACTTGGGAGTTATAATTTTTTTTGTCAAAATAATGCTATCTGCAGATGCATACCAAAAAAAACACCGTTCTCAAGATTATGGAATGCAGGAGGTCATGATTATAATCCTATTCGTCAGACATATGGGTGATATTTTTGAATCATTATTTTTCCCAAAAATTATACAGAATGACTGAAAATTATTTTTCAATTCGGAAGTTTTTGAATAAAATTTTCTCTAGTTCTTCAAATGGAACACTCTGTATATTTTTCGACCATGTGATATAGGATTGAGAGGCGAATATTTTTTTTATGTACATCCCTGGGGATATTCCTAGCCGTTTTCGAGTTATCCACTCGGACAATTTTTAGTAGCTCATTTTTACTGACACCTCTTATAAGGAGGATGGAAACACATCGTTTCAATTATTTTAACGAATCCCAACTTCTTTTACCCTTCAACTTTATTTCGTGTATTTGATTCCTGAGAGTTTATTTTTTAAAGTTCATGTACTCGAAAAATTTCCGGCAATAATTCAAGTACTTGGGAGATTATAAGTGATTATTTCCCTCACCTTTCAGAACGTATGTACCCACGATAAATGTTGTTCAATTAATAGCACACAATAGCAAACGAAAATAATTCCAAATCAGGAATCAAACACACGAAATAAAGTTGAAGGATAAAAGAAGTTGGGATTCGTTAAAATAATTGAAACGATGTGTTTCCATCATCCTCATAAGAGGTGTCAGTAAAAATGAGCTACTAAAAATTGTCCGAGGGGATAACTCGAAAACGGCTAGGAATATCCCCAGGGATGTACATACAAAAAATATTCGCCTCTCAATCCTATATCACATCGTTGAAAAATATACGGAGTGCTCCATTTGAAGAACTCGAGAGAATTTATTTCAAAAACTTCCGAATTGAAAAATCATTTTGAGTCATCCTGTATAATTTTTGGGAATAATAATGATTCAGAAATATCACTCATATGTCTGATGAATAGGATTATAATCATGACCTCCTGCATTCCATAATCTTGAGAACGGTGTTTTTTTCGGTATGCATCTGCAGATAGCATTAATTTGACAAAAAAAATTATATCTCCCAAGTGGTTGGGAGATAGTAAAGGATATTGGAGGTGTGGATGGAGACCACTAAAATGCTTGAAAAAATGGATTGAAGTACATAGCATTTCATTTGAAAAATATGCAATTGGCCCTGTAGATTTTTCTTGGTTCACCCTGTATATCCGACAATAATTTCTAGTTATAGACATAGTTCTCTAGTTATATTTGGTTTTTAAATTATCGTCCTAACTATCTTAGAACTCAAGCAATCGGACTCTGACGCACTATTGCCCCACCCTGTATATAATGGGGTATCACTACCACCATCATATTCAACATTCATCTTCTTGAAAATAACTTGAAATTGAAGCAACTACGAGCAAACACAGTCAAACAGTCGAACACGCGGCGTGTGAACAATTCAGGAACGATGATGTGTGACAGGGAAAGTTTCAATTACTTGAACTTGACGATTAAATGGAATTGAACAATCCAGGGAATTTTCTAGTATTGCTGCTTTTTTAACCTAAAGAGATTTGTTCATCCGTAACTTCAGAATTGGTCTTCGAGAAATAATTGTTGACTGTTTAAATTGACAGAGAACTTTCATGATATGAAAACTATTTGAAGATATCTGTACATGTAGCACAGCAGTATTTTCCAAGTTTTTGTTCGCTGTCAATCTCAGAGTGACTCACGCGGATGAGGAAATAGGGATTGAATATTAAAGTAGCCAGCTCATTTTTCCAATGTAATTGTTGCACGTAAAATTATACTGAAATGGTATCTTCCAGCCACTGGAATTATTCGTTACTTCATTACATCCGATCATTTTGAATAAATACTGATTTAACATCATTAATTCAGCTACAATGTACCCTTTATGTAAATTAGGTCGGATTTATCCATTGTATTTGCATGTTTTCTTTCGGTTACGATGGCGGATTGCCAATTTTCGCACAGGTTTAAGTGACCCTCAAATCCACCGCCGGAAGGCCGGAAAGGGATTTTCGGATATGTTTCTAATAAAACTGGCCCTACTGCTGTGGCAGGTTTTGGTTGTATTTTACCTCATGGGAAAAAAGTACGAGTCAAATGAGAATGTGTAATATCAAAACATAGTTTGCTTATTTAGAATTACTGATGAATAATGAGTATGATGTGCAATGAATTCATGAATCATGTCTAGTTTCACTAGTGAAAAATGTACAGACACAAGCAAAACAAATGATATAAAACCCATGAATAAATAAACGAGTTTCAGACAATAAGTACACTTGTCCTTGTTGCATGGTAGTGGGACTAAATTTTTTTGTGAGAAAGGAATAAAATTTTATTCAAAATCGACCAGTTTCGTGAAGAGTTTCTACACTATTTGAAGGCACTGTATAATATGCGGAAAGGATATTGGAAATTCTTTACACAATACATTTTTCAATATCCAAATTCAACGTGCTTTTCGAATATAGAATTCCTTTGCTTCCTCTACACCAATACACAATGGTTTGAAACATGTTTCGTCAGTAGCGTTTTAGTTTCCCCCATTTCGAATATCTATAATAAAAGAAAACTCTAAAGCAGTTTGGGAATAAATCCTATGTTGATCCTTTAGAGCAAATCAATTGGTATGGCCCGAAGGAAGAAAGAAAGGAGAACATTTCGGACCAAACCACTCATTGGCGTACATATCGATAAATTGCTGGGGCGGTGACTGCTAATAAATTTATGGCGTATAAAATATGGAATTGTGTGTGAAAGTTGGTGAGAGTTCTCGGAATGTATTTTTATGAAAACAATGGAGAACTCCCGTTCATATTACTTGATTATAGATATTGATAGTGATGCATGTGGGCTTACTGAAATAGAAACCTATGCATAATAGTACCTTTATTACGTTTTGAGTGTTGTAATTGTTGATTTAAAAGTTGTATCAGTGCGTAATTGCTCTACCATACACAATATATACAATACCTTTTTTACGACTTTTATATACCGGGTGGTGCGTTTATTAAAACCTTAAATAATAAAAGACAAAAGTAATTAATGTAGTCTATGGTTTAATTTTCATCAACAACAAACTGAATCTATGAAAGTATGAATTCATTAAAAAAAATTGAGGAGCCTTTTCAAATCTATCCTTTGATTTTTGCTGCAGATTTGTTTTTACAGAAGAAGCAGCCTAATGAAAAATTTCCGGTGGCGTTGCACTTATTTCGATATCGGAATTACTGATATTTTTAATACATATGAAGACTGCTAATAAATTATAGATCGATTTACAATTTATAGAAAATATCAATTTGAACTTCAAATTTCAAATAATGCCAATGGCATTGACAAACATTCAAACGCAAGACAGGTAAATGTCAGGATTTGAGAGATTCAAGGCTACCTTGAATGTTATCCACAGCAGTTGTGCGTTTTTATTTTACACGCATAGTTGTGCTAAGAATAGATTTACTTACAGAACAATGTTTACTGATACTTAAGAAATATTGACATTAATATTATTTGTCTTCCTCTTCCAGTTCATTTGCTTTTCCAGTTAATTAATATTATTTTCATTCAGTCAGTTCTTTGAGAAGTAGTTTTAAGAGTTTTTCCTAACTGAACCTTCATCAGTCTCAATGATGTGAACATGTCAACATGTTGAATGTTTTTCATTCGATGAAAATTAAAAGTGTCAACAATAGTAGTTTATAAATTAATAATATTTTTTTCAAATCATTCATTAATATAAAAATCATGGAGTATTTCCATTCCCGTCGATGATTTGATTATCTGACAAAAAAATTGTTGGACCATATAACATGGTCTATGAGTCACTAGTTATAATTCGTAATGCAGGTGTGATTCGTAATTTTTTTCTCTTAAACTAGTAAGTGAAGTAATCCAACAATGATTTTGTGCTCAAGCCTTTCTTCCAGTTATTCTTCTTCAAATCTTGGTATACTGTAATGCGATTTTGATTTCTCGGAAATGATGTTCGTTTTTTAAATTATTTTTTCAAAAAGTAAGCATCAAATAAGTGATTTGACGAACGAAAGTTGGTTGCTACTATTGCTAGGAAATTGAAATCTTGATTCTGACAAAATAAGCGTTCATACCATGACATAAAGAGTTCAATCAATAGAAGATAACATTTTGTATTGAATCCGCGAGTTCCCAGGTAGCACATGATATTAGTTGAAGGCCAATTATATTTTGGGCCAATCTGGATAAATTATAATGAACTAACGATGAGACTTAATCAATAGGTATTGAAAAAGCAATATACAGAGTGTTTCCTAACTACGGTTCCTAATTACAGGTGGTGCCCACTGAGACGCCACTGGTCCTAATAATTTCAATCTAGTTAGGGCTAAATGAGCGTCTTATTAGTTCAAGTAAATGTACCAAATTTCAACTTAACCGGTTTTAGGATATTCATGATATTTTATAATAACCGTTTTTTTTATTTCATCGCCCTTTATCTCAGAAACGAAGCAACTCCGGACATATGTTCAAAAAAACTTTTCTTCTCAAAATGACCTAACGAATCACATCCTGCAGTTAGGAAACAGCATATATACTAGTATAAATACTGGTGTGATATTGTTTAAACATCTTATGTTGGCATATCGTGGCTACAAGTAAAAGCAATATGATTAAAATGTCTTGAAAAATATATTAGTAACTATATTATATATTCCACAATACGAGATTATCAGTTCAGTTGCCAACAGAGAAAAGGAAACAATATCAATATTTTAATAATGTTCACACAATATCAATTAATATCGGTGCAAGGTTTAAATTCAGTAATTGAAATGTTCTCACCAAAATATTCAACCATTATTAATACCTGATTTTCCAAATTGATTATGAATTTTCTATTCATATCAAACTAACAACATTTCAATATTTTTCACGTACCATTAATGAACAATTAACCATTACTTAAAGTCTAATATTGAACTTTTTTACGACAATCAAGTCATAACAGCAATTATCATGCTCATTTCAGCCACGTAAAATTGTTGGGAATTCATCCACACGTGCATGGAGTAAAGTTACTTCAATCCACTGTTACAAAAGCGCCTTAACAACCAACCTGAAGGAACATTCTGTGTAACGTTTATGTGTAATTTGTACTACTTTGGACTTGTGATTGTTGATAAAACGTTGTCTTTCTTTCATTTGTGTTTTTGTCGCATTTTTCCACTTGAGGAAATTGAACCTTCGAGATACCTTCTCGCGTCTAAACATCCTTGCGTGGATGAAATGCTGTTTATTACACTCTAACAATAAATAGTTACCGAACCAATATATAACCCATACTGATATTTCAAAACGTTCTTGATAACTTTGGCGAATATTCTGTATTGAAAATAATATTGACTGTTATTAGTTCATCCACATTTAATTTTTAAGACATTACCATATCGCCTTAATTTTATAACCCATTTTGTGGCTTTACCTTCCCAGATACCCCCATGTTGTCAATATCTGAAATATTACATATGTGTTCTTCACCATATATTACATACCTACTTCCGAACACCATAAATCAGTGTTTTTTCCACTAACATTTGATTACAAAATAAGCACTTGCATTTGCGTCTTCTTGAAAGAACATTGCACAAATATCTGTTAGATGTAGTTCAATGTCTGTCGTCTCTTAGCCAGGGAATAAGTTGTTTTATGCCAGTTGTTTGCCTCATTTTTTCACTTTGTTGAAACTTGTGGAGAAAAGGGAACTTCGACAATGTCGATTTTATTCGTTTCACAGTGTTTAACTCCATTGTTCAAACACCTCACTACTTTACCACTTTCCGATTTAAGAAATTTGGTAAGCTATAAGAATCTGCCCAAGAGACGTCTGTCAATTTCAATGGTTGAAACAATCATTTTTGAAATTCACAGTGACAGTATTTCTGTTTGAATGAAAATCATTAAAAATGATGCGAGCGAAAAATCAAATAGAAGAAGATTCGAAAAGTTTGACATTTGCGAAGGAATTCATTCATTTGTTACACGCCTATACAACCAACATTACCTACGTGTCTTGTAAGTTGCAAAACGTTGCATAGTTTTATGGTTTCGTATCTTAATTTATTCAAATTATTTTTAGATTGGGATAATTTTGGAATAATTTAAGCTTATCGGCAAAAGAACGATCAAAAATCAATGCAGCACTACTAGTGCAAATTCCCAACACAAAAATCTTAGAAAAAGTATAGTATGTGACACGCTTATAAAATGTCGATTTCGCCGTTTTTGGACTTTTTCTCTTAATCATCCGGGAAAGAACAATGGGTGTATGATGTTTTCATCCAAATGTGAACCTCCTCATCTATAAAAGAATATTTTCCAATTTTGTCAAAATTTGAGAATTATGTTTAATCTAAGAAGTATTGTAAATACGTTGCACTAGGGTCCTGATCGTTTTGAGTATAGTAAAAGCATAGGTAAGATCAAAATGTCCTCAATGATATCTTTTGATTTCCATCATGTACGCCAATGTTATCACACAATCCGTCCTCGACAAGAGCTTTCCTTTCTCGCTCTACCACTCACACAAATCTATTAGAAATCGTTAAATCCTGGCTCCTCGCTTGAAGAGCTTCATCCAATTCCACATGTCTTCTCACAGGATCAGGACGTGGACGAAGCGACATTCTGTTATTGAATGCCCCGGGATCATCTATAGGGATGAGGAAGTTCGTCAACAGTCTACGAAAAGGGTCACGAATATGTCGGAAGTAGCAAGAGATAAATTGTTAGCTATTGATTGGAATCGGATGGGAACGATAAAAATATCGGCGAAACTTTATTAAAATCCGTAATTTTTTGACGAGCAGTCGGAATGTTTTATATTGCTTCATTGAGAGGTCCGAAGTAATTTCTTCGAGAGAATTTCAGTTCTTGTCGGAGTTGATTATTGAAAGTCGATATTCAGCACTTCTGATTCTATTTTTCCTGAAGTTCGTTAGCGAATCATTACAATTACTATTGAAAACAAAAAGAAATAAAGTTCGCTAAATGTATTCCTTCATATTGATTTATTGACATCAGAACCCCTTCATTCATTTTATCTAATCTAATAAGTCTCTCGGGAAAGACACAATCAAAACGGAGACGAAAAAAAATATCACAAAGGAGGTGGTAGCACCCTTACTTCAACATCTCCTCTATGTTATTTATAAGACAGGAAATTTCAAAAAGGCAATACGCCAATTCCTTTTTTTTATTACATTCAATAAATATTTGAAAAGTCTTGGAAAAAAAGAATGAATGATTTTTTCGGAAACATCTCATAATATTGGATCAACAATTTGGCTTTCGAACGGGCATGTGAACGGACGATATTACTAAATTAACCGGAGAAATATATCATAGCATTGATACTAGAAAGCCAACCATTGGTGTCATTTTAGATGTTGCCAAGGCCTTCGAAACTGCATGTCGATCACTTTCAGCTATTCGAAGCTTTAGAGGGACCAAGAGTAAGAGGAATAGCATTTAACCTTTTGAATTACCTAAAAAATCGTCAACATTCGGTAAAAATGGGTGAAACTATAAGTCATGAAAAAATGTTATCATGTGGGGTACCATAAGGAACAGTTTTTGGGCCAATATTGTTCTCATTGTATATTAACAACTTATTCACACGGTAATATAGTGGAAAAATTTACAGCTTCGCCGAAGATACAGCTATACTTTACTTCTCGGACTCATGGATTAATCTAAAAAAAGAAGTTGAACAAGATTTGGAAAATATCTTCAACTGGTTCAGTCATATATTACTTTAAAATTATAGTTAATTTCGAGAAAACTTACTATATCCCATTTGCTAGTTACGAAAATCATTTGCCAGTTAATACTCTAGAGTTCAAAGGAAATGGTGAAGATGAAATTAATGCAACCAATAAAATTAAATGCCTTGGAATATCTATTGACTCTCATCTCAGATGGAATCATCACACTGAGTGGATTAGTAAAACACTCAGAGTTCTCCTCTACAGCTTCAGATGTTTAGGTAAGGTACTAACTCTTAAACGCTTGAAAATTATATATCATGCTCTCGTCGAATCACGCCTACAGTATTATATACTGAGCTGGGACGCATGTTAAAAACACACTTGCGAAACTTAGATGTCCTTCAAAAACGAATTTTGAAAATAATTTATAAAAGGACTTTATACACATCGAAGTCAGTTCTCATTGAAAGTCAACTATTAGATCTTAGACAACTATATTACTACATACAATACGTTAATCTACACTTACAAAAACAGGCAGAAAATGTAGAACACTGCTACATCACAAAGCAAAACATAGGTAGTTACGTCATCGTTAAAACCATACGCAAAACAATTGGTGAGAGATGTTATACTTACCTCCCTTCAGTAATATTAAAAAAACTGCACAAAATTTATAAAAATTACCTTTTGAAAATATATATTTTGGAAATTTAAAAAAACAAGAAATATATAAAATGATGAGTGTTTATTCCTTTGTGAAAATTACTAATGCAATTTGTCAATATCAGCCCGATCACTGTTAAGAACTTTCTCCGCATTTAACTGACTCTATAACTCTCAGAGTTCAGGAGAGTGTGGTTTTGTATATTGTCGAACATGACAGGCCTCGTTGAATCTAGGGATTTTTTTTTGGCCCTTAAGAGTATCGCCAAATTGAATGTTACGTAATATTGTTTAGGTACTTAAACTATGTGTGACTCAAATTTTTGCTTTTGCTAAAAAGTCATAAAATTGTATTCGAAGTATTTTTCGGCGACCATCAAAAATCGCCGAAGGTTATTATCTTCACATTGATGTTTACTCCAGATACTCATCGCGATTTGATTGTTGGTAAAATTAAATTGTTGCTATTGAAATTGTATAAGTCCCAAGTAATAATTCCATAGCTCCCGTACTATTTTCTAAACGGGAACTGTTTGTAGATAGGTTGCTTTATATCGCTTACTTCAACTTTGCATGATCCAGTTTACTCCGAATGTAAGTAAAATAAATTATTCCATATTTCTTGATGTTAGGAAAACAAGGCCATTGGTGGTTATGAAGGTTTATTAACATTTCAGTTAACTGTGATTTTACTGTCAGATGTAATCCCTAAATCTTTCACTTTCAGACATCGGCCATAATATTTATGTGTAAAGTATGTGCTTGTAGAAAATCTTTGCCAGGTGTTGGGCAGTAGTGATTCGGCAGTCATCGGGGATGATGGTTTCTTTTGGTTGTTTTTGCCTACAAAACTCAAAGGGCTGAATTATTTCTAATCTGCTTTCATCTTATGAAATTGTAACTTTTCGCTAAGTACGCTCAATTATTCTTCATGATGAAAAATAACATAGACCATTGTACAGTAACAAAAAATCGTCGTTGAAAACATGTAACAGGATTCTTTTCAGATTTAATCTTTGTGGACTCTAGCAAGGTACGACTTCATCAATTTAACTAAGGATTCATAAACTATATATTATGCCACCAGTGCGGAGAATAGTATTATTCCATTCGAGTGTAACAGGATGATGAACCATAAACATTAGTCGAGTCCCAGAATAATCTCATCGTCTCAGAATAGTTTCAGTAAAGAACGATTTCTTTGTTGATTGTTGAATCTAGCCAGCTTCTATACTGTTCAATAGTTCCATTATTCTCGTCAAGACCTAGCTCAATTGATTCATTATCATGAAGAAATTCTTGATCATTTATGAAATGAGAGACATACTATAAAATAGAGTTATTAATCAGCATATTGGTATGCTCATATGAGAACTGTATTAAAAATCAGGAAAATAATTACTATGAAACGAAAACACTTGTAGCAAGAATTTCTTCGCATGAACAAGTCCACTTTTTCAGAACATACTTTCCAGTCACCCCTTAACTCACACAACACGAAACGTAATTATTTTTTTAGCTACTAGCAATCGCGAACTGTGAAAGGCGTAAAGCAGAGATCAGTCAGTCTGAAATGAAATGCCCCAATCCTTCGAACGCATGATTTGTTTGATTTCTTCCCATCTTCTCTGCCTCACATCGATAAAATAACAGCTTGAGTCATATTATTTTTGGGTGAATACGTTGGCAATACACACGTTCGTCAAATATATGTGGAATGTCTCAAGATTCGTGTTCCAAGATCTCATCAATATAAATTGCAGTTGATATGATGCTAGAGGCTTGCCCTAAAAATTTGTCGAAATGATTTATGACACACAATTGTAATTGTGTTACTCGACAGTAATGAGGACTTATTTTTGTTTTGGTAAATATTAATGATGCACTAGTTCATAATTAGACAGCGGTATCATTCCCAACTTAATGAAAGTTTGGATTTTTTCTCAGCGTTACTTTCGTTATCTCAGAGGATCACACCGTTCGTTAGGTACAAATAATATACTAGTAAATAGGAGTCAGAAAAAAGGGTGTTGAGATTCAGAACTATTTTGGGCTGTTGAAGTAGACAAAAATTGCTACATATTTTCGATCCAGTTTTATCAATTTGGTCCAACCAGTTCAATCCATCATTCGATATTATGCCTAATAATTTGACCAATTTTTTTTACACTTTGATGTTTTGGCTCTTTCAAATTTAAGATTTCTGGCACCACAAATCAAATACATACATTAGCTTAATTCGTTTTCATGGAGGGTAGTATTTTCCTACACTCGGTGTAATTTTGGTATTTATTTGCCGATTAGATTGACATTCCTTTATTCAACTACACTGCACCTCGTAGAAGACGAAAAGGCCTAATATAATAGACTATGAGAAAATGTGAAGATACAAGTCGTTCATGATTATTATAAATAAGATCAGACCTAGAATTGAACTCATGGGAATTCCATGATATACTCTGGTAACAGAATATAATCTGAAAATCTCGACTGGTTGATGTCTTAGCCCCTAGTGGTCATGTTTCTTTTGCAGAATATTATGGAAAACAAAATCGAATTCATTACTGATATCACATGAGCTGATATTATTTAATGAACCTTTATGTCAATGATACAGAAATCAAAGATTTATTGTTATTGTGAGATGACACAGCTACCCTCAATAATGGCCGACCAAAAACTGAACTCCAAGGTTAAGAGGTATTTACGTGAATATTTTGATTATAGGAAGATTTTTGTATTGTTTTGGTCGCTGCAATTCCAAAACCCTAGGGAAATGTGTGATACAATAGCACGAAGGGCATAACATTACATGAAACACCACCACATTCGTTGAGTTTGAAATACAGGCTGCCATTCAATTGAATGTTCAAGTTATCCACATGATTATGACTAACACTTATGTTTAATCTTAGTACACGTTGAGAATGAATCATTCTTCTACATACCAATAGTACTAGAGCTGCTAAATGTTACCTAACCAACAAGAAACTTTCCTTAGATTCATCCCATGATATTTCTCACCTCACAAAGCAATGGCAGATACACAGGGTTTTCCTAAATGGCATGAACCCACTGAAGAAAGTAATTCTTCGGCTTATTGCATGGCTGAAAATATATAAACATAGGTTCTATAGGGTGTTCAATTTAAATATTTATTCAGTTTTTACTTTATAGTTCTTGTAGCTTCTGAGATATTCAGCACAAATTTGGAATACGTGACATGCTGTAGGGCTTACATCATTGGACTTACCGAGTGGTTGTGAGAATTTTTTGGTTTGTTTAGAATATTTTCGTTCTTTCGAAGTTTTTTCGTACCTGCAAAACCTCTATGGAAAACAAGTTATAAAAACAGTTTCCTGTAATTTGCTATTGAAGTTATTAAAATAGTCTAGAAGATATACTTTGACTAAAAGAGGACGAATATATTTTGAGTAAACCAGAAATCTCATTTTGTATTGTAGAATCTATCAGCGGTACACTTTAAAAAAGTTCACGAGGAGAAAATGGAGTATACCACATGGAAAAATATCTCCCTGTATATTCTCTTTTAATTTTTTTTGCAAGCTATACCGAATGTTCTCGGAAGAAATTGGAGGATATGTATACGTCATAAAAATGCATTTTTCGTCCAAGGACAAGCTTTATGCAACTTTCGGTTTTACTGAAAGTGGCATAAACTTTCGATTTTTCAATTAGATACCAGGTGTATTTTCACTTCTTTTCCCTTCAGATGGCAGTGTGAATACAACCATGTATCACTTGTATTTATTAAAACGAAATATTTCTTTATTCTGAAAAATTTTGATCTAGATGGATTTAGATACATCCAAATCGGGAACCGGAAAATTCTTCGAAAGCAATTCTTCGAAAACAATTCTTCGAAAACAATTCTTCGAAAATGTAATTCTTCGAATACCATATTCTTCGAATAAACAATTCTTCGACTAATAATTCTTCGAATAACAATTCTTCGAAGTATCCAAAAGGAATGACTTTGTTCAGAGATATAAATCAGGTATAATTTATCTAATCCCAAGTTTACAACTGACGATAATCCCTTGGATTGTGTTCCATAAAATGAAATTAGTTTTAATTTATCTAATCCCAAGTTTGCAACTGACCTGAGTGGATATAAAAGGGATTGTGTTCCATAAAATAAAATTAGTTTTAATTTAACCCTGTGCAAGTAAATTTGGATGCAGAATTTGTTTGTTCAGAAAAAGGAAAACGTAAATTGTTGTTCGAGGGACATTTTTATTTTAAAGATGGTGAAAAAGTGTATTGGAAGTGCGCATTTTTTGAAAAAAGAAAAACAAACTGTCCAGCGAGAATAATTACTGTCGACGATAAAATCAGTAAAATAACAAAAGAACATAATCATATTGCTGACGCCTCAGAGGTGGAAGCGACCAAAGTGTACGAAAAAATTCGAATCAACTCGAAAATAAGTAATGATCCTCCGCACAGAATTATATCAATTGCTTCCAAGCTCCCAAGTGTTAGCAGTATGAAACGGAGTATTCGCAATATCAGACAAAAAAATCTACAAGGACCAGCTCTTCCTACTAATAGAAGCGAAATAATATTTTTGGAGGAATTTACGAAAACCTACAAAAATTAAAATTTTTTGCTATATGATGCCGGTCCAGTGGACGAGAGAATATTAATTTTTACTACAGAACAAAATCTCCAATTATTGTCTAACAGTAAGCATTGGTATATTGATGGCACATTTAAAACCGTGCCGTTATTATTCCAACAATTACTAACCGTTCACGGACTGCAACACAATTTATCGGTACCTTTAGTTTATGCACTCTTACCAAACAAATTAGAACGAATTTATGATCAATTTTTTCAAGAACTTAAAAATTTGAAATCATCTTTAGTGCCTGCAACGATTACCACAGACTTCGAAAAAGCATTGATTAATGCCTGCAATAGTGCTTTTCCAAGTTGTAGAAAAAGAGGCTGTTTTTTCCACTTCAGTCAATGCATTTTTCGAATGATTCAAAGGAATGGATTAAAAAAACGCTATGAGACTGACAGTGAATTTGCTTTCAAACTAAAAATGTTGTGTACTATTGCATTTGTCCCGGTGGATGATAAAGTTATGGCTTTTGAACAATTATATGAAATATTTCCGTCAGAAGCCGAAAGTGTTATTAATTATTTTGAAGATACGTGGATTGGGCGACCAAATCGGAAACAGCGAAAACCACCACAATATCCATACGAATTGTGGAATCTATATCAAACAGTTTTGGATGATTTACCGAGAACAAATAATTCGGTAGAAGGATGGCATCGAAGTTTTGAAACACAAGTATCAGCAGTTCACCCCAACTTGTGGAAATTTATAAGTCTAAATGAACTTCGTGTAGAACAATATTTAAGCGGATTTGAACCACAAACACCAAGAAATAAGTACAAAGATTGTAATCAACGAATCAAAACTCTTGTAAATCAGTATGATAAAAATAATATAATAGAATACATTAGAGGTTTAGCTCACAACATATCATATTAATCTATAATATTTTTATTACCTTGGTATTTGATAGTATTTATGTCATTTATAACCCATCATCAATAACCCCACATTTATAGGTATTCTCAAAAAACAAAATGACCTTATAATTTTCATTTATTATTAGTATGATCCGCATAATACGTTTATATATCATGCGAGAAATATTGATTATTGTCTAATGAAAACTTATCCCAGATTTTAGTAAATCCAAATAATAAAGCTGTCGAAGAATTATTAGTCGAAGAATTGTTTATTCGAAGAATATGGTATTCGAGAGAATTGCATTTTCGAAGAATTGTTTTTCGAAGAATTGTTTTCGAAGAATTGTTTTCGAAGAATTGCTTTCGAAGAAAATTCCTAGATCCGTTAAAATCTTCAATTTCAGTCCTAAAATTTTGGGAAGAGCACAACTTCATTGTTTTCGATCAATGTGTATCTGCTTTGTAACATTTCATTTTTAAATTGCTACTGATTCTTTTCTGTTTTGTTGTATTTTTCACAGGTTATTTGAATCTCATTGCTTCATGTTAAGAAATATGTAATGTAATCTTTTTGAGTTTTCAAACAAAACTTTTTCTGAAACTTAATAGTGTGTGGTCTCAACTAGACAAAACACCTTGTTCCATTAAAAAAAATCAGATATAACAATTGAAACATGTAATTTTACATAGCAGATACACTTTGACCGAAAAAGGTAATATTTTTTTTCAAAATGCAGGATTTTTTTGGAATTTCAAGACAAATCACTCTAGATTGTACAAAAATGCTACTTAAAGTTTGTGTACTATATGGTTGTATTCAACTAAAGGCATTGAGAATACAAAACCTCCAGGAAGCTTTTGGATATATGCTTCATACTTTAACCGTCCTTCAAAAAAATCATTGGTCAGTATGCTGGAAAACAGAAATGAAAGTAGCTAAAAGCCGATCAAACAGTTCTAGCAGTCGTGAATCTTGTTCAATATCCTGAAAATCCAATTTTCCTGCATCAGAAACGATTTCGAATAGCTATAGAAGCGGCGCTGTGGTAAATTATTTACATTTCACACAATACACGTACGCAACATGTAATTGCCTACCAGATTTCTGTTCCACACTATTACTGACCACCTGTTGAGCTTTCGGAATGTTAAAAGTTTTTCCTCGTGGTTTGCGAGTTCCCATCTGCAATTCACAGAATCAGAATCTTCTTGTCGCAAATCGGGACAGTTCAACAAAACATTGAATATGGAACAGTATTGTGAAACACCTCCATCGTTCACTTATTGGATAATATCTAAATCCATTTCAACAAAAAAAAAAATAAAAAATTTAGTTATTATAGACATTGCAAATCTGGTAACTGTAGGAACGTTTAACAACCTTGTTTTAAGAGATGGTCTTATACTTTCTTGGTAAAACAGTTTGAGAAATGATGTATTGAGTAAGTCTCTAGTGAATATATTTTAATTGGAATATTTGAAGCTTCTGTACGCACATATTTTGGGTCAATTACTTCATTCACCTACCTTTATTTTGCTGTTACTAGCAAATGATCGGAAATATGGCCGCTGTCAATGACATCATGTTCCATTTCTTCATCATGTTTTAATCACTGCAATCAAGTCAAGTGAAGTCGACGTTGAATCAGTTATTCGTGTTTGACAATCTATCATCTGAGTAAAAGCAAATGATTCTAAAATACTCAATAATTTAATTGCATGTAGATTGTTCTTATCCAGAATATTGATGTTGACGTCACCCGAGCAAATTACATCATCAGTGGGACGAATTTAAATCTTGAGATGTTAGCCCATACGCTGTACCAACTGCTATATTAGGTTTTTCCAGTTCAATATGAATATATAATAATTGATCTATTACGTTTGAGTCAAAACTGATTTTTGCACTTTTCAAATCATTTCGTACATATGTGCATAGGCCACCTCCTCCATATCTATCTATCCTTATCCAATCTGTAAAAATCAAAACCATCTATTCCCTAGTACTCCACTCTCAACATCACGTGTTAACAAAGTTTCAGAAATAAAAAAGATGTCGAAGTCATTTTCAACAATAATTTGTCTAATAGATTTGGCAACATTGATCTCGTATTGAAACAGCCTACTTTGAGATTATCTATTGTATTGAAATAATACAAATCTTTTCCACAATAGAGTTTTATCAGAACCTACTAAAAACTATCATTTGAAGCGAGATAAATATAAACAATTCAAGGCGTGTTTTTGGGTAAAAAGGGAATATGAGTTTATCCCGCAACTATAGTACAGTACAGTACAGTATATAGATAGGTATTACTATCCTTGAAAACATTCGATGAAACAATTATTATACTTAATATATAATATGATGCAGAAAATTCATCATTTATCTACTTGTCTTCTATTTTTCTCTTTTTCTTTTTGTCTCTTTTTGCTTTTTTCTCTTCTTCTCGTCTTTATTACCCTTTTTCTCTTCTTCTTTTCTCCTTTCTTGTGGAATCCATAATTACACTATATCGTCTTGTCCCTGCAGAAAGAAACAAAGTGGGGATCTTCTATTCCGACTGCACTGGAATTTTATAATACGCAAGCAAGCAGCTTCTGAATTGCCTGATCTCTGATTCCATCAACAAAACCTTAGTAGGTATATTTCCATATGCTTTTTTTTGTAATACCATGAAGATTGTCTTTCCGAGTATATCATGTCTTCTTCAAGTAGTTTTCTTAGTTTAGGTCACAACATTTAGAACCTTGCAAGCTGATTTTTTTCAGAATCGCTTTATAAATATATAGAAAACTCAGTGGTAACACCGTCCAAATTTTTTTTTTTTATTTCTATTTGTTGGATGGTACCAAAAGTTTGCGGGGTCCTAAAATAACGTCCATCCCCACCGATAATTTTCGCAAATAACATGTTGTCCAACTCGACATGAAGAACATATAATATAGAAAGTGTCATTATTTAGTCAATTTTTTCCGATATTGAGATCGATTACTGATATCTTCTGTTGATGATATATGAAGTTTGCCTGTATCACATGCTTAAAAGCAAGCTCATATTATCTAGGGCATGAAGTGCAAGGTAATTCTTTTTGTCAATTAAATTTGTTACCTCATCTAGAACAAATTCCACTTGTTTCTTTTATTCTCATGTATTACCTATTATAGGTGAACAAATTATGACATACCCAACTAGAAGAAGGAACTTAGATTATGGATTATGCATTTTTTCTCGTTCGAATTGTTAATCAAAATCTAAAAAACGTACTAATTCTTTCGGCTCTGGATAGAATAAACACTGAATGTTATTATTCCAACGGAAGCAAAATTTCAAATGAATATCTCTACTTTTCACGGCCCAGTCAGGCAATTTCTGGAATAATGAAATCGGGTAATCTTTTTATAATTGCTACGGCTGGCTCTCTGATGTGAAAAGTTATTCTTTTTAAACCGATTTCAGCAAAACATTCAATTAAATAGAACCCACTACGTTTTTTGCGAGTTTCATAGTGGACAGTGGATAAATGCTGGCAAATCATATAAAAATAACCAAGCAACTGATTATATGCATGACTATGCGTGATTTTCCTAATCAGATGATATATTTTATTGAAAAGTTGTCTGTAGCCGAAATTTTCGTATGGAATATTCTTCATTCCTGTGATTATCAAGCAGGTGCTCCATAAACTGGAGTTAAAAAAAAAGATTGAACACTTATCATTATGATGATATCTCTTTTGGTTCGACTCATCGAATAACACTTTGAATATCTTAGATTCAAATATAGGATCGAATAATTATTCATAATATCGATCGATGTTTATCAAAAATAATCTTGTTTCTTCGCCATTTTTTGGCTAGTCCATTCGCCATTTTTAGGAATCGAGAAAAATATTTGAGCAACAGTTGTTGAAAATATTAGGTCCAAAGGCAAATGACAACGGAGTGGGAATGTTGGACCATGAAATTCAAGAGGAAATGCAAGGTGAAGATTTCATGAAAGTGAGAATATCATACTTAATGAAATGGTAGAGACGTTCAAGAATTAGGAACAATACAAATCCATTGAAAATATTACTGACCATGAAGATGGTGGAGGAGAACTGAAGACGGGGACGTAAAATAGAGAGAGATTAGAAAAAAATAGCCGGTATAGCAGAAATAAACATAGAATCCTGAAAGTACATTGGATTGCTAGTTGCTGCATTCAACAGATATATCAGTCAGAGTAGTTAAATGAAACATAGCCTAGAAATGATATAAACCTTGTTTTAAACGTAACTTAATGACTATATAATCATCCACGATGAAATTACCAACAGTCCACATTCCTACAGTAATAAAAGTAGGAGTCAATGTAAAGTTTCTCATTATAGCAATGAAATACTCATATTCATTTTGTCCCAATGATGAAGCACAACAAATTGAATTTGATGTACTGAGTGCTCGCATATAATTATAGTTTTTTTCTCGTGATTTAGTTTGACAGACAGGATTGTTTCTGCCTACAAACGGTGCGTTTGTTTTTGGAAGGATTTATATTCATCAATATTCCAACGGCTAACTGAAATAAAACTGACATACTAACTAAAATACTTCGGAAAGAAATAGCTATCGAAATGAAAATATCAAGATAATGAACGAGGCAGAGAAAATAATAACCTCATCAATGCTCATGAGGGTAATTAGAGAGAGACATATATAATAACATAACTCATTTAGCAGAAGTATCACTAAGGCACCAGTAGGTTGCTAGTAGGTAAGGGTAGATAGGTACTGGAGGAAGGAAGGAAAACATATTCAATGATTACTAATCTTTATTGGTCAACTCGTTATTGTTTATACATAGGAATTAAATCTTTTAAATGATGAGTCTTTTTCTCAACGATGCTATTAGAAATGTTCCTTATGTAAGTGAAGTTTACTTGTGGGAGTATTCAATTCTTCTATAAAAAGTCCGTTTTGTTTTTAACGTTCACTCTGTTTGAACAGTTGAAAATTACCAAAGGTTCTCGAATCATCACCTATGCTGTATTCCAAAATAGCAAGGTTGGCACGAGATGAATGAACCTGTAATAATTAGTACGTGAGCGACGGATTTTATTGTTAACCCGAATAATCCTCAAAGAACAAATGTAAAGAAGTTGTTTTTCTTCCATATTTCATCAACCTAAACATTGCTACCAACATGTATTGTTTCAGTTTTGAATATATCTCTCAGTTCTCAGGCCCAAAATACAGTTTATCTCACTTTTCGTAGAAAAATCCCCTTTATTTCCGTAAATTTTATTTCGATTCATATTCTGCTTCCTGCTATAATTTTTTACAAATGTTGGTGGTTTCAGCGATGCTGGTGTGCAGTGTATATCACTTGAAAAGACTTCTTGACGGTCATTTTGAACATTTATGACGAATCTATCAATTCTACTAATTTCGAGATTCTACTCTACGACAAAAGTTACGGAGTTGTATTTCCATGAGAAGTAAGATCTAGATCTAGTTTTTTCACTTATGAATGCACGAGAGGTTTGCATTTTATTGGATACATTTGGGTTGTTCAATGAGAAACTGTTACCTAGCAATTAGACGAGAAAAACTGTATTAAAAGATTGAACATTTTTCGAGTCAAACAGCTAAAGGAAACAGTTTATTTATGAATTGAACAACACAAAATTACCATATATCAATACAATTATCGAGTGTAATTTGGCAGGACAATTTAATGAATAAGAAATTTAGAAACAAATTAATGCAAACATTAAAAATAAACACATTTTTATTTGAATGTACAATTATTAAAAACGCAGTTATTGAAATTTATAATAGGAAAGTGATGTCGCTGCTGGTGCCACAACTAATCGTTTCTATAGTAGATGTTGAAGTTTTGTCTTTTACCAAACGAATTGATTGAATAATGCTCGAATAATTCTCATTGTCAACTTGTTAGTATGGTTTTATTGCTGATGAATTGCTGTGTCCTGTTATTTTTCTTAGAGTTTGTTCTCCAATTCCGCTTTTACTTAATTCGCTAAATGCTGCGTAGAAAGGGTTAAATACAATATTGAATTCGTTATAATATTTACTTTGTAGCATTTTAGCGGAGGTTTTCCAAATTGTTTCAACTACAGCAATTTATCAACAAATAATTATTTTTGAGTTATGGCAACTAGCGGATAATATTGGTATAAAATTTAGCGAAATATCCTGAAAAAATATTGAGGATTACAGTTATGTTTAAAAATCTTTTATTTCTGTTGTCTCAAATTCGGACGTAATTTCTACATCAAATATCATGATATTGCATGAATATAATCTCCTGTAGAAATGTCTACACACCATTTAAATATACACTGTCATATAATAGGTCTATTTCATGAAATTTTCTTCCATTTTCTCCTATGAATAAGTTTTCCTGTAACACAATTAGTCTTTCTATATTTATTATTTTCATGGCCATTCAAATGAGGAAATAAGGGAGAATTGAAATAAAATGCCATTGCCTTGATTTCCTTTGAGACAAACTTACGGAAACGTTTGAGGAACTTTGTACTGTATACTCTGTAAATATGGATTCTAAGGAATCGACGGTGTGGAAAATTATTAGACCAACCAATACGAAACATGTACATATCCTCATATTCCTCAGATATATTCGAATTCCTCTCGTATTGCGGCGGAATTTCTTCCGGTTCAATAATTCCGTTTCTTTGATTTTTTTCCAGGGAGCTTCCTCCAGCTTAGTAGTAAAATTTGCCGATACAGAAAAGGAACGCCAACTAAGACGTATGCAGCAGATGGCCGGAAATATGAGTCTTCTCAACCCTTTCGTGTTCAACCAATTCGGTGCTTACGGAGCTTACGCACAGGTAAATCTCAACAGAATTCAGAATTCTTCGCTTCGGAAAGCGTCCTTTGAAATTAATATCCAAGTTTGCTTTTATCTTTTTTGGGTAGAATGATTCCTGGATATTTTGCTGATTTAATTCAATGCGTTATTTAATGAGAAGCAGGAATCTAGCGGTCAGGTTGTTTGCTTGCTTGTTTCTTCCGGGTGTTCCGGGAACCGTTAGGGTTGGTTTGGGTTGCAATAAAATGCTATTCCCGCGAAATAGAGTTTCACCATAATCGACGCAATTATGATAAATCTGAGCCCAATAGGATTTATCGTGTTTAATGAGGTCGAGCGAAACCTTTATTACCTATTTTATATGGAAAGCTGTGGAACACATACCAGGAGAAGATAAAATAAATGTCTCTTACCTATTCTGTGAACCATTCCAGGGGCTGTTACGATCTCTGCTCACTTACTAGTCTTTAATGAACCATCAGGATACTTCATATTTTCAATACTTTCTGAATTGCAATTTGTTCATATAAACTTCTCAAAGTGTTAATAATTATTAAGTTCTGGAATAACGGTCCAGATAGAAGATATGATTTTATAATAAAACACCTCATTTTAAATTGTTTATTATGCCGAAAGAAAAAAATATTGAAACGTTGAGAATAAATGAAAAGTTTTAAAAGTACTCTAATACAGTTTGTTTTTTTTAGCAGATCCCACTATTGCTATTTCGGAAACGGAGAGACCTACAAGGTCGGTCAAATTGGACAACAGTTTTCTATTTCATGGAGCGATAATAGTATTTTTTCTTGAACATCAATAATTACTAACTAAAATAGTCGAATTTCGTTTTTGGGCTCTACCGCCTCCATTTCGAAAGATATGAGAAAAAGTCAAAGGAACTTTAAAAAATGTTTCATATTTTTTATAATCTGATATGAACTAATTTTCATTGCGACGTTTCGTTCATTAGATTCCATTATCAACTTTATATCCATTATTTTAAATACGGACCTTAAGTTTGTTTCAACGATTTTTTGTAGCTACTTTCATAACAAATTCAGCTACTTATTACGATAATGTGTTTCTCGACGTTTTCCTTAAAAAAAAATCATCAATATTTGGTCATACAATTCCCGTAGGTGTTGTCTCAAAAAAAGTCAGAGGAATTTTCAATACTGTTTCATATTTGTTATAAGAAATAACTCTTAGCTCATCAATACTGAATTTTGTCTCAGTACCTACTTCATCAAAAAACGCTATTAATCTGAATATATAATAAGGTGCCCGAATAAATGAAAAAGCTCAGTTCATATAAAGGACTCCGCACGAAAACACATGTTAAATTGGCTCTCGGTCAAATTCGCTGAAATTATTATTATTATGTTATAGTGTTATGGGTAATTAGGAAAATGTGCGAGTTTAAATTGTCGAAAAGTTCGAAAAAACGTCAGAGTTGGGTAATAAGGTTGACAAAGGAAAAAACTGTTTTGTTAGTCGAAATAAAGCAAATTCAGGATGAAAATGTATTTATCGCAACTCGTTAACATGTCCAATTATAACGTTATTAATGAAAGTACATTTGGGTGTATACGGAGTATAGTCAAAAAAATCGTTTTTCAGTCATTTTTTAACACTAGTCCTGAACTAACAGTTTATATTTTGGTGGAATATCATAGTTTCAGTCTATTCTAGGCGATAACATCATGTTTCTTGATGACTCTCTGTTTGAAATGTGAATTTATAATAAATAGTTTCGATTATACCCTTATATTGAAAATAATTGACAGATCGTTTTTGGATACAAAAAAATTATCAATGTTGATTGAACAAAAGGTAAGGGAATTAAGTTGTTCAATACTACCTTTCATTTAGATACAAGGAGCGTTAAATTTTTTTTTTTTCATGTCACTTACAACGTTTTTATTCAATATCTCAAAAACTGTTCCGTCTATTATGAAAGTGTTGACTATTAAATATGAAACTTTGGTCAACTTTGTATGTTGCATTTCTAAGATATGCATTCTTAAAGTTACGGTATTATGATATATGGGGTTGATACTATCGATTGAACGAAACTTTAAATGTACTTTCATTATTAACGTTTTAATTGGACATGTTAACGAGTTCCGATAAATACATTTTCATCCTGAATTTGCATTATTTCGACTAACAAAACACTTTTTTCCTTGGTCAACCCTACCTAACTACGACGTTTTTTCGAACTTTGGTTGCTTAGGTATATCTTAGAAACCACACATACAAAACCATTTATTGTTAAAATTGTTATTTCCGTCAACCAGCTGCACACCCTTAACAGTACAACCCTCAAAAGTCTTCGAAAGACTTGTCCGAACTAGGGAAGAAGCAGCCCTTACCTTTCAACGTGTGATGCCATGACCGAGACCAATGACCATGCTGGGAATCAAACCCATGACCCTTAGGTTAAGAGACAAGCGCTCTACCATCATGACCATCACGGCACTTATCTCGCACTCTCACTTGCACTTTTTTCTAATTACCTAACCCACTATAACATAATAAAATATCAGTCAATTTGACCAAGAGCAAATTTTACATGTGTTTTCATGCGGGGTCCTTTGAACTAGCTGTTAAACAGCTCCTACTGAAACACAGTTTTTGTCAAGTGATTTAACAGAATGAAATATTAAAAATATTAATATAAGCATCATCACCATGATATATTTATTTATTATATATATATATATTAATTTTATCTATACATCATAATTTATTTTGTAACTATATATGTATCTACATTGCTTTTATCGGTTATGTTCCTATATTTTTATAATAAGATAATTTTATCCACGAACATGTTCCAAACTCGCTGACTTGTGTTTCGTTCATTAAATTCCATCCATCCAACTTTATTTGATTTAAATATGGGTCTCTAGTTTTTTTCATCAATTCAAGACAGCCTTCTGGCCCATCTACCCTTGAAATTCATTTTCAGACCTGTTTTCGATATGGAGGTTGTTCCATCATCAAGTAACTAATTGAATTTAGTTTAATTTCCTTAACCTATATGCTCAGACATTAAATCTTTTATAACTCGGATATTTCCATAACGGAATTATTATTTCCTTTATGAAGAAAAAAAATCTTTATATCTGCACAAATCCTCCTCATTCTTACTCATTTCTATCTGGATCTCTCTGTAACATCAAGTAACGAGGGAAATATGTCTTGATTAAAAGTTTGTTTTTGTGGAGAATATTCGTTTCGTGACATAACTTCTTGGGAACTTTAACCTTCCACAGTCTTTTTCAAAATGTGTTGACTTTTCGGAGGCTATATCACATCTGTCTCCGAAATCAAAATTCGCTGAAAATCAGTTTTTATCTGGTTGGAAAAATTTTTATCTGATTTTCAATTTCTTTTGACTTTGTCAGAAGACATAGAGAAGTTATGCCAGGAAATAGGTCATTAAATTTATAAATAAACTGACTGGTTGATACAAACGGTTATATTAAAAATGTTAAATTTCCCTCGTATAATTTTATGGACACTCGAAGACTGCATGTCCCATCGCTCCAGAATGTGAGAGTTTGTCATTCTCCCAAATATGATACAGGAAGGCTGAATTTTTAATGGCTTTCAGATTTGGACTAAAAGAATACTTTGTCTGTGCCTTTCCCAAACTATTTTGAATATCTTCCAAGAGTACATGTCTTCACAGGGTTGATGGGTTCTCGGAATGATGACTAGATATCCATAAACGATTGAAACTGATTACATTATTCACACATGAATAAAGTAACAGATTGAGGCAAATATTGTTGGAAACTCACGAATGGTGATAACATCACATTTTGTGTTAAGAATTTCGAAACAAAATTAGTTTTTCGTTTTTACTTGGTTATTCAAGGTATCATTATGACATTTCGAAAACAATTTCGTGAAAACTGTCAATGCCCCAAACAACCACTTCTACTGGTGTGTTAACGGATAAATATTGCTATGTAATTAATATGCATAAGTTTCGTTTTCCTAGAATGCGTCGTTTAAATACGTCATTAAATGAAAGACCGCAGCTGACTGGCTACGGTTTTATTCCCCACTTCATATTTTATTCATCAAGAACCTGATATTCCCCAAAAATATTCGATCGTCTAGTTTTACCTTTAATGACAATGCATAAGGCATCAACACACTAATAATGACACGAATTCAAATTATATTTCCCAAGGGTGAGGGGCCTTCCATTCCCTAATTTCGTAAGCAAAGTCACGCAACCACTTTGGAAACACTACAGTTTATTAGTACTTAATTTCGAGGGAATTGGTTATTAAAATCCAACTTTGAGGGTAGAGAAATTGAAAGCTCAATAATGATTTCAATAATGTTGTGCCGGTGTTTCAAGCAGAAGTTCTTCGAAAATGCGAGACTTCTAATTAGTTTAGTTTCTGCAAAGGAGTCGAGATATACGAAAGTTTTTCTGTCACGTTGAAGTTGGCAGGTATAGACAGCTGAAATTTCATTTGATGAAATATTATAAAAATATGATTCTTTGTATGTTGAGATTCTTCGAACTAGTTGTGCTAGATTTAAAAAAATCGAGCATTCAGTCATACGCTTTGACCTTTTAAGGGGAAAGGATCATCATCACCTTCTGACATCTTTTCAAGAATTGAAATATTCCAAAAGGAAAAAAATACATCCATTTGACTAGATCGAATGGATTATGGGGTACATATATATATATGTTCTTGATATATTATCATGAGACGAAAAATCCAATCGAGAGTTCTGTCAACAGCTTCTTTACTTGACAGTGTAGGTAAATAACACAATTTCACTTCGATAAATCTGGAAGATGCTATAGTCTAAGATCCCGGTACAAAACGACCTTTACCGAGCTTATTAATGGATGAAAAGTATTTTATATCGAATTAAATGTCAATAAATTCGTTGCAAATGGGTTGACTAAAAAATTTTAGTCCAGAATATGATTAATTAACAATCTAAAAATTATTATTTTTTTTTCAAATATTCCACTGGTTTGCTTAATAGACTAATTCCATACCAATCGAAAGTATGAGGCCTATAGAATATGCAAACGTTAGGTTGACTATTTTTTCCCGTCACATCTCTTGGGTAGGCAGATATAAACAGGTAAATCGGTACTAGTAACTTGCACCGTTCTGGTTGATGAATTAAAGTTAAGTTAGAATAAAGATTATTTCATTACGAACACGGTGGTATTAGGGTTGTGTGCGAAAAATTCGTCCTGTATAACGGTTGTCGAGTTTAAAATGGTGTAATATTGCTGCGAGTAAATACGTGCAAGAGAGAGGTCCCAGCGAACCATCACGTGTGATAGAAGAGGACACAGCATTGCAGCTGTATGTAGTTCGTCCATTCTATGAAAGAGAGAGTGCGCATGCTATTTGTCCGTGAAAATACGATAGACTTGTAAATTCTGTGCATCATTTTGGAGTAAATTTTGGAGTAATCCCAGCCCCTACTGGAATATGTGTAGTTGTCAATACGAATTTATTCAATCCAAAATTATATTCCCGATTGTACTTCCCGATAGAAGTTGGTAGTGGACAGTTACCCTCTCTCTTCATCGTTCACGCATCTTAGAGGCACAGCTAGGTTTGCCAAGCTGTACTGGACCGGTGTCCGCGCATACCGATTTCTGGTTAGGACCGATATAATCACGATCAACGGTAAATGAATGTGTATACTTTGTATCACTTCAGACAACTGTACCAGACAGCATCTTCGAGAGCTATTAAAACCAGAATCATGAAGAAAGATTATATCTCAATATTGAAATAAGCGTTCAAGATCTGAGCTTTCGCCCAAATTACATTCCACCAAAGCTGCAGTTATGATATTCGTGCTTGATTCACATTACCAACTTCCTCCAGAGCTTCTTGGAGAATCTTAAATAATTGAAACGTGTCGCTTAAGTCTGTATACTTCCTGAACTCTGCTCTTTCGCAAATTCGAATGCACGTATATTGAGGCGAAATCTCCTTGAGATCTCTACAGGAATGGAATGAAATGAAACTAATCTGGTTTCTGTATATTCGGGTGAATATTTTCTACTGGTATTCCAAAAAGATTTCTAGAATATGATGGCGATGTTTCAAAGGAATACTCGTAACATTTTCCTGTTTTCTTTGAAGTTAATAACTTTCACATCAAACGTTTCTGGGCATACACTCAATTACTTTCTTGTCATTGGAAGAACATAAAATGATTATATTAAAATAGGAAAACATCAAAATCTTAAAATACTTTCTTTCGAACAGAGGCAACTTTCCTCTTTGAAACAAAAGTAAGTTTCCACGTATGAAGCTAAGATACGTTCAAACCCAACGTCTATAAAGCCATATTTCCAACTGGACGAGGAACACCGTGCCAGTATTATAGTAGAGAGACAATAATTCTACTAACCTTGATAAAGAAACGAATGTACCTAATGTGACTATAAGTTTTCAATTTGAAATTAAATAGCAATCTCGATAACATTAGGTGACAAGTAGTGCACCAGTTCCAAAAAATAATCATGTTTACTCAAATGGAATTTCAAACTTGGTACATACTTTTTTTTATCTACCGAATTACACTCGTGCATCAATATAAACCTGATAATTTTGCATTCAAGCATGTTGTCAGAATGAAACTGCATTCGGTTATTTTCATATTTTGTTAAAAAAGCCCTCCTTCGGAATCGGGCTCTTTCGCCAAAATATGAAAATTAACTCGTGCAGTTTTGATGCACTTGTGAAATTACTTCGAAAAATTTTATACCAGTTAATTTTAGCAAATCAGATGCGTGCATTTTGACATGTTGTTATGACTAACCCAATTTTTTCGAAAATTTCCCTGTCTAGAGGGAAATTAATAAGTGGAAATTTGCCTCTGGCTTGACAGCTGTCATAAACACAGTGGCGTAAAATATTTTTGATAGATATTTATTTATAACTTAATATAGGTACAGGTTATTATCTGTTATTTAATTATTTAAACCACATTTTAATAGAGCATAGGGAAATTACAATATTTGACAACAAATCCGAGATTACTAAATGAAGGTTCCCTCCGATGTAATTCATTAGCGTCCGATAGAAGTAGACCATAACTCTTTTTCCCTTTTCTCTAGTACTATAAAATTATGTGATTTTGGTAGAATATTTGCTTCTCTATTTAATTATTTAAACCACATTTCACTAGAGCATAGGGAAATTAAAATATTTGATATCAATTCCGCAAAAAAAAATTATTCGCAATTCGCTGTTGTGAGACAAAGCCTTAACAACGGACTACTATGATGTCCGTTACATGGATAATAATATGTCCTCTAAGTATGTCACCAACTTAATTTCTATTTTAAAAAAGTTTTGGTATAAAATTTTCTAACCGAATCTCCCGCGAGCATGAATTAATATTCCGGAAGTTTTCCTCAGTTCGAGGAAATTTCCGGAAATAATTCATGCTCTAGGGAGATTATAAGTGAAAATTTCCCTATCTCAACAAATATGAGATTACATAAGAATCAATTTAGACTCGGATGAAAAATCCCAACACATAAAACGATTCTAGCATTGACAACACAAATAACTGAGTCTTTTAATGAAAGGAGTCCATATTCGTGTATATTTAAAGACTTGTCCAAAGCATTCGACACTGTCAATCATGATCTCCATTTGCAGTCGTTGAAAAATATTGGCGTTAAGGCATTTGCCTGAAACTATTTGCGAGCCATTTGAATGAAAAAATCCAGGCTATGAATACTCAACAAACTATGGTTTACCACAAGGTACACTACTTGGACCTATTATATTAAGCTTATACAATAATTCGATAGCCGCGAATTCATTTCTTTGATATTGATTGAAAGTTTGAGTATTTGAAAGAATGCGTTTTCCTTGATTTCACATGTTTTCATTTTCATTCTGTGGAAGGTTAAAATCTCAAAAGAAACACGTCAAAAATATCTGTCATGGTATTAGCCAGAGGAGCAGGTATATTCAGTCAGATACTTGTCAAAATCTTCCAGACCGTCGATGGATGAAAAAAAAAGATAAAGTAATTTAGTTAGATAATAGTTTAAGCCTTAATATTTGAGCTCAAATGTTTTTGAAATCCATCAAAATAGTGTATGGAATTCTACAAAGTGAATAATGAATTCTAATTAATATGATACGTTTAAGAATCTTTAACAAAAGAACAATTTCAACAGGAGTAATGAACGTGAATCTCCCTCCTTCTCCTCAAGTGAACTAACTTTTCTGAGGGTCATGAGAATTTTGCTTAAATTTGTCACGGGGTTGAGAAAAAATATTCGAAAAAAGCATAGAACTTAAAGGGGTACTTTTACTTTACAATCGTTGATTGACTATTTATTATACTGAAAAGCTGAACGAAATGGATAATACTTTTTCAACTTTTGATTGAACTATTGACATATATCTGTACAGGTTACGATGAATATTTGTGTTTCTCATTTTCATACAAAATATAACTAACACACTATATGATATATTGGGCTGAAAATGGGTGAAAATATATTCAAAATATGCGCAAATCGAATAGGCTTTCCACTTTTTCGAGAAAAAATGCCAAATGGTACTTCTCGGAATTTCGACCCTTTCAGCAGAGCATAGTAGGCCTTGAAAATTAGTATAATTCATATCTATCAATATCTTCGACTGAGCTCGTCGAGTAGTTACTATAACTTGAAATTTTTTGGGCTGCGGTTTCAAATCGCACACACTGTATATTAAAGGAAACGGCGAAGTTAGCATTTGTATAGGGCAGCGGAGAGTTTTATGAAGAATGTATTTCTCTGAACATTTTCCAATATTTATTTGAATTCATATCAAGAAAACACCTTGTCAATTTACTATTAATAGTATAGCTCTCATATAATTTCTATGAACCACAAACAATTCTCATTAATTCAAGACATTGAAAATTCTTTGGAAATTCAGGAACTTGGAAATAAGTTTACCCTGTCACTAGAATATACACCTGTAGTACCAACCAGACTATTCATTGATTGTTTCTCTTCTCAATCAGCAACAAGCCGCAATCATGGCTGCAGCAACAGCACAAGGAACGTACATTAATCCCATGGCAGCGATAGCAACGCAGCTACCACACGCTGCAATGAATGGCATGGCGAATTCAGCACTACCGCCTTCATCAGGTAAGAATAATTTCTTCAAAATAAGATTGTTGCAAATAAAATAGGACGAGTGCGTCGAGCTGATAACACGGATTTTCTCGAATTTCCAGGCAACGTTATTCCTCATTTTTTTGGTTATCAAATATTTTTTTTTCATTACCTATTACTTCATTCAATAATATATTTGTTTAACCACCAGTATAAAATACCATTTTATCCACTAGTGTCGGTGGCTCAGTGGCTAAGTTGAACTTCTAGCTCGCATCAGACAGACGTTCGAGGCTCGGGTACGGAATCTTTTTTCTCGAGAACACGGGTCTCTTTAGGTGGCCTCATGCCTTGTTGTGAATCAAGTGTGATGTGAGTTGCCTAGATACCAATCCTGACGTCTGGTGCTAGCTTGAAGTGCGCACCGACCAACCAGGGTGGTGCTGTAGGATTTCCGGGTTTTCCTACAGCTGAAAAGTGAATACACCACCGACAATATCAGTAAGTCGCCCCGGAGCGCCACGGCAAATAATAATAATAGCCGTCCTCTACCCGCACAGGCTATGCCTTTGGGTACACTCTACGAGTGTTTATGAGGGAGTATTACTATTATTATTATTATTAATACAATCTTGAATCAATCACATTTCATTATTGATATTAAAATTAACATTTATATCAATAAACATTCTGTTCTTTGTTTTATCATATTTCACTTCGTTTTCATTGATAACAAGCTTGTAATTGTCATCGATTTCAGAACTCATAGTGCCTGTCGGGGTTTTTGATAAATCTCTGGAATCAATGGATGACTCCTGTTGTAAGGAACAATTAGTACCAAGAGAACTTTGGATTTTTCTTGTTATTTCCAGCTTATCAGATATAGAATCCCTATTAACTTTCAGCTTCTGCTGAGCTTCTTCACTTACCATGTCTTTTGATCGTTGTAAGATCAACATCTTTATTAGCCAGTGAGGTTGTTGAAATGCGCCTCATATAATAGCCGCTATAAGCTTTTGCGTTTGCCAGATTCAAAGATGAATCAACTCTTGAAGAAACTTTCGACAAGTTGTTGATTCGAACCGGTTGTCAAGTAAATTTCTGATAGGGTATCGTAAAAAGAATCAGTCATTGGATAACTTCTTCGGACGTGATAGAGAATCCTGCTTCTATAATTGTGAATTTTTGTGGAAAACCGGTCTTCGTATCTGGTATCGAAACAAGCATATATGCGCCCCTGTCCTGTACAAAAGTGATTTTCAGATAAGTCCATTCACAGCACCAGACGCAACTACTTCGCCTTTTATCCTTTTTACTCACTCTTCAGATAGGCACTGAGCATATTTCTCAATGTCTATGTTTTTATAGACCTTTATGGCGACCTTCAGCGTCGAGTACCTCCCACATGGATAAAATTGCATATCCTTCAAAATTTAAGAATATTCGATAGCAGGACTTTCTCATTTATTGTAATCACCTTCCATTTTTTTCCATTTATTAAATTTGTGAAAAACACTTTTTCCTGGACTTGGCAGGCAATAATTAGTGTGTTGCTTCTTCAGCTTCCTCAACGATTATATCAGGAACAGCATTATTTTTTCACCAACTTCCTAATTTTTTACAAATTGCGTCGATAAACAACCGAAAATAAATATCAACCATTCAACACCTCCCCATATTTTTGTATACGTAATCAATGATTTTTGAGGAGATGACAGTGCAAAATGTCAATTAAGTTTTTGGCGATTTTGATTCTAAAAGGGTGTGATTGTGAAAACACTGAATAACTATATATAATTCATGCATTTATGCATCAAACAGTCTCAATATGCATGTTTACTTCTGCTACTTGGATTGGAACCTTTGGTGTAATGAAGTGGTCTCAATACGAAACCCTTAAGTCTTACACCTCGATCGCCATATGATCACCTCCGAAAATAAATACAACAGAGTCTTCCTAATTCTGAAAATGATCACTCATACAAAAAAATCATTCGATGGCATATTATTTGAAGCAACGGTGTCAAATCTTATGAGTAAGATCAAGTTTCCTATTCGATGTCACTAATTCCTACTCAGTGTTTTTCTAGCTCATCCTACTTTCGAACTAGCAGAAGAGTTGGTGATGTCTTTCCCTCTTAAGAATATTTGCTGCTCTATTAAAATATTATATCCTGTCTCAACAGCTTCACTATGGGATCTACTCAATGAAAAGGATGAAGTCAGTTTTTCAATCCTTTTGTCGTATCCTGTAAACGTACTGAACGTCCAATATTTATAACCTAAAAAAATTTAAAATCCTACCATGTTTTCTGAAAATGCAAGATTAAATTTTTTTATGGAACTTAAATCGAAAAAACTCATTTCTTGAGAGTGTTTCTAACCCAAAATATGAAGAATGATATTTCAAAAAGTTTTAGTGTCTTTTAGAGACCATATAATTCAGTGGTTGATAACAAAGATGTTTTGCAAATGAATATGATGTTCACATCTAAAATGTGATTTGCGTTTTTCCTGACCATACCGCAAGAACACAGTTTTATTTTTGCAGAATTGCCTCATGGGGTTTTGGAGTACTTTGAAGTACCAGTATGTCATTGTTATACGTTTATAAAAAACGTTCAATATTGACGCACAAGTTTTATGTTTACAAAATCACAAAACTTATTTCACCATACAAAGTTATCCTCAATACTTTTCAACCATTAATTAATCAACATAATAATAGTTTTTTACAATATAAATGAATCTATTCAGATGAATGTCAATTTATATTTCACTTTTTTGTATCGAATTATTCACCTTTGACTAAATTTGTGAACAAGAATCCGCTTTGTCGACAGAATAAGCAAAATCTCAAAATCGTTCTATTGTCGTCCTCAAAACTCGTGAGAAATTTGTTATGAATAAGTTTTGTTGCAAATTCTAATTACCAAAAAGTGAATGGAAAAAACTGAAAACTTGTGATTAGAAGCAAGTTTTCCAAAAATTGTCTACTTCTACCTCTGAATGTGTTACTTCTTCATCTAAATGTGTAACTACTTTTCACGATCAGGGATTATCAGCTACCCAAGCGTCTATTTTATAAATGCAACAATTTAATCTTTATGCGGCCTTGGCTGTATCCAGTAACCATTTATTTTTTGTCAGTATGCATGTTTTTAGATATACCTTCAGGCAATGGGCAGCCTGTGAACGGCACAATACCAAGTCTACCCTCCCCTACAATGCCAACATTCAACATGGCGGCACAAACTCCGAATGGCCAACCAGGCGGTCAGGAGCAAGTTTACACGAATGGAATGCCCCCACAGACTTATCAAGCACGTAAGTAATTTTTTTACCGATCCCATTTTGAACAGAATCAAAGGTAATTCAAAAATAATTGTCATATTCAAAATGCATCACAGCAAGGGCGTCGATATAGGGGGGGGTGTAATTCCCCCCCCCCCAAAAAAAAAAATTTACCTATATGATGATTCATTCGGATATCGATATCTCAAAGACTATTATTAGTGTTTAGTGTAGTTTTATTTGTGTTTTCTTTGTCCAAAGAAATTCATTTTTGTTTCAAATTCTAATATATGTATAAGTATATAACTAATGGTATACTATTATAGTCATATATTAAAGTCCAGATGCTGAATTAGGGATATTTGCCAACTTTTTAAAAAGCATTCAGATTTTATTTTATATTTTACACTTTATTTTTGCTTTATTTCTTGTAAGTACATATTTTCCAAAGAACATACATTTAATCGAAATCTAAAAATCAATAATCAATTTTGGTCCAACTACACTTGAATCCATTTTTGTCCAGAACATCTTTCAAAAATAGTAAAATCACACTGAAATAATGATAATATTAACGTTTATTTTGAAGTTTGCGATAGTACAACAACAAAAAGACAATTGGGATATTACAACAAAGAAAACCACAAAAACGGAGATGACAAGCAGTCGAGACTGATTTCTAGTGCCATCTCCGACAAGGTTCATAGGTATTTGACCATTCCTACAAATTATGAATACAAAAACTTTTCGAAAAGTCTCAATCATATCTTTGCGAGTGAAAAAGGAAATGATAAGGAGCAAACATTTATACAAAGACAAAAATAACCTGATCTGACTTCTAATACATACAAAAATCAATGCCTATTTGATAAATGACATATGAAGATTACATTATTCTTTTGTAACACTAAAATTGGTTTTGGAATTTTTTCTTGAGAACGGTTTGTGTGATAACGAAAAAAACATCACAAATTTCCAACAAAAAAATTTATTTCAAATTCTCACTTGGCTTCTATTGAAAATTAAAGAATTCCTATTGGTTGCACAATGTTTCTCTAATTGTACTATCTCAGTAAGTCTGAAATACCTTGTAGATTATATGATGGTATGTCAAAATTGCGAAATAGCATTGTAATGTGAACTCTTCTATTTTGAATGCTTGCACTGTATCATATATTCATTAGAAAAAAATATGTTTTTCAGATGCGCTTCATCTGTCCATTCCAGCACAAGGTTTGCCGAACGGAGAGGCGGCAATACAACACCCTGCATATCCAGGAATGCAGCCGGCATATCCAGGAGTCGGTATGTATTTTCATTCCTCTTCTCAATGTATATCGATATTTTAGAGGAACGTCTGTGTGTAAAGAGTGTACATTCATATGTGTTTAGCCTGTTTCTCACTAAATGTTTCGATGTTGAGAGAAATTTTATGTTCGATGTTGTTGCTTCATTTCCAATTTTTGTTTAAATTTTCAGTATTGATGGTCATGTTTCACTCAGTCATTATTGTATACTTACTCTAATTTGTATTTCATCAATATATAGTGCCATTCTTCTAATGACGATGTCAGTATGGTAATTTTGAAAATAGTGTCGGTTACAACGCTTTCAACAAATTACCCAAAAACTCGGTAAATCACTCCATGTTTATATTATATATCTACCTATTATTTTAATAATGTCAGCTGCATTAGGCTTATAATTAATGGCCAAAAGCTATTTTAGTACCCAGCTAACAAAAGCTATAAAATCATAAATAATTTTCTCGTGATTCATTTAAAAATTAATACATAATAATGGATACAATTTTATTAAACGACAATTCGAAAGTTGACTTGCATTCACAATATGGCTTCTTTTTCCTCATATACATGAAGTCTTTTGAAGTCTCATCGGAAGATCTCAATTTAATGAAAGAAAAGTGGATTAAATAAACTAATCTTCCGTGTAAACTTATTCGCGAAATGCGTTCCCGCTAGATGGCGCTCAAACATTAAGCGCAAAACAGTACAGTGATGATCAGCTGCCAAATTCCATAATTCTACAAATTTATTCTTATTCAAATTTGATTAAATTGCTGAAAATATCGACAGATGAAATGAGTTCATCAGACCTTTTCATCTATGCAAACGTTGCCACTTTTTTTCATAATTCTTTGTTTTTGATCGGAAAAAATGTGAAGAAACTCTGCATTGAGCATTGGAGATATGAAAAAATTCTGCCTCTGTATCAAGTGATTTGTAGTCCTAAAATCGATTAATTGGAAATCAGTAAAAATAGAAATACTACAGCACATGGAAAAAAAGCTCCGATATACGCCCTATATCAGAAAGATAATTCGTATTAATAAACAAACTCATGAACGAACAGAATCGAATTATACTAAAACTTTAGTTTGGCGACAATACAATTGTCAACTTTGAATATAGCAATTGCATCCTAAAAGAAATTATATTTCCAAAACATCAAAATACAGACAACATTCTGAAAATAACAGAACAAATGTCTACTAGTGAAGTTCGTCAACAGTGAGATCAAGTATTTAGAAAAGGAATTCCATATAAATCGTTTCAAAGCAGCAGACGCGCAGTTGAACCGATTCGAATTTCATCCTATACGTACTTTTTCAGAATTTATTATAAAGACCGAGATATTATCAGAATGTACACGCCACAAGCTGCACAGTAACGATTTCTCTAAGAGGATTTCAATGTTTTGAGTAAAATTCATTACATGATACGAGTCGGGTGATATACTGGTAAATCAAACTTATTGAATTGATAATATTTACGTTCAGTAGCAGAAGTAGCAGACTACCGCTTGACATTTTCAAGAAATAATCCAGTTAAAAAATCCCATGTGTTGATGAAAGAGTAATACTTCATTTGGTGAATAATGTTCAACAAATTTGAATTTTAGTATCGTGAACGTATGCATATATTCAGATTCAAAATCAATCTGTGTAATCTGTAATAATTTACGTTCATGAAATTCGAATGAGAAAATGCAATATGATGTGAAGATTTTCATAAATCTTCTAATTGCGATTTAAGACGTAATAGTAACTAATGCAAATATCCTGGAGCCGGACCTGACGGCTTCTCGTCTTGTTGTCGCTCGGCGTAAACAGTGACAGAGTCGCAGCATCCTTTACAATTCGCTAAACCGCAGATGCGTCGGTATCGACGAGAGTGGCAAAATATCGAACCGTCCAGACTGGTCTGACTTGTGATTTGCGGGAATATATAAGGGAACCCGACAGCTGAATGGGAGAGATTTTGCAGATAGACAATACAGAGTTGGCTTAGCGGTAGTGATATAATTTACTAAAGTTTGTCAAAAAAAAACAGTTATATTCTACAGGTCTAACTAAATTGGTGGAACATAGCTAAGACTATTTTTATCACACTATTATTACATAAGTATCTTAGCAGCCATATAAGCGATACAGCGATTTCGACTGAATTTGAAAAGTCATTCATTGAATTCACAATAGAATCCAGATATTTCTCTCGTTTCTTTCTCAATTTTATATTATATTGGACAAATAAAAATTACTTCATGTATACTACAGCGAGTTTAAGGTTAAGTGGAAGAACAATTAATAACGACTGGCCCCAGGGTTGGTCTCTATAAAAATTGAACTTTGCCTTTTATTTTCATTTCGTACCATTATATTTACATCCTTTTTTTTTCGTTTTTTGATTTTTGTATTATTTTAACGAATGGAAATAATAAAGACGGTTATTATTATTATAAGTTGTGTCAATAAGCAAACACTTGTGTTAACAAGTGATTGAACTCTGCCATTCGATAAGAGGTACTGTAAAATAAAATATGTAACCATTATGCGGAATGTCTTCGTAAGCCTTTATTATTACTATGATGAAACACGAAATAAAAGCATCAGCTCGAGTGTTTTTTTCGTGAGGGCTTTATATGCTAATGAGACATCGAATGCAATACAGTATTTTATCTCAGGGGATGAGTTATAAACACGAATACTTTTCTCAATTTGGGGGCTTCTTTGACGTTTATAACAGTTGCCGGGAAGGATTTAGAAAATAAGTGGCTTGGATGGAACAAACAGACAATTGATTCTCGATAACATGTCAGATCAATATATGACTGATAAGATATTAGTATCTTTGCTTATAAGACACTAGTGTTTTATTGACGTCAAACGATGTTTGTAAAGAGAAGCGCTAAGCTGTGGATGCATCACTAGTATTATATATCATAAGAAAGAGTGACTAAAAGAATTTCCAAATCTTCTGTGATATGCTTCAAAAGCATATTTGATCTAAGCAAATCATTCTTTACCCATAAATATTTCAAACACCGATGACAAAATCAAGTTTTAAACATAGTTTGCAAGAATAAGGTCATTTTCTATTGAAACTCAAACGATCGACAATAAGGTGACATTCGCAGGAGTCTTTGGGCCTCGCACCAAACACTCCGAACCCATGGACCAGTTCCCCTGTATCTTTCAAGCGGAAATTCACGCCATAGAAAGGTGCATTCAATTCAACCTCGACAGGAAATACCGGAACAAGGAAATCGCAATCCTCTCCGATAGTCAAGCAGCCATCAAAGCGTTGAGCTCATATCACATCAACTCAAAGATGGTCTGGGAATGCCTGGGCACGTCGGAGTGGAGGGCAATGAACAAGCAGACACCCTGGCACGAAAAGGGGCATCAACGTCACTAATCGGGCCAGAACCATTCTGCAGACTTGGAAAATCTTACTTCCAAGAAGAACTCAATAAAACTGAAGAAGCAATGAGAGCAACATACTGGCAAAGACTTCCCGGGCTAAGGCAGGCCAAAGATCTCCTCGGCAACTTCAACCGAGCAAGACACTGATTAACCTCAGCAAAACTAGTCTAAAGACAATCACGGGATTTCTGACGGGGCACTGCAGACTCAAAGAATACCTAAGGAAGCTAGGCTTAGAGGAGGACAGCACCTGCAGATTCTGTGGGGAACATCCAGAAACACCACACCATATATTGATGGAGTGTTTTGCTGTACATCACAAGAGATTGAATATACTGGGATCACACCAGCTGACGGTGGGAGAAATACCATGAATAGACCCCCTCCAAATCCTCAAATTCCTCAAGAAATTGGGGCTTGAGGGGCTGCTGTAATTGAAAACACCTTGAAATAGCAGAAGAAGATGGGGCACAACAGATCTAATCAGGTCGCAGCGCATCAGTCACCATCAAGGTGACATTCACTATAACTCCAGCAGAATTGAAGCATTCGACCGACTAACTTATTTCGACCAATTGATTTTCGTAAAATCAAATTTCGACTAGTTGATGAAGACCCGAATTTCGTAACCAGTTCTGAATCATACAACTGGGACACATTGTTCCTCCCGACGCGGCCTTCGTCCGACCCCCAAGTTCGGTCGCCTGCTTACAGACACAACTAATACATCCCTTAGAATGGCCCCAGGTAATAATCTAATTACATTGGCGGCGTTCTATAATACCATGGAATCCTTAATTGGTGCATGTACGATGAGCTAGTTATTTATTTCAATTTAAATTATCTCCTTCACAGTTCAAAGTTCTTTCGAAAGCAACAGATACCCAGCGGGAAAAAAATAGTAGTAGTAGTAATAGTAATTGTATTCATCGACATGTTAATTTGAACCTAACAGTAAATGGTGGATGACTCTTCTTGGTCAGTAGGCATACAGAATTTCAAGTTCAATCAACGACTAGAATTTCATAAAAAATTCTCACCCCAGTCAGAAATCGATACAAGGACCCTTGGCCCGTGAGTCGGATGCACAAACCACAGCACCACAACAGGCAGCATCGAGCACAAAAACATGTCAGATATGTTAAAAATGAGAGATTGTTGATGGGGTCGTACATGCTTTTTTAAAAGCCTTTTCACAGACGTAACTGTCCAATTTAAAAACTTCTTGCATACATTAAATCACTTTATATAAAACTATTGGAAATCACATTTTGAAGTTTCTTGTAATTCTTTTCAACATCTTGAGATATTATTTTATTTCGAAACAATCTTTACATCGTTACATATAGAAGAGAGAATGATTCTCAAAACGTAGCCAAGTTGTGAATGATGAATCTTCCTAAAAATGTGAATAACAGAACAGGTGAAAAATTATGATTTTTTTCCTTAATTTCTACAACACTAACCAAATCTATTCATACTAAAAAAAAGAGAACATAAACTGCAATTGAAACAGAAATTTTCCTCCAAACATCGATTTAAGAAAACTTTTTTAATAAAATTCTTGCAAAAATTCAAGAACCGATACTTTTTCTACCTCAATTGTATATCAACGCAAGAAATATTTCTAGTATACAAAAAAGTAGTACATTATGTAACAAGTGTTTTTAATGCAATTTGATAAGGAGTATTTTAAACATGATCACAAGCGAAGCAAGTGTTTGATATAGAAGTTTATAAACACGTTACAAATCGTATCTTTTTCACAAATTGAAACAACAAAGTTGAATTTTTCCTTCAAGTTGATTTCTTTTAGGTTATTATGAAAGTTGTTTCAACTGACAGTCGGGCGGGTTTTCAATCAATGATATCAAATATTGAAGCATAGTGATTTATTTAAAGAAAGATTTGCTATGGTAATGATTTCAAAAATTAGCTTCAAACACAAATTGTGAGTCTGTGAATAATTCATCATTCAGCGCGGTACATATCCGTATGCCATTTTTGAGTAGAAAAAATAAGGTACCTGTAGTTCTGGAGCAATTTTTGCTTTTTTAAAATTACTGTATTAGATATAAAAATTATTTCATAACATGAACTGTTATTTTTATAATTGTCAATATAATCAGAAAAACAGTTTTGACCTAAAACTGAGAGGCAGTTAGTAAATTATTCTATGTACCTTTGTTGAAAATTAAATATTGCGATAAGAACTGAAGAATAAATACTTGATGAAACAATGTTATAGTCGACTACATATTTGGAGAAACGATATCACAGTTTGACATTACTATAGAACCCTCTTCATCTTCAATATCTAGATGAAACAAAAATCCCACGAATATCAGTCGTGTTAACGTGACATACTAATAAGTGAAATATTCACGATAATTGCACCCTATGAAGTGTCATGTCTATTGAGGAAATTTCATTTAAATCACACTCATTTATATACTTTTTGAAGGTACCATTCTGAACCCTCAAAACTCTTGGAAATATATTTTTTGAAATATTCAAAATATGTAGAGGATCAAGGGGTGACTAAAAAAACTCACCCATACAACTTATTTTAATAGAAAATCAAAATAAAAATGTTGATTTCACTAGGTAGAATACACAAAACAATAATAATATATACCGTTTAGTATACATCGCCGTTACATTCCTGTAGGCATATATAAAATGGCATAGAAGAACAAAACCAAATACTCCTTTGGGAAGTATATATTACGTCTTAAAAAAACATCGGAGTGTCTACATTTTCGAAACTTTGCAAAACCTCCCAGGAGTGTTTGTGCTCTCTGGGAAAAAATATTACTCTTCTCTTGGCATTGACTTGAAGGATGCTACATAACATTCATCACAACAATAATTGCAAGTAGGTATACAATATGACAGTGGGCATTAAACCAACAAAAATGATTCAAATAACTAGTTAAACACTGTGATCCTGCCGAATGAGAGTAGGTGACCATTTTGAACAGGTTACAAACATTCAGTACTTGATTGAAGGTTATGGGTGATTGCGTCATATTATTATTATGTCATCATCATAATCAGTTACACGTTTTTTCACGACGTTTCGGTGTCTTTCGCAGTCATCAATAGGTGAATACGGATATCACCCAATTCACCCGAAGACAATTGAAAATGAAAGTAATCGAAACGTGGTGGAGGTATTTTCAACTCATGACGTCCGAAACAAGGGTAATCAACTTTCAATGTCTGAAATATTTATTAGGATAAAAAATGTATGCTCAGGGATAGATATTCTGAGTACGCACTTTTGTCGTTTCAAAAATGGTCACCAAGATACACATTCCAAACTAAAGATCGATAAATGTTTTTCCCAAAATCGAATAGATAGTAATATTGGCTATTCTCTCGTCAGGATTTATCACTAATAGGTTTTTCATTTCTCTATTCGATTTTGATAGATACCTTCTGATATGTATAAGTACCTACTCAATGATGGTGAAAAAATCTAATGAGTAATTTCACATCCATTTCTTACATATTAAGAGTTTAATCATTTGTGATCAACTGTCAGTTTCTTAATTTCTCACCATTGCTGAGATATTTCGCGAGTTTACTGAATTATTTTAATGTTGGGTTGAGAATCTATAAATCTCCAAGATTTTTTAAAAAAAAAATGTATAACTCCCAATAAAAAATGTCATTCTGTTTACCTTATTTTCATTTTTATCAATTATCTGAAATAAATGTTACTGAATTAGGGGCCATCTACAAATCACGTCACACGAATTTCATGATTTTTGCAGCCCTCTCCTGTCCTAATCACAAGTGGCTACGGCCCCCCTTCCCCTGATGTCACGTCACATATTTTGAAATTTTGAATTAAAAAATTATCGAATTGAATTCGCACTTTTCTGCACTGCACTGTTTGCTGCATACAGTTTGCGGTAAAGATTACCTGAATATTTTTTTTACTCATTTTGAATTTATTGGATAAATTGAAAATCACGATATAGTAAAACTAAGAAAAATATGCCCATCTCTCAGTGAAACTATTCGATAGCTCAGCGGTTCAGATCTCTGGTCGTTGGAAAATTCTCTCGCATCAGACCAGAACGAGGTTCGAGACCGCACTGCACGAGAATTTTTCTCAAGTGCATCATCGGTTGCGTTAGGCGATCAGATGCCTTGTTGTAAAGCAAGTGTGATGTGAGTTGCCTAGATGCCAATCCTGACGTCCGGTGCTAGCTTGAAGTGCGCACCGATCACCCAAGGTATAGGTTTTCGGGATTTCCCTACAGCTGAAAACTGAAGACACTGCCAAAAATCAGTAAGACGCCCCGAAGCACCAGAGGGGCTATTTTTGACTGTTCGCAATTTCAACGAGTACACGTGTTGTTGCATTCTGAGTAACGGTCAGCATGTCAACGACATGTACAGACCATTAGAATGTGACGATGCGAGTACAAGTTATCATTGCGAATGGTCAAAAATCGCCCCCCAGGACAAATAATAAAAATAGCTGCCCTTTACCCACACATATCATTATTAATTATAGACCAAAACTTCTAAGGTGATATTGGCCTTTAGGCCTATGTCAAAGGCAGCCAATGTGCGACACGCAAATAAAGAGAGCGTGAATTCGCACTGCCGCCACGTGCCCAAAAGTGATACAAACAAACTTAAACTTATAATATAAAAACTAATGACACGGTTGGTAATATTCTGAATTTTTATCGTTAGAGTTTCAATACTTTAAACAGCTTCATATATGTGATGTCACGAAGCTTATTACCTACCCCCCCCCTCTTCACACAAAATGACACATTTCCCTTAACGTGTGACGTAATTTATTAATGGCCCATTAGACAAATCAATAAGCAGAAAACTACACTTTTTTGATGAAACATAAAAAATTCAGTAAATTCGTTATTCAGAGCATGTCGATATTGCATTGGTGGAAAAGTATCGGTGTCATTTGTTTATATTTGTCGGCAGCTTATCCCGCCGTTTATGGTCAATTCCCTCAAGCTATACCACAACCGATGTCTGCTGTTGCTCCCGCACAAAGAGAAGGTAAGTCATCGAAAAAATGTCATCTACAATTACCGAAGATTCACGATAGAGTATGGCCGATTTGCAACATTTGTTTTTTTATTCTTTGAGTTGGGTCAAGTGTATTTTTCTATAAACATTGGCGGTATTCATTCTCCTGTCTTCTTGAAAATTCCTAAGGACGGAGTTACGTTCAGAAGAATGCAGAATCTTTCGTGATTAGTAAGGTCAAGTAACCAAGTCTGGACAATTTATACTTTGAGATGATGGTCAGAAACAAGAACGAATTCAAATTTTTACAATATTAATTCGAATATGAAATTTGTCAATATTCAGAGAAATACAAATAACCGATATAACTAAGACATTGGTTTGAATATGAAAATTTCAGAAATTATTACAAATGTTGGTTTGCAGAATAATCTACGCTTGATTCTAAATATGAGTATAAAAAAGACAAGAAATTTGCCGAATGAGATAATTTACAAAAAAAAAATATTTTGTAGAGCCCATTCGAGTCATTCAAAACAGGTGCCAATCTAGTAGATAATATCACCATCGGTGGTTGTGCAGTCGATTATTCCGGGTTTTTCTATATCACGAAGGGAAGTGGTCTACAATAATAATTATAGTCGTGTTCTGTATCCTTTTGGCAAACCCTTGTGAGTGGTCATGAGGATATATTATTATAATTCATTAGAATTATTGTAGAAACCAATGAACCAAAAAAATCAATATTAAATGAAAAATATTTTTGAAATAAATTTCCAACTTCAGCTTCCAACATAATTAATTCAATACTTGTAGTCATCTGCTAAAAGGCTGAATTAGCTGATAAAGCATATTATATTATTATCAACTATAGATTTCATTATTTACGAATAAAGTTATATTTTGATAAGACCCATATGAAATTATTCTGTATGCATGTCTTCTTCTATAAAATTGACAATTAACTTTAGTTTGTGTTAGTGGAGAGTGATTACTGTCACTTGTATTTATATTTTCAATGATGTTGCATATCGAAGTGTTTTTTGTTAAATGTTTAATATTGCATTGAATGTTTTCGCACTGGCTAGCCACATTATACGCCTATTTGTTATGGATGTTGTGTCATTGGTATAGGTATTTTCAATTTCCAGTCAGATAAGTAGAGCCCATATGGAGATAGATATCTCATTTGGAAAACGGGCCAGATTATAGTTTGTTGCCTAAAGCTTGAATCAACTTTGGTTCACCCCTATTTCAAATTATAGAATCGGGGTTAAATGAATCTGTACCTGTAATGGAAGAAAGAAATGTTATAGTCTGAGATATTACGTACAGACGTTTCCCTCATTGTTTTTATTTGAGAAGGTATCACTTCTGGGGATCAAAAATACATTCAATGAGAACAACATTACTTACGTAACCCTTATTTATACTGTGTGCCCACGGATGAGATATGAGAGAGGTGAAGCTTAGTTAATTAGAATATAGAAACAGCTTCCTGTTTTAAAAATATCAGTGAATTCTTAAAATATTGTTACAATTCATACATAATCCATAATCCTGGATTGTACTATTGTAAAAGAATAATTCCATTCTTATTTTATTTTTCAAACAACAAAATATTAAACTCTAATTGAACTCTAATTGAAAATGTTGAAATGTTTTTTCGACTCTTCCTATTAGGTTATAGAAAACTTTTTAAATCATCATGTTTTCACTTTTATTTCTCAGAATAACTAGACTTTTTTTATTCAACTGACATCAACAAGTTTCTCCCTTTCCGTACCCCATCCATAGACACAGCGTATATCCTTAGCCCTGACCAACTTTTATTTGTTTATTTTTATTTACCTGCATATTTATTTCATTTTAGCTTACCGTCTAATTGAGCATCCAGGCAAGTATTTCAACTGAATTTTTGGAATATCTTGATTCAAAACTAACATTACTTTCTTCCAAAGTAACAAAAATAAATTGTTTAGCGAATGAATGTATTTATTAATCAGTATATTTGTTATAAAATCTCAATAAATGTATTTTTCTGTCCGCAGGTTGTTCAATATCCGGTCCCGAAGGTTGTAATCTATTCATATATCATTTACCTCAAGAATTTGGGGACGCTGAGCTGATGCAGATGTTTCTGCCATTCGGAAACGTCATCAGTTCCAAAGTTTTTATCGACCGTGCCACAAATCAGAGTAAATGCTTCGGTAAGTATGTATTCGAACCACAGAAATCCTTCCGGAGTTTTTCAAGCAGCAAATGTCTTGTTAATTACCTTTATTATTTAACCTAAACAATAGCGTTCGTGTTGAATTTATAAATAAATAATTAGCCTTAATATACATACATAATAAATATTTATAAAAACAGCAATAACAGAGAAATACTTGAGCTGGAAATGAAGAAGGTACACGATTTAAAGAATAAAATAATATTTTGATGCTAATAAATATTTCTTCAGTTTACTTCTATGATAAATAAATCTTTTGTCGATACCTGTTGTAACCTAAATAAGGGATAATTCAATCGGTTTTCTTGTTGAATGGTTGAATTTGGATAATTAATTTGATTGGCTGTTAATTTTAAATTGGAATGGTTATTCATAAATTTACACACTATATTTCCTAATTAAAAAAGTGTCGGGTCGTCATCAAATATATTCGCCTTTCCTTTGAAGTTAAGTTTGTTGATGGAATTTATATATATAATGTAAGACAAATAACTGGACCAACATAGTATGTACAGCAATAGTTTGTTATTTATTTCAACTGGCTGCAACTCTCCGAAGTCTCCGAGAGACTTGAGCGAACTAGGGAAGACGAGGCCCTTGCCTTTCAACGTTTGATAACAAGCACGAGCGAGAATATCCAAACACACTGAAGAGACAACTCCAAACTGAGTTTGAGTTTCTCTGTTGGCATGATATTGCTCACAAGACTGATTGTCAGATAAAAGGGCTCTTTTCCTAGGTAACTCATAAAATTTTTCAGAAAGCATCGTTAGACAGATTTCTGATAAAGGCACCCAAATATTGAATCTCGAAGTAACCCCGTGAATTTCAGAATCTGATATGTTTCCTTGCTTCGATACATCGGAATACGATACCAACTTGCCCGACCAAAGAGCTTTTTCAAGAGTCCTGCCATTCCAGTTTATCAGTTCATCTGTTTTACAGAATCTACGGGAGTTCAGCTACTACTTCATTATGTTACTCCCCATGTATGCTAAGCTTATTTAAACATAAATAAATGAGTGTAAATTTGTAGATTGTAAAAATTATATTTGTAGTTAATCAATAATACCTAGTTCCGAAAACTATTCATAAATAAATGGTATATTATCACTACTTATCACCAATATTAATTTCCTTGATATGGATACAGTAAATTATTTTCTATTGTATTACTTTGTTGTATTTTTTATCATTATTCTATTACAGGGTTTGTATCATTCGACAACCCGGCAAGTGCTCAAGCTGCGATCCAAGCGATGAACGGCTTCCAAATTGGAATGAAACGCCTCAAGGTTCAGCTGAAAAGGCCCAAGGACGCCAGCAGGCCCTACTAACCCTGGCCCTCAGAACTATGGGTTCCCCAAATCAGGGTACTCATCCGCCATTAGTATACACTATATTATATAAACACTTAGTTTTACCTTGTAAACATACCTGGCAACACTCCGAGCACAAAAGTTCCACAAATAAGCGAGAATCGAAGGAAAAATGTTTTTTTTTGTATGTTGATAATCGAGAAATGCGCAAAAGAATTTAAAAATTGTTCGAAACCAATAGGGTTTTTCTCATATACGTTTAGGGATATCGATTACCAAACCTTGAAAACTGGTTCAGTCATAAACTATGGATAGTTTTACTTAAAAAACTCTTGAGTCTCTATCCGTCCATTGACTATCTGAAACAATTTCGGTATCGAATCCGTCAACTGCTTATCGATATCTTTTGTATCAATACGAAATCAAAAACGGTCTATAGTCAGTAGGTACAGGTTGGATCAGTTTCATTCAAAATAAAATTAATTTAATATAGATCAATTATTTGACGAATAAACAAGATTTTAATTCATGTACAAAATTCATAAAATAACTTCGTCTGTCATGAAAGTCACAAACCATGTTTATATAAAGTGATTTCACAGTCAGCTTTAGTAACTAGATTCAGTGGAAGGATTCACATTATTTGTATTCCTTCTGGGAAGTTATTCGTATCATTGAAAATTATGCTTCCTCTAAGTTAAATCTTTATTACAAATTATTAACATCACAACGGCACATATAATACATCGGTTACAAAATATAATACGTTAGTTACTTTATAATAAATACCCCAGATTCTAATTTTATTTTAAAATCTATTAATGTTTTGACAGTTTTCAGAATTGATAGATACACCTGCACTATCATTCTTGTCCAAAATAATAGGCATGTCTGCTGAATATTGACCAGCAACATTCTTATTTAGATAGATGGCGTACATGGGACAGTGTTTACAGAAACGTCTGCAACTTGAATTTTTCACTTGAGTTATCTTCCAAATACCCTCTTGCAACATTACTCGATTCCCAACCACCAAGATTTTGTTAATCCTATATGTTCCCACCCGCATTAACAGGAAAAGTTGTTGAAGGTCTTCTAATACAAAGACCAGTATACATAGTTGGAAATCTAATCTTACAGTATTAGCAGCCACAAGTATATTTTGAGGAATATCAATATCTGCCATGATTTTCGCCAAAGCTCTGAATAGGTTTTAATCAAGATTATATTCATTTTTATGGCACATTAAAATGACAATAACGTTACAATAAGCAAAGTTGTTGATTTTTTTTCACATCATCGTTGTCAATGATACTATAAAGCTTTGAATGTAACTAGATTATAATGCAATTTAACTAAATCTCGGGAGTTGCATTAGGCGACTTGGCGCCTCGTTGCCTGGCAACGTCCTCGATTATTATAAGTCGCATAATAATCGCTTTACATTAATAGCTATAATATTGTAGGTAGCCCTGAAGATAGTGAACATTATATTTATAATTATATTGTTCGTGGGACACCAACATACATTTTCGAGGCGTGAAGTAGGTACCTACTGCCATCTGTACCTATTTGATTTTTACTTTAACGATATTGATAAAAATTGATTTCAATAAATTTTGTTTAGAAAACACTAGGTACGTTTTTTCCTGTCTGGTATCGGTAACCGTTTCCTGGTGCTAAAACGACAATTTATACATACTTTAAAAAACATTTTTTTTCTACGTTTGTATATTATGCTTATGTGTGCAACTTGTAGGTATAACAAAAGTATGCAGTTCGGTTGCGCCACCAAACCGTACTCTCCCCTCCGAGAAATTCCAAATGGGCTGTGATTAAATAACAAATCAGTGTTTGATTGTACAGGCCGTTTTGTCTTCTCGTAACGTGAAATGTGTAATTCTTTTGAGATTACTCTATTCGTTGTAAGTATATGTGTGTGTTTAACTGTATTCGAATAAGATATTTAAAAAAAATCTCTAAGGGGTGGTGGTGCGACCGCCTGTTCAGATGCCAAATTTAGTCCAGGTATGTGTCCTGTGATGATCTGCTAGTCACAGAGGCTCGGAGTCTTAAATTGTTAGGGGACGTGTTCTTTTGGGGGTGCATTTGAAATATGAATGCTTATACTGACTGACGGAAACGATTCAAGTAAAGAACTATACAATAATTATTATTGGAATAAATTTCGAGATTGTCAGAGACAATTGATTCTTCCTTATATTGAGAAGTGAAAACGTACAAATTCCGATAGCTGAACTGTGATCTGGCCTGTTATGGAGAATGTTATCTGTTTTAAAAACAAAGTTTTGAAAGCAGTTTTCCTAAGGCACAATCATAATCAAAATGAATGTCCATTAGTTCAAGACTGTGGTATTCATTGTATGAATAGAAAACAATATTCTCTTCAGAATATTTTTGCGTGTTATTAAAATTTAAGACAAGCATGAAGTTTGTTACGTTTCTTCGGATATATAAGGAGGAAAGTATGCTCTAAACTTGAAGGTCACTTGGTTTTATTGATCGAAGTGTAAGAGAAACCATTTTCAGATCAGTAACAATGAACATTGAGCTTTGGTGAAGTATGGAATAAGTGCATATCAAATGATTGTTGATTTAATGTCATTGATATTGTTTATTCTGGTCAATCGATTCTACATTCATATTTTGAAAATTATTTGGAATGCACCCGATGAACATAAGTCAGGGCTCCATTATTTTTTAAATTGTAAGAGAGCCAATGACATAATATTTATATATATTTATTTAACAATACCTATACAAAAATATAGTATAATATTTCTACTAAAATTTAAGTAACATAATCTTAAAAAGTACCAACTATATATTAATCTGTAAATTTGTAGAAGTAGCGACCTAGGTTAGACAAAGTGAAACAAAAAAGATCGGTTCAGATACCGTGGGGTGTAAAACCATCTTTATCGATTTTAGAACAATACGTTCGCGATTTATGAATTTTATCAAATGTAAGTAAGTTATTATTATATCAAAATGCAAGTTGTGCGTTTTCGCCAAATAGTTGTTGAGAAGTTAGTTTATGCTTTGCCGGACGAATAAAAAAGTCCCAGGCCGGGAGAGAGAGAGTGGAGGTAGCATCGCTCGGCTGGGCCACTCTAGTCAAATTATCAAGCCCTTGGCTGCAAATTAGTTAATATGATTAGAATTAATTTAGTCTCGAGTCGATTGCATTATTAAATACTGTTAATCTTTCCTGTTGCATCCTAAATATTCCCAGTTCTATGTATATAATTTTTCAATTGAAATAGGTGCATAACAATAATTTCACTATGAACGTGTTATGATGATGAAAAGGTGCTTCGGTTCATATTTTCACTTTCTATGGTAACTAATTATATATTATCTGTCGAATTGTTTCATATTGAAAAACCTCAATAGTACTTGTACTCGTATTTGTGAAAGTATCATCGACAGTAATGGTACTAATGTTTTGAGTTGCTACCAAAGTTCTCAGGTGAAAGACCTTATCAAACTTAGCCCAGAGGTAATGAAAAACGACCCGATGGTATGTACCTCGTACCCTCGAGGTCAGGAAAACCTTCAGTTTTGGACGTAACTTGTACAACTCCTTCAGTCCGGTCAAGCACTTCAAAGTCTACAAATGCCGGTGCAACAATAGGTGAACGGATAAAATTTTGAGAAAAAGATTTTTGAAAGTGGAGTTACACTCAACATGCTTGTTTTGGTATTTTCATACATGATATAGGGATGAAACTGGGCCTAGCAACTGAAGATAACAAGAACGTCATTCTTCTTTATTGAACTATCCATGTGATTTCAAATATTTCTTGATCAAATAAGAAACGCTCCTATAATTCTGATCTATAGATTCGGAAAATAGCTACTCGGACAAAGTTCAAATGACGATGATGATAAACATCAAATGCCACCTCAATTTGCATTGTTTAATAATTTCATCGAAACTCGCCAAATATCTTTATCTAACACAATATCCAACAGTTTAAACTGAGTTCCGGTGATAGAAGAAGCCACCAGGAAAGCTGGAAGAAGATAGCAGTGGTAGTAACTCTTCGTGGTCTTAATATGGATTGAACATAATTTTGTTTGTACCCGCAAGATGAAAAATTATTTTTTGGCAAAAAATTGAATATTTCAATTGATATCTATTATTTATGGTCATGGCACAAGTACAATGACTCTTGTATCCCCAACATCATCAAAAGTCCTTGTAAGCAGAAGTATATACGTTATCTTCCACAAACAGGATACTGATTGGGCACCAATAAGAGATTTGGTACGTTAGTTTTTCAACCAGCTGATTGGATTCGAAGAAGTTGAGTATTTCATGCAGAAAAACTCCTACTCTCGAGTGTATTGACCTTTTGAGACCAGAATTGTTTATAGCAATAAAAGTGGCACATGAAAATTATTTCCTGAAACATCTGAGTGACCAATTCCTCAAAGGCAGGCTCATAGTGAATTCGAGGTCTCTTACCCGATTTCTTAGTGATACAAATGCTTATGGGACCCAAGCATTTGCTTGAGAAAATCTGAAAAGTTGGGTTGAAAGGGTTGAAAAATAATTATCTACATTTACTGAGATATGCGAGTAACAAAAAATCAAATATGCCATGATATTGCTAGATATTGATAGAAGTAACTGCAGTATCAACAGCTAAGGCCAGTTTGATGACACGTTATTGAAAATGGGACCTCAATGACTGAATACCGATGACTAGTGAAACAGTTTTATCAGAGATAGCAGGAAAATTATATTACTAATAATCTTATCTATCAGTGGAGCAAAATTAAGTTGAACGATCAAATTCTGTCAAGCTTTTCTCGTAATGGAGCATAAGTACAAATTAAAAATTCATCTGAAATCCGCACTGATCCATTAAGAAGCGTTTCTCACCTATACATTTTCTTTCAACTGATTTCATTTCGTCACAATCGACAGTGTTTAAAAATAAAAGCCCTCCCTGGCTCTCAAAACATGGAATCCTGGTTTCGATTCATTGAAGAAATGGATTTCGACGTTTATCGACCAAATAAGATCGAAATTTTCAAAATGATATTACCTACTCTTCAATAAACAGAGGAATACATTTCTCATTCAAGAATACTACACAGAACAGTTTTAGGGTGTAACATATTTTAAAAGTTCAGTGGAAAAACAGAACCAGTAATGCAATCGACTGATTTAGTCCTAAGACATATATTTAGTGAACATATAATAATATTTATTGCATATAATGTATTTAGACATACATTTAAATTTTATTTATTTTTCTTATTTCATTGGCTGAGATACTTTCGTGCAATATTATCAGAACGACTGAATACATCTTTAGATGGAACCGTACTTATTATTTCAAATTATGTTACAAAAACTCGTTCTAGCAAATAGTTTGCTATTATTGTATTTTAACTTAATTCTTGTTTGATACTGTATAAGAAAATTAGTACTTGTTCAGTTGAATAGGTCGAAGAGGGTTATCAACAATATCACTTGAAGTTCTCAAGATATTCTAAACGAATCCGAATATTCCTCAGAGTTCAAAAATTTATTTTTCTATAAAAAATGTTTTGAGGTGGAAAATGTATCATCACGGAGGTACTGATTTTATATTTACTTGCAGCTTCACATTTCCTTGTTTGAATCTAGGAATAAGTACTACTTTTCTGATTCGAACTGCACTTTTTTATATGAGCAAGTGAAAACTTTGTATTATACAGATATACGCTATCTTTTCTTTAGTAGTAGTGCATTCCACGCTTGCTAATGACATTCCTTCGGCGCTGGAAGTAAAAAGATAATATATTTTTTAAGTACTAACCAGACCGGGAGGGAGGGTGGCAGCTCCCTACCTCTAAAAACTCACAATCGTGGTCTCCCCAATCAGATAAGAACAGAAAAGTAATGTCTAAGCGCAGCGAAAGTGATTCAAGGATACAGGGTATGTTTTTGCAATTATTTGTGTAACTGTTTCTTCATCGTGTGGGGCGGTACGAATTTTCCGGGTCCGCATCCAATAGTGAGTCGCTAACTCGCTGTACAAGGATTTTAGATCATCAGAATGAATACTACAAAACAAAACGGTCAAAAACGCTAAAGCTGCTTAATTTTGATTCAGTCGTATTTATAGATTCTGGGTGAACTATTTCCAAATACTGTTTCATTTTAACTCTTCAATAAAATAAAACAAAATCCATTAGATTCAAATTTAAATATCTTATCACTCTCCAGGAGGCATTCCTAATCATATTCATTCTGATTGTTCAAATATCTCGTATTCCATCTCATCCCATGGTGTAAATATATTGGGGTCCATTCAATGCACCGTTTTATACAAATATAAAGGCCATTTCTCTGTCACAGACAAGAAGTGATCCTGTCTTCAATGAAAAAATCATACTTTTTATAATTTCAGAAGCTGAAACATTTACAATAAGCGCTTAAAATCATTGATCATTATCTTTTTGTTTAATCGGTCTAGTTCCACTGATGCATCGACCCATTTCATCATCATTATTCTTAGCTACGAGTAGGAGTAGGGTTTTAGGTCTAGTCATTACCTATATGAAAAACGTGTATGGCATTTATTACAAAGAATATGCACAAATTGATTGTTGACGAGGTACTCATACTCGCAAAACTTTCAGAAACTTTCCTAGTTTTAGTTTTACAGACTACTTATTCCTTATTTTTAAAGAGATGTTATGAGCCACATTTATGTTCGAGTAATTTTCTAGTCGGAAATGATCTCAATATTTATTTTAATATAGTCTGAAGGTAGATAGGTTTTTTATTTATTTTTTGTTATTATTTATTTATTTATTCATTTATTCATTTATTTATTCACTTATTTATTTATTATTTTGAGAAATGTTTGACATTCATCTATTCATATAGTATCCAACACTTCTCAAATTTTAATCCAAAAAATGTTGGTTACCATTTTAATATTAGAACTATATTTGCAACTTCTTTCTCTTAAAGGTTCTCAGATATTTATAGTTGATAGATATATTTTATTCCTTTTTGAGAATTACCTAAAAGTATTTGCAATGATACTGCAGAAGAACTCGTTTTCTGCAAATAGCAATTTTCTCAAAATTTTGTATTTTGAATACTACCACCAAAGAAACTGACATACCTAGTCAAATTTTTAATCAAGCACACTGCTAACGAAGCCCAAAAAGCTGATTGAAACTGATCTCAAACTGTCAAATTGTCATTGATATGCGAAACAGTATTATAATATGTACTGCAAATATATTTTTAGGTGGAATTATAGTTACCCATCGTCGTTGCCTTTGATTTTGTTATAACTAATGTTTATCACTCAGTTTATCACTTTCGTTGAAAGTTTATTAAATTCGTTCAACTTTGACTTTAGAAATAATTGCATGGTCAATGGACATAAATTTATGTTTTTTTTATTACTCTGTAGAAAGTATGTACAAATAATTTTGTGGCTCATAATTCTCACACACTACCCAACATTAAAATGCTGGGTCCAAATATTTCGGTAAACTTCCGATTGCTTGCTACATGTTTTGAAACATTTCATATTTCTAGTCAGTTGAGAGTTTGGTGATCTGAAACCAAACTTCTGCCGCCATATTTGTATCATTTGGAACATTTTATTATATAGTGTTGTTACCACACTGTCGCCATGTTATTGTTCAATTATTTATTTATTTACTAGTTTTAGTATTTTTTTAATTCAAACTTACTACTAGAATCAAAGATGCCACTATTCGAAAAGCATCATTTCATGCTTTATTACAGTATTAATGAAGTTTCCGCAATTAATTACATTAAGCGGGACTGGGGTGCGAGTACCCATATCATCAGTTTCCATCATTTCTAAGATTGTAGCCATACTTCGTTGCATGTCAAGTTTTATTACATTTTACACAAAATAATTATGAATAAAATTATCAACATAATATTATATATAATAGTAGATAATTTAAATTAAAATATTTATAACCCGCTAAACTTGTAATACGATATTGTAAAAACATATGAGTAAATTAGACAATGAATGCGTGAATCTTTCTATCCATGTATGAAATTATAATATTTTTTTTACACTGTCAATTTTGCTGGTGTTTTATATTTCATACAGTGAAATATTGATGAAAAGTCATTAGTTTTACATTGTAACTATTAAATATATCATAATTCAATATTGTATTATACAATACCCATTGTACTCAAGACAGGTTCCGCCAGTCCAAGGTGATCTAATGATTCTGAAGAAAAGCATGTGGGAGAACTGAAGACATACTCTGGGAGAATGTCAAAATGAGGATATATTATGTTGCACTGGAAAGTACTTCAACATGCTTTCAATCATTAGAATTTTTCATGTATCATGACATGACAGAGCGTACTCAAAATGCTCAAAACTTCACACATAATCTATTATGTACTTATTGAAAATCTTTCTGAAAAGAGTCATGTCACTATTTATTATTATTATTATTATATTTATTATTACTAACATTTTTTCCGAAATGAATCCAACCCAAGTTTTTACAACTTATTATATAAATATTATGGAATTTGAATTTAGTACGGTAAAGTTATTAACTTGGATTCATTTAGGAAGCTATCCAGTTCATATGAAACTTTATAAAAGAATTATAAATTAATAAAGTTAAATATAACGCATGTTCGGATTTTTATTTCCTTTCAACAAAAATAGATAAAACCAACATCCCTCAGTAGATTCAGATTCCTTTGAATTTCTCAACAAAATAAAAAGAGAAAAGTCACCGTATTTTGTCAGCACAAATATTCAAAAAATTAGTTAGTGTTAAAATCGAACACCTACTCTAAAGATATTTTTTTTTATGTAACACAAATATCTGATACAAGTGTTGTTTGTTGCAAATACAAACCAGTTGCCATAGATTAGTGCAAAAAATTTAAATCCTAAAACACTGCTTTCTTTACTGGAAAATATTTGAATAATATCCCAAAAACACTGAAATGGAAATGATACCATTATGAATGTTATAATAATGTTAATCAGTTGAAAAGTGATCATACAGAATTTTATGATAAAAATATAAGATCGTGTCGTACTTTATAGCAAATAAAATACCTGAAAAAAAATAAATTCACTCTATATACAGGATGTTTCATAATTGAATGCTGATCCTGAAGAGTGATATAATGCTTGGGTGATTCAAAAAAACTCAATAGATTTAATGAAATTAGGAGTTTGTACACCATATCAATCGAGCATATATAATAGTGTATAGTTCACTCTTGATTAATTATGACATTGTTGAGAGAATCTCAAGAAATTATCTCCTCTGAATTATGATGGGACTCTTCAAAAATGACCAATATTGCTGAAAATCGAATCTTCCGAAAATAACCAATTCAAAAACTGATCGCATATGTATCTTGTTCAGACGGATTTCCACGTTTGGTAATTATCTTTATTCCGCAGTTTGAGTGTGAGCGAGTACTTTCTCATCTGACTTGAGGAAGCGCTAACTCTACCTTTGGTAGAATGAAACTGTAATATTGTTACTACCAATAAAAGCATTTTTTACCGTCAGGAATTTACCAGTCAGACCCTGTCTCCGGAGCCCCGACAAATCCGGATGGCGCGCTGGTGTGTCATTAACCCCAGTAAACACTCGCCACGTCCATGGGGTGAGTGATTACTGAGTACGATTATCGAGCTGACGGAATCAAGAATAAAGGCCTTCTGCATTCATCCGGCTGAGATTTCTGTCATATTACGGTAATCCGGTATGATTTTTAAGTTTGACATCAGTGTGTCCACCATACCACCAAGGACCCCTATTATCAGAATCACCATTTTAACAGAATGGTTTGGGTAAAGCCTGCGGAGTTAAAAGAGTGAGTCTCGATATTCTGTCCGTTTTTTCTCCTCTTTTCAGACGATATTCGTTTCGCACGGAGCTGAAAACTCAATGACAAAAATCTTCCTACTTTGATGGTCTAGGAGGACTACATCAGGCTTATTTGCTTGAGGGTGCGGAATGAGTAGTTCCAGTAGATTCGGCACTTTTCATTATCCACAACGGACTCAATATCCCCCGGAGCATAAGGCAACATCAGGGTCTCGTCTATACCGTACGAGTGTCGTAGATGGTAGTACAACACTTTTAGAGCCGCTTTATGCCTGTTGATATAGGCTGAAACCGCATAAGTTGGATAAGCTGACAGCAAATGCAGTATATGGTCTCAGCTGCCCCATGACACGCTCTGCATCTAGTGTCAGGGACCTCTATAACCATCACGTAACTACGGTTGACGAGGATGTTGAAGACACCATCCTGGCAGGCCATTAATGAATTACTCGGTTTCCGACTTCAGCCTACTTGACTTGAAAAATGTAAAAGTCAGTGTTGAATACAATACGGGAGCGAGTTCATCGGCTGCAGTTCTGATGACCAGATCTGTCGAGAGTTGATGCTGAGAGAGTTTTTAACAGTAGTTACCTCTTGGGTGTGGCGTTGTTCCACCCCTAAGTAGGCATACCTCTTTTCGGCATCCAGATGATTCTAGATGATGCTTCCGTCTACGAGCTGAACGTCCTCTCTGTATTCCTTGCATCGTCCTCTTTTGAGATGAACCGTGGCACCTTTGTCGATCCCAAACTCCATTCTGATAGCATGCGTAAACTCTTGCACCACCCTTAGGGACTGATGAAGATCCTTTATCTCCAGAGGCATTAGTTTAAGGTTATGGTGTCCGCGAGTTTTCAGTAGTGCGACATACAATGTCAATAAGAAGATGCAGATGAGAAGAGGACTGAGGGAAACACGCCCCTTCTAAAGATAACCTGCTCCGTTTGGATTCTGACTTAACCAGATGTTATAGTAAAGCGAGTCCTCCAGAGCAGCATTAGCTGTTCAATGCATCTCACTATCTGATCGGTTACCGCAAGGCATCTGAGCAAATGCATGATAAGCTCATGTGATGTTGTATCAAATTCCTGGCAATAATCGATCCAGGTCAATGCGTGATACATCTGTCGATCAGCAGGTTCTCCTTGCAGCCAGCGACCCCTTTTTTGACCCTCATTGCTCATATATCTGTTCATACACCGGATCAACTTTGGAGAGTATTCGCATGTATAAGATACATGTAAACATCTATAACATGCGTTCAAGTATGTTATCGGTCTGTAGTTCTTGTGATCAGATAAATCTCCGTTTCTGGGGATCAGCACGGTATGCCCCTCGACAAACCAATCCGGAATCTGCTGCTCACCATCTAGCCATGAGTTAAAAATTCTTGCTAGATGGTGGTGGTGGGTACGTGGATATTTTTTGCATCAATACTAATTAATCCCATTAGGGCATAGAGCAGCAAAGTTCTTCGAGCCTTTGAGGACCCGTCGAACTTCTTCCGGAGTTATCGGATTACGCAATTCTTTGTGCTCAGGCTGACGAAGCTTCCTACAGAAAGCTTCGAACTGCGCTAGGGCTGGAGTACGAAGGCGTAGAAGGGCCACCTATTGATAAAAAAAATTATTTTTGCTAATGAAGAATAGCACTGGGCGTGTCAAATGATTTGAAACTTTGTGACCGTGCATCAGCCTGAATATTTAGAAGTTTGATGGAAAGAAGTAATCTATCAGTATTTGGTGGCTACAAAAAAAAAATTATTTTGTGACATTGCTCGTGATTGATTGCCGTGTGGAAGTTTCCAGTCACGATAAAAGTTGATGACTGGAGTCACAACGTTGAAAAGGAAACAGAAATTGTTCTAGCGCTACAAACTCTACACCATCTGCAAACAGTAATGTCGTAGGTCCTTGTGCCTGTTAAAGTACCAGACGACAACTATAGTTTCAAACTATATTAGGGAGATTCTATATTGACGTGATTTCTTTTAGGGTTTAGTTTTGTATTGAATTTAGCGTGCTGATTGACTCAGATGTATCGTCAATGAAAAAGATAAGTAGAAAAATTGCACTACGAATCATCAACTTTAATAACCGAATGCATTTTAATCTTCCGCAGTTTTCCTTTTTTACGATACCACTCCGAAGAATCCCCTCAGTTGAAAACAAAGTTTCAAAACCAACCTAACGATATTTTATATCCTAAAATCCAAACACATTTTTTTTATGGATGGATGGATGGATGGATGGATGGATGGATGGATGGATGGATGGATGGATGGATGGATGGATGGATGGATGGATGGATGGATGGATGGATGGATGGATGGATGGATGGATGGATGGATGGATGGATGGATGGATGGATGGATGGATGGATGGATGGATGGATGGATGGATGGATGGATGGATGGATGGATGGATGGATGGATGGATGGATGGATGGATGGATGGATGGATGGATGGATGGATGGATGGATGGATGGATGGATGGATGGATGGATGGATGGATGGATGGATGGATGGATGGATGGATGGATGGATGGATGGATGGATGGATGGATGGATGGATGGATGGATGGATGGATGGATGGATGGATGGATGGATGGATGGATGGATGGATGGATGGATGGATGGATGGATGGATGGATGGATGGATGGATGGATGGATGGATGGATGGATGGATGGATGGATGGATGGATGGATGGATGGATGGATGGATGGATGGATGGATGGATGGATGGATGGATGGATGGATGGATGGATGGATGGATGGATGGATGGATGGATGGATGGATGGATGGATGGATGGATGGATGGATGGATGGATGGATGGATGGATGGATGGATGGATGGATGGATGGATGGATGGATGGATGGATGGATGGATGGATGGATGGATGGATGGATGGATGGATGGATGGATGGATGGATGGATGGATGGATGGATGGATGGATGGATGGATGGATGGATGGATGGATGGATGGATGGATGGATGGATGGATGGATGGATGGATGGATGGATGGATGGATGGATGGATGGATGGATGGATGGATGGATGGATGGATGGATGGATGGATGGATGGATGGATGGATGGATGGATGGATGGATGGATGGATGGATGGATGGATGGATGGATGGATGGATGGAAAATGTAGAAGAGAAGTGAAAGTCAAGGTCAGAGCCAAGATCAAATCCAAAGTCGAAGCCAAGGTCACTTAAGGTGGAGTCAAGGTCAAAATCAAGGTCGAAGTCAAGATCGAAGACATGATCGAAGCCAAGGTCTATTATATGAAAAAAAGTCGCAAAAATTTCTGCTTTCAACAAAGATAAAGAATTTTTTTTTCAATTTGGATCGAAATATTCATTGATTATTAAATGATTTCCCAAAAATATCCAAGCAGAGTTAAAGTCAAGGTCATAGCCAAGGTCAAAGCCAAGGTCAATCATGAAGAAGTCAAGGTTCAAGGTCAAAGCCAAGTTCAAAGTCAATATCAAAGCCAAGGTCGAAGACAAGGCCATGATCAAGGTCCATTATATGTATATATATAGCGTTGACATTGGATTTGACTTTGTCTTTGACCTCGATTTTCGCTTTGCTTGAAAATTTTGGAATTCAATTATTTTTTTGTTTCTTGTAAGTAGCAAACATTTTTGAAATAAATATTTTTTTTATACATTATAATGGAAAGTTTTATTCAATTTTTTCGATCGTGAGCCACGGGCTTTGTAGTGTCTATACAACATATACACAGTCTTGCAAATATAATAATAAGGACAACACTTCAATAGAATGGGGTAATTTCACAAATAATTGTTGCTCTCATTAGGTTGGCGGTATTTCTAGTCCAAAGAATAACTATTATGGTATCACTAGTATTTGAGGTTATGGTAGGTGATAGCAAAATCAAAATATTAGAAGGTTCGACCTCAGAGTTACAAAAGACAGAGATGCCATGACTATACCAACAAATACATGTTACCTGTGCGGTAAAAATATTGCAGTGAATGATGAATTATAAAATGTAATTTTTCGATATTTGGGGTTAGGAATTTTTTGTTTTCCCTTTTTTAAAATATCAGTTAAACATGGAAGAAGTTTACTGTGAAGGGTATTGCTAACTTAATGTTTCCCAAATATCATTACATATTGAGTATTTTCCAATTCGGCATGCAAATGACATCGATATCATTGCTATCTCTAGAAGCGTATCTACCTATTTTCAACAACAATTAAAAACAATGCAGTTAGAGGTAGTGGATTTTCTTAAGAGCTATGACGTTGAATATATCTCTCACTCACACTCAGATACTGTAGTAAAACTGCACCAACTAATTTTCCTAATTTATTTAAAACACTATTTACAACAATTATTCACTAAACATTTACTTCACTAACAATTTCAATTTATTTCTACTGTGGCTATCTATCAGCGAACTCTGGAACTGTAACTAACTCTGAATTCTGACTGTCCCGCCATCTGCCATACAGCGGCTATATATAGTAGCATTTACAGTTTTCTTAGAGGTTCTTAGAATGTTCGGTTAGGGCGTTCGCGTCTCTTCCACGGATGAGTCATGTGTTTGTCAGAAGAGAACTTGTTTACATTTCGAGTGTGGAGTGTAATTGGATGTTCAGGGCCGGTCTCGAAATTGTTACATTGCCCCCTTCTTAAAGACTTTTCGTCTCGAAATGTCATTTTTGGAGTATGGAGATTTATTTGCATGATTCTCCATATCTGTAGCACTCTACGGTCTTCATGTTTGATTGTGGACGATGATTACAGCATACCAAGATCTTGACCGTCCGTCCGTCGAGCCCGCAGGACAATTTTGGGATTGCCAGGTCCACGAAATTCTGCTCCACCATCATGTCCCTTAATTTCTCAAGGCTGTTCCATACGTCTTCATAGGACGGTTTGTCTCGAGACTGCTTCTTGGTGACTAGATAGAAGATGCTTCTCTGGCCTTTCCGCAACTGAAGCACTCCTCCAACTTTCGGGTTTTGTTGCCGTAGTTCATGGAGACGACCGTACTTCTTGGAGAACACCACAGCGATGGCTCTGGATATTTGAAGATCTTCTGCTACACAGTGGGCTAGCGCGTAATCCGCAGGCACCTTAAAAAGGTCTCGTGGTTCTTCTCGAGTCACCCCATGTCGAACTTTCTGTCCGTTTGAGTACAAGGACGTGAATTTCTGGAACGTCATCGCATCCTCTGAGGGTGCAGACTTGGTCGTGGTTTCCAGCGTAAGGGGCCAACCTATTGAAATGGACGACTCTGGGTTTTCCTCTAGGTGGTTTTTTAATTTGGTAGACCACGTCATTTATCCTCTTCAAGATCTCATAAGGGCCTTCCCATGAGTTCCGCAACTTTGGTGATAGGCCTCGACGACGTTTGGGGTTGTACAGCCAAACCAGCTCACCAACCTTAAATCCTCCGGCATCGGCCTTGATGTCATAGGTCTCCTTCATTCGGTCGCTGGCACTCTGGATGTTCAAACGGACTCTTTCGTGGATGTCTTCCATTCTCTGCCGAAGTTTGCTGACATAGTCCTTTCCCGCAGTGTCTTGTCCTGGTGGCGTCCCAAACTTCAGGTCACATGGTAGTCGCAGCTCTCGGCCCATAATAATACTAGCAGGGGTTTGGCCGGTCGACTCGTGTACTGCAGAACGATAGGCCATCAGGAACAAATGGAGATACTGGTCCCAGTCTCTTTGGTGGTCAGAGACTACCTTGGATAAGTGGCGGTTCATTGTCCTGTTCATCCGCTCCACCATTCCATCAGACTGCGGATGTAAAGCCGTAGTTCGCGTCTTCCGGATGTTAAGCATTCGACACAATTCCTGGAACAAGTTGGACTCGAAATTTCTGCCTTGGTCTGAATGCAGTTCAAGTGGGACACCAAATCGACAAATCCACTCCTTTAGCAGGACGTCGGCGACGGTTAAGTCTTCCTGGTTGGGCAGGGCATAGGCTTCAGCCCACTTGCTGCAGTGGTCCATTGCCACGAGGATGTATTTGTTCCCGTGGTCAGATTGTGGAAACGGTCCAGCAATATCGATAGCTATTCTTTCAAATGGGCTGCCAAAGTTGTACTGACGCATTGGTGCCTTAGGTCGCGTTCGAGGTCCATTACTTGCGGCGCATACAGCGCACTTTCTGCACCAGTCTTGAACGTCTGCCTGACAATTGGCCCAGTAAAACCGTTGCCTCACTTTCTGGAGAGTCTTCGTTACTCCCAGATGTCCTCCGGCGACCCAATCATGAATTTCTCGAAGCACTTCCGGTCTTCTGCTTCTGGGTACAACTGTCTGACATCTTTCTTCTCCACCATCCTCGGTCTCCAACACACGCTTCAGAACTCCGTTGTCCAGAGTAAGGGAGTTTCATTGAGCCCAGTAGGACTTGATGGCTGGCGAATATCCTGCTACTTCCTGCCATGTCGGTCTTCGGTTACTCCTCTTCCAGCCGATAACTAAGCCAAGATCTAGATCTTTCTCCTAGTCTTTCTGGAGCTTGCTGTCATTCCAGTTATCATCTACCGCCGTTGTTCTACAAACTGTCGCCTCTTTCTCCTCTGCTCGTCGGCAGTGCGAACAGTCGTCAGGACATGGTCTTCGCGATAGGGCATCCGCATTCTTATGGCTGGTCCCCGCCCGATGTTCGATCTCAAAGTCGAACTCCTGGAGCCTCTCAATCCAGCGTGCCACCTGACCCTCGGGATTCTTAAACTGTAGGAGCCATTTGAGGGCGGCGTGGTCAGTTCTCAGCAGGAATCTCCTGCCATACACATACTTGTAAAAGTGCTCTACTCCTTTGACCACAGCTAGCAGCTCCCGTCGGGTGACACAGTAATTTCGCTCCGGTTCACTGAGGGTCTTGCTGAAGTACCCGATGACTTTTTCCTGTCCATCCTGGATTTGAGACAGGACAGCTCCAAGTCCCACGTTGCTGGCGTCCGTGTCCAGAATGAATTTTCTGTTCGGAAGAGAATAACTTAGAATTGGAGCGTTGATTAATGCCCCTTTCAGCTTCCTGAACGAATCTTGGCATTCCTCGGACCACTGGAGCTTTGTCTGTCCTTCCGTGAGCCTGGTCAATGGTTTGGCGATGTTAGCAAACCCTAGCACGTACCGACGATATTGGGTACATAGGCCAAGAAAACTCCGGAGCTGATGGATATCTTTGGGGATGGGCCAGTCTCTGACAGCTTTAATCTGGTCATCTACTGCTACTCCTTCCCCAGAGACAATTTGGGCAAGATAGTGGACTTCTTTCTGAAATAGGTGACATTTTTTTAGGGCTCAATTTCAATCCAGAGTTCCTCAGACGCAGAAATACCTCTCCAGATTTTTCACGTGGTCTTCGAATGTTCTGCCAACTACGATTATGTCATCAAGGTATACCAATCAAGTCTTCCAGGAGAGTCCCTTCAACACAGTCTCCATTAATCTCTCAAAAGTGGCTGGAGCGTTACAAAGTCCGAATGGCATAACGGTAAATTGCCACAGCCCTGAGCCGATGGTGAAAGCTGTCTTCTCTCGATCTTCTGGAGCCAGTTCTACCTGCCAATATCTGCTCTTCAGATCTAGGGTGGAGAAGATTGTAGAGCCGGCGAGCGTGTCCAAGGTGTCATCTATTCTAGGTAGTGGGTAGCTGTCTTTCTTTGTCACGTTATTCAGTTGTCGGTAATCTACGCAGAATCTTGTCTTTCTTCTTTACTATTACAACTGGAGATGACCAGGGGCTGTCAGATGGTTCAATTACTCCTTCTTTCCCCATATCACTGACTATTTTGTCCGCCTCTTCCTTCTTGGCAAGAGGGAGTCTCCTCGCTGATTGACGGATTGGTCGGGCATCTCCAGTATCAATTCTGTGCTGGACTACCTTCGTTCTACCCCCTTTTCCCTGTCCGGTGTCAAAGACGTCTTGGTATCTCCTCACTAAATCTCTTAATCTGGGCTGCTGTGCCGGTTTTATACCTCTCGATGATATGGCAACTAGCTTTTCTAATTCTGCGGGTAGATTGTTGGCTTGGTTAATGATATCGCGTACATTCCTGAACACAGATGAAATTGGCGAGCAGTAGCCCAAAGTTGTTCCTTTCTTCAACGTCACTGAATGGTAATTGACGTTCATGACCCTTACTGGTATAAGTTTATCGGCGCGCAGTAAGGTCTTCCCAAGGGCATTTCCTCGTCCGATTTTTTCATCATGGAGCTCGGGCTCGAACATCACCACGCTCCCGTTGCTCACTCCGCCAACCATACGAGCCTCCAGAATGGTTTCAGCTCTCTCGAGAATGCTCATGTCTTCAGCCAACATAACCCGGATCATTTCTTCGCTTCTCCCGTGAAGTACCAGCTCTTGTTGACACGTAGGACGCCGTCTTTGAAGTTCAGCTCGAACCCTCTGGAATTCATTATGTCCATTCCAATGATTGCATCGTCCTCGATGTCCGCGACCAGTGCTCGGTGTCTTAGTTTCGTGCTGCCTAAAACCAAGTCGATCGTTAACTCGCCATATACAGTGGCTGGATCCCCTGTTGCTGTGTGTAATTTCCAGTTTGACGATTCAATTCTTGCCGGTGTTTTGGCAAAAGTAGGTCCGAGAATTGTTCTTGACGCACCTGTATCTAGCAGCATGGTGCGAGGCTCGTTGTTAATGAGACCGTCCACGAATACACCTTTGTTCTGTCGTTGAAGAACAGCGACATATGCATTGTTAACTGGGGCTTCTTGGATACGGGCTGACGATTGCTCCTTCTTGGCCTTCATCGTTGATGTCGATTTTTTCAATGTTCTTCTTCTGAGTTTTCCAGAAGCTTCTCTTCTAGTTTTCTCGAATTTTCGTGATGTTTTTCTTCCAGGCTCTTCACATTCTCTTGAAGTTCCTCTTTTAGACTATTAGAATTTTCGAGAAGTTCTTCTTTTAAGCTGACAGAATTTTCTAGAAGTTTTTCTTCTAGATTCTTCGAATTCTCTTCAAGATTTTCTTGAAGTTTCACTTCTAAACTTTTTGAATTTTCTTCAAGCTTTTCTTCTAGATTTTTCGAATTTTGAAGAAATTTATCTTCCACACTCACCGAATTTTGTTGAAGTTCCTCCTTCAAACTCACAGAATTTTGTTGAAGTTCCTCCTTCAAACTATTCGAATTTTCCAGAAATTTATCTTCCAAGGATTTCGTGGTCTCGTCGAGTTTATTCATTATGGAACTCAAATCAATTCCAGAAACTTCGAATAAGAACGTTTCGGGGTCTTCTCCTTCTTCAATCAGTCCATCTGCAAGTCTTTTCTGGAGTACGGCCTTCTTTCCAGTTGTTTCTAACTCACGCTCCTGTAACTCTTGCTTTAATTCACTGACTTTAAGGTCAACTAGGTGAACTCTTCTCGGAAACATTTTGTCTCTTATTGTCTTTACCGAGATATCAGTCTATTATTTATTTCACACACAGTTTTCAGTTTATTGTCCCGCGACGCGCAAAACTGTCCACTTTCCACTCAAATGTTCAACGGGTCACTAACTGTCTATTAGGCGCGATAAACGTCTATCAGTTTTTAAACGGCGAACACTTTAACACTTATTTATTTTAAACATCCACACTTCTGACGCCAATGTAGTAAAACGGCACTAACTAATTTTCCTAATTTATTTAAAACAATATTTACAACAATTATTCACTAAACATTTACTTCACTAACGATTTCAATTTATTTCTACTGTGGCTATCTATCAGCGAACTCTGGAACTGTAACTAACTCTGAATTCTGACTGTCCCGCCATCTGCTATACAGCGGCTATATATAGTAGCATTTACAGTTTTCGATCTTTCTAGTCTGTTCGGCGACTTCTTAGAGGTTCTTAGAATGTTCGGTTAGGGCGTTCGCGTCTCTTCCACGGATGAGTCATGTGTTTGTCAGAAGAGAACTTGTTTACATTTCGAGTGTGGAGTGTAATTGGATGTTCAGGGCCGGTCTCGAGGCCGGTCTCGAAATTGTTACAATACGTAAATTTGTCCTCTGCTACAGTAGGAGTCATAGCTCTTGAGAAAATCCACTACCTCTACAGTATAACTAATATAAAAAATCTGTGGTCAGAAGATTCAGCAGATTGAAAAACGTCAGAACCAAAGTTTTACACACCGCTTCAACAGTAACACCCGTAGCATGATGCTCTGGGTTTCTTAAGATACGTGCTATAGGTAGTTTGCATTAAAATGTTAATAGATCATTGCAGAAGCGAGATTTTATTTCAACAAAATTATTTGAAAATCGATACAGAATCGTGGTTTAGAACATATCTGATTTTTCAAAACGGCTTTAATGTTGAATGTGGCAAATAATGTGTAACGGACATGCATTATTTTATTTCTTAATTTAATTTCGAGTTACTACTCGGAATTAAGCTAATTTCGAGTTGTAACTTGAATTAACACTAATTTCGAGTTATAACTCGAAATTAAGCTTAGAAGTTAAGACCAGTGCAAACACTATTAGAACCTGGTGATCCTGAGAGACGATTGTGGTTTTGTCGGTGGTTTATGAATAAATGCAGGCAAGATCCAAACTTCTATAGAAATATTATATGGAGCGATGAGGCTAATTTTTCAAATCGCGGGATGTATAATAGAAAGAATTTTCATTATTGGAGTAGACATAATCCATTTGTAGTCCATCCCCACAATCCGCAAAGACGATTCAGTATTAATGTTTGATGTGGTCTATTTAGAGGCAGAATTATCGGTCCATTTTTCTACCTTGGTTATTTGAACGGACCCGTTACATTAATATGGAAGAGTTTTTCGATGATCTTGATCTGGAGGCTCGTCAGATGATCTATTTTCAGCAGGATGGAGCACCAGCACATAATGTCAGTGGCGTAAAAAGAATGCTGCGAGGCTGTTCAGGAAACAGATGGATTGCTACAAATGGTTCTGTTAAGTGGCCCCTCGTTCACCAGACATGACACCTCAAGATTTTTATTTTTGGGGATTTCTGAAAAATGAGGTGTACAAAACGAAACATAATAATGTAGATGAACTGAAAAATTATATTGAAGCTATAATTAATAGAGTTGATGGCCGAACTGTGTTGAATGCCACACGTAGTGTCAATAGAAGGGTCCAAATATTTTCAACAAGAAGGCGGTGTTTTTGAACATTTATTCGATATTTTATAGCGCTTTATCAAATCCGTTTGTTATAAATATTTCCTATTAATATAACTGTCTTTTTTTCACCTTTATGAAAAAAAGTCAAATGAGATTTGTTGCTGAGAATATTATTACGAATCGAAATGCATGAAAAAATATAGGGTGTTCCATTGAAAGAAATATCATTTTATGAAATATTCTGAAAACGCGACTGTCAATTTTTTTTTGTTTTCTGCATCGAGAAGGCCATCAAAAATGTTACTAGTTTGCCCATTTAACCGAATTCGTAGCATCAATAATAACGGAGTTGGCAATGGTGCCGACTTAATTTGGAACACCCTGTATATAGGTATGGTGTGATATGTGATATTCCAAATCATACCTATTTCAGATTATGTGTCAGCCAATTCCTGAACACTCTCAAGCAAATGCTCTTGAGGAATTTCCGACTCGAATCTTACAAATACCTTACTTTTGACATGATCCCATAGAAAAAAGACTTGTCCTATTCATCTGTTCTCAAATATCTCATGTACAGTGTGACACACTTGACGAAGCCACCCATATGTTTTAGTCATTTTTGGAAGCAACGCAGAATCCGAAAAACTGATAAAAATACTAGTTGCCATTAAAAAAAACAAAGTTGGGAGTGCCATCATTTTCAATTTGTAGAGCTTATTTTGCTTAATGAATGATTCATCTCTCTATTGCCATAATAGAGATATGGAAGACTGCGCCCTTTGCTGCAGGACCCTGTATACTAATTAAAGAGGCGAGTAACTTCCAGAGTCTACGAACATGTTTAACAACTTATCCGAACTTGTTTAATCACATATGCAATGCTTAAAACAAAATTTAATAAAATTCTAACAAAATGGACATTCATCACATTTCTTTCAGGAAATCGATGTATTGATTAGAAGTGCATCTATAGTTGAAAAAATTCGTATTCGTTGTGAAACACCCTCTGTAGACATCGTGAAAACATAGATCACAATATCCTCCATCAAATAGTATTTCATTAATTATTATTTAATTTTGACCGATGTATCGCCTCTGCGTGGCTTCTTAGTAACAACTAATAATCTAAATTTGAATTTTTTCACAATGAATATTAGGTTTTTCATTCTTATTTCATGACGAATTTATGACGAATTTATTGTTTTCATATCGTCTTATTCAGAACCATTAATTGAAAATCGGACTTAAATATGAAAATTTAAATAAAATTCAGCGGTAATCAGGTACAAAGGATCCCGCACATTTCTTATGGGAAATGGCTTTTCGTGAATTTGGCTTAATTTTTGGTATGTTGTGGTTCTTGATGAGCTGATCAAAAGTGTTCACAGCCACAAAGCTCAAAAATGGACAATTTTCGAGATATGGAGCTTTGAAAATGGATTTTTTCCATTTTTTTGGGGTTATTTGCTCATCCATCAGAGAGCTCTCATTTCTTTTTGGGATGGAATTCGACTATTCGGTGCCTAGAACCGGACTGAAAAATGGTCTTCCTCAGTTATATCAGGCACCGTTAACATTAATTTCGAGTTATAACTCGAAATTAAGAAAAAAAAATTGCATGTCCATTCTACTCCGTCGTAAGTTCGTTACCCAAAATAATAAAATATTTATTGAAATCATACATCCGCGCTTTTCCCCCTAATACTCTTGCTGAACTTTTAAAGAATAAAATATTTGACAAACACAAGATCTTTCATAATTGATTGTAAAATCTTATAAATGCAAATGAAATCATTTTGCAATCAAAACTAATGATCCAATATCTAAAAATATTTTTCAAGTTAGTTGAATCAATATGGCCAAGGCATAGAATAATTTGATATGAATTCTGTTGTTCCATGGTTTGCGGGAATTCGCAAAATGTTAAAATATTGGAACTTTCTTGCGGCATGTCTGGCAGCCATTTTTATATTCGCAGAAAAATCGCAAAATTCGCAGGTGTATGGGATTCGCCTTTGACGTTATGGAGAGCACGGAGGCCGTTTCTAGTACAGTCGTACTTTTCTAGTACATTTCATTCACATTGATTACGCCAGTACAATCCAAACGAATCAAGTACAAAAAAATCTTTGTTTTTGATTCAATCATCCAATGTACACGAACGGACCGAAAGTTACCAAAAATTACTGTTGAATTCATGAATTATGGATGAAGTACGCAAATTGTCGACAATTTTCTGTTTTCACCTAATAAAGTTCCAGGTTACAAAAATGATAAATTTATTAGACTGTGTAAATTCGCAGTATTCGCACTAACATTTCTGTGTTCTGTGATTTTTTCGCTTTAGTACTATCTAACACAATTTTGAAAGACGGTCTAGTACAAATAAAATCTGGAGCGGCAACACTGCTAGTGTTGCCGTTTCTAGTACAACTCACAGACATCATAAAAGAAGGTATAACTGTGCTTTTTCTAGTACTATTCATTCACATTAAGTACGTCAGTACAATTCACATGAATCTAGTACAAAAAAAACTTTGTTTTAAATTCGATTATCCAATGAACAGCTATCACAACAGGCTGAAAATTACCAAAAGTTGCCGTAAAATTCAAGAATAGACTACCACGCTGTGGTAACGATTGGGCGGAGCTTAAAAAACCTTTCCAAACAAATGGGTAATAGGTGTTGAGAACCCATGAGGAAATATTGATTTGATGATTTTGCTTATTTCCGTTAAGAATAAGGATAATCTTTATTAGTTAGAGCAAAACCTCTTGTCGAAGATACCTATTATATTGATTGGAAACGTTCCCAATGTTCCACCCACTTGGACGTCACGCTTAGGTAGTCTATTATTGATGAATTGTCGATAATTTTCTGTTTACATCCAACAATTAAGTTCAAGGTCACAAAAATGATTACGTTAAGGCCGATTTACATACATGTGTGCCCGATCTGCATAAGAAAAATGATACCGTGAAAAAATACATCGGGATTATTTTAAAACCTCAAATAGCATTACTCCAACATTGACAGATTTATTAAAGAACCAAATAAAATATGTCCTTGTGATAGAAATTTATGTGCAGTTTTCGATTTAGTACCATGTACTACGGTCTATTTGAGCCGCTTTCCAATTGCCACAGGGAGTAGCTCGAGTAGCACTGGGTAGCTCCTGAACTCATTTGACAGATCACGATAAATCATGTTCCAATTGAACCCTATTTATAAAGTCAGGTGCGGTTCACTTCAGGTTTAGTTCAGGGGTAACAAGCTCCAATGGGGGCTACTACCCCTAGCAATTGAAAAGTGGCTCTGTATGTATGTATCTGAATCGGCCACAACATTGGCGAAACAAGATGCCGTACAGAGTAGATAACATTTAAAAACACTCAATTCCTAAGAGCCTTGGTTGAAGTTTAAACAAACAGAAAAGACAAAAGAAGAAGACCTAAAATTTGACACATGAACTTTATGAATTATTATGACATATGACATAATTTTTGAACATAAATAGAGTTCAATTTATTTTTAATTTTTTTCTCCTGGCAAATTAATTCTTTAAAAAATGGTATAATACTTACTTCAATTTACTAAATGAACTGAAGTAAGTTCTGTTTGTTAAAATGTCAAAAATTTTCAGGCTTTGAATCCTGATAAGAGACTTGCTCTTACAGAAGAACTTCAAAAAAACAAATTTATGGACACTTTGGAAAGTATTCGTGCGCATATTGAAAACAAGAACCGCTACCGTAACCTGAATAGATATCTCAATATTCAGAGACAAGAACATGAAGAAGATATGCTATTCCAAAAAGCGACAGCAGATGCTGCATTTAAAGAAAAGCAGATGGTTCAAGAGAATAATTTGGCTAGAGAGTTGGATAAGATCAAGAGAGATGAAATAAAAAAATTGAAACTTAGGTATATCTTTTGAAAATTGAATTAAAATCAATTTGTGTGCTATCCGAGATAGGCTATGGGCATGAGCCGATGAAAACTCCTCAGTAAAGTTCCCTCTCTTAGATGGAATAAACCCTGTCATTGAATTAACGGAAAGTGAAAACTGTAGTAGGATTTCTGAAGGTTTTTTTTTCCTAACAAGCATCTCTTAGAAGTCATCACAAAATTAGCACGGCTTAGGAAATAAGGGTGTCAGAAAACTTTGAGGAAATTTGAAATATGGCAAATTTTTTGTTGTTTCATATTAAGTTTTTGGGATTGAAGTACAATTTCAATTACTGTTGGTAAAAATGAAATAGAAGTTAAATGTTCCCTAAGCAAGACTCATATAGCCTATTCTGAACCTTTTGAAAGAGTGAGTGAATATAGTGAGATGAGAGTAATAAATTTAAATGGTAATATAGTTAGTTATGAATAGGAAAAAGCTTAGGTATTGGTGGAAATATGAGTAGAGGAATGGTTACATACTGCAATAATATTTCTAGAGAAGATTATCCTCCTATGAATAATGATTCCTCTATACATATTTCTCAAGAGGAATATTTCCAGGTATTTTCAAACACACTTCATATAAAGCTTTATATAGAAGTATTGATCCTCCATATCACTGTTATTTTAGGTTCATAGCATTCTGAGCATTTTCTCACTTTGAGTCAACAGGAATTAGAGGCATTGTGGAAATCATATATATTAAATAGAACTGTCAGTTAATTTTTTGTGAAAATCCTTGGGATGTAGAGGTGAATTATTCAACCATTATCTTTCGAATATTATTATAAAGTACTGTCGATGTACAAGTGCCTTATGAATTTAGCTGCATCTCTGCATGGTAGATCACAATTTTGAAGCCTCATTCTAGTAGGAGGTTGAAATCCAAGATGGGTGATGGTGAAAAGTATTGTACTTGTTTTTTGTTCATTCAAGATCAATTTGTTTCTTGCAAACCACTCCTTTGCTTTGTTAAACCCACTATTGGTACTTGATATCAGATTGGGGAACCTTTCGCTTTTATCATTAAATTAGAATCATCAGCACATTTATTTATTTTAAAATCTTTTCTACCTATTTCTTCAGCATCATTTAGATAGATTATGAACAGAAAAGGACCTGCAACACTCCCTTGTGTCGACTATGAGTGTACATCTTTTTGTTTGCGACCAGTTGAGTAGGATCTGAACCAATTGAGTGAAGGTCCCTGTATTCCTCGAGCATAAAGTTTGTCAAACAAGTGTTCATGATTTAAACCATAAAATGCTTTTGACAGGTCTAGAAAAGTCCTATCATAAGTTCTTTTTTTTCCAGTGATTGTACAATAACAAGGATGAAGTTAAATATTGCTGTTTGAGTAGATCTTCCTTTATGATAAACATGTTAAAAATTATAAAATATGTTGCAATTATTCAATAAAAATTTAACTCTGTTAACATGGCTACTTACATTTTTGAAAAGGGTGATGTTAGGCTTATTGCTTAGAATTTTTCAATTCAGAGGGAGGGATCTTCTTTTTTAATATATGTTTAATACACTGACTGAAAAAGTTGAATAATATAAAAATTAAAAGTTCTGAAATACGTAGTAAGCAAACATACATGTACCATATTGACTCTACTTTTTAATGAATTGCCAATTGAAATCAAGAATTCCATAACCATCCCATGATTTGAAAATATATTGTAAAAGCATAACTACTTTCCGAAAGTAATAAATTGAACCAGTACTCATTTTCAGTACATTAAAATTCTAGTCTAATTTCAGATCACCTTTGGCTGTTGTTTGTGAATCTTTGTTTTTTTAATGTTCCTCTTTTTTATTAAAATAATGTAACTTTACGAATTCAAGATGTAAGTATTCAAGATTTCAAATAGTTGAAATGTTTTTAACCAGTCAATATACAGTTTAACATAACTGTCTGGACAGTTTTGTTATTCTGTTGAAAACGATATAATTTTATCACTAAATTATTTTCTCATATTCCTTCGTGGTGGCGTGATGACAGAGCGTTCGCATTTCAACCAAATCAACTGAGAGGCGTGTGTTCACATCCCAGCATGGTCACCGATCTCGTGCATGGCATCACACGTTAAAAGGTAAGGGCTACGTCTTCCCTAGCTCGCACAAGTCTCTAGAAGACTTCTGAGGGTTGCTTGTAGCAGTGCAACTATGTAGTTGACGGAAATAACAAATTTTAACCATTAAAATAATATCTTACTACTAATGTATGAATAAATAATATGAATAAGTGCTAGGAATCGCACATTAAAAGGTAGGATCTCGTTAATTTTTGGTTCGCACAAGTTCCGACTTTTGCTGTCGTTCGTAGCGGGACGCCAGCTGGTTGACGGAAAAACAATTTTTAAACAATTTTGAACAACAACAAATAATTAAAAACTAATTACTGTTTTAAGATCCTTGATCTGCCAAGCTGTCAATAAATAAAATTACAATATATGTTATATAGGCTTTAATGTAATGACAGCACACTCTCGTTGTACACTTTACTCAATCCACCACAACCGACATTATTTATTTAGATCTGTGAAAAAATAGTATAATAAAGGAATAAATCATTTATTTCTTTTTATTTTTAGTGATCAAAATAATGGACGTGTAAATTAACGATATATGTCCATGGAAGTTATAAATACCATTTTTTTTCTTTTGAAGGAAAACAGTTTTTACAGTAGTTCTTGCAGTACTTATACAATTATTTGTCTTGCAATTGAATTTGAATAAAACAATTGTGTGTCAAAAAGCTTCAATGTTTCAATAAATCCTTTTCTATTTTTTGTTCAGGCAACAACTGAGGGAAAACTCTCATGAACTGAGAGATCTGGAAAGAAAATTAAAAGCGGCTTATGTCAATAAAGAACTTGCAGCCCAAATAGCACAAAAGGAAGCTGAAAGAGAAAATGACAAGGTTGCTGTGAACTCTTTTCCTGGAAAAACTTGAAAAAACTAGTGATAATTATTTTCAGATACAAGAAAAAAGAACTCATGAAATGCTCAAAATGGCCTGGGTGGAAGAATCAGAGCATACCAAAAAGCTAGCCCAAGAGGATATCATTAAAAAACAGCACTATAAGCAAGAACTACAAGACCAGATGATATTAAGAGAAAAATCCAAGCGACACTTGTATGAAGAATTCTTGAGAGAGAAAAAACTCATTGATGATGTCATACAAAGGATACACGACGAAGATGAACGAGAAGCTTCTGAAAAAATGTGTAAGATGAAAAGGACAAGAGAAGAAATGGACGCCTTCAAGGAAGCTCAGGATTTGTGGAGAAAGAGGAAGAAAAACGAAATTGAGGAAGAGAACAGGAGAATTCAGGAGTATCTCTTATCTAAAGCCGAAGGAATTAAGATCAGGTAAAAATATGTTTTATTTTTAAGAAAAAATCATGCTTTTTATAATTATAATAATTTTATTATCCTATAACACAATCAAAAGTACATTGTGTAGGATTAGTCAAAGAAAACCTTAAAATTACAATAAAACTTGAAGTAATTAGACAGTTCACAAGAGTAATACTCATTAACATTTTATAAAATGTGATCATTTCATTCAGTCATTTCTTGAATGGAATAATAATTATTTTCCAGAAGGAAGGCCTTAGGTCAATTTTAAAGCTGTGGATAGTATTCTAGTACAGTGTTTCATTTGAAGGGGAAGCAAATTGAATAATCTGAATTCTATTACATTGGGAGAATTATATGTCAGTAAATTTTTAGAAAATGACACACGAAAATTTGTCTCATACCTAGTATTAATGGAATGCACACCTTTATGTCTTATGAAACAATGACGGTTGTTATATATAAAAATACATAGTTCAAAAATGTACAGGCACGGTGATATATAAGTATTTTAAAAGTTTTAAAAAGGCTTTACATCTTGTACTCCTTGAGACTCCTGCTATAACACCTTAAAATTTTTGTCTGTGCGACAAAAACATCTTTGCACGAGGAGGATGCTCCCGAGAGAGTAATACCATATTGAAGGTGGGATTCCACTTGGGCATGATATAGCGTAGATAATTCATTGAGTTGAGTTCAGCTGAGAAATTCGTCCATGTTTATTCCCAAGAACTTACTGTAGAACTGTAGATAAGAGATAGAATGAAATGTACCATAAGATGAAAATTTCAATACTTGTAACTAAGAAAATGTAACACTTGTTGCCGGAGAGACTCGAGGAGAAAGGATCGTGGATGATTAGGGCTTCTTTTGATAATTGTTTCAAGTTGAAACTTGAATTAATTCAACGACTAATTAAAAAGTCTAAGTACATGACTGTAAATATTCGCTGTTATTTAAATATTATGTGGTAAGCAGCTAATGGTATGCAGAGTGGTTCAAATAGTGACGTCCAAAATAAAAATCTGAATTCCTCTTATTCATGGCTATTCGAAAGAGATTTTTTGTAGTTTTTGAGTTCTGCCGGGGGGCTTTAAATATTAATAACTTTTTGTAGTTCGTATTTTTCAAATTTGTCTCCTGCGACATGATCGTCTTGACTTTCATATGAAAAATAATAAAATTCATAACAATCCTACATGATACTCAAAAAGTATTGAAATCAAGAATTTAAGTTTTTAGTGGGATGGATTGAAATTTTCAACGTAAATTCAAAAATAAGAAAGAGTATCCGTAGGTTCTAGGTTCTACCTGACTTTAAAAACTTTGTAGGTTCCTAAGCTATCCAAAACATAAAAAAGAATTGGTACTTAACTGGGTCTTATTCGCTGTAATCAGCCGTCGAAAGTGGATAGGCTAAAAATTCTTGAATCATAAGTTAGGCTCTCAAAATTATTTAACCTGCTGCGTGACCCCCATTCCTCTTACCCCTCTATCACTGACGCCTAACGTCTAATCCGACGTTAGTTTAGTTGATGATTGCCATTGCGCGTTTATTTCTTGGTACTACATTTGCTGTGTTAACTGGACTCTGATGTACGTCAAGATATGTGCTTGTTTTGGACTTTGATTTGCCTTATAAACACTGTCTTTGTGTGGTAACATGAGTTATTCTCTAAGCCAATGCGCGGAGATGTATTATTATAGCGTTGCCCAAGGCCACGGTCGTTTAGCTGCAAGGATTTATCAAGAGGCACTGGAGAGGCGAGCAAAAGTACTGAAGCATCACCGGGATCACAGAGTTTTTATTAATACATATAACACTCTGATAGCTGGACGTGTTCCCGGTCGAAATCAATCTCGCGAACCAGTAGGTACCCCGGAATCCGGAGCAAGTTGAATTTGATAGGAGGTTTCATCAACAACAATTACCATAGCTGGGCAATCGAAAACTGTGGTCAGGGATCCCAAATGGAAAACTCATTGGACCCTTCGAATACCGTCCAAGTTAGATAGAGTTGCTTATTTAGTTTTTTTCGAAAATCACCCTCCTGAATTGTTAGATGACGTGAACCTTGAGTTACGGCAACGAATAATTTTTCATATGGATGATGCTCCTTTGCCACTACGCGAGACAAGTGAGGCAGCATCTAAACGTAACTTTCCACCAAAGATGGGTGGGGCGTGCAGGTCCGATCGACTGACCTGCATGTTCGCCAGACCTCAACCCCATCGCCTTTTTGTTTATTAGATTATTGTGTACTCGTGGGACAGCTACAACGGAATAGAATTGTGAGAAAAACTAGTAGAAGCTGCAAGAAAAATGAAAAATCGTTCAAGCGAAACGATCATCTAAATTGTCATCTCGATCAGTCAATTTATTTATTTGAATGCCTTTAAGAATGTATCACGAAAGTTTACCTTAGCAGTGACACAAATAGTCAAAATAGTTTTTTTAGGTCTAAAAGGATTTTTAGCTGATCCACCTTCGACGGCCGATTACAGCGATTAATAGCCAGATAAGTAGGTACCAATTTTTGTTTTGTTTTGAATAGCTCAGGAACCTGTAAAGTTTTAAAAGTTAGGTAGAACCGATGGATAACCCCTTTCGTAATTTTAAATGAGGTTGAAAATTTGAATCCATCCCACTAAAAACTTAAATTCTTAATTTCGATACTTTTTCGAGTATCTTGAGGATTGTTAGGAAATTTATTATTTTTCGTATAGAAGTAATATTCAAGACGATCATGTTAAAAAAAATCGAAAAATAGCCACTACAAAAACAGATATGAATATTTGAGGCCCCACCGGCAGAACACCCTTACAGCTTCCAAAAAAATCGCTGAACATATATGGGGTATTTTCAAATACCCCTGGGTCTGAGGAATTAGATTTTTCTTTTGAACGTCACTATTTAGACTGTATTATAATTGGTTCTATAAATTAAATGATCTCTCAAATGAGTATCTCTGATTTCTCCTTGTTGAAAGTGATAGTAGATTAGCTAGCTCAGTTCGACAGTAGTCGTGGAATAATTGTAGTTTGAAGTTTACATGATTGAAATCCTGGTGCTTAACTCGTTCAATTCTATCGATCCAAAATATTATCAATAATTGGTGTATCCCGTCTGTGAAATTCATCTCACACCAGTTTGAAATGTTGTCAGGAATGCGTTCCTTGAAAACTTAAATCCTGTAATGTTCAGAAAATATCGTAAATTTTTGCAGGCTGTTTGCTCAGGGAAAACCTACCAAGACAGTCAGTTCCACGGCTTTCCCGTTCGGTGGAAAAGTGTCTCCATCCAAATGTTTCTTCAACAAATTCCGATCTGGTCTCAGGGTCTGGATTTTTATACCATCGATGGTATGCTGTGTTCTAGGGGAGGGGAGGCCTTTTTGTTGAACCAGTTTGAGAAATCTCTAAAAGTTCTGCACCCAAATCCTAACATCTTGCTCTATTTGTTATCATGTCTTAATGTAATAATTGAACGTCCATGCCAATATTTTAAACAATGGCCAAATCTCGAATGAAGGGGGTCTTTAAAATTAATTAAGTCAGTAGCTTCAAGATTTCTCAGACAAAATCATATCAATTGAAATTTGTTCAACTATATATTTTGAAACTAACGCCTCATTGGTTTTTCAGACAAGAAGAACAAGCAAAGCAAGAAGCTATGAAAGCTCAAGTTTCGGATGCTATTGCCAAACAACTGTACGAGGAATCGGTAAATTTTATTTTATGTATTCTACAGTTTTCCTGGGTTTGTTGTGAATGATATCATGAAAGCATGTATTGCTTTTCTAGATGGTAGACATTGTCCGAAAGCTTCTAAGAGCATTGGCTGTTTCAAAACACTTTGTCGATAGTCGTTGAATGAAATCTTGCCGTCTCTGTCTATATCCATTTTTTTCGTTATCACTTCAATCATGTCCTGAAAATTAAATGTATTTGATTGGAAATTACCAGAAGTAAAAATCAGATCGTCACATCTTCTATTGACGCAGTGCAGTAATCGATTATTTTTGAATAATATTTCAGTCATTCAGTTCTAATATCATACAATTTGTACTAGTTACAATTTCATCGAAAATTTTGATGAATTAGACTGTAAGACCTGAGTCAATTGCCTTTTAGATGATAAACTGCTTAATACTTCAGAGCATTTATTACTATGCTGAATTACTTATGATTGGTGATAAAGATATCATATCATCTAGTTACAAATTTCTCTCGTGGGTTGCCAAAATAATGACACGTCGCCCAAGAACTTATATAACAAATTATATAATGTTTCATCTATCTGATTGCTACCCGACTTCATTGACCATACTGCAATGTTCTTCAACTGCCTCTTATTCAGCTCTCCTTTTCATTCACTTTGACAAGTTATGAAAATGCTATAATGTATAATTATTTTTTCTTGATAACAACATTTTAGAATATTCATTTAACACATACTTGTATGAAGTATGTAAATTTACAGTAAAAACATACCTCAAGATATATTCAATAGGCGAGGACACGAAATTTTTAAAATATTTGTAATGGATTCTATGGCGCATGAACACTCTATTGACAATGTTCTTTGTTTTTTTGCGAATTCTCTGAAACTTGAAGAAAATATTGAAAGTTCATAAATTCAAATGGCTTCTTTTTAGCGCCATTGTGACGTACTATACCGAGCAACCAATCCCACAGTTGACAGCATCAATTAATTTAGCAACGTTGCCACAAAACGACGTGACATGATTTAGCGGTGAAGTATTCACTGCTAGCTACCAAAGTTGGTTAACCGAACTTGTAAGCAAACTGCCGATGATTGTCGTTCTGTGATTCTAATGACATAATGGTGACTTTTTTCCATGAACCGCTTTTGTAAATAACCAGATGTATGGCTTATAGTCATTCACTCAACTAGTACCTATAAACGGGAAAAAAGTATTAAAACTCTGAAATACCTTTGAGCTTTCTCCCTCTAACATCATTTTCATGGACCACAATAATTCACTATATTAAAACAATCCAGTTCTTTGTTTATATTCAAACATATTGTTTTATAACAGATCCAATGTTTTCACGGTGGTTTTCACACCTTTCAAATTCGCCATCTCGTTTGACATTGGGAATAGTGTCTTCTGTCACTTCTCTACGGTATTATCTTTTCTTGTTTTATAGTTTTAGAAGCTTGGCAACGTTGCCGTTAAACGTCAGAACCAAACCGATTACGCCTATTGGCTGCTCGGGCACGTACGTTACTAAGAGCGCCAATATTAGAACCTTAAAAATTTGCTATTTTTCAGAAAGAAATTAGACCAGCTGTAATTGAAATTTGACTCAAAAAATATTTTCTGGGTACATTTATATATTTATCATGAATTTTAAAACACAAAATATTTTTTCGTGTCTACGCCTATTATTGAAGGTTCATTGGAAAAAACCAACATCACTACTTTAGTATCAGTAATGCAAGAATGTGGGATTGCAATGGTAAAGTATAACATAACGTTTTTTTTATTTCCCAAGAAACATACAAACAAGTTTATGACAGGGAAAAATATAAACATTTTCAACTAAACTAAATTAATTACTAACTAGTTATTTCTAATTTTCATATATTTATAAAATTCATGATAATAAATATTTTTTCAAATTTACTTTGAATCTCATTTTACCATAGGATTTTAAAGATTTTGGCAATTCATTGTAATGCATTATTCCTTTGAAGTATATTGATTGTTGACCCACATTTGTTCTCACATTCATAACTGATAAATGATCTGATTGCCTCGTCAAGTGGTTATGATTACTGTTAATTAGGTTGAAAGCCAAATGAGAGTGTTTGAAGTTATTTTTAACTAGGTGAATAAAAGTACAAATCTTTAACTTATAAAGAGAATGGATATCTAGAATTTGTTTTGGTTTATATAAATTTATTGTAGGTTCCTTGTATTCTAGTTTGAATATACATTTGATGATTTTGTTTTGTAGGGTTTTCAATGGTTTTAGTACACATAAAGTATCTCATGCACCCATCATCACACCTTCCACTTATTCCAGTAGGTCAAGAGGTCAAATCATGGCCAGTGCCGAGAAATTCAACTTTTTTTATAATGATAATTATAATAATAATAATTTATTCATAATATCTCAAGAAACAGGTTTGTTTATGCTAGGGATACAAAATAATAATAACAATGCCTTAAAAATCTACAGAAAAAATAATATACAATTGATATACGTACAATTCATATTCATCTTAAAAAACGGCATTTTAGACTAATTGACAAAGAAAATGGTTTTTTATTCTATTTTTAAAAATCGTCACGTTTGTAATTTTTTTAATTTCATTTGGTAGTGAATTGTAAATATCTATACCATTATGGCATATCCATTTTTTTCCAAAATTACTTCTGAAATTGCTGAGACTTGAATACAACTATAGCAAGGGCGTCTCCAGGATCTGATCTAGGGGGGGCAGTTGTTACAGTGGGGGTAGTAGCAAGGTGACGACGACAAAATAAAACTTAAGAAGATTCTGGAAAATAATTTTTATTCATTAATTTTTACGCTAATAATAATTAAATTTTCTAGGATTTGTTGAAAATTTTTCTAAAACCTTTTTTTCGACCATCTCACGTTTTTTTTTAACAAAATCCCGATGCACGCTCATCAAACATAATCCCGTCAACCTTTCCTCTCCCATCGTGCTCCTAAGCCAGGTCTTCACACTTTGAAGCGTACTAAAGGACCGTTCTACGGTAGCCGTAGTGGGTGGAATTGCAATCAGAATTGAAAGAGCTTGCCTCATGGCGGGGAAAAAAACATTGGCTTCATTTAAAAGGTCAGTTACTTCAATATCCTTCAATTTGCCATCAGTTAAACTTTTATATACTTCAACTATATCAAGACAGATAGCTCTGCGATTCATTTCCTATTCTATCAATTATGATTTTATTTCTAGTCTCTTTTTTGTTTTTGAGCTTCTAGGGGGGGGGCAGCTGCCCCCCCCCCCGCCCCTCGCTGGAAACGCCCTTGAACTATAGGATTAATGGAAAAATCATTTGGTCCGCTCAAATTACAGGGTAATACCCAAACAATTACCTACATTTATGGTGTAGGTGATTGTCCCTAAGAATCTACTAATACTATTAAATTCATTTAAAACCATACTCTTCGCATATGAATCAAACTGATGCAAAAGAACGCATTGATTTCCGAATATAAAATAGACTCGAAGTGTGGTTATTTTTCCTATACTTAAATTTTCCATGAAGACCTTTCACTAAAAGCTGAATCATACATGTTCCAAATGGGGTAGAGGTTATTCCATGTGTTGAGCAAAACTTTTGCAGTTATAATTACCTTTATCGATTCTTCTGCATCTTCATCACCAGTTGAACTTACTAAGGAATTTCTCAGTAAATAAAATATTGTATCTCTTCCCAAGAGTCCTTCACCCATGATGTCGTAGACCTTGAAAGAATATTCTATTAGAGTTGTTCAGTTGAATGTGACTTGAGTTCGTAAATTTTAAAATTATTTTAGAACAGTCTGTACCGTTTGCTTTTCAATCTATACATTGTGTTAGTTCAAAGAAGCAAAAATTTTGAGTGTTTTTCCGCGGTAGAAATATGTCCTAAAAAATACCAGTCATCACTCAAAAATAGGCCCATATCTCCGAAATTACTTGAGACCGCCAAAAATTTCATTGGGATTTTTTGTTCAGGAGGCCAAACTATTAAGTTCCAAAAATTTTGTTGATAGCTTGTTGCTATTAGTTAATGGAATTTTACCTTTGTGGCAATATGGGATTGAATAAAAGCTTTTTATTATGGCCACTCACCGAAAAACAGAACTCAATTTTTTCTTCCAGTGTACCCCTCAGAAACAGACTCAGTGTCGACGCCCAAGTTTCCATCGAAATGTATGAACTCGGTCCTTTGTCAATGGATAAAAATATTCTGTCCATTAGATTGTCATCAGTCATGTCTAACCCACAGTGTAAAACATCTCGAAATTGAGTCTTGGTAACGCCTGGCTGCTTGATATCGGCATCCTTGTGGAGTTTGTAATATATTATCAACAAACATTCCAGTTCCGTCATGGAAAAGCGCAATTTTTTCGATAATTTGTGTACTAGAGTTTGATATTTTTTCTTGAATCTTGTTTCTTCCATAGAATCCATTGACATATCCAGACTAATACCCATAGAACATGCATTGTTATTGACCGTTTTTTTCGGCTCTTTCACCATCTTTCAACAAATTAAAATATTTATATAAATGGTAAAGAATTCTTGCAAATCATCAGTTGTCTTTGTGACTTTTCGTTGACGGAACTTTATAATAACTTTCACTTTTTTCTTGTGTGTTCTAGGCCTACATAGTAAAACAACTTGCCAGAATTCTATTCAAATCCAGAGAACAGGGTGTTGAGTAGTTTGAACATAATTGGAAAAAATGGAAAGTTGGTTCCACATTAAACGATTTATTTCTTGGAATGAATGTGTTTCGCATTTTGGCAAGTTAGGTACTTTACCATCTTCAGACACACAACTGACAACTGAGCTTAACAGAACTAACGTGGATGAACATTGAAGTTGAACTATGAAACTCTCAACTTTTCTTTTTTTCTAGTTAGTTATAACAGTACTTGAATAATAACTATTTTCGAAGTTTAAACATTAATTTAGTTATCGCAATATAGAGTGATTCAAATCAATAAAAAAAACATGTTTTGGCATTTTGTTCTGCTTATATTTCTTGAATAACACAGTCGCTTTCTCCACATTGATATAGATTCAGAATCGGTCTTCCATAGAAACGTGTTCGTTTCGAGTTATACAGGATAACTGAAAAATACTAAGCCATTTATGGTAACATTTTTTGAATCACCCAGTATGAGTTTGGAAGTCATAGATACATTTTTACTGAGAAACAAAATTGTAGATAAATCTTCGGTTAGCGTGAGCATCCCAATAAAAAAAAAAAAATTTCAACTTACGTAGTTTCGTCTCCTGAACAAAAATCCAAATAAAATTTTAGGCGGTCATGATTATTTTCGAAGATATTGCCCATTTTTTCTTGGAAACTTCACCATTTGACAGATGGAATTTCTGTTACTGAGAATTCACAAAAATTTCTTTTTCTTTCAATCAAAACACCACACATGCCCTTATTTACTTATTTTAATTTACTATAATTTTTTTTCAAAAAAGTCACTATTTTTCGAAACGTAAACAAATCATTCGAATTTCATTGTTGAACATTGAATGCCTAGTATTAGTACGACGATACCCGGACAATCCCAACCTCGTTGCCAACATTACATGAACAAAAAATACCAGAGTGTGTGGTGTTTTGATTGAAAGAAAAAAATGTGTATTTTCAATATCAGAATTCCACCTGTCAAATGGTGAAGTTTCACAAAAAATAGGCCAATATGTTCGAAAACAGTATTGACCGCAAAAAATTTCATTTGGATTTTTGATCAGGAGACCAAACTATGGAAGTTTTAATTTTTTTTTTCAATTCGGATGCTCACTTTAACCGAAGATTTGCCGAATTGTCAAATGCCATATGTTTTTTTAATAAGATTATTTTTCTTTGTGACTTTTACTCTTGTAGATAATTTAAAATTGGTTCTCATTCAAGCATTAGAATATATGTTGGGATAATGTAAATGATAACCACCAGCTTAAAAAATAATTGAGTGAAAATGACCCCTTCCTATATCCTATGTCTCTAAAACTGATCATAAGATCGTGTTGAGCACATGAACCCTTTTGAAAGGCCATTTCCGCAAGATAATTCATTTGGAATACATAATTTCTGAATCTTTTTTTTCGTGAAATATACCCAAAGGTATGGCCTGTGTGTGAAGTGGTAGTTTATCTTGATTGTTCTACAATAATAGAGTTTTTTCTCTGCTTTGAGTGTACTACCACTCAATTTGTTGCTACTTGACAGAATTTTGTTCACATTGAAATACATTATTATTATTAAAATAATTAAATTATGTAATAAAGATGTTTTTTGCTATTCACTGATCACAAGGAAATGTCATAGTTAAACTGGCTACTTGATATTTCTCTTGAATTTTCGCCTTCTTCAGGACCAAAGTTTAATATGAGTAATAATAATAAATAAAAAAAATAAAAAATTCAAAATTTTATATCGGGTACGATCATCAACGAATATTCTCTGTTGTATTGGTTCAAATTTACTATTGATATAAATATTAATTCTTAAAATATTTCTCATGTCAATAAACTTTTTGATTCATTAATGAAAATTCAAGTTTTAAATGAAACATTATTACTTATATGACACGTGGGCCCTGAAGAAGAGACAATTTAGATGAAACGTTTGCAGTAAAACTGTCAAGTCCGAATAGTAAAATTATCTAGTCCAGTTTTTCGTGATCAGTGAATAGCACAAACAATTTTTTATTTAGTACTCTGTGGATTTCAGGCGCCACTGTTTCAATGACTGTAATAAAACTGATTACCCATTTTAATTTGAAATATATTTTGTGCATCTAAAAGAAATGACGACTTATGAATAGCCCCTTACCATCCATTCACTTTAAATATTTTAATTCCATAATATCTGTATAGGTTAAACGGAAAGAGAGGGAAGAAATCATTCAGGATTTGCTGGAAGAAGAACAGAAAGAGGCATTAGAAAGGAGACATAGAGAGGAAGTTGAGAAACAAATCAGAAAAAGAATTGAAATAAGGGAATCTCTAGGAAATCAAATGTTGGAGAGGGAAGAGAGATTGCAGCAAGAAGCTGAGAGTGATCTGAAGTTCAGAGAGCAGGTAAAGTATTAAATTGGAATATTGTGATTATCAAATTGAATTTTTATGGGCTGTGGAGACATGCTGGCTAAGTGCTCGCTCCATAAGCGTGAGTTCGAATCTCAGCACTGCCACCGTTCTCGTGCATGGCATCACACGTATCAAAAGGTAAGGGCTACGTCTTCCCTAGCTCGCACAAGTCTCTGACTTCTGAGAGTTGCACGTATGGTTGCATCCGGTTGACGGATATAACAATTTTAACAAAAGTATTTTATTTAACAACTTATCAGTCCACATTTCGTTCATGATGCAGCAATGTCTTGTGTAATTTGAATATTCTCTATTTGAATAACGATATTTCTGGGATTCATGGTTATTTACAGATGTGGCTATAGACACATTTGATAAGCTCATAACGAACTGCAACATACCAAAAATTCAGCCAAATTCACGGAAAGCCATTTCCCATAAGAAATGTGCGGGGTTCTTTTCAAAATATTTTTAATGGATTCCACAGCGTATGAACACTCTATTGACAATGTTCTTGTTTTTTTGCGAGTTGTCTGAAACTTGGAAAAAAATGTTTAAAGTTCATAAATTCAAATTGCTTTTTTTTAGCGCCAATGTGACGTACTGAGCAACCAATTCCACAGTTGACAGCGTCAATTAATTGCAAGAATTCCTTTCCACAACACTTCCCAATAGGCAATACGCATGAACCAATCAGAACTATCCTGGCCAAGGCGGTATATTTGAATCGATGCTAGGCGGTATAGTAGTCTCAAGTATTCAACTTGGATAGCAGGGTTAGTTTGGTTAGTTTAGATCATGTTCCCTTCTTTTTTCATTTTCAAGCCATAAAAGAAGGGGACATGATCTAATCTAACCAAACTGGACCTTGATAGGAATTCTTGCAGGAAGTGTTGCCAATTAATTTAGCAACGTTGCCATACTTATATTATGTACACAAAACACAAATATTGAGACGAAGAAATTTTGAGATCTGTGGTTATGGACAAGTAATGCAGCAATGCGCATGCTCAAATTGGTATCGTACAAAAGGGGTGGTCTTTTTTCTGGTTTTCTTCAGTTTGAGTTATATTTATTCTGTGGTTGTTTATATTGTATTCAGAAATTGCTCTTTTTCATATTTTTATATATATTTTTTTATATCACCAAAAACAACAAAACCAAAACCACAAACAAAAACAAATGAATTATGAATATAGTGATCTCTCTTTTACTTAGAAATTTCTCAAATTCAGAAGAAGAGGTACGTATCACATAATTACTCTTCTTCTAGATGTGACACGAGTATTCACTATTACCAGAGTTGGTTAACCGAACGTGTAAGCAAAGTGCCGATGATTGTCGTTCTGTGATTCTAATGACATAATGGTGACTTTTTTCCAGGAACAGATTTCGTAAATAACCAGGTTTATGGTTTATAGTCATTCACTCAACTAGTACCTATTACCGGGAAAAAAGTATTCAAACTCTGAAATACGTTTGAGACAAAACAAAAATAAATGACTAGCTTCCTCTCTCGAACATCATTTTTATGTACCACTATAATCCATGATATTAAAACTATCCAGTTCTTTGTTTATATTCAAACACATTGTTTTATAACAGATCCAATGTTTTCACGGTAGTTTTCACACCTTTCAAATTCGCCATCGTCGTTTGAGAATGGAATCGTGTCTTCTGTCACTTCTCTACGGTATTATATTCTTTGGTTTATAGTTTTAGAAGCTTGGCAACGTTGCCGTTAAACGTCAGAATCAACCCTATTACGCCTATTGGCTGCTCGGGCACGTCACTAAGAGCGCCAATATTAGAACCTTCAAAATTTGCTATTTTTCAGGAAGAAATTAGACCAGCTGTAATTGAAATTTGACTCAAAAAATATTTTCTGGGTACATTTATATATGTATTAAGTATTTTAAAACACATTTGGAGCAAAAATATTTTTTCGTGTCCTCGCCTATTGTAGATTCTACAATAGAGCACTGTCAGCTGACGTCACAACATGCCGGAATTATGTGTTCCGTGGTGGTCATCAGCTGATGGGGGGACAAACAAAGCAAATTATAAGAAGGGTTTAAAAACTGCTCATCTATTCCGGTAGTCTGTTATCGTTCTGATGGGAGTGGCCAGAGTACCAGGACCGTAATTGTTTCAAAGTCAAAGTTAACAACATTTCATGTTTTCTTGCACACCCCGATAAACCGTGATGATATTTTCATTTCATTCGAATAATTAGTTTTGATTGCCGCAAGCCATCTCAAATAGTGCGAACAAATAGAAAAAATTACAAGGGGTTTTATTAGTTGATTTAAAAGTAAACAAAATTATCGATAACATCACATTACATACAGATAAAACGTAATGAGGTTATTCCTCCCTAAATTTGATCGTGGTTCTTACTGGCTGTAATAATATAAACAAAAACCGATGAAAGTGGATTCTTTAAAATTTTTATCATTTCCTCAAAAATGGGGTTGGAAGTTATCCAAAAAAGAATAAACACAAAATCCCCCATAAATTTTTTAATTTAATAATGCGATTTTGGGTTCGTTCATTATCAGATCTTCCTATAACTGTTCTGCTAGATGAAATAATTTCACTACCACGACCTATTTCAGTTTTCCGCGCGATCTTGAAAGAAGAAATTTATGGAGACGTGCCAGGGCAGTCGAGATAGAAGATCTGTATGAAAATTCTCGTGTATGCCAATTACACTACAGTGCAGATTCCTTTGATTTCGAAATGTCCGCGATTCGACTACATTTAGGAAAAAACTCTGTGTGAGGAGACACGCTGTTTCTATGTTATTTTCGCATATCTTGTAAACTTTTTGATAATACTTTGATTAATGGATTTCGAATTTTGATAACAGATTGCAGTTGAAGCGTCTTCACCTCCACAAGTATCACAACCGAGTGTCAGCTTTATTTGCTCCTGCAATAGCACAGAGGGTTAACACATATTTTAATGTGTATTGTGCCAATAATTCTTCAGTTGAATAAAAAATGAATTTGCTACCTAAGGTAATTCTTTACAGAAAAATATTCTGGCCAAAACACACCTGGGGCAATTTTTCAGGTATGCAATTTAAATTTGGTCTGAATTAGTTTGTATTATAAAATTGCACGCCCCAGATTTTGTAAAAAAAATTGGAAAAAAAACCTCAAAAGCAGATATTGTGCGAGCAAACGAGATCCGGGACCTACAACTTGAATAAAAGTGGATTCCGAACTACTTTAGCTCAGTGGCAGGCGGTGGGGATCGAATTCACGACGCCTGGGTGGAAAGCAAACACTTAACACCACGACCATTTCCACCACCAATGATCATGGTGATGGCATATCCTAAATATAATAGAAATCCGGCACTTAAAATCCCAATTTTACAGTTGCAACAATAAAACGAGAAACAAACTGTATGTTTCAATTGGTATTATTTTATCGAACTCAACACAATTTGTTTCAGAGGACAAAGCCTCAATTGGTTTGACTCATATCTGAGTGAAAGAACCCAAATTGTAAAAAGCGAGAGTATCTCAGATATTGGATTTGTTAGGAGTGGTGTGCCACAAGGATCTATTCTCGGGCCTATCCTATTCCTTTTATATTTCAATGATCTTGCTAATTTAAGGATAGGGGAAATGTTCACTATTTTTGCGGAAGACAGAACTATTTTTTGGCATGATAAAGATGTACATGAGCTTCACCACAAAATGACTCGTGATATCTCAATTGTGAAGGACTGGTGTAATTCAAATATGCTTTCCTTTAATATAACAAAAACAAACCTACTGTCATTCTACTGCAACATACCTGACATACCTTTAGGGAATAACATAATATCATCCTCCCACACAAATAAATTCTTAGGTATCCATATAGACAGTAACTTCAACTTTCAGGCACATGTTATCACGCTCAGTAAAAAACTGTCCTCGAGCTGCTATGCTATACGAGTAGTATTAAATGAATTAGGTGTGGCGACTGCGAAAATGGCATATCATGCCCTATTTGAGTCACATGCTAGGTATGGAGTAGCATTTTGGGGAACATGTAATAAACAACATTTCAACATGATCTTTACTCTACAAAAACGTGCGGTTCGATATCTCTGTAAAGTTGGGCCTAGGGATTCATGCAGAGAACAGCAAGCTTGGTGCATAATAACAAATCAATGTATGACATTATTCATGGGTCCACCCGTCAAAGTAATATCTTGCGACTTCCTATTCCCTTTACAAATCTTATAAAAAAATTGCTAGTGTATAATGCTGCTCTGCTATATAACCATCTCCCGACATCTATCAAAACCATTGAATCAGGTCACTTATTCAGGAAATCCTTAAAACAATTCCTTACAGAGAAGGCCTTTTATGATGTCAATGACTTTCTCAATAACAATTGGAACACTCTCGACAATTCATTTACATATAAATGTATGGGTTTCTATTATTTTATTCATGTTTTCCTTACCTCCCCCTGAATTATATATGCCTCTTATGTGACTGTATATTTTATATTCTTTATCAACTTCAGATTGTATACTATCTATTTATTTATTACGATGACAAATATTTCTATCAACCTAAATCTAAATTTAATTTTATTTATATATGTATACTGTACAAGACTTTGTCTATGAGTTCTAAAATCTTCTGACAATAAAGCATATTTTGATTGATTGACTGATTGATATACAGAATGAATTAATAATCATCACAATGCTAAAAACTTTTCATTAGGAAATCGGTTCTCGCAGAAAATTCACAAGACACACGTAGCCTTATGGAAAATAGCTTTGTTTGTTCCCCCATCAGCTGTTTGACAACTGACAGATTACGTCACTGACAGTGCTCTATTGAAGAAAAGTAATAGTTTTCTAGACGGAAATATGTTGATTCCTGAATGAAGCGAATGAATCAAATTTCCACTATTTTCTGCCGTTGTGTCGACCTTTAATTTGGCCTTCCTTTTTTGAACATTTTTTTTTATTCGCCTATAGTCGGCGCTAGCCTGCTGAAAAATGGGGTATTGTTTGCTTTAGCTATCTTAGGAACAGCACGATTGATCTTTTTGGAAAGTTATTTACTTCCAAAAAAGGAAGAAAATCTTCAACTTGTAATAAATACGTTCAGACTTAACTTATATTTATTTTTTAAATTATAATGAAGAAGTTGAAAAAGTTTAATGAAATAGGTAGGTACTTACATTCACACAAAAAAATATTTCTCAAGCATTATTTTTAAGTTACCACCATTGATTCTAACCTAAAAATCGGTAGGTTTTAGATTAAAAATCATAGTTATTGCTAATTCGGTGGGTCATTAGTTTTTGTAATTTTAAAATGTTGATTTTTTAGATTAAAACTACGATAAATGAAATGAATAATTCGGATGAAGTTCTCTCCACACAGTAAAGTGGAAAATACAAGGCACATATCCAACAGAAAACAATTACTTTCCCATAGGGATAATGAATTACGAGGTGGTTATTCCCAACCAAGGATGATATTCATTGATGAATATAATTTGCACTTGCAAAAGCGTCCTCGAAGAACATTGCACAAATTAATAGTAGAATTGATTCAATATCTTTGTGGAGAGATGTGTATTTTTACTTTGTCAAAAATATTTATTTAATTTATTTGACATCCTCTTGCACAATTTTCGAACAATACCTTTGCATAGTCTGTCTACGCTACAAAAAGGACTGACGAAATAGTAGCCTTCAATGTAAGTAAAATCAAGTGAATTAATTTAAGAAGGTGTTTCTTTCAGGCAGAGTAATTGTAAATTTTTTGCAAACTTCATTTTGCTGATAAGCATGATTAATTTTAGCAGTGTTCAGTGATTTCACATTCATAAAAACATAGATCGATCATTAGGTACCGTTCTTGGCCTTTCTCCCTGTGTTTCATAAACAACTGTCCAATACAATGCCCTGTGGACAAATCCAGGATTCATATCTTTTTTGAAAAAATTATCATAGGTTAGGGTGACTGATCAAGGAGTTCTTGAATTTCAATTCCAAGTTGTAATGATTTAAATTGAATTTGATAAAGATTCATTTTTTCTTCAACTCATTCATCATTCAATTTTCAATATAACGTTTTTAGATTTCACGTAAGGTAACCATTTTTATTCAATCTATTCTCAAATTCCAGTTACTGACCACACCAGTCCCAGCGAATAACCAATTCAACAAAAGATTATAAAAACACCTAATCATTATTTTTCAATTTCAGGAACTATATAATCAATGCTGCGTTATTTCGCTACCAACACTGGAGATTCTACTATTGTGCTTTCTTCAAATCTCTTCTTTATTTCTCTTTGGTCTCAAATATTCACTTGTATAGTTTACTTTCTTCCTCTGCAGGTAGTATTGTTATATGTCCCATTAGTGTTCCTTTTGGAAAATCAAATTCTGGATATGCTCGATTTATTGAAAGCTGCCTTGGCCCTTGAACAGCTTTTATTGCAAGTTTCAAAGCGGTTAAGGTGTATTTGAAACGTTCGTATTTCGCTTTTCTCTCTTAGATATGTCGCCTGGAATATAAATAAATGTATACGAGAACTCGATACTCAGAAATAAAATAAAAAATTGTAACACCCAGTATCAGAAGAGAGAAAGAAGGCAAACGTCCGTGAATTGTTCGGTCATTTACTAGATCCTCCAAATTATGTCTGATCCAGTAAATGACCACGTTTCTCTAAATCGGTCATTAGTTAGTATAGAGTTGAAGCAGAGTCATAAGATTTAATTATAGCACATATCATTATATGCAAGAAATCTCATAAATGGTTTTAATAAAAAATTGTCTATTCCGTAAATCCAGTGAGTGACCGGGTCATTCACTAGAAAATAGATTAAAAGAAGATCCAGTAAATGTCCACTTGAATAATCCAACCTCACATTAGGAAAATGGCAGGTTTTATGTGAAAAACAGTTCGCCATGCATAAATATGTAGATAATAGATCCTACTACGCTCACGTCCTTCGCGAAATTTGCAGCCATATTTGAAAGAAATGTATTACTCTTGGTGCCATCTAATATCGAAATTAGAAAATGTAAAGTACGTATCTGCTTAAATTCAAATTGATTGAGTGAAGATTCCTATAGATTTATTTACTAGAAGGCAATATTCGAGTGTTCGGTCATTCATTGGGGGCTTGTCACCCACTAATTTTAAACGGCGATAAAATTTCACGTTTTCTGAATTTGAACCTCGCATTCAATTTCTGGAAAATTTCTTTGTTTCTATTCGCGTCCCTGGCACTAAGAAAATTTTCATTTCAGATGTTAGAGAAATTAGCAGAAGATGAAAAACTGGAGCAGCTTTCGGCTCAGAAGAAGAGAATGAGAATGCTTCAGTTAAGGAGAGATGTAGAGCAAATGATGATTGAAAGAAGACAGAAGCATGCAGAGGAACTTCAGCTCCTCATAAAGGAGCAGGAAATGGAACACATGGAAATGAAAGAGAGGTGAACAAAATTTTAAATTGCTATAGAATGAGCTACTTTTCGAAAATATTCTTCAATATACTTACTGAAAGTTTCACGAAGGCGCTGTAGAAAATTTCGACTACTTTTAAATGGAAAACCATAAGTGTATTTAAACAGTTTTGAAATCTGTTTTGAACATACTCGTTCATTAATATCTTACTTCCATTTTCATTTTCAATTGTGACAATGAATAAACAGTACAGCAATGCTGTAAACTTTTATTAAAACATTACGTTTCATTTTCATTTATTTTTTATTCAATTATTATCTACAAAAAAAATTTTGGAATCGTAAATTATATATTAATCTTTGTTACATTACAGAACTACATACAATTTTATTTTTGATCTGAAATCAAATTATTCTTTCCTTTGGAACCATTGCCGATAGTTTCACGAAATATTTCAAATGTCTCGGAAAAAAATAAGGAGCAGAAATACTTAAATTTATTTAATATCAGATTTTGAGGGCGGGTATTAGCGCAGTGGTTGAGCGCCGGCCTGGTAACCGAAAGGTTCCAGGTTCGTTTCCCATCCGGGGCAGGCTTTTTTCATTTTCAGATGTGAAAGTCTAAATGATTTAAGCTCGTGTCGGCTCGGAATAATCCTCCACGATTCACTGTTGCGTTAATAATTAACAGTGCTGCTCCTAAAGTGGCGTATGGAGTTAGTAACAAGGCCTATCCAGAACACACGGCTAATGACCATAGCAGTCGATGCCAAAACACCAGAGAAAAAAAAACAGATTTTGACTTTTTCAGATCAAAGTCTGAAAAAGTCAGAAATTGGTTCATGTTTACCCAATTCAATCTGTCAAGCAAATCAATAATTTCTTCTACCGCCACGATAACCGCGGCTCATGTTTACACATATTCATTATAATAAATAATATCCTACCAAATAAAAAACAAAAGCATAAAAACAAGGAATGCCATAGAAAATGTATTGGAATGCAGAAAAAATATTAAAAAAATTTAAAAAGGCATCAGTGTTTTCTGCTATTGCCAATAAATATTTTCTCTCATTATTCTGATACAAAATTTCAGTACTTCGAAAGAGCTATAAATTCAACAACTTTCATAGATTGATTTTTTTTTTCAATAATGTACTAACAATTTAGCGATAGTTCCGTGAGCATCATAGAATAAACCAATTATTTTAATTCAACCAGCTATTTTATATTTTTTCTTCAAGAAAGTAATCCGGGTTTTATAAATATGCCTTTTTTCCGTATCAACATCGAAAGGTTGGGATTCATTTGTATCGAATCTTATTTTTGGTTTCAATATATTATATGCAAGATTTTATTTCCTGTCTGTGACTAAACGATATCAATTCTGACTGTCATTAGTAGATTTCTTCATGAATCGCGGAATTTTTGGAATATTTAGGGCTATTGTATTCTTTTAGTGATGACCATGTGTACGAGATCCCATTACGAAAAATGGGATATCAGTCTCAATTCAAATCGATTCAAAATACGCATTATTGTCGTAAGTACATAACACAAAGCTTGTCACATGAGTATAGGTACATAACCGTACAAACATTTACAAAAATAAGTGATACAAACATAGATATAGATAATACAACAGTATTTAAAACAATCAAAACAGAATTTGTAAAACCTACGAAGATGATTCAAGTTGTAAGACGAATGGAGGCTTGTAGAAAGCCATAGATATATAAGACAATATTAAATTCAAAGTTTAAAGTTTTTGTGAAAACTATCCATCCAGGTTATATAAAGGATTTAGGATAAGTAATACTTTCACCTTAGTACGAAAATTTTCAACACATGAGATATTTTTTATGACACTTGGTAAATGATTGTACATTTTTGAACTGTGGTAAATATTTGAGTTCTTGATCATAGTTATAAGGGGTACTGTCAATTTCAGTCAGTTTAATGTCTGAAGTGGTGGTCGTAGGATCTACCTGGAACACCTTCTACCACTTCAGTTGACCACGTATTCTGTCATTTTGATGGCACTGTTGCTCTCAGATGACACTTTCTTGTGTTTTGATCCATCTTTTCGCAGGTGTAAGTTGATTATTCCATATATCATTGTTCCTCATTTGGCTTACTTGATAAATTTATCCTTGGAAACAGGTACCTTTCCAGATTAATGCCAGCTAGCTAGCCATCATCTTTCCCTTACACAGAAACTACTTTTCACATTTTATAGCAAATACTTGAACATTTCTATTCTGCTGCAATAAAAATTATTCTTTTAAATTAATTGAAACTTGTTTATTCACAGAAAACAAATAGTGGAAGAGGAGCGACATAGATTGCTGAAGGAGCACGTTAAAAACCTGATAGGTTACTTACCAAAAGGTATTTTGAAACCTGATGATCTACCTCATCTAGGAAGTGATGTAGCAACCAAGTATTTCCAGATGTATTCACAATGAGCACATGAAGTAATACATTTTGCATTTTAAGTTGTGTTTTGAGATATTTAATTGAAACTATGTGATAAATAATCAGTTATTTTGCTAATAGACAGTCACAGTATTCTGTAATAAAGATGAAAGAAAACGAAGAAGTTTAGTTTGCGGTATTCATGAATAGGTTTGATAGAATCCGATACTGGCTAGAGATTTTATGGTGAGTGCTAAAATAAAATGGATTCCCCAATCGTAAGCACCACCTCTGCTGCCCTAGCGTAACTACTATATATTATTTGAAATATCACATGTCTATTGCATTAACGTTGTTATATAAAGTGAGATCATATTTCTAGGGTGATGTATTTTTCAAATGTAATCAGAAATAATAATAATAGTATGAGTGTAAATTATTTATTTATTTGTTTAAAAATGACAAGTACATAGTTTCAAATATAATAAAAAGTAGTTGATATTTCATGGAAACATGATCAACTAAGTTGAAAACTTGTCCATGATCCTGTAAAATTAATTATTTATCATGACGTATGTCCTAAGTAGGAAACAAAAACAAAAATTGAAAAAATTCTCAATGGAAAAATAATAAAATATTAAAAGGAAATCGTGGATCAATTTAACATTCATTACAGTGGACTAGGAAAGAAATATGCAAAAGAAATAATCAAACCTGGTAATTTCACAGACAATATTGACAACACTGAGAATAGTATATATTTGAAACCAACTGACGAAAAAGAAGTTATGGACGTCATCAATGACCTCAAGCCCAAAAAATCACCTGGATGGTATCTCATTAGGCCTGAAACAATCAAACAGCTGAGTAATCAAATAGCTATTCCATTGAAATTCATAATCAATAAATGTTTTGAGCAAGGTAAATCTCCAGAATGCCTTAAACTAGGAGTCATCAAACCCCTACACAAAAACGGAAGTGAAGAAAAAATAGAAAACTATCGACCAATTTCCTTGTCGCTTTTTTCTAAAATTTTTGAAAAGCTTGTTAAGAAAAGGATATACAGTTTCTTAGAAAAATTTGGTATACTATCGAATAATCAATATGGATTCAGAGAAGGTCGTAGTACAGAAGATTCCATAATAAAACTAACATCGGGCATATATAAGGCACTGGATAAAAAACGCCCACTAATATGCATTTTCGTGGATCTGTCAAAGGCCTCTGATACCGTGTGCCATGATCGTTTACTACAACAACTCTACTTCTACGACGTAAAGAGGGCCAACATACAACTTACTGAAAGATTACCTATCAAACCGTAAATAAGTAGTTGAGATTGATGAAATTAGAAGTGACTCGAGAGCCGTCACTTATGAAGTTCCACAGGAGACGGTGCTCCGACCACTTCTATTCACAATTTACGTTAATAGTTTAATGACATTTGGATCTCTAGGTGGTATTGTCAGCTTCGCAGATAATGATATATATCTTTTTCTACGCCCATGCCTGTAAACGTCAAAAATCGCAGTGTCAACATTCCTTGTAAATGACATTTAACAATAACATGCACGTAATGAGATCTCATAACATACACGTGCGTTTTGAGAAGAAAACTTAAACTTCTGGGTTTAATTAAATTACAATAAAATTTTTATTTACACAAGACTTTATTTGGTTCATTTACACAAATGTAGTCAATTAAAAATCATAAAATCTTTAAGCATTAGCGAGATATATTTAGGATTGAAAGAGTGATGCCCCTAAATGTAGGCAGCACGTTATGCAACTTCTTTAAAAATAGGACACGTTTTTTTAAGTAGCATGCTATGAAAATAAATGTCATGTCATTTATATTGTCAATTTCTTGAACAAAAATAATTGTATCCGAACATTTTCTCAACTTTATCTACGAATATGTCTGATTGCGATGTTTTTTATTTAATGGAAGAAAATGGATGGGCGTAGAAAAAGTATAGTACGCTACACGAGTTGTAAGCCCATTACGCACTCATGAAATTTTTTCATTTCGTGCGTAATGGGTTACTTACAACTCTTGTTACGTAATATACTATTATACATTTCCCAAGAAACATATTTTATACTTAAGAGGGAAAACAAACTAAAAATATCTCATCACTTGCTTAAAGAAAGGTAAATTATGAAATCAGATGACACGGCCATTTTGTACGAAGGGGAAACCTGGGCAGATCTGAAGACAATAGCAGAATAAAACTTGAAGCGAATATGTGACTGGTTCAAATTCAACATGCTGACTATGAACAATCAGAAAACATTACCTTCCTTTTACTTCTTATTCCAATCACTTACCCAATCTAGGCCCTCTAAGAGTGAACAAGAGCACAAGCATTATAGAAAAAGACCGGTCAAGGTATCTGAGAACATCAATAGACAGACATTTGAGATGGGACCTCCACATAGAAAATGTAAAAAACGAATTGAGGGGTTTACTGAGTAAGTTCAGATACCTTGCAGAATATCTTAGTGCGAAAAACCTGGAAATATTATATTTTGCTCTTGTACAATCTCAGGTGAATTATGGAATCCTGGGTTGGAGAGGCGTGACGGAAAGTAATCTACATAACTTGAATATTGTTCAAAAATGGATTCTGAGAATCATCAACAAGAAAAACATAAGATACTCCAGTGACCTCTTATATTCTGAGAATACTATTTTCGATATAAGTAAATTATTCTGCAAACGAATATTCATAAAAAAAAAAATTGAAACCAATTGAACATCAATACGACACACGAACAGAAATGAGATCCACAATTGTACCTAACCGAGAAAAAACTATTGGACAACGATCCGTTGAATTTCTAGCACCTAAGATATACAATTTACTACCGCAAAATCTGAAGGACATGAAAATTTTCAAAATATTCAAGTATAACCTTAAAGTATGGATCACAAACACCGAGAGAAAATCACTAAATTATCTCATCGACCTGAAATTCCTGAATTAATTTCAGTCCTACGTGACATTAACCAGACAACACCCGAAACTGAATATAAAAAGAAACATCCTATGAACAATATAATATGTCAAACTGAACAGGATACGACCCAAAATACCCAAACGCGACTTTACCCGATTACGACTATAAAGTAAAACCCTATTATAATACACACTACTCTTATGTCAAAATTACAAAACCTGAACCCACCATAACCACAACATAACCAAAAAGGATTCATTTATGTAATCTTTGTAAGTGAAAATGTTATGTTTGCACAAGCATCATCTACTTACAAATAATCATTGTTAATTATTATTTGTTATGATTACTATTATTATTGTTGAATTGTATATATATATTAGTTCATTAATATTAGGTATTATATCACACATAAGCTTCAGTGATTTATGATGTTTATTTCTCCCACTGTATTACACTTTTGTAAAATATTTTTTTGGAAATAAACAATTTTTCCATAAGGAATATCCCAGTTGGGCCCTGTCTCCGAAGCTCCGATATTACCGGAAATAAACATTATTATTATTAATATAAAAAAATACTGAACAATCTTAATATATACATACAAAGAACGAAAAATAGTAAAAATTAATAATTGGTCACATTTTGAATATATAAAAACAATAACAAAAATTAAAAAGGTTCATTTAAAAATATTAATAATAATAATAATGTTATTTCACATACAAATAATTTTCCAAATTTTCGGAATTCTCAATCAACCAAAGTTTGATTTTACTCTTAAATCCAGAATAACCATTATTTCTTAAAGAAATAGTTATTCTGGATCCATCTTCTTTAGTTCTGGTGTTATACAAAAAGAATTAAAAATATTTGAGTTATAATTTCATTTTCCAAAAATTTTATACTGAATTTCAACGATAGTTCTTTGATATTTATTTATTCAATCATTTTCATTCAACTTGCTGCTTTTTTTGTAAATTCAAATCAATTTTGATGCGTAATTGGTGGAGGAGTGACGTCATGGGCATTTTTTTTTAATGGAACAATATATCATATTCAGTTACGTTAGGAAATTTGTTTTTTTCTCATTTCAGTAGTACCGAAAATATTTCAACTTTCCCTATAGATACAGTGTTTTTCGTATTTTTGTGTCCACCTCTGTAATTCACTCACCTATTGCTTTATTAAAAAAAAATTCTCAGTTGGGGAATATAGCCAAAGAGATATTCTAAGCGATATGACAGTTTGAACTAGATGGTTATTTTTTGAATAACAATACTAGTTACTTTTCTATTAAAAAAATTGCTCCAGAATAATTGAAGTGACCTAATCCTGAATTTTTTCTGAATAGGTCAGAAAAAAAACAGAAATAGTTATTATTATTATTAATTAGTTTCAGTAGTTTAGAAAATTACTCTCATTTTTTGAATGAAAAAGAAGGTTGACGGACGAAGAATGTGGATTGATCTCATTTTTCAAGTCCAAATCCCCTTCTCTCCACACTTTCCCACAAATTGGAAATTTTGAGGCAATCTGTAGCAAAACAACTACTTTCCCCTGCGAACATTGAATTACATGTGACACCATTTGTGAAATGTTCTTCCAGGAAGACACTATTGCAAGTGCTAATTGTAATCAAGCAATGAATACCACTTGGTTACCTGAAATCAAGATTGACTCATGGTAATACTCATAGGATAGTCTGCGGTGGCAAAATCTCTGTCCAGACAAAGTGTAAAGTAGCTAAATCCAAATTGAGTAAACCTCTTTTCAGAATACTGACTTGCATTTATACTTTGAAATTTGCCTGATACATACATCTCTTGTTCAACATTAGCAAAAACAATCCCAACTTTACGAATGATCTTCGCATGTTTTGATCTTCCAGTGAATGGTTCAAGTTTCAGGTCTCAATATTTTAAAAATTCCATTGGCATTGAGTAATAGTATGCAGGAAAAATGTTCACCACAGTACCATCCAGCAACAAATGTTCAAGTCAAGAGATATGTTTGGAAAATGACAGATAATAATAATATCCGTACTAAATTAGATTTCCAAATTATGAAAAAATTGTAAATGTAAATTCTGGAAAATAGTTAAAGATTATTATATAATGTTATAAATGTTAATGGATAATTATTGTGTGTTAATCAAATAGCTTCAACAGAAAGTATAGTTGGTCAAAAACAAATAAACTGACTGAAGAAGATATCATGAAGTGAAGATTCAGTCACACAATCTGAAAGAAAGGAGTCTACAAGACTTATGTCACCTGATTCTCGAGGCCAAAGAAGTTACATAATTGGAAGTTCCACTTTCTTATCCTTGTGGCAATGATCCCACGGATGCAAATTCCCCATCTACAGTCATTCAAACAATTACTCATCTAAAATTGTTCAACAGTCAGTCAAACCAATCTCAAGTGATTACACCTCCAACAATTGAAACACAAGAGCCCAGAAGAAGCACTAGCATTGAAAACGAACAACCGAAAGACTCAATTTCTGAAAACCCTCTTCCTGTTTGAATTGATTGGGGAGGAGTTTTGTGTAGGTATTTTGCATTATCATATTAACATAATTTGTTTCACATTCCATGTCATGTTTTGAGATTTAGAGTTGTCAATCCAGGAATCTGATATATCGCCTTTGCAATAAATATATTCGGAAACTGTAATAGTACAATATTCTTCACTGACATCCCAATATATGAAATTCAGGTAGTTTTCAACCTCCTTACTAATTTGAGTGTATTTCAACAAATGGAGTAACCACTACTTGCAACTCGAGAGGCCAATGTCGTCAATGAGTCTGTAGTGAGCGGATAGGAGTAACCATGAGGATAAGTTGAGAATTAATAGAATGTCAAGGATTTGTCAATATATGATTCCGAACTGAAGTAGTTATTACTTTACATTGGTGACCTCGACGTGATCTGTAATGCCCAGATAACGCCAAATTTGTCCTGCAGTTCAATCCCTACGACCTCTTGAATCAGAACCAGAATTTTGGGCTAGTGATCTAGTACTATGGTTCGTGCAGGTAGAAGCAATTTTTCTCAACATAAACATCTTAGAGTCAAAGACAAAGTACAACCATTTAGTGTCTGCTTTATCACCAGAAGTTGCCAGTGAGTTACGTGATATTTTATTGAAGCCATCTGAAGAAATGCCTTATGAAATTTTGAAACAAGAAATTATCAGACGTTTCACGATTTTCACTACGAAACGAATTCAACTGCTAATGTCCAAGACTGATTTTGAACAACAGAAACCTTCGCAAATACTCGATATATGCAACAACTTCAAGATATGAGATATGCAAGATTTTCAACAAATTGATGAATCATTTGTCAAAGAATTAGTTTTGCAACGTTTACCACGTGAAATCAAATTAGTTCTAATTGCTAAGAAAGATGAGATGAATGTTAATAAATAAGCACATGTAGCAGACACAATGGTAGAATCAACTTCTTCCGATCTCTCCATTAATACTGTTCAGAAACAACCGTTATCCGATTACAACAGACTTTCTACAGAATTGCCTGAATTGAAAAATTTGGTTTAAATGTTCATGGAGAACCAGAATAAACATACCAATGGAAATATAAGAAGATCCGACATAACATCAAGATATTGTTGGTATCACGAGAATTTTGGACAACGTGCCAACAAATGCCAACAACCTTGTCAATGGAAGGGAAACGAAGGATCCAGCAACTGAAGACGGTGAGTTCAGCTGGATTACAACGAAGTCTATTTTTCATAACCGATGTTGGAAGTAAACGCGATTTCTTAGTTTATACAGGTCGCGAAGTGAGTGTTTTGCTCCCTGAACTTGCTGATTTATACAATAAACAAATATTTTCATATCTACGAGCTGCTAATCATTCAAAAATTTCGATATTCCGTCAAAAATTGATTTCATTAATCTTTCCCCAGAATGAAGTTTATCAATGGAAATTTGTCATTGCCGATGTTAAGCAAACTATTATTGGCGCTGATTTCCTTAACCACTTCAATTTATCTGTCGATATGCGTAATTTAGCTCTCAAGGATGTATCAGGAAGATATGTAATCAAAGGTATTGAGACCAACACAGTTGTCAGTTATGAATTTCCACAAAATATCGAAAATCTAATGTCAAAATACCATTCAATTCTCACTCAAGACGAATATAATTCCAAAAGAAACATAACACCTTGCATTTCATTGAAAGAACAGGTCCACTGGTATTTTCTAGACCAAGACGACTTGCGCAAGAAAAATTGGAGATATCCAAAAGAGCGTTTGATAAGTTGTTAAAACAAAGAATTATCAGACCCTCATCGAGTAACTGGTCTCCACCTTTGCATATGGTTCCAAAAACAAATGGCGACTGGAGATCATGCGGGGACTACAGAGCTCTTAACAATATAACAAAACCAGATAGATACCCAATTCCTTATATATATATATATATATATATATATATATATATATATATATATATATATATATATATATATATTTTTTTTGCAATTACAGGATTCTAAAATATTTTCAAAAATTGATTTGATTCGAGGCCTATTACTAAATTCCAGTTAATCCTACGGATATTGAAAAAACTGCAATTTGCACACCATTTGGACTGTTCGAATATGTTTCAATGACTTTTGGTCTCCGAAATTCTGCACAAACTTTTCAGCGTTTTATATACGAAATTACACGCGATTTGAAATTTTGCTTCGATTATATAGATGATATTTTGATTGCTAGTAAGGATATGAGTGAACATCTATATCATGTTGAAGTACTTTTTCAGAAATAAGTAGAATTCGGAGTTGTTTTAAATGTAAAAAAATGTCAATTTGGAGTTCCTGAGTTGAAATTTTCAGGACATAAAATCACTTGCCACGGTATAGAACCTCTTAAAGAGAGGACTGATATAATACAAGAATTTCCTTTGCCAAATTCTATCAGACAATTACGGAAATTTCTGGGTTTTGTAAATTTTTATAATAGATTTATACCTAATTGTGCTGAAATTTTGGGTCCTCTAAATTTCTTGCTGTCATCAGCAAAAACTAAAGCTGACGAAAATAAGAATGTTCAATTGAATTCAAAATCTTTAGAATCCTTCGTGGGTTCGATTCCCAGCATGGTGACTGGTCTCGTGCTAGAAATCGCACGTTAAAAGGTCAGACCTCGTTAATCCTTGGCTCGCACAAGTTTCGACTTCTGAGGGCTGTCGTTCATAGGGGGATGACTGCTGGTTAACGGAAAAAACAATTTTAAACAATTTTTAAACATCTGGGGGACGTTACCCAATCCTGCGTAAAAAAAGAGGACTGAGGAATGACCGTAAATGGCCCCTCACCAAATATAACAAGTTTGAAATGTCTCAAAAAAGAAAGTCTGTGTATTGCCGAAAGTTCTACAGCAAACATTTTTTTTCTTCAAGAAATCTATCTATCACCTCTTGAGAGACACGAATGGACAGCATGGGGGCACTTTTACAAAACAACTTTCCAATATCCGCCATAACTGGGTAGCCACTTTGACTGACTGAACGAGGGGTTAGGAATTTGAAACAACGCTATTATAGAGATGTGGTTATTAATAATAATAATAATAATAATTCCGATTCCAGATCCGATCATACCGGAAATGCTCAATAAATGTTGATGGCATACAGGACACTCTGAGAACCAGGAATCAGGAGGCCAGGAGTGTTTCTCGATATTGAGAGTGTTTTTGATAATATCTCTTCCATATTTACCAAGAGGCAGGTGAATCGATGTTGTCAATAAGGAAAGTTCTATTTTGAGAAAGTTTTTGTGATGAACGAGCTTTTAAGAAGACAATATCAACGGATTTACCACCATGACACATGCTGACGACTCACACTATAGCTGGTAGATTCAACATCTTAATCAGAGATTTGATGAAAAGTGCGTTTCAAACTGGCTCTCTCAAGATTCAAATTTCCTTCAAATCTCCCAATTCTATGCATAATTCTGAAAACTGAGCAAGAATGATATTATACAGACTAAAATAGGTCTAATAGACATAGAAACGATTGTAGGAGATCCAATTCTTGATTCAGATTAGAATAAACCGAAATACTCTTTCAACATAATCACCAATGTGATGATTAGAAATACATATTACCAGAATGTATTCTCAGAGGACTGACCTCTTTTATGAAGAGGTTGAGCAATGAGAATAAAACAGGATCTGTTGAATACTGTGACAGATACGCTACTGTATAATAGAGAAAATATGGAGAAGCCGATCCACAATTTTTTGATCGATATTGGACACGAATAAGAATTGACGCCCACACTAGTTTGGAAAACTCCAAAAACCCGGACAGAACAGAAGAGATGAGTGAACTATTCTGGGTGTTTAGAAAGAATTAGCTTCTCCATTTTTAGAACCTGAACCAGCACCTGCAATATCAAGAGCTGAAATTGGTTCCTGAAGAAGCCACAAAATATTGGAAAAACGTATCAGAACAAAGTCACGTACGTATATTCCCGCTGAGCTCATTAGGACACAGAATGAGAGTGTTCGAAGACAATTCCCACAGAGTATGGAATGCTCTCATGAAAGACCAACAACACTGTATAAGAAAGACTGAAAAATTGGCATCCTGAAGCGAGCTTTCACCATGTGCATGATAAATTAATTAAAGTATAATTTAGATTTTGTATGGCGCTTTTTAGCTTGTACACCACGATCTATTAAGATTTATTGTGTATGCCTTCATGTTGTATAGAGTTCTTTGTCTAATCCCATTCTTGTCACTAGATTTCAGAGATGAAACTTCCGCTTTCCCATGTAATTGTGAGGTTGTAGTTTTTCCCCTCCTACTATCGAAAACTTTAGCCTCGTCAGACCTTCACACTGACACAATATGTTCCCAGCGGTTTCCTCATCATGTTGTTCATATGTTTTTTGAGTCTACAGTGTCCTGTTAAAAGACCAACCCTAATTCTGATTGTAAAATTCTGTTCTGACTTACTAGGTACGCTGTAAAAGAAGGCGATGGTTCTTTAACGAAAATTTTTGACTGTCTCATTCCTTGCGCCTTGTTCCACCATTCTTGATACTGGGTCTTCATCTACTTGTTCTTGTGAGATTTTATCAGAAGTTTCGCTAACCTAGAAGAGGGTTCCGGGTCAATAAGAGCACTTTGTTCTACTTCTACAAATGAGTCGGCCTCTTCGTTGCTCCTATACCCTGTATGTCCTGGTACCCAGACTATAGACAGTTTGTTATGACAGCTCAGCTCTTGTAGAGCTGCAGTTAGTCATAAGAAAGTTTTGAGTTAAATTGTATGGAGCTAGTTGCTTCGATAGCTGCTTGGGTGTCAAAGTGAATAGCAATGGTTCTTTTATTAAACTCTTCTCTGCACAATATGTTCTTCAGTTTTTGAGCCGTCTGCATAGCAGGCAATTTCTGCTTCAATTGGAGGATCTTCCTTTCATGTCCTCTTTGCCTGGTATGGTTGTTTTGATTTTTTTATCCAAATACAGTAATACATACAATAACTCGGAGTTTTCATAGATTCAATGCTTCATGAGCATATGCGATGCGGAAATGATTGTTCCCAGGTCTCATGAAAAAAAAATGCGTAAAAAGTGGGGAACCAGTTTGCTTTTCTTTAATTGAAATCTTTGCCCTGCTCTTTTCGATTTTAAAGTGCGTTTCAATAATGATATAAATTCACCACGCAAAGCTAACGTCAGTTGTGTGATGTTCACAGATGAGAATAAAAAACATCCTGTAGATTACTTTTTATTGATAGCCACTTAATATTTTGAATTTTCATTGAATGCAGAATGCAGTTATATTATCTAAAGAGCAATTGAACATTTGAATTTGAGTATTAAATTACTTATTATTTTTTTAGAAAGGGGTTGTTCTATACCGACCCTACCGTCTCTGAAAGTTTGACTACTGGCTTATAGGTGACTCTTATCGAAATATCAAAAATACAGAAACTTTTGGTTTATAAAGTAGACTTCAAAGGCCACAACCGTTTCTAAACTGTATTGATAAGTAAACCAGGAAAATGTCTGGGGGAGAGATAAACGGCAGAAATCAATCAACCCATTCCCACAAACCTATTATATTGCAAAGGCAAAGGCAGCCACAGGCCGTTGGTGGCTTCATGGAAAGGCATCATCGAGTAATGAGCAAACTCATGAAAACAGCGGGTTGATGAGAGCTATATGGATAATATTATTGTGGGCTTGAGGGATACCAGAGTAGCGTAGTTCTTGGTCTTCTGGACACTAATAGAAAATATCAAAAGCAATGGCCTCTAGATGCCTAGCAACGTGTACATGAATATCGATACTCGTGAGGAAGAGCCTGCTGCATACACACTTTCCACCGAGACAATGTTCGATAGAACACTCCGGCATACAGCCGGAACGAGGATATATGCGGTACGCAACCGTCCAGACAACAGGTTCATGGCTGTAGAAATAGAATAACCCCTTCAACATCTGGCATAAAGTGCTGGTCGCGGGAGATATTAATGCGAGGCCTCCAGAGTGGAACTGTGCCTATCATTCCAATGCAAATGGAAGGACACCCTGGGAGTTCTCGATGGACAACAATGTTGCCTTAGGTTTTTCAGACATTCCCACACATTTCCCCACAAATGGATTCGATTCTTCAACCCTCAACTAGGTGGTGGATAAAAATCTAACGGATATCTCGGATCTCCGTATCAGCTCTGAGCTCATCTCTGATCATGACCCCGTGTTCTTTACAGTCAGCAAGGGACTAAACTCGAGAAGGAAAAGAGTCCTGCATATGTTAAATCTTCCGCCGACTGGAAGACGTACAGGAACATCATGAACGCAAAAACTATTTCAACACCACACATAGAAGAGAAGAAAGAATATCGAACAAAAGACTCAGAGATGTATCAGAGACATATAAAGAGCAAGAGAAGCCACCACCAAGAAGAGGGTTGTGAGGAAGACCGAGTTCTACTTCTAGGGCCTATGCTGGATTTAATCAAACTAAACAACAGAGAAAGGCACATCACCCGAAACCTCCGATACAGGACCAACATGATGGGTCTGGGAGGGAAAATAAATGATTTTATTCAGAGAAGCCTGGAAGAGAAATCTGGAAAACCTGAATGTCCGAGACAACTCCCTACGGGAGGCATGAGGGCATCTCGTCGGTGGGAAATGGGCAAAGATAAGAGGTGACGGATTCAAAAAAGTCAGAATGATTGGGAAGTTCTTTCAGGTACTTTTGGGCAGGTACCGACGCTTCCCAGGAACATGAAGAGGTTTCGCGGGGAACCAGAGAATTTAGAAACACTCAAACAGTGAGCATGGAGAAGGTTCGTGACACGATAAAAAGGCTTCCCAGGACAAGGCACCTGGCACTGATAAGATTGACGCAATACTGCTCAGAAACTTCCCAAGAAAATCTCTAGTGCAACTATTACATTCATCATGAACACTATGAAAAAGTGGCAGTACTACCCGAAATGTCTGCAGATTGTGGATATTAGGATATTAGCCCTTTCGTGAAACCAGGAAAAACTGAAGAGAGGATCGAGAGCTACCACCTGATTTCATTACTGAGTGCAGGGGCCAAGGTGGGAGGTAGAATCCTGCTTAAGAGATTCCAGGATATCGAAAAGGCATAGCTCTCGCTCATCCCGGAGGTGCCTACCAGGCAGAGATTTTCTCGGAGAAACAACTCGACCAGCAAGTAGAAAAACTGGGAAGCACAATGACCAAGACATTTGAAGATGCATGTCCCTTGAGAGTGGCCCCAAAACGTCGTGTTCGGTGGTGACACCAGTCGTTAAAAGGCATGAGAAAACGGCCAGGAAGGCTCTCAACAAGGCCATCAAGGAGGGCAGCGAGGAAGCGTGGGAAATCTACGAAACCGCGAGAAGGGAGTTCAAAAAGTTGCTAGGAAAAAGTAAAAGAGCTTGCTGAAGATCTAACTATGGAGATATCAACTACCTCACGGAATCTGACAGACTTATGAGAATTCTGAGCAACGAGACAGAAGGTTCCATAATAACCTTGAAGAAAGCAGATGAGACATGGACAACATCCTCCGAAGATTCACTGAGATATCTGCTGAAGGTACACTTCCTAGAAGGTGTCGAAGACGACGAACAGGCCCTGCAAGTACAGCAAGAACCCCTTGGGGATTGGCAACTGACGGAAAGGGTTTTTACGCCCGACGCTATAGCCTGGGCAGCGAACGAGTTCAACCCATATAAAGCAGCGGGACTCTACGGAATTTTCCCGGCAATGCTACAGAGGGGCCTGGAATTTCTTTCCCTGTCCTGGAGAGGATATTCTGGGCCAGCATGCTGGGGTACGTTCCAAAGGCTTGGAAGTCAGCGAGAGTAGTCTTCATCCCCAAGGCGGAAAAAAGAGACTACACAAAGTCCTCTAGACCCATCAGTCTAACAACGTTCCCGCTTAAAACGCTGGAAAAGGTGGCGGACAGGTTCATTTTGGAGGGGCCTCTAAGGGTGAGCCCCTTCGACAGAAATCAACATGCCTACAGAAGGGGAAGGTCGACAGAATTGGCCCTCCACACTGTAGTGCGAAGGACTGATTGAGTTTCAAAGAGGTAGGTAACGTTAGGAGTGTTCTTCGATGTGGAAGGCGCGTTTGACAAGGCGAGAAACAGAGACCATACAGGCAGCACTTTTGACCAGAGGAATGCCTCACTTGATGGTCAGTTGGGTTATATCGTCGCTAACAAGGAGTATCCCGGGGCGACCTCGGACTGAATGCCTCTCTTCCCATCTATGGTGCTTAGTCTTGGGCAAACTCACAGATGAAGGTTTCGAGGCACAAGCATACGCGGACGACGGAGTTGTTCTAGTCAGCAGACGATTCATCGGAGTCGTCTGTGACCACATGGAGGCAGCCTGCAGAATAATCGAAAGATGGTACGGTGAAGCAGGACTCTCAGTAAATCCGACAAAAACAGAGATGATCCTTTTCAACAAACGAAGGGAAAAAGACGGGTTCTGGCCACCTACCATGTTTGACAAAGAGCTGGAGCTAGTCCAGCAGGTCAAATACCTATGGGTTGTCCTGGACTCCAAACTTTCATGGACGCCGCATGTGGATAGGATTATACAAAAGTCGATAGCAATTTTATGGCAACAGGAGAATTGTAAGAAGTAATAGGAGATTATGTACTGGCTGTACACGGCAGTCGTGAGATCAAAGATCCAATATGGGTCAGCTGTCTGGAGGTCAGGCGCACAGTACAGCACACTAAGCCGAAGACTTAGTGAGGTGCAGAGGTTGCTATGCTATGCTTTGGGTAGGCACACAACAGTTTTTCAAGCTGAAGTGTTTGCCATCCTAACTATGAGACAAGAGGTGAAAGACGGGCCCGAACAGAGAATTTATATCTGTTCGGATAGTCAGGCAGCACTCAGCTATTTGTAATCCTAAACCAAGCTCAGCACTTGTTCAGGAATGCGGAGATGCTCTCGAAAAACTAGCTAAAACGAAGAAAGTTCAGCTGGTATGGGTTACGGGTCACAGAGGGGTGCGCGGAAACGAGGTGGCAGACGAACTTGCTAGAACCGGTTCCGCAACGCCGTTCTGTAGGCCGGAGCCTGTACCAGGCATCGCAAGAGGAAAAACCTCTTCAGCCCTTGACAACTGGGCGGAAGAAGAGCTGAACAAACTTTGGAGGGATAATAGCGGCTGCAGGCAGTCGAAAGACTTTGTGGTCGAATCCAGCAAGTCAAGGACGGTATGTCTCCTAGGCAGAAACCGCCAAGCACTACACCTCCTTATAGGAATACTAATGGTATTGGTAGGAATACTAACAGGACATAACAAGTCAGGCAGACAGACATCTATCACTTATTGGTATAGAAGACAACCCACTTGCCGCAAATGCGAAGAGGGCGAAGAAACGTTTCACTTCCTCGGCGAGTGCGAGGCGTACTGGAAGCTGAGATTTGAAATCTTTGGAACTGAAAAACTCAACAAGAGGAACTTACTGAACTGGAATGGACGGACATACTGACCTTCATCAGGAGGTCATGAAGGTTCGAGAAGGAAGCCTAGAAGGAAGAATGTAGATTTGTGGAAGCTTTTTTTTACAAGTCCATCAATAGTATATTACATTACGAGTGCAGAAAGTAAAATTTTTCATACGAGTGGGAATTATTGGGCACGAGGCGCATGCCGCCAATTCCATGAGTATAAAAATCAGTTTCGCACAATGAACAGTAATATTCCTATGATCGCGCGGTACCTTCAAAACATGATATCGATATTATTGATAGTTGTGCAAGAAAATCGAACAAAAAGTCTGACTGAGAACAATTTCAACTAACCTCATCTATTTAGATACTGACTTAATTATTTTTAACTGCAAAATATTTTCTTTGACATAATACTGTTACGATTTGCTAAATAATAATGCCGAGCATACTACTAAACTGTTTATTTTCTAACTTCACTAAAAGCATACAACTACTCCACTGACTAATAAAACACTTAGATCTATACAACAATACAACTAGCTAAATATGCCAAACACTTATATATTTCATCAAAAATTGCTTATTACTTCTTCATAAATTTCCTGATCTTAATCCCAGTGAAATTTCGCTTTATATACTCCATTTGTGCAACCAGATGCTTCGCGAACCGCTCTAGATTACTCACGACAGAATTCCACCCAAATAATAATCTCTTCTTGGAAATAATTATCGACGATACGCTTGCGAGTCGACCCAGCGGCGTAGCTAGGGGATTTTTATCAATCTCGTAACAATTACTATACAAGATCAAAATCATAATTAGATGCACTTTACAATTAATAATTGTTACAAATATGAAACATTCCATAAAAAGATAGGTCTAGCGATATTAGATATGATCAATTAGCTCAGTTGGTAAAGAGATGTGACTTTTTGAACTTGCCCCGATTTTTGCATCACTTTTTTCCGGGGTTAGCTCGAAACAACCTACATCTGACCAAACTCAAAAGGCATTGATTATACGAACTGCAACAAGCACTCCTTCCCCCTTTAGCCAGCAATGGTAAGGGGAAGGGGGAGGCGGCTCTGTGTGCGTCCTCCCGATACTTCCTTCTCCAGAGCCCTCTTGGGCGAAGAATTGAGTTGGTGGTGGAGTTTTGATTATACCACCTGATATGTAGACCAAATCAAAATTCTAATAAAACCCTTATTCATTCATTTATTTATTTTGAGCTTGCAGTCAACTTTTTTTTATTTTTAAGATTAAATCTCATAGAATTGCTGGAATGTATAATGCGAAATACGTTACTATCCTATGTGATCGTCGGAATACAATCTTATATAACTATTTTGAAAAAACTTTTTCCCTTCACTAGTGCAAGAAGGAATCATTGAAAAAACTTTCGCGTGCAAAAATTTTCTTCCGCACTAGAGCTGGTATATGCGACTGTATGTGCTGCGCGATCTTGCGGGCGTCGACTCCATTCTGACACATGTAAATAGTAACTTGCCATAAAAATTTCACAAGTTCCACGTTCCGAAAAGTTTGTTAACCAGATACCTTACCAGACACTGAATACACAATAATGAGCCCCGCAAACACGATGGGCTCATCTATCAAGCGTTAGATATCTTCCAGGAAAGATGGGAAGAAACGGTTCCATAGGGAACCTAGCCGAATTAGAAAAGGCCCAGTACCTTGACCCGATTTCTGGTCTCAGCCTTTTTCTGGATCAGCTCGCATTAATCAACTTCAGACAAACTTGGACCAAAGCAGTATCTGCAGTATGTCGCCCCCTTTAAATCTGAGCCCACGGGGAGTGAAGAATTAAAGTGGACAATTGTATTGATCTAGTCCCATGTTATTCAAGGCGAATTTCATAATAAAGACTTTTTTATTCATGTATAACAATAATAATAATATATGTTTATTCATCATAAATGTACAATCAAGTATAGTTTTGATACTGTGTGAAATAAACAATGGCATCACTGAAGAAGCAATCGCAGTGGATTAATCCTTGTGCGTGATATAGCCTCTAAATTTAATGAAAATACTTAAGATTGAAATATAATTTTAAAATAAAATAGAGTATAAGTATAAAAAATATGGGAAGAAGTGGTATCACATAAAAAAATTATATATCACAATTGGTAAAAGTATCACTTTGAGGTAGGTTACACATAAAGTATTTGTAATAATAATCGGGGTTCAGAGTCTCATATACACATATATCACAGTCAAACGATTTTTATCCCTTGTGAGTAACACATAAGATTACATATCACAATTGGTAAAAGGGTCACATCCAGGTAGGTTTCACATAAAGTGAGTGTCATAATCGGGGTTTAGGGTCACATACATATACATTACAGTATTGTAAGTTTGATGAACAATTTTTTGTTACAATGACATTATTATAAGTTTGATGAACCATTTTTTTTAAGGTTTAAATTAATTTTTGTAATATCTGTCTATCATTTAAGCCAATTTTTAACTTTTATTTTAAAAATTTCGTTGCTTCGGCTGGTTTGCATTGTTTCAGGTAATAATTCCCAAATTTTTGGACCTAGAAAGCTGCAGTGCCTCTGAACGCTGTGGTTTCGCCTTCTTGTGTTATATGGATGATCGGGGTGCGATATTTCAATTTTATTTTTGTAAATCCCTTGTAACATATTTTGGCAATAGAGTTGTCTAATATCAAAAATGCCGCATTCGTTATACAGATTGTCAGTAGAGTATTTCCTTTGCCAAGAATTATTTTGAGAATTTTCTTCTGCACAATATTGAGACTATTTAAATGTGTATCATTTACACCTCCCCATCCTATAATACCGTATATGAGTTGGGATTGAATTAGGCTATAATATATAGTTTTTAAGTGAGAAATATCAAGGAATTCTTTCAACAGTTTGAATCTTGATATGAATCCACGTAGTTTTCTTGTTAGATACGATATATGTAAGTTCCATTTCATGTGTCTGTCAATTTGTATACCAAGGTATGGAGCTGGCTTCTGGAATGGATATATTTTGATTTATATTTAATGGACCCATATTCGGCAAGTTGTTGCTGTAGGAGGTAAAAGGTAAGTATTTGGTCTTTTCTGCATTCATAGTTAATTTATTGTATTGGAACCATTTGAAGATGTTTTTGAAGTCTTTTTCCGACTTTTCTTTCAGCTGTTGCCATGTGGTGTCACTGTAAATTATTACCGTGTCATCAGCAAAACTTATAATATTACCTACAGTTGTCATTTTCAACAGGCTGTCTATATAGATAGTGAATAGTAGGGGACCTAAGACCGTTCCTTGAGGAACCTCGTAAGTGACTGTTCTCGGAGTGCTCACCACACCATCAATATCTACTACTTGTTTTCGGTTCGACAGGTATGATTTCAAAAGATCGTGCGGCTTACCCCGCATACCAATTTTTTCCAGTTTCTTTAGAAGCCATTTGTGACAAACAGTATCAAAGGCTTTGGAAAGATCAACAAAGATACATGGCGACCGACGGTTTGGAAATGTCAAGTGATTTGTAAATGTGCGTTGTCAGTTTTAGTATTGCATCTTCGGTTGACCTCCCCTCTCTGAACCCATACTGATTATTGGATAGAATATTATTTATTCATGTGTTTATTTATACTGTCGATGACTGAAACCAAGCAACTGTGGCATCGACTTGGATGTGTGACCGACGTACTTGGACTAATGTAGAGAAACGTCAAGGGTAAATATCAATAGGTAGAGTTTTGAACAGTATTTTATTCACACAAGCAAGCAAAACGCGAGAACACATTACGAACTTTTGATTTTCCTATTGGATAAAACTTGTTCAAAACGAGAATATAGTAATACGAGGGAAAAAATACTTTGCTGACCAGAATTTGTTATTGCGTTGGTTTCAGATTTGTACTACGAGTATCGAAATCATATTGCAAAAAATATTCTATGAACTGAAACCTCATTGCCACCATTTCAAATCCATCTTCATTTGGGGGTAATTCAAAATTGTAATTTTTTCAAAAACTTTGCTAGCAGAGGGAGTTTCCAGTTGAGATATTTTATTGAAATAGTAGCTTATGATTGCTCGAAACATACTTTTTTTGCCACCGTTGAACAAATTTAAATCAACTCCTTCTAAAGGGTAGTTTTTTGAAAAACTTTGCTGACCGGCGGATTCCAGAGAAGATATTTCTTTAAAATAGTAGAACAGGATTACCCATAATGTACTTCTTATGCCACCATAGAGAAAATTTGAATCAGTGAAAACAGTGGGCTGATTTTTTTAGTTGGTAACACAAAAAGTATATTTAGGGCAATTATAAGCTTTTGTTTCATAGAAATATCTTCGAAACCGCCGGTCAGCAAAGTTTTTCGAAAATCGCAAGTTTTAATTACTCTTCAGAAGGGTTTGATTAAAATGTTTCCTATGCTGGTATAAAAAGTATATTTTGGGCCATCATAATCTACTAGGTATTTCAATGGAATATCTTTACTAGAAACTCCCGGTCAGCAAAGCTTTCCGAAAAATCGCAAATAAAAACTCCCCCTCAGAGGGGGTTTATTTGAATTTTTTCTACGGTGGCACGAACACCTCACTATAGACAATTCAGGTTGAGAATTTAGTTCGACTATGTATCTCCTATGGTTCTGTTGGACAGATTATTTTTTGGTCAGCAAATTATCCACAATCTTCTAAAATACAACTACAAAACGATGTAATTATTTTACACACTACCCACTTTTTATGCAAAATAAGATAATAATCTGAATCTTCCTGTATTTATTCTGGTACCTAATTCAATATTTTTATAGTCCTTCAATTCATTCCACCACGATTTTCATTACTACAAAATAAACTGTGAACTGATAATTGGAAATATTGGCATGTATAGGTATTATGGTTTTGGTATAATTCAGTAATCGTATCAACAAATCTTCCCTAGTGCTATATATCGTCAAACCGTCCAACTACTCAGGTAGCGCACATCTACATCGAAACCGAATGCAACCCGCAGCGCCTCCAAACGCTTCGCTCCCGAACTCTGATCCCCTTCAAATCAAGCCGGCTGTTCCCGCTGCTTCACCACATGGCTTCGAAAGAGGGGCGAGCCGTCCTTGCGACACTGATAGTTTCCAAAATGTCCGTAGCGATCAGCTGATCGCGATTCCTCGATCTATCGATAGACAAAGGCGACCTTCATCGCTAATTTTCACCTGTACGGACTATCGTGGGTGGCAAGGTGTGCGGAACGTGCAGGTAGGAGTCGACCTGTCAAGGTGCACCAATGAGCTACAGTGTGGTGCGGCCAATGGAGAAACGGCGAACGTATTTACCGCCGGCGGCTAGAATTGTTTGTCGAGTCCGAAGTTTGCTGGGGTTGTACGTGTGTTACTCTGAAAAATCTCGCAGGTTACGCGAATATAACGAGGAAATTGCGAACCGAAAAGGCGGTAAAGATTAACTTATTACTAGTATTTGTATTCGTTGTGTCGGTTGTTCATGACCTAGGACAGTCTCGCTAGTGCGTTGTCATTGTTGTGATTTGATGGAAGACAATAAACAAACATCGGTGTGGAGATGTCATCAGAGGTTTCAGGTGGTCCTCGTGGAAGACGAAAACAGGCCAAACCGCAACGAAAAGGTATGTAAAAAATTCCTGTTATCATACACCTGAGAAAAATGACAACCGATTTTCTACTTTTGTCAATGTGTTCTGAAACTCGTGAAAAATTTTGAATCCGATATGTTTTTCTGTAGTTGTTTTACAAGCCAAAACAACTTTTTATCATCATGTGTTTATTAGTATCGCCATCTTTGTTGGTGAGGGGAGTGGGGATGTTTACGTTTTCACGCACCATGCTTATTACTTTGTCTGAATGTTCCCCTATTAATAATGAGCTATTATTAGATCATCCTTTTCAACAGGCAGTTTATTTTTCCTGATATTAATATATGACCTAAAGTGACCTAATGACTGCCGTTTCATTGTATTTCTTAATCAAAGCATACTAAAATCCACCTCGCCTACCCATAGGATGACCACAGTGAAAGTCTTGAACAGAAGGTTTTTAAATATCTTGCCAAATTTACTTCCGATGATGTAGGTAGTTCCGATAATGTTGGTTTATCATTTTACTAAATTGATTCCATGAACAAAAAGATGATTTACCTACCTAGTGAGATTGATGTTCCTGGTTGATAGCTAGGTAGGTACCTAATTTTTGAAATTTCTGTACAATTTTAAATACAGTCTTTCAAAAGAATCGGAACGGTCTCATATTTCAGAAACGGCCCAGAGAAAATTTATGGAAATTTTGACAGGGTGGGTAATGATGATGCCCGATTCGATGGTGATATCGGCAATGTTGCCAAAACAACAGTTTTTTAGATATTGAGAGTAACTCAATTTTTTTAAATAGATCACCCTATTTGTTTTCATTTCAATAAATTCAGCGATGCCTCATTACTTATGTCTCCAAATATCAGATTTCAAATTAATGTAGTTTTTGAAATATGACAATATGGTTTTTTCTTTCAAACGTCTGGGAATGTTCCAATATTTTCAATACGGTTCAAGAAAAATTCATGAAATTTTATACATGAAGGTGATGATGCTCGATTCAATGTTGCCAAATCAGCAGTTTTTCAGATATTGAGGTCAACTAAATTTTTTCAAATGGAACATCCTATTTGTTTTCATTGCAATTAATTCAGCGACGCCTCATTACTTATGTTTCCAAATATCAGATTTTAAATTGATGTAGTTTGAGTAACCAGCAAATTTAGAAATCTTAAAAAATTAAATATCTCAGGCAGCTCTTTTAATCACGCCTCAAATGCTAACTAATACCTTGAGGAAATTTTATGACCGCTTGGGCTATTATTTAGCAAATGATAGCAAACATTTTCAGCACTTGGTCAGATAGTTTTCTGTTATTTGATTCAAAACTCTATTGAAAAAAAAAATCAATTATAAAAATTTTGTTTTAACAAAAACCATTTTGTATGAAATTTCATGATATTTTTCCGAGCCCTTTTGAAAATATTGGACCATTCGCAGACATTTCAACGAACCATGTTCTCATATTTTAAAAACAACATCAATTCACAATTTGGTATTTGGAGACATAAGTAACGACAGGGCGCTGAATTGATTGCAATGAAAATAAATAGGGTTTTTCATTCGGAAAAATTGAGTTACTCTCTTTTTCTACGCATTTTTTTACGTTGCAACAGAACAAGCAATAGTGCTTCTTTTTCAAAGTCCATCATCACAATATCATTTCATTCCTATTCTATTTGCAGTCAGATACGGCAGCAAAGAGCAGTTCAATAAACTGCAAATGCGGTCGATGCGGACTGCTCTGAGCTGCCCAACCAGACTTCACTTGAAGTTGGCTTGAGCAGCTTGTATGAAGTCGGCAGCAACCGTGCAGTCCGTCTATGTCCACCCTAATTGGATAACGATGAAACGAATACACGTTGCCACAAAGTGGAAAAATGAGTCAAACATCTGACAGAAAACAACTTCTTTCCTTGCTAATACCACGACGGACATTGAACTTCATCTGACAGATATTTCCAAGAAGACCCAATTGCAAGTGCTTATCTTGTAATTGAACTGTAGATTATCCTTCATTTGCATGTTTCGAGGTTTTGCCTTTCGCCAATGTTAGGGTAGTCGGTCATCTCCAGCCAAATGAAGGATGATCTACTGTTCAATTACAAGATAAGCACTTGCAATATCGGGTCTTCTTGGGATAACGTTGCCCAAATATCTGTCAGATGTATATAGTTCAAGGTATGTCCAGGGCCGGATTGAGGCATTTGAGCGCCCTAGGCTGACATCAGTTTGGCCTCTAAACTAGGAAAATAAAAATATAGGTACATGTAAAATAAAACGCGAATTACAAAAATATATGTACTTAGGTATTTGTGAAAAAGTACAAATCGATTTTTACAGGTGGATTTTACGATAGGTACTTAAAAATTTTTTTATGATATCGTCAAAATTCCTTTCCTTTAGTGCATCTGATTCTATACATAATATTGAGAGGTCAGCAGTTTTATCGTCTGTTAAAGAATTTCTTAAGTAATTTTTTACTCGTTTTAACACGTAGAAGGACTTTTAGCCCGTACAATTTGTCACTGGAAGACACAGATATATTCTTAAAATAATGTCCATGTTGGGAAACGAACAAATTAAATTTTTGCCATAGAGTGTTTTCAACCATGACATACTTAGTTTTTGATGTTCTTTTCTCAGAGTCAGGTGAGTCAAGAGTATGAATAAAATATTTGAATTGTATACATTCATTTTCAAAATTACAATCAAAATCTCTATTATACTTTCCTTGAAGATGTCTGCACTACTTGCATATTTATCTGTGGCGGGCGGCATCCCGTCACTGCCGCAAATCAGCAAAATGAGCTTTTTTTTCCCAAAATTCGTCACTCATACTATTTGAAATTATGAAATTGTGCAAGTCCTATTGAAATGAGTTTTTGGTCAAATTATGTACGTTGATGACTCTCTCAAACGATATATCAAAAATCGACCTGTGATATACAGGGTGCAAAAAATAGCTTGCCAAACATTGTAAATAAAAATGTGCAAAATCTTCCTTATTTCAAACGGAACACCCGGTATATTATCGATCCATAAGAAGCGCCAACAAGTGCTCTACAAATTTCATCAAATATTCCCTATGGTTAAAATCAATAGTGTTCTATATAGTATGATTACTGCAATACCGCATTGATAATTAAAATATACAGGGTGTTCTAAATTAAGTCGGCACCATTGCCAACTCCGTTATTATTGATGCTACTAATTCGGTTAAATGGGCAAACTAGTAGCATTTTTAATGGCCTTCTCGATTCCGAAAACAAACAAAAAATTGATAGTCGAGTTTTCAGAATATTTCATGAAATGATATTTCTTTCAATGGAACACCCTATATTTTTTCATGCATTTCGATTCGTAATAACATTCTCAACAACAAATCTCATTTGACTTTTTTTAGTAAAGGTGAAAATAAGACAGTTTTATCAATAGGAAACATTTATAACAAACGGATTTGATAAAGCGCTATAAAATATCGAGTAAATGTTCAAAAACACCGCATTCTTGTTGAACACATATTTGGGCCCTTTCATTGATACTTACTACGTGTGGCATTCAACACAGTTCGGCCATCAATTCTATTAATTACAGTTTCAATATTATTTTTCAGTTCATCTACATTATTATGTTTCAATTTGTACTACTCATTTTTCAGATGGATGGACAGATGGATTGCTACAACTGGTCCTGTTAAGTGGCCCCCTCGTTCACCAGATATGACACCTCTAGATTTTTATTTTTGGGGATTTCTGAAAAATGATTTATACAAAATGAAACATAATAATGTAGATGAACTGAAAAATTATATTGAAAATAAATAGAATTGATGGCCGAACTGTGTTGAATGCCACACGTAGTGTCAATAAAATGGCCCAAATATATGGTCAACAAGAAGGCGGTGTTTTTGAACATTTACTCGATATTTTATAGCGCTTTATCAAATCCGTTTGTTATAAATGTTTCCTATTAATAAAACGGTCTTATTTCCACCTTTACGAAAAAAAGTCAATTGAGATTTGTTGTTGAGAATGTTACCTATTACGAATCGAAATGCATGAAAAAATATAGGGTGTTCCATTGAAAGAAATATCATTTTATGAAATATTCTGAAAACTCGACTGTCAATTTTTTGTTTGTTTTCGGCATCGAGAAGACCATTAAAAATGCTACTAGTTTCGATGAAACCCTCCAAATGTTTTTCTTATGTTTGTACGTCAAACCGTTCAAAAGTTAACAGGGGGGACTATTAAAAGCCGCACTGATGTATAATCGCTACCTACCAGTACCATGGAAAGTTATAATAGCTCAGAAAGAAGGGCCAAAATGACAAGGTTTTGAAAGAAAACCCATGAATAGCAGATCTTGTGCGAGCAAGGTAGATCTGGGACTTACAATTTACCTACAAATGAATTTCAAACCTTCACCCGGCGTGCTAGGAATCGCACGTTAAAAGGCAAGACCTCGTTAGTCCTTAGCTCGCACAAGTTTCGACTTCTGAGGGCTGTCGTTCGTAGGGGAATGACGGCTGGTTAACGGTTAATACAAGATAAGCACTTCCAATGGGTCTTCTTGGAAGAACGTTGCACAAATATCTGTCAGATGTAGTTCAATGTCCGTCGTGGTATTAGCCAGGAAAGTAGTTGTTTTCTGACAGATGTTTGCCTCATTTTTCCACTTGCTAGAAACGTGTGGAGAGAATCGGTACTTCAACTTTGTCGATTTTATTTGTTTCATTTTTAGACGGTGGGGAACTGATCACTAACATTCCTTTTTTTTATGCAACGTTGCCAAATGTTTCAACTATGTGATCTCGATTTAGTTAATCTGGATCTGTGGAGGATTGATAAATCCGAGATTAAGACATTTTTGGTGAAACCGGCCCTGGATAAGTTGTGGGCTCCGGTTGGTGAAGAAGGCGCTGTTGTCGGTTTATTTTTATTTTGACACATGGAATCGTACACGGTACTGATGTACTCAGAACTGCAACCTGTTAGGATATGTTTATTAAACTTGATGGCCTTGGGTAGCGAAATTCAAACAGTAGTTAGATAGGTATCATTCAGAAAAGAGCGATAGGCACAGAAAACGCAATATACCCAGCAAAAAACGGAACTAACGTAAAGACAATTTTATTTCCGTTTCAACTTGAACTGATGCTTAGCTTAACTTTCGTGGGGATTTAGTACAATTCCAAATCAAATTTCAATTCCTGTCATGTTTGTTTTGTTGAAGGTGAAGCATGAAAATAATGATATACTCATTATGATAAAGGTAAGTTCCCAATGCACCGTTTTTGCTTTCCGCGTCACGCCTTCTGATTGGTGACGCATTTTATTAAAATTCTCCACTGCTTTCCGATCGTTTCCAATAAAAGAAACTGGGGAAGTCTGTGTTATGACATGATATCTGTCTAAATGTGTGGTTATGTATATGTTTGGTTGATACTGTTGATTGATTCAATTTCTATTTTCATAACATATCATTAATTCTAGTTTCTATGTCCAGCTTGTTGTAGCAGGTGTACCATTACATTTACAGCAGATTATTTTCTTAATCTGATGGTCCGAAAGCTCTGAATTTGTGTCGTTCCTGCCATTTAGAAGGGCAAGTAGTGTTGGTTCTGGTTGTTCGGTATGTAGATGTGGTGTAGGGTGTAGTGCAAAATGGAGGCGAGACAGCAAAAACTAAGAATATTGCTATTATTATTTTATATATTGAAAACGTGGAAGACAGGGAAAAATAACATCTTGCTGGGTTAGACCTACTAATACAGTTTAGCAGCGAAACAAACATAGTATTCATTTACAACTCAACCTTCAACAGAGGCACCTTGTGGTCCCACAGAGGTCTTCTGTCTGCCACCAAAGCTATCAGGATTTCTTCTGTGCTCCGGTCATCATCTTCATAACTTTCTTCGTGGAAATCACTTTCGACATTTGTTTCTTCAGTTTCAAAACATGGATGTTCAGACATATCAGATGCAGTGATTATTTCACTGCATGTTCCACAATAATACTGCAATTATTTACGAAACTTACATTTTATAATAACATCAAGAGGAGCATGTAAACTTGTCCTAACTTCTTCATTTCCTTGTATTTCCATAATATTGTTGATTGGGAGGATATTGATAAACATATGAAAATAAGAATAGATGAAACAAGTAGCCTCAATACTATAATAATAATCTATTACCAACGTCTCAAAACTCATTCACCGCCATTCGTCATTTGCAGTGACGCAAAAAAGTTGAAATATTTTAACTTTATCGCGCCAAATAATATTTGAATCCATCGTCACCAATCAGAATGCATGATGCGCAACGCGAAAAGCAAAAACGCTGCATTGTGAACTCGCCTTAAGAACAAGCAAAATTATCTCAACTCCGTGTCATGACCAACATATTGGCGACAACTATTTTTCAGTGTCGACCGAAAACGACAACATTCATTTACTTATCTTTTTAACCTATGATTGCAGATAAAGCTAAGAATATATGCTATACATATTTCTACAATTTTTACCTCTCGACACGATAGAAGTGAAGTTAATTAACTAGTGATTTCTTATCTGTCCTATAATGATTTATTGAAGTCAAGGAACTGTTGCCGACATCAATAAGATAAAAACTCTCCAATGAAAGATGGAAAAGGAGCAAAATGTCGAAGTCCAAGAACCTGGCCTATTGCACACGAGCAATATTAACGATGCGGTAGATAAGAAGAACACCCCTTGAGGTTGAAGGTTATCTGCCAGTCATTGACGTGGTTTATAATGTAGCCTCATTTCTTTTCCTTTCATCAACAAATAACAAGGTGTTTTTAACGAACGCTTCATTTGACTGAGATAAAATCGCTAATGTTTAGGTACGTGCACGCGAAGGAGGTACCATCACATGAATGCAGCAATACCGCAGTGATTTATTCAATATTATAGCCGTTTCAACATAATCGAGCCGTATTTCATAACTTATTAATAATGCAAAATCGAACAAAGTTCGAAGGTGTGTCGAGAGATTTAAAAAAATTATACGAATAATTCCGACCAAGTCGAAATACCGTTCTCTCCGCAAATATTAACAAAGTGGAAAATAATAATAATATTTGTATATAAAGATAGCGAGGCCACTTGCCGAAAAATAAATGAAACCAATTTCAGTAATTGACGAGAATTTGTCGAAAACAAAAAAAAATTGGCTCGCTCTTACTTTTTGTTATATGGGATGTCTGACTTTATATTAAGTACTAATATAACTAATATAACTCGACAAATAAACATCACCGTGGTAACCAAAAATTGTCGAGTAATTGTCGTAGTCTACTTGATCTAAAAATAATCCAAAAAATCTTTTTATAGTTTAAGTATTGATGTATTTTTTTTTATTGATATATGGGCAAATTTTGCCTAATTGGCAACATCGCATGCATATAAGTATAATTTGTGCCTTTTTCATTGATCTACTGTTAAATATACAGTGAGTCCAAGATAAGGTTGTCCACCATGGGTGTATCTGAAACGGTTACAGATACAGAGTTGAGGTTAACTGGAGAAAAAGTTGCGTAACAGAAGGGCCACGTATATAGAAGCGAAAAATTTTCAAAAATATTTTTGATTTTCAAGTTATTTTGAGAAAACTGAATTTTTCGATTTCTTGTTTTGATTTTTTGTGGTGTTATCGTCAGAACTGGAACAAGATAATGAATACTTTTCCACAGAAACTTTTTTTAAGCTACCTTATGATATCAGTTTTACTGTCCGACGTTTCGTTATCGAACAACCATCATCAACTTCATTGTTTAAATACGGTCCTGTTTCGAACAATGCAGTTGTTTGAAGTGTTTTTCTTTCTGAATTCAATGATGTATCACTCAAGATGGTTTCAATACGTTTCGGAACCTTTTCGACCATCATCATGAATTTTACAAGAGATTTTCATCAATCATTTAACATATCAACCCAAAATATTGATTTTCCGCAGATCTAGGATATCAAATTTTACAATTTTTTTTTCAAATTTTGGACGGTAGGTATACTCGATAATTTCTTCAAATATTCCAGATGATCGGACACACAATTGATCTGACATGTATAATACCTCATTGAATTTAGAATGGAAATTACTTCAAGAAACTGTATTTTTTGAAACGGAAGTATTTGAAAAAATTAAGTTGATGATGGTTGTTCGATAACGAAACATCGGAAGTAAAACTAATATCATCAGAGGAAAGCTTATGAAAAGTTTCTGTGGAGAAGTATTTTTTTATTGTTCCAGCTCTGATGATAACACCACAAAAAAAAAAAATAATAAATCGAAGTTTTTCTAAAATAACTTGAAAATCCAAAATATTTGAGAAAATTTTTCACTTCCTTATAGATGGCCTTTCTGTTACGCAACTTTTTCTGCATTCAGAATCTATAAACGTTTCAGATATCCCCGTGGTGAACAACCTTATCTTGGACTCGCTGTATATTGGTTATGCATTATTTTTGGAACAAATGAAAAACTCATTTTGAAAAATGAAGAAAGTGATTGTTCTATCTAACTTGATTACTTTTTTTGTAGACTCCAAAATTCACTGAACAATTGTAGTACCCGTTGCCAAATTTTCAGTAGTAATATACCGACAAAATGCAGAATTTTCGAAAAATACTTTCGCCTTGCTGGCACGAAAACTGTGTTGCTTAGAAACACAACGAGAGCTTGCAGCAACACAGTTTGAGTGTCTGGCAAGGTGAAAGTATTTTGGAAATTCTGCATTTTGAAGGGATATTTGATCAGAAAATTTCACGAATACATTATATTATGGACTAAATGCGTATTGCAAGAACGGTTCATCTTGTGTCATTAATGTCAGTTGAAGAGTTGAACCGTCAAACTGACGTTTCTACCGTTCACCGTTTTGAAAATACCACGGGCTGGAGGAAGTGTTTTCAAAAAGTCCTGTTCTCATTGGTTCGAAATGAGAAAATTATGGCATTCGATTGGTTTATATAATATGAGGGAAATTGTCAAGAGAAGCGACCACATTTGTTTTGTATCTTATTGTCCACATACAATATTTATAGAAAAATTAATCACGCGTGTTATATACCCTATTTTCGACATAACCAATTATTAGAGATAGCATAATTTCTTCGATATGTGAATAAAAAAATTTAATATCTTCCTTTTTTAATTCGAGGCCATGTGGTAGAACAGGGTCATGATGCAATCGTCGCTGGTTGGATCATGACACTGAACATGGTCTCTTTCAGTAAGTTTCTGTAATAGTGTATGAATAATATGGTATTGGACTATGTAATAATTACTTACTGATTAAATTCTTTATTATTAATAGCCAAAAAAATCCTAATTATACTCTAGAAACACCAAACAACAATTTTGGGTTTCAGAATGAAAATAAAGTTTATAATCCGTAGAGATGAAATATTTGCCATTCGTCCTCCTCCAACATCACATATTGAAGAGCTGAGTGACGATGGCAAAAACTGTATACACTCAGTACAATATAGTACAGTACAGTACAGGATCATGATTCATATTCAGAATCATTTGAGGTTCCTTCACTTCCTAGATCAATTATTGATCATCTTAGGAATATCTTCAACAGTTCAAATACCGAAACTGCTTCAGAACAGAGTAAAGAACCAAATAAAATTGATATTACTTAAGTATACAGTATCAATCCTTCGGCAACTGAGGAGAATTGTAGGACGCAATTGTGGATCCAACCCAGAGATCATGCGCTGGCTGTATATGGCATTCGTAAGACCAAAGATCCAATATGGATCCACTGTATGGTTGCCAGGCTCACAGAGCAGCACAAGCACAAGCTTGGTAAGGCTCAGAGGTTAGCCTGTTTGATAATAACTAATGTACTGCTGAGGCTACCACCGCCTCCAGTCTGGATCAAGAAGAAGGCGATGGCAGCACATTTGAGGATGCAGGACTCAAGAGTCTGGGTAAAGGAAGAAGGTATGATAACTAATTGACCTGGAGTGGACGCTCATACTGACCTTCACAAGAAGGTCACGAAGGTTCGAAAAGGAATATTAGGAGAAGTACTATAGATATGTGGAGAACTGTGGATGGCAAAACGGGTACATGGGGTCCTAATCGCCTGGTGTAAATACCAATTGACCTTTTCGAGCATTTTTCATAACTATTTCGTATGTTGCTCGATATATTTTTTTTCCAAGTTGTTTCCACACTATATGAGTTTTACCTTGGGAAATAGAGTATAAAAAAATTCACAATTTTTTGGCATTTCGTAGAAGATTCGGTGGGAATATAAGATCTTGTTTATGAATACACTTTTTAATTTCACTAAAATGGTTTTGTTCGAAAATTCAATGAATTCAAAGATTAATCTTCTAAATAAATCACCTGTACCATATTGGTGGAATATTGAATTATAGATTCCTAAATATCCTGGAGTCCTCCATCTAGTGCTATTTTTGGAGATATGTAATATTCGTGCAGCGCAGTCCATGGGAATGTGTCGATTACAACAAATACCAAATGCTCGTATCGTTCAGATTTCAATAAATCCGGGAACAGTAATGATGATAACATTAGATTCAGCTTATATTTCAAAATAACTGACAAACACGACTGATAATAATTCACGTGTGATTACGGTAATTAACTACTGTTTACCAATGATATTCAAATAGAGAGAGAGTTAAATGCAATATACCTATTAATAGGAGGAAACCGTTTTATTTGAGCATTGACAAATGGTAACTGAGGACCAATATCATCAGAGATACGTTTTATCAACTTCGGTAAATACGAAACATGACTAATACAAAATGACGTCTCCACAACATGGCATTCCGAATAAGTAGGAGTTTAACTTTGATGCGATATTGTGTAAATTTTTTAGTATTACGTTCTGCCAATATCGGTTTATCAAATATTTCTTGTGTTTTCTTCATTATTACTCATATTCATTGATAATGAAGATGTCTGAATCTCTCAAAATTCAGATCACATTACTTCACTGGTGAAGATGCATTAGCACCTTCACATCTTCAAGTACCTACTTCTAAGTCTGCTAGTTCCACTGCAAATATGAGTGAGGAGTTGAAAATATGAAAATACCGTAGTCTTGAAAGCTATTATTTATTTCATACAGTTGCTGTTGATTCTTCAGATGTCCTTGGCCCACAATCTTTGTCTTTTATTCACAGTATAGGGAGAAAACTGCAATTAAGGAAAATCGATAAACTTCTTTCTTGATTCAAAGAATCAGTATAGCATTCTAGCGTGGAAGGGCCTCTTCAATATTCGGCACTATTTCTTCTTTCCACAACTTTGATTAGATTTTATATCTCCCTGAATCGAAGTGGAATTCCAGGGTCAAGATTGTCAGATGAGTCGAGGAAAGAATTTGTTTATTCCAGTTTAGATGTGATTAACTTTCAATCTAAAGATTCTGAGATTATTGATGAAGATATAACCAAACTTATAGTATCACATAATATTTTATTGCATTCATCTGCTCATCCAACAATCCCATCATTGACCTAGCAAACTCAATATTCTGCAGTCTAAACCCGTACTCATCACATTGTTTCAATAACAGATATACATAGATTCAAAGACTTATTAGATGCCAATATCGACAAGAATCATAACATCGGGCTGCCCATAGTTCACGGCTCCATCCAAAGTTTTGGTCTCTGTGTTGATAAATTCTGGTAATACCTGCTTTATATGAACAGCATAATTCAGTGCTCAAACACTAGATGTTTGAAAAAGGATGCCCATATCAAAGAATCAAATTAGGTTACCTCAGTAACAAAGGGGGCTTCAATCGAAGCTTTTCGCAGAGTTTATCAAGAATCTTTGGTCCGATGATTCGCCAGACAGAGTGGTGAATACGATATCATTGAAACGTCTAATTCAAAGATTTGCCCCTCGCTTTGCCAACAGCATGTTGCTTAAGAATTTCTACATTATTCATTGGAAGGTTTACATGAAGATATTTTAATGACGGAAAAACCCATTCCATCTTTGGAAGATATTGTGAAAAGACTCAAGATTCAAGATTCCTGAGCGTGGACAACTCCAAGATTGTAGATGTGTATATTTCTCGATCAAATGTTAAGATATACCATAAACCTACCTACTGTGGTTATTGTTAGAACAATAACCACAAGAACAAGTCAACTGAGTCTATCACAATGTTTGTAGTAATTCACTAAGAAAGAGATTTTTGGATGGTGATGTTAAACCAATGTAAGCCAGATGAAAATGCACAAAATCTCTTTCGATCTTTAAACTTCCAAAAATTTTTGCGATTTATTTTGAAAGATCTTGTTCTACAAGAAGATTCTGGATTTTCCTGTTGGGAGGTTTGGATTTGAGTTGCTATGCTTCGTACAGGGTTACACCTCGTCACTATAGTCTATATACATTATCACCACAGCGGTTCCTCTTATAGAGATCACTACACAGCTTATTGCAGACATCCTTACTTGGTGACACCAGTTTCTTCTAAATCTCTTGTGAGTGGAAAGCCATATGTTCTCTTCTACGAGCTGGAGTACCAATGGCAACTTTGAATCGTTATTTCATTTATCTTTCTTCTCTTTCTATTTATACTTGATATTATTGTAGAAATAATAACTTTGAAAAACAGTAACTATAGTGATGTATTTGGAGAAGGGATTTGCTATGGTAATGATTTAAAAAATTAGCTCCAAATATATATTGGGATTCTGTGATTATAATTTCCTTTCAATGTGTCCCTATACTTGAAACCTCGGTGCTAGTGTTAAATCAGAATCTCCAGAGTGCTGTTGTGCTATGCCTTTCTTTTTATTTTGAGTTCAGAAGAGGTTTTTTTCTCGAAGCAATCAAGCCATTGTTTTGAAAATTGTCAGTTGTGCGCAGTACTTATGATTTTATATATGAAATAAATATCTAGTGAACCACATTTTAGTTCAAATATTTATGAACTGTAATAGATATTTGCTATATAAGTATCGTAAAGATTCATATCATTATATGAGATGAGTAATTTGTCAAACGGGGCTGTTAGGCCGAACCCATCGATTATAGTAACATGAATTTACGATACAAAAATAGTACAGTATTTTACCTATACCAAAAACGTTAATGATTTACGCAAAATTAGTTAATATTCTTGAAATTTATTATATCAGAATAATGTAACGAGCAAGCGTTGCAAAGTATACCCACTGTTGATTTATTGTGTCTCGTTTGTCAGTCATTCTGCAAACTGTCAACTGTGACGCGTTCATTTCCTTTGAAAAAATTTCACCGGCATGACTGACATGAGTTCCGACCATTATAAGATTCAGACATGCTTACAACTTGCAGCAAATGGAACAAATCAAACCTTAGTGCTTGCTAAATGCCGGGACAGATACGAAAATTGACTGCACTAGTTTCATTACGAAACTCATATCAGTGTTGTACTTAATTTTTGTAATTACATATCGATAGGTAAATTAATGAAAACATTGTGCGTATGCATCCGCTATATCCTCCTTTACTTTACAAACAGTTAATTTTAATTCCGCAGGGGTTAAAAGTGGCGTTGCGGTTCCGGAAATCGGGAAGTGAAATACTGATTTGGGTCCCGGCGGTGCATAAAATAGCATACCTGAAGGTTTTCACATCGGTAGCCTGATAGAACCGCTGATCCAAAAAATGAATCGAATGTTAACGATTTCAACAGTACGTGAGCATGTACGGAGGTCATAAATTTCACACTTGATTCCACCCCAACGTCCCCAATGCATGCGTGAACTTCCACAGTGGCGAATACAGATAAATTTCGTCGCATTTGGCATTGACGTCAGGTATAAAGCGGTTTTGAAATCAGACCAGGTGTGGCGTTGAAAATTCCGGATGTGTAAGTCAACAAATGGGGTTTATTAATAGACATCGCTGATGAATGCTGCGATTAGTACTGTGTGTATATTAGTTTGTTAATTATGCACATGTCCACTAGATGTTAGAGCTTTTATTGTCATCGAATTTCGAATTTCTATAAAAAAATAATAATAACGGTTTGTTGAGAAATGATTAAATGGGTAGTAATACAATTTTGACTCCGCAGATAATTTTTTATAGGCCTTAAGAGAAGTCCCTATCAATTCGATATGGCACGAAATATTTTAATTCCTTCAAATTTAATAAATACTTGTTGTTTAGTGAATTTAAATTCACTATTGAAAGACGACCACGGCAAAACCCGGAAAAAACCAGAACAACTCTTAAGTGTTTTCGCCAAGTGTCAAATAATTATTAATATTTTGTGGGTTTGTTGATTACTTTCTTCGTAATTGCTCACGTTGGTTAATATGGCTCGTTCAGTATAAGACAAAGTTGAAGCAGTTATCATAATTGGTGGAGATAATCGAAACTACCACTCTGCTATTCGTATTTTCATTGAGTGGTTTTCGGAACGTCTGCAGAAATTGGTAGCCAAATTCAACCATTCTGGAACGGTAAAAGATGCTCTAAAAGATGCTCCAAAAATCTGGAAGGCCGAAAATAATTTCGGAAGTAGTGGATAACCCGCAAAAATCAACTAAGCAAGTACCTAAGACATGAAGTATTTCTGAAAAATCAGTAAAGAATAAAGATGATTTCAAAAACAAATAAATTCTATCCAAATGGAAGTGCCAGCATTGTAGATATTAGAGTGATAACAATCCCTATGAATTCCCTGAGAGACATACTCAATTTAGTAAAAAAATTAATGCTTGGGCTGGTATTAAAAGTGACCGTGAGATATCGGGTAGGTGGATTGGGCGTCGAGGTCCAGCAGAGTGAACAGCTTGCTAATCCGATCTCACACCTCTTGATTACTCTTTTTTGTGGCTATGTGGAATCCGTAGTTTTTAAGACGGTTGGTTTTTATGTGAACTGCGTCTTAGCATTATTGAAGTGTGAAGAAATAACACCTCAAACCTTGTATAATGTTAGGGAAGAGTTTACGAAACAGATATAAACGTTTTCAGTTATAAGTTAAAATACCTCTTCAGTTTTTTTTGAGTTATCTTTATTTTTGGAATATGTTACTTTTCAATGAAAATGTTTCAGTTACATTTGTTACGCATTTTATTATTACTACTCTTCGATAAGAATCAAACAAATTAAAAAAATGTTAAATAGTACGATCAGGTAAGTACCACATTTATTGTGCTCATCAGCAGTTAGCAACATTAGAGAGTTTCCAAAAATTTAGGATAGGAAAGTGAAATCCATTTCTTACAGTTATCTCACTGAACTGGTGCAAACGTACTCAAAATAATGATTCACGATTCCGAAACTATTAACATTTGTGTTATCACACCGTACATTAAACGTGTTCAAAATTGAGAGTAGAATAAAAAAATGCTGATTTACAGGGTGTCCTATATAAAAAACTACTCGGTCACTGCGCTTTTTTGAGACACCCTGTTAAGATAAAAGTTGAGCCACTAAAGATATCAAATAAAACCATACATATTTTGTATTCAACCTAAAGAATTTACAGGGGAAGGCGATGGAAGTTTGGTCCTCACTGGTAATAAGAATTAATGTCGATCTGATATGCAAAAAAGAATATCATATTATAAAACAAGTGATCAGATGAAATATAAAGATCATGAAAGATACCCCTAGGTGGCATTAACGCCATGTAGGCCATAATGTATATAAATATATCGCCCTCATTTCGAGTCTATCAATGAAAACACTATATACTTACTTTAGTCTTATTATTAAATTTTACTCACCTTGCAAGTTCGTAATTCGAGATATTAGCCTCAACGACTATCCATGTGACTTTTCACTTCTTCATATGAAACGATTGATATTACAGCTAATTCTGAGATATTTATTTACTTAATAATATCTCACTCGCAAAGTAAAAACTGATGGGCTATGCAAAATCTGCAGCAGAAACTTACTATATTCTTGGATTCCAACAAGAAATGGACTCCCAACCTTCAGAACGACGATTTCCTCAATTTTTCAATAAAACAAGGTATTACTTCTGCCTTGCATTTCTTTCGAAGATGGCAACTATCCGCCATTATGAGGAACAAAACACCAGCAAGCAAAAAATACCAAAAAATATATTTTCATTTTACTAGAGCTCGTTAATAGTCATATACTCCAAAGAATCCTCATATGAGAGTTCTGACGTTATGTAACGCCATTTTGTTTTGGGTAAATATTCTTGTCTGAAATTTTGATGTTGTATAGAGAATTGGAATACGTTTCAAATGAGGTATCACTCGACCACCAAAGCCGTTTAAAAGGAAATTTAAAGTGGTTATGAACTACCATTTAACCAAAAACAATTAAATCAATAATGTCAATCTGTTCAAAAGTTAACAGGACAGACTGTATGTTAGGAACACACTGTATATTAGATAAGATATTCTAAAAAAAAAACTGCATAAAAGTACGCAGTGGAAACGCAACGTCAAACGTTCAGTAATAATATCGATCAAAACTAGGATATTAGGAATAACACTTGAAAAATTCTATTGAAATATCTTTTTCTTCTAATTCAAACGAGGTACGTTTCGTTTAAATATCGAAATATATCGGCGAAAAGTTCATGCGAGCATTGGAAAAGATTTTTCATTATCTCTGCAGTCATAAAGTAAATCTCCTTCGATAGACATTTCTGAAGTATGAAGCTTTGGAGCGATAAATTAAAACGTAATCATCCATGAATAATTTATCTGGTCTACGTTATACGTAGTAATAGTTACCAGATAGAGGATTGTCGGTATATATATAGGTTCTTTAATGCCATAACGCACTTCTACCAAGTCTGATATTAAAATGTTTCAAGTAGGTGTTTGGATCATCATATTCTTTAGAACACCTAAGTACAATAAAATTATCGACAACATAATATTATTACGTTTCTGCTAAATAATAATGCCGAGCACACTACTAAACTGTTCATTTTCTAACTTCACTAAAAACATAAAACTACTTCACTGACTAATTAAACACTTAGAACTATACAACAATACAACTAACTAAATATTCCAAACAGTTCTATACTTCTTCAAAAACTGCTTATCACTTCTTTATAATCTTCTTAATCTTCTTCAAATGTCTCGCGTTTATATAGGTACTCAAGTGTAACCAGAATCTTCGCGATGCGACGGTTCGGTTATCCCGAATATTCATTACCGGCAGGTATATGCCTTTTTCTAGGAAACCATATCGACGATACGCGGGCGAGTCGATTCAGCGGCGTAGCTAAGGGATTTTTTATCAATCTCGTAACATTATCCCCCCTCTCAATTTTGATCGTCCCGATCAAACAATGTGTCGTTGTCTCCATTATAACGTTTGAGTCTCTCTTGGTGAACGACCTTCATTTTCGCTTTCGGGCTGCGTTGAATCCTATAGACCACGTCGTGTATTCTCTTCACTATCGTACATGGTCCTTCCCAAGATGGTGTTAATTTGGGAGACACTCCTTTCTTACGACGAGGATTGTACAGCCACACTCGATCTCCTTCTTTGAATCCACCAGTATTGGCCTTAAGATCGTATCGAGCCTTCATTCTGTCACTGGTTATCTTCAATCGTTTTCTTGCAAATTCGTGAATCCCATGCAAGCTATCTCGCAGTTCATCTGCATAATCCTGTATCTCTTTTTCTTCAGCACTTGGTGATCCGAACACCAAGTCACAGGGCAACCGAAGTTCCTCCCGAAGATGATACTGGCTGGAGTGAGCTGTGTGGAATCGTGCACAGAGGCCCTGTAAGCCATCAAGAATAGTGGAAGATGTCGATCCCAGGTCTTTTGGTGCTCCTCTACTACTTGAAAGATGTTCTTCCATAGTCCTGTTGAACCTTTCAACCATGCCATCAGACTGTGGGTGGAGGGCCGTTGTTCTGGTCTTGCTAATTCCCATCAATTCACAAACTTCCTTGAATAATTTTGATTCAAAATTTCTTCCTTGATCGGAATGTAGCTTCATTAGGACTCCAAACCTTGAAAAAATGTTATCCACCAGAGCTCTTGCAACTGAGTATGCTTCTTGATTAGCAAGGCATAAGGTAGGTGGTTATCAGTGTAATGATGGTTTCATTGGTTATTTCGGCACACATGACTAGAAATAGACAAATTTGATAGGATATTTTTTTGAGCAAAAAATTTTCAATAAAATCACATTATATTTATAATTTCAAATCACCTAACACTTAATGAGACATAAATAATTAAGGATGGAATGGGTGTGTTTTTGCAGTTTTACGTCAGTAGAATTAGGTAATGTTAGCAGAAAGAGAAAATCCTGGTTGAAAAGAGCAAAATGTAAAGGACTTTGAACACCGCAAGTCTTGAGTTCCTGGACGAAAAAATTGCTAGATAACAAGGCCAAATAGAATAAGATGGGCTATAAGTAAATTCAAACCATACATATCTCAAGGAGAGGATGAAATATAACTTATTCTATTTTGGATTTGTAATTTCAAAATAACGGAAATGGCGAATAACGGTGACGTTATTTTCAACGAAAGTGATACAGCATAGGGCTGATTGTTTCGGTATGATTGGAATTGTTTCGACTTCAATTGCCTAAAAAATAAATGAAGAAAAAGCCATATCACTTGAAAGTAAAGGGGTTCCCTTCTCGGTGGATGAACGCCAGTTTAGAGAAAAGCAGTCACAGCAACTGAAACTTTGTGAAAAAGTAAACGAAGTCAAATATCTTTCAGCCCATTAAGACGATGGACGTCCGATACCCAAGTAATCAAGTTAATACATAGTTATCAATCTTCAAACAAACGTTAGAAACCTGGTATGGACCCGGTATCAGCAGCAAGTTCAAAATCTACGAGAAGACAATCATTACACTCACCAAAGAAGAAACCTACATTGAATTCTTACTGAGGTCCAGATACAACAAAATCATCCCGGATGGCTTCCACGTTGAGTCACCCATCCTGGGAGAACAAACCTTGGAAGAAAGAGATGCTAATCCAGGATGCAACGACCATACTTCAAGAAATTAGAGACTTTACCTTGGAGGAGGACAACCAACCCATATTTGCGAAAATTGATAACACCTGCATGAGAATTCGCAAAAACCAAGAAAACAGACACTAGAAGAAATGGACCGACTAACAAGAGGAACACGGCCACCACGAATGAACTATATACGATGAAATGAAAACCACCATAATTAACATTTCATCAAAACTCCTGACACAAATGGAAAAAGGATTGAACTACGCAGTTGCAGAAGTCCTGGAAAAGAAGCGAAACCCCCAAAAAAACAACAAATGGCCCTGAAAACACTGCAAATGTACTTTAACATCAAAATTCTTCCTGTAGGCAAAGGAAATACCATAGTCATAATGAAAATCCAGGCGTACAATGACCAAATAGAAACTGCACTTTAAATAGGAAACTAAAAACTCGTACTGATCCAACTTAAACGATAGAAAGGAAAATCTACAACACTCTTAGGAAATACAAAACCTTCCGGATAAGGAACGGACACATCTGTCGCCACATTATAGTAAACCACCTCATATCTACGGTCTTCCAAAACTCCATAAAACAGACATGCCATTGAGACCAATCACCAGCTCCTGGAACTCACCGTCACATAATCTAACGAAATACCTCTTACCGATACTACAACCCTTGCAGAGTTCTAGCAGTTCATTCGTCAAAAATTCGAAGATACAGAGAAAAAATTTGCAATAACCAGGAGGAATAAACCATATCGGAAAGGACCTACGCCAAAATGGATACTCTGAGAAAATGCTAGTAGAAGTACAGAAACAACTCGAAGGGATCAAGACGATCGAAGTTATCATCCTCCCATACCTCAGAAGAAAATGATCGGAAACAAGTATTAAGAATGGCTTTCAATCCGGCAGCACCTTAAGGAGCTTACTCAGCAAGACGAACCCAGAAAATATAGCAGAATCCAGCAAAAACCGCATTTACGAGGTCCAATGGCGCTTTCAGTCAGCCGAGCGTGAAAATTAAAAACTTATGGAGATCGCTCATAGACCGCTTTGGAGGGAAGAAAAATCGCAAAATTATACACGCGCCACAACACCGCTATGATAACACCTTAATTATACTACATCAACAGACCTATATAAGACCTTCGCAGCACCTAAACTTGTCAGAATTCTCCTGAAGACCTATGCGGATACAAGCAATTGAAAAGTGAAAAAGTTAAACCCAGGACGATGGACGTCCGAATGTAAGAAAGTTACTACATCGTCTACAACCTTTAAACAAATCCAAAGACCTTCTTTGCTAGGGTACACGGATGATCTTGCGAACATTACAAAAGGAAAATTCGCAGGAACAGTCTTGGAGCGTACACAAACATAATTATACCAAGTGCAAGTGGTGCCAAGAGGAGGAACTAACTGTAAACCTTCTTGAAACCAATTTGTAACAGGGTGCTTCGTTAACAGTAAGACATAGGTTGGGCTAATCTGATAGCCGCTCAATATCTATCCTCTACTACCTATTTGGCTATTGCCTAGACAGGTATTCATTTCATTTACTGCTTTGGCTATCGCCGTGGAATGTGCTAACTGATAGTACGCCAATACCGTATGTTCCCACCCCCTGGATCCTCGTCGGTTGGCCAATATACGTGGATCCCAGTTAGGATAATAATAGTGTTCTAGATATGATATCTTAATTCTTAGAATGTGAATAGAACTACAATCTCTCATTACCTTGTGGTTCTTCGAGAGATATTATGGAAAACTTATTTTTAATTGGTCAATAGTACCCTGATAACTTGTTAAATTGTGTATGGAGATTCACTGGACTATAATAATTTACGTAACAGAATGAAAGTGGTTATACTTACTCAATAATTTTTAAATGTTAGCTTCTGACTAAGGCTGGGTCTTTCCAAACATCTCACATACGCAAAATTTCTAACGCACTGAACTCACTAGAATTCTGGATGTTTCTGATAACATCAAAGGTTTTGACTGAACTAAACAGTGAAAAATATTCGTAAACATAGTTCTATACAGTTAATTTGGACTGGATAGTAGTAATGAATACTCTAATTTCCTAGAATAGTTACACTTTACAATTAGATATTTGGAAAAACATGTTACTTAAATCATGCTAAAACTTGAACAGAAATGCAAAACCTTGAATAATTAAAACCTTTCAAACCACATAGCAAACCAAGAATATTGATTTACTTGAATTGACAATAGGATGACTTGGTCGAAGCTTTTGAAGCTTCGACCTTCTATTACATAACGATATTTGATTTGCTAATTCTAAACCAAAAACTTACGATGGTTTATTGAAACTCAAACTATCGACTAACTTTTTGGATCTCAGCCCAGATCACTTTGGGTTTAGTTACCTAAAGCTCTCAACTCCTATTGGCTGAACCCTAACTGTACTTCTTACAAGAATATGACCTTTATTGGAGCAGTACCAGCGGCGTACAATGAAATGAGCAAAGTCGCTATGTGTCGGAAAAGCTTTAGCAACTATAGCTGTCCTAAATACACGTAATTATTGATTTTTCCTTTATGTCGTTTCTGGCTGATCGCTCCATTACAAAAAAGTTTCATCTGTGACTACTTCAAGATAGAATGATCACAAAACTCTCAGTGCTAGATGAACTCTATCGATATAATTGCATGTCTAGTAGCTAATACAATTGAAGGGGCAAGTGGAAGAAGGAGTTATGTTAGAAATATGTGTTTGTGAGAAAAATAGGTTTTAGTGAAGTTAGCGTCCATGATGTTTAATGTAACATAGCCCCGTCTTCCACTGTGTATCTGCTCAGATATGAAGAATAGAAGCAAATCCTGACGGGGCAAGTTACATATGCATAAAACACTTTCTTCCATGACAACCGAATATTTTCAGAAAATGTTACTGACCCCTTCTTCCACTTGCCCCTTCAATTATGAATAATTCCCTGGATTCGCGTTTGAATATATTCGCTTCTGGGTTGATTCTGAAAGGTGTCGCCGTATATTCTTCTTCGGAGAAATTGCAATTCGTCTTTAATGACAACATCTGGCCTGCAGTTTTTGTGCTTTCAAAGAATAGGAGGCAACGAACGCCTTGTAAAGTTTATGACAATTGGACCATGTACTTGCTGTGTTTAAAAGGTTTTCAATACAAATCCCTTTAGATGAACAAAATAAACCTTCCGCCTGGAATTCGAATTAAAACATTTTACATCTGTTGATTTAGAAAGTGTATAGCTTGCAGTCCTAGTCAGCATCAGTGGCGTTGCCACAATAGTAGTAGAAGAAAGTACTGACAGGACTGAAATCACCAGTTCTTAACATGGTAGAATTTCCATTCGCACCAGAGGCAAAATACTAAGGAGTCATATTTGTCCACCAGTTGACATGGTCAACACCTACTGGAAATAATCCACGAGGTGGACAAATACTTGACAGGCTGGGGCGATCCAAAGGCTAAGTGGCATCCACAGGAGCCACAGGAGCTATGAGGACAGCCCAACAGCCGCAGCCGCCTTAAAAGTTTTGCTGTCTATATACCAGGTCAGCCAACAATAGATTAACCAGAGGGCAAGTGCCCAAAAGCAGACTTCACTGTAAGATGTACAGCGAGCTATACAAACAAATAAAAACAGACCCCATAATGGGAATGCCATCGGATGAGATGCTTCCTAGGTATAGTTTTGGAAAAATGTTCAAAACAGTTATAACAGGCAGAGGCATGGAAGGAAGGACCTCCAATTAATGCAGAAATGACCTGCTGTACAGACGGTTCAAAAACCGAGGAAGGTGTAAGAGCAGGAATATATATCGCCAAGCCAAAGACAAGAGCCTCAATGTGCTTAGGTAAACACGTGACGATATTCCAGCTAGAAGCAGGCCACTGTACAGGTGAGTCACTTTGACAAGTGTAAGGAAAATACCATCGCCAAGCATTTATAAAAGCAATCAGCTCCTTGCAGATTTATTTCACACTCGTTTGGGATTACTTGGAAACCTTACAGGAGTTGAGCAGCCAAAACTGACTGTTCTTAGCCTAGGTACCAGGTCACACAGGTTACAAATATTCGATTCACGAGCACGACGTGCTCCTATTGGTCCAGAACCTTTCTCTAGCACAGCAAAATCGCTGAAAAATACAAATAACAGTAATTGGGTGAAAAAGTATTCTTGAGAATGATGGAACAAGGTACCGGAAACAGGCCAAAGAGAGAGGGCAAAGAGTTTATTGAAGAGCCAAAATTCACGAAATACTCAGCCAGAACAGGCGAACAATCAGGATCCTGGTTGTGCTCCTAATAGGGCAGACTCAACAATATGCAGGTTTTGCCAAAGACTTGAGGAAATCTCAGCTCACATATACAGTTTTTTTTTTTTTTTTTTTCTAGCAAATCGTCTAAGAAGTTCATCCCAGCTATTACTGAATTTAAATTGGAAGAAACGATTACTTTGAATTTTATTTAGTACCGATTATTCGCTAACACTTTTCATTTTGATTGATGGCCTTCCATTAACGGTTGTCATCACTTCATCCAGGTGTATCACCCCGTTGGCGTTCCAAAATGTTCCAATTATAAAATGATATTTTCGTTCGCAACGGTGAGAGATTTTTATTATATCAGTATTTAAGTTGAAAAAATTCATTTCAACACAGCTCTTTCATACTATGAAGATAACGAGGGACAAAATATGTTCCAGAAAACGACATTTTCCTCTCAAAAGTCATTGAGGCATTAGCACACTGTATATAATCCAATTCCTATAATTATCTTCGGTGCCGTACGGACTTGAATGAGCAAGAAAGTAAGGACTGTCAATTACAGACAAAGAGGAGCGGGAATACCTGATTGGCGATCAGTATCTACCCCTGTACACCGAATTAAACTCTTTCAGTGTACCCTCTTGGAAGATACTGTAACGTGGGGCAAGGAAGAAGCATTGAATTAAGGATATCTATTGATTTTCGATTAACGAGAGCTCTATACGGGGTAGGCGATTACGAAGTTAGAATCTGCCAAAGCAAGGGACGTGTTTGAAGGTTTGGAATTTTTCGCCACAAATGTTTCAGTGGTCAAAAATGGCTTTGTAAAATTGAAAATATCAGTAGGAAATATTTGTCACAAGCGCCTATCATTTACATCAAAACACTAATTTACGAAGGATTTATTCTTGTGTGCATTTTATTTTAAGGATGCCTCCATCAGACTTCTGACATGTTGATGCGTAAAACGCATAATTTCAACGACTTCGAAAATACTTTTTTCTCCACACATTCCTACGGAGTGGAAAATATGAGACAAGTCAGAAAACAACCACTCCCTTGGCTAATATTTTTACATTGAACTACATAAAGAGTCTCTTATCAGTGCTATACAAAAATAGTAAATATGCTCATTCTCTGGATAGTTGCTTACATGATAAAACCATCCTCTAATAAATATTCCATGATATTCTGGTTTGATAATATTTCCTCAAAAATGAATCCACAACTTGCAATAACTCTGTTACATCGCCACTCGCCAGTAAAAGCAAGAAATAGGCACTCTTCGATAGCACAGACTCCAGGACGAAATATCTGTTTGTCCATACAAAGTGGATTTTTATTTCTTTCGACAAAACATCATATATTTTCAGGAAATAACAGTCATAAGATGAAACTTGACAAAATAGTTCGAGCCTGCCAATCATGGAAATTGAAATTGAAAGTGTGCTGGATATTGTAAATGTACAACTAGAATATTCGTTAGGCTGCTAAGTAGATATACTAAACATATGAGTACAATCGATGAGGCAGGAGATCTGCTGTGCTGTTAGAAAGGAGAGAAAACAACAGTACACCTACTCTGCCACTGCTAGGAATATTTAAGACTATAGGGCTTCTAGGGCTCGATGAAGAGAAACCAAGAGCACCCAAACACTAGCAAAGCGAAATCAATACTAGAACTCACCAAATCACGAAATCCTCTATCATTCCATAGTAATTTTATTTTACGAAGTGTTTCAATTATTGAATGAACGAATTAATGAAAATATGAATGATGACTTGGAGAAAAATTCTGCTCTTTTCCCGTTCAAAGACAGAATATCTTTTAGTAATCGTATACTGAATAACATCGAACACGAAGGTCGAACCGTTTCATTCATCAGGTGGATAGTATCCAGACCCTTGGAATCCCTATAATCAATTCTGGACTATTTACTGTATTGTTTGTCCCTGTCCTGGCTAAACAATCACACATCTCATTTCCAGGTACCCCTGTGGGTCTTCGATAATCTTGGCAGGTTGTCTATGCATCCCAGTACATGGTAGGACCTTTCTCTGTTCGAAGTCAACAAAACCCTTATCGCCGCTTGACTGTCGGTGCATAAGTTGTTTTTTTCGGTTCTGATAGCCTTTTTTGATGTTTCTCTAAAATAGAGTTTTTTTTTCCTTTTTTGATGTTTCTCTAAAATAGAGTTTTTTTTTCCTCCAAAATTCCTGAAGCAAAATATACCAAACTCGGTACACTAATCAAGGTTTATCAACGTGATAATTGGAAGTTATAATTTTTAATTTTAGTAAATCAGTGGCGTAGTTACGTTGGTATGTGAAAATATTTTCCTTCATATTTTCTTTGGACAAGTGAATGGGCAAGTGAGCGTTTGACATTAGTTAGGCTTATCGATACTCAACTCAACAGTCATAACATTCCATGTACCTAAAAGTAAAGGTTTCTGAGAAAATTGAGAAAAACTGAATTCAAATTTTTTTTCGTACATTCGACACCCTGTATCTCAGAGGAGATGCATTTTAGGACATACCTTGATAGGAACTTTTCACTTCGAAATGAGGTGAGGAATCTGTAGTCGGATTTTGTCGGTCTATTCTGACTCACCCTGTATATTCCGTAAGGAATATGTTTCTGAGGATTCACGTGTTCCTAAAGACACTTCTGCATTACCAAAATGAGGTGGTTGCTTTTTTTGATTCTCTTTCAATATGCTCGTTCCAGCTGAGTCCAGTATAAAGTGTATCTCAGACTCATGGTAAACCCCACTTCTCACCTGAAAAGTACTGCTGTTCTCCAGATCGTGATGTTTATATCCAATGCAGATGGATACCCCGTCTATGGTACCTTCAAATGACGTTAGAGTACCATTGAAATAAATTGAATTTTGAGTAAAAAAACATTTTGGTGTACTTTCTTGGCACGTATGTCGAACTACAATAACTTTCAATTGAAATTGCGATAGTGTAACAGAAATTATTTTAGAGGGTTCAAGGCTAGGAACATACCTAGAGCTTTGAATTTTCGACATAGGGATAATGCTAGGCCTTGCTGAATATTTGATTTCCTCGTGGACATAAGCGTGGTAAATAAAATTTGATTGCCCATTTGACGCTTTCGTATCTTAGAAACTGTCTTATAGACGTTCACTCTAATGATAGGTGAACTAAGTTCTATCTAGAATGTTGGAGTGATACTCCGGTTCCACCCGATCAACCATATTATTTACATATCCAGACGAAAGTCTTGGATATTCAAGTTATACCAAGCCACCTTGCTGGCCTTGTATTATCTACGTTCCCAACAGTCTGTTCTATCCACCTCAGGACATTGGAAGTCTTGAAGGGATAAGAGGAACCAAGCATAAGGACTTAGAGAAGGCGAAGTTGTTGGATTTTCCAGTTGAACTAAGTTACTTGTATTGGTACTATCTGTACTAGTCAGACCTTCTGTTCTATCTGCCTGAAGACACTGAAAGTCTTGGATGGATAAGAGGAACCGTTCACTAGTAGTGGCAAACGGATCTAATGACTGGAGTCTTCAAGTTACGTGTCCCTAGATTGTTAACCATAAGATAAAGGGATTAGTACGTTGCTAGTAGCTGCTGAGAGAACGAAAGTTGGACCAAGGCCATAGGTTGCCTGAGCCACTAAGCTGAAGAAGTAGAGACTGGTGCAATCTTACATTTATTATCAAAATTCACACTGCCTCTCTTGGCCTAAATTATTATCATTAACAACATTTATTCACACTTATTTCATTGTATCGGGTCGGGGCGTTTCGAAAGTATTGGAGAAGCTTAAGGGGAGCAAATAGATACTTTGCTCTATGTTGTATTTTTCAAATTCACAAAAGACATCTCGGCCTAAACTCTTTCATAATATCGTTTTGCTTCGTTTTATTGTTAGTCCAGATAAATCACTTGTTGGACTTATTGTTTCATTCTTTTGTGGGGATACTTCAGGGAAATATTTCACTGATATACTTCAATTGATTCACGATATGACTCGATTTATTGAACTGATTTAATTAAAAATCTATTGGTTGGTATTTGTTGCACAACATTAATGTGAAGATATATTTGGGTAATCAGTTTTGCCTTATTGATTAAAATTTTGTAATTGAGGAATATTTTCTCATATTATAATTGATATTTGTGTCCCACTACTAGTGTGGGTAATATTGGTGTAACTGATTTTGTGTAATAACAAGTCCAATCATCTATATCTATAGATATTTGTTTTCTCTCTACTGGACTTTACAAGTCCCCAATTAAATGGTCCTACCTTCTCACACTTGTCAGCCCTTTGTGATCACAACGGGCGTTTGGAAGACATTTGGACAATACCGTACAAGGTACCTACTTACTCACTTCATGGATATCTGTATTGCTTATGGTATTACCGATGATTAGAGGTTTATAAACTGAGCGTTCAGTATTTTGTTCCAATCCTAACCCCAATACTCGAACAACGTGTAGCCATCATACAACAACCCACCAGTGCTATAATTTAAAAAAAATTATTTGAAATTGTTTTTTCCGTTAACTAGCTGTCATCCCCCTACGAACGGTAGCCCTCAGAAGTCGAAACTTGTGCGAGCTAAGGATTAACGAGGTCTTACCTTTTAACCAAAAAATACCAATTAGAAATCTCCTTCAGAGATCTGGATCAGTCTGTGTTTTGAGCTGACTTTCTTTCAACTCACTGGCGCGGTATAAATTTTAGAAAGAACCCATAGCATCGCGCGGAATCGAGCTAATCGGAGTCTGCTATGTTTTCATTTGCTTTCAAGTCTTTATTATTATTCTTCTTTTTATAAAGAAGCGTTCAATATTATATAATTTCCTGATACATCCTGTATAAAGACGATGTCGTTCACGTTCTTCAACTTTTCCCTTGCAAAAAATATAAGAAGTCTATTCAAAATTTTTCATTCTCTGAATAAGAAGAACTAATTCCTGAATTCTGATGATATCGAAAATACTCTATTCACTTTAGATATCCATATACATACGTCTGAAGATTTTAGAGTTCATTTCCAAAGTTGTTATTTATATTTCCTTGAATTTATGCAACCTTACTCACCTATCGTATATTCAGATATAAATGACACAGCTAATGAACATGGGTAATATCAAACATTTTATAAAATCAAACAGTTTAAGAAAAAAATCATGAAGGCACGTTTCTGACGATAAGAAAAAGTTCAGATAATTTCTCTTCAAAATAATAATTCTGAACACTATTTCATTCCCAAGTTTGTTATTATTTCCTAGAATGACTCACCTGTGTAATATTTAGCTAGGTATGACACATCTATCAAACAAAGACTCGTTTATATTTCCAGAGCTTCGGTAACATTCTCACAAATCTTGAATTGTCACGAATTCCTCAAGGTAAATACGCGATAAATTTATGGCGAGTTAGCATCTCTGGCGGATAAAACCACCTACAGACACCTTTTTACCTCTGAATAATGCTTTTAAGTATCATTGCGGTACCGATGGGAAAAAGAATACAACCAAGAGGGTATATGAATTTTATTGAAGAGAAGAACAACGAATGCAGCTCTCTGAAAAATTGATAGTAGGTACTGGAAAGTACGATGTATTTGAATTAAATATGAATACGGATTGAACAACTTTGGTAGTAACGACACAGTTGATATTGGAAAATATTGAAAATCCTCGAACCTCGTACATCCCATTCTGTTAAATAAATAACTATCAGAACTGAAACTTGAAGCAATGAAAGCGGAAAGCTGGACAATGCATCTTTGTTTTACATTGTCTTCCAAAGTATATGTACTTCTGAAATTTCAGGTGTAAACCGGTTTCGAATTATATATTTTCGAGAAATTGAAAGGTCCGTTCCTTTACCGTCAAGCTAGAGTGCTCAACTTTGTTTTGGTAGAAATCTTTAATTTTGTTGAAATCAATGAGTTTCCTTCCACCTCATGAACTAAATCATCAATGTTCATTCCTGATATTTTTCCTAATTTGTTTTTCCGTTCAGAATCACAATATTTTCAAACAAATTATGGACTATATATTCTTTTTTGTGTGCATTGCACCGATAACAAAGCATTTTTATAGAAATACAGTCCAAAAAATCGAACACAGTCCAAGAGGTTTGTCTAAATACTCCTTACTGCAAGTCATTCTATCTTGTAGGATATGAGGCAAGTCCCTCTTAAAAAACAATAATTTTCTTACTCATGCTATTGGCAGATATTCAGTTGTAATATAACAAGACCTTGATAAACAGTCAACTATTTTTATTACATCTAAATTTTGACTGTATTTTATAATAATTTAACGTGACATTATTTTTTTATTTATAATCTGTTCATCTCTAATTATTAACGCCAAAATAATGTCGAGTAAAATTAACAAATACAAGATAAATTTAGCAGCAATAAAGTAGTCGACAATAAATCAAAGTCGTGTTATATTTATGAAGATTATTTCTTGAATCCAATTCTTTATATCAGTCATATGGAGGACACTGTATTGTCAGGGATTGTAGCCTCGATTACTCTATCTATTTCTTCTTTTTGGTTTCTCCAAACCGATTAATTTGCAAATAGGTACTTATACAGCTTCAACACGATTGATTCTATTTGACGTTTAAGATGTATTTATCAGATGCACAGGTTCCTTGATATACCGGGTGACCACGAGGTGAGGTACGCCCCCAATTTTTCTATAGTTTTGAAAATACAGGTTTCAAAGTTGGTACATATATTGTATTACTCAAATACGCATATTTTGACTCCATTACCAAAAATTCACCACTTCCGGTTTAACCGGAAGTGACCCCAATTTTTTTGTCAAATGACACCCTGTACAATTTTTTTCATTATCCGGAAGAACACGCAATTTGTGATAACACTGTTCTTCAAAATTGAAAATAGTTTGAAAAATGGCGAAGATACAGTTGATTGTTCAATCGAACAAAGTAGGCCATGAACATCAAACTCAAATCATCACAACCGACGAACGGCGTCAACATTTACGAGAGGAAGGTTCGAGGTAAGATACAGCTGAAAATTGAGCTTCTCATGTCAACAATATGCCTTTTCATCTCAGTTTATTTTTTGTGTGCATTCGGTAGTGTCAGCCATCTTTTTCGGACTGTTTTGTACACAGACGTGTTGAAATACCCGAGTACAGATAATTAAAATTACCTGACATTAAATGAACCTCATTTACTTAAGAAATAAGAAAGAAATAAATGAAATAATAGTTATTTATTTACCAATGACGAAAAACTGTCTATTACAGTCGAGCCTGCAAATTGATAGCTGAGACGCAGCCAAGGTTAGCAAGCAGGCGAGACAATAGACAGTTTTTAGCCGAGGTGCATATTAAATTTTTATGAAAGTAAGCACTCGCCTGTTTGCTGGCCTCAGCTACGTCCCACTCTTTGAACTGCAGACTCGATCATAATTTTAATAAATATATACAAAATGTATGTATTTCAATTATACTACAAAATTAAATCAATCTCGAAGTTGAATATTGAACGTACAGTTTGTGCAATTATTGATATTAATTCCTGCTGTTGAAGAAGATGCAAGCGACAAGTTTTTATTTTGGGTACTTGTTGATGCAACTTCAGATGCAGGTGCTCCAACAGCACCATTTCCAAAACTTCTTTCTTGGAGTGATTTACCAGTTAAAATGCTTTTTGATACGTTTATTTTTCTGGGAATGGAATCCTCAATGTATCCCTCGGCGACTATTGAGGATTTCCATCCTCCGTGCTGTTTTAATGACAGAATATCTGCGCCGGCATTCACCAAAAGTGTTGCAGATGTGCGCCGATAACAATGCCCGGTGTACTCTAGTTCGTTTGGCAATTTTAAGAATTTTGCGATCAAGCTAGGTATCTTCGCAAATGTATGCACACCAACCACTTGCACTGTACACTTTCCTAATTTATAATTGATAAAAAATATATTATGATTACAATTCTTCGGTCTTAAGTTGGTGTATTGTCGAAATATTTCCAAAGAATTCACTCCGTCGCAAAGTTCGTCTGTAACTATAAAAACTGGCCTTTTCCCATTTTTTGAGTCTGGAATGGTTATTACAAGCATGTCGCCTTGATCAACAATATCTTTTGTCGTTATTTTACGGAGTTCGTCTCTTCGACAAGCCCCAGCAATTCCAATAATCAAACAGAGCTGTAATAATATAGCAATAAATACATCAGCAAAATAAATTAAAATATTTTACCTTGTGCAAAAGATAAGTTTCATCAGGGGCATCATGAAGAAATGTGTTTATTTCATCTCGACTAAATATTCTAGATTTTTTTGCTTTGTACCCAACGCTTTGTTTTTTCAAAAATGCAATAAGTTTCGGAAATTTGGATATGTTAACGTTTTCCTTAATGGCTAATGTGGATTTCAGCAAAGAGTATATTGACCATAGCGTTGAAGACTTATAATTATTATTGCCAGCTTTACTAGAAAAATAGGCCAGAAGAACATTTTCTGAGAGATTCTCGACATTATGTTCCTGACGCCAGTTCTTGAATGTGTTGTATTGTTTTTCGTATAAAATTCGTGATTTCTGATGGAGCAATTCCAACGTTGTCGTAGTTGCCAATTCCCGTCCGCACCTGCACAGGCTATGCCTTTGGGTACACTTTATGAGTGTTTATGAGTATTATCATTACTATTATGAGCCGTGGTAGCGCACGGGTAAAGCGTTAATTTCTCAGGTGCAGGTGCATAGGTTCGAATTCCAGTACGGTCACCGGTCCCGTGGATGGCATCACACGTTGAAAGGTAAGGGCTACGTCTTTTCCAGCTCGCACAAGTCTTTTCGAAGACTTCTGAGGGTTGCTCGTAAGGGTGCAGCCGGTTAACGCAAATAACAATTCCAACAATTTTTTTTAAATATATTCTCTGTCTCTATCCTGCCACTGATCTGGCGCGCATTTCTGATTATGCTTAATAAACGAAAACCGTGAGATAATAAACGATGCATTTTCGCACCTGTGAAAAATAATGCCGTCGGCAACTGTTTCAATGCGCAGAAGATTTACCTCGTTTGTGTAAATAAACTCGACATCTCACAAACGATTTGTTGACGTGTAAATTTTATCGGTGTGCAGATCACTCTACCTCTCAAAGGATTAAAGTAAACTATCGATGCAATCTGAAAGGCAGGCGCTATTTTCAATTAATTTATTTTTTGTTTATTTTGGCTGCATTAAAATGTGATGGTGTTCGGAAGCTTTGAACGTGTAACTTGAATCTAAGCCTACGCTGTTGAGCCATACATATTTACTTGCAGATACAATGAACGCCTGCTTGATAATGGGTTGTAAGCAAATGTCTGTGTACTTTTTTGTGTGAGGTGTGTTTGGAGATACATATACCAAAAATCCTGAGGTCCGTGAGGGCAGCTAAACTGTCCCTTTTTCATTTTTCTCTTATTAATTTCATGATTGGTTCTAGCAAAATTGTCTCCATTTACAAAATTCAAGTTGAACAAACTCTACACGAAAATGTTCATGTTAATTTTTTTCTCATCCACAAAACTTTTTAAGTTCTTCAATATCCTTTACCACTTGCCGACTCGTATTTTTCAGATATATACAGGGTGTTCCAAATTAAGTCGGCATCATTGCCAACTCCGTTATTATTGATCCTACGAATTCGGTTAAATGGGCAAACTAGTAGCATTGTTAATGGCCTTCTCGATGCCGAAAACAAAAGAAACTTTACAGTCGCGTTTTCAGAATATTTCATAAAATGATATTTCTTTCAATGGAACACCCTATATTTTTTTATGCATTTCGATTCGTCATAAAATTCTCATCAACAAAGCTCATCTTCCTAAAGTGGAAAATGAGCGACTTATGTGGAAATATTTTTCTTTCACTAGTACAAAAAATTTCTTTATTTTGGCGAATAAACTTCATGATTGTCCAAACACCCAATTTTGGTTTTTATACGAATGACAATATTTTGTTACTAATAGCAAAATAAGACAGTAAAATTGCGCTGGGATGTGAACTCATGAAACCCGTGATCATCATGTCTCACGACTCAATTGACACCACTGAGCTATTTGATATTAATGTACAAAACGATAATTTCCATCTTTAAGCCATTTCGCAAGCCGCATTTATTTTGTGAATCAAAATACGTCTGCTGTAATGATAACTTTGAAGTCGTTTTTGTACAGAACAGACAATACTGGAGGGTCATATGAATGTGGTTGGAAAACATGTGTATGATTCAGGGCCGGTTTTTCAATGTAATTTAATTTCGAGCTAAATTTAACTCATGGTTAGAATGTGAGTCGTTTCCTTCATTTATCAAATGCCATATTCATTTTAACCACGAGTCAAATTTAACCGGGAGTCAAATTTAACCGGGAGTCAAAGTACGCTAACACGACATTGATAAACTGGCCCTCAATAAAACATAATTATTATGAGCAATCAAGTTGTCTAGAAACTTTGTTGAAATACTATTTGTCAAATATTCTCAAGTATATCATGAAAATGCCATAAATTATTGTAACTGTCAACTACTGTTCGAATATTTTTCGAAATGCCGTTTTCCCATCAAGAAAAATGTTATATGTTAGAATCCTACTTGGTTTGCCAGAAAAAAGCGTAAGAGCACTCCAACACTACAGTAATTCGTTCCCCGATCGTGAATTACCTAATCGGCGTTTTTTTGCTGTGCTTCATTGTCGATTCAGTAACAAAGAAAAAGTTTTTGAGAAGAGAAGTACTAAAAAAACGTTTTGTATTATCTGAAGATACAGAAATTGACGTTTTATCCTAATTTTCAAATCGTGGGATGTATAATAGAAATAATTTTCATTATTGGAGTGGACATAATCCATTTCTAGTCCATCCCCACAATCCGCAAAGACGATTTAGTATTCATGTTTGGTGTGGTCTATTTAGAGGCAGAATTATCGGTCCATTTTTCTACCGTGGTTCTTTGAATGGACCCCGTTACATTAATTTATTAACAAGAGTGTTGGAACAGTTTTTCGATGATCTTGATCTGGAGGCTCGTCAGATGATCTAATTTCAGCAGGATGGAGCACCAGCACATAATGTCAGTGGCGTAAAAAGAATGCTGCGAGGCTGTTTTGGAAACAGATGGATTGCTACAAATGGTCCTGTTAAGTGGCCCCCTCGATCACCAGACATGACACCTCTAGATTTTCATTTTTGAGGATTTCTGAAAAATGAGGTGTACAAAATGAAACATAATAATGTAGATGAACTGAAAAATTAAATTGAAACTATAATTAATAGAATTCATGGCCGAACTGTGTTGAATGCCACACGCAGGGTCAATAGAAGGGCCCAAATATGTGTTCAACAAGAAGGCGGTGTTTTTGAACATTTATTCGATATTTTATAGCGCTTTATCAAATCCGTTTGCTGTAAATGTTTCCTATTGATAAAACTGTCTTATTTTCACCTTTACGAAAAAAAGTTTGTTGTTGAGAATGTCATTACGAATCGAAATGCATGAAAAAATATAGGGTGTTCCATTGAAATAAATATCATTTTACGAAATATTCTGAAAGCGCGACTGTCATTTTATTTTCAGCATCGAGAAGGCTATTAAAAATTTTACTGGTTTGCCCATTTAACCGAATTCGTAGCATCAATAATAACGGAGTTGGCAATGGTATACGAGTGTACCAGAGCTTCAATAAAATTAAAAAAATGTGTGTCGTAGACCCTAAACTTTTTTCTCTACGCAAAATCTACTCCATGGCAAATGGAAATCCCCTTACACAAGTTATCTTATAAATACCCTCTTGCAACATTGCTCAATCCTTTCCTTATGGATTTTCGAATCAGGAATTGTAATCACTAGATTGCTCTCCAGAATGTCAACATTTTCCATAGATATTTTCGTTAATTCATTCCAATTCCAAATTCAAAAGACATTTTCATCAAAAAATGTCTTGTCTGTGGCAGTACAAACAAATCCACTAACCTGATCTTTCGTGAATACTTTTGATTTTTTCGCTCTTTGTCCCACATTTTTTTCTTAATGAATCGTATCAAACCGCCATACGATTTCTACTCCTTCCTTCAACTCTAAACAAGCATAAGGAAAGGTTTTTTGCGGTGATATTAACTATGCCGGAAAACTACGAGGCAGTGATAACAGCCATAGGCCACCAGCGTAACTCTAGAATTCATCAAAAACTTGATTATTGGATGCCGAGTTGAAATACATTAACAAAATAGAATTTCCACAGTCTTCAGACGAAGTTAGTTTCAAAGCCAACAGCTTTCCATATGAATGCTATGGATGTGGATAGAAGGGACTGTCCAAGGAATAAAAACGTGAGAGGAACTGGATCGCGAGGATTTCGTAGAAGACGATTTGTACAGTATTTTAGTCGGGAAAGAAAAAATACCCAAGACAAACAGATGGTACATTATGCAACAGATGATATATCATTCGTTGCAAACGATGAAAATATTGAAAATGCTCATGGAGATTCAGTGACTTCTATCATCGACACAGGGGCAACAGAACATTTGGTGACTATGAAATCTTCGATGATTAATATCCCAGATTTAGAACATAAAGTTGCTATTTTCTTCGCAAATGGTAAAACACTATCCGCAAAAAAGAAAGGAGTGCTTGAGGGATATAATGTAGGTTGAGTGGAAGAGAATGCTTACTTGGACTATCCAGGTAGTCGAGTAAGCGTTAACTCTGCCTTTTGACTGCATACTTTTGTGAACGAATTCGATTATTTTCTATTATATCTTAAGCTGCAGGCTGCAGTCAATAAAAGCATTTTTTATCCGTTAGGAATTACCCAGTCAGGCCCTGTCTCCGGAGCCCCGACACTCCCGGAGGGCGCGCTGGTGTGTCATTAACCCCAGTAAACACTCCCCACGTCCATGGGGGTAAGTGATTACTGGGTCCGAGAATCATGTGCCCTGGGTAGGCGGAGTGAACCATTATTATTATTATTATAGCAATCGAAGCCTAGTTGATTTCTACTTCAACTCACAATCTATTTTCAGTTGGAAAATTAGTAAAATCTGGAAAACGAGTCATTTTCAGTGAAGAAGGCATGAATAAAAAGAGAAAAGGAATACATTTTCGAGGTCAAATGTTGGGCTAACTGTATACTATAAAATTTCCACTGAATGGTGAAAGTTGCCTCATAACACAACATGATAACCTATGGCACCAAAGGCTTGGACAGATGATTTTTCACATCATACCGTGCTTTATTTATTGTAAAACAAAAATGAGGCCGAACCAAACTTCAAAGATTATATGAATAAAATGAAAACTGAGGCAATAATGACACGCAGAATTCGCTCTGATAATGGAGGGGAATATTCTTCAAAAAATTTCAGAATTTTTTTCCGAAAAAACGGAATAAGATTGGAGTTTATTTCAACTGGTAGTTTATTTGTCCTCAAAAATAATTTTATTGCTCCAGTAAGAGTGGATCTATTTTTAATTTGATGAGGCTGCTCTTTTTCTTCCCCAATGCTCATTTATCGGATGGGCAGGGGTTGATGGTTCGCTATTTCCTTTGGGAGAGATAAGTTGTTGGTGTATTAGTTCTGCGGCATTATATCGCCATTATTGCCCTTGCTGCAGCAATTTATATTAATAATTTGTTTTTTTTTTCCACAGGTTTTTGTTGCGCACCTTCAGTTCAGTTGTATCTGGGATAAATAAGCAATAGATAGATATTTGAGTCCCTTTCTGGAGTAAGACGTTTTTAATTAGTTCCTGTTTTGCCAAATATGAGATGAAAAACCAATTTGGACTGGGTAGTTTCTGATATTTCCCAGGCAATAGCAGTTATTTATCTGACAACTTTTAGTGGTCTCTTCAGTTCTTCTTTTATGAATTCTAATACTAGTTCTTTATCCAGAGTAGCTTTCGTTGATGAACCGAACATTTTTTCGAATTCATACTATCGTAATTTATGAGATCGGGTGATTTGTATGTCCTAAGGATTCAAAGATTCAAAGTAAGGAATTTATTTTTCCTATTCCTCTTATATTCTCTTTATATTATGCCATTTTCATCAATTGTTTCATAATCGAATGGGAGACTGTGTGTGTGGTGTTTGTTGAACTGGAAATCTATACTCTGGTTATCCCCTCTGAAAGAGATTAAAATCATGAAGGTTTGCCAGGTCACTCTACTAAAAAATCGCAATAATACCAAATCCGTAATGCACAATAATCATTATTGAATTCCACCAACCGTACTAATGGGAATTTGTAATTCGCCTACTATGAATTGAAAACTCCCCGCGTTTTCTACCTATGGCGGTTAAATTCACTCTCGAAAGGCAATGACTTCGACCTAACCGTCTTTATCAAATTGTAAAGAGCTCTTTTATACAAAATCCGATAAGTCTATTGAGGCGCGGTCATCCTTTATCCTGTCCGATTTTAGAGGGGAATTCAGGTCGACGTAGTGTGCACCTTAATTTCGTAGGGATCTACGGATAGTTAAGTCTATTGCGGAAAATTGTTTTCCTGTACCATGTAAGGTCAACTTTGAGGGAATATGCGAGTGGTTGGTGAACACTGTGATGAATTATGCTACTCCACTGCACTCGTGGGAGGAACAGCAGACGGAACATTTTACATAAATCAAGTGTCTAGTTCTGTAAAGGATGAGCACATTTGGTTTGAAACGTGTTGGATATAATAATGACACCTATCGAGAGTTTATGAACGATAATTGAGTTGGTCGGTGGCCACCAGAAAATAAGTAAGTTCACCCGGAGCGCCACGGCAAATGATGAAAATAGCCCGGGCTAAGCCTTTGGGTTCACTACGAGTATTCATAAGATGGTATTATTATTAAGTAATGTTACGATATTACCAAATAATACGCCTAGTACACTAAACTGTTTTTATTAACTTCGATCTAAATATACAACTACTACACTGACTGATAAAAACACTTGGATCCCTCTAAACTGCTTCAATATTCCAAACACTCCTTAAGAACTTCTTTCAAAACTTCTTCTCCTGAGTAGATTTTTCGGGATTCTTCCTTTCTCCAGATAGATCAGTACATAAAAACTTCAAAATATTTCCAAGAATGAGAAAATGTTAACTGCGATCGTCGCCGGATTATTTGTTATGCAAATAAGTTAGGTTTTATGTTCGGCACTCGACAGTGGCGTAGCTAGGGGATAGAACGATAGAATATTGGATCACACTGAATACGGGCATGGGGCAATAGAGTCTTGAATGATGGTTGTAATGCGAAGACACTACCCTGATTTAGTTAATAAGTTGTCACAGATACACATATACAGGGTGTTTTATAATTGACTGCTGATAATAAAGAGCGATAATATTTTCTCCAATATTTTCAAACCCGCTTTATATATTTTTTTAAATTTTGACATATGCAAAGTACGCATTGAAATAAATTTATTCTAGGATAAGATTTTTCAAATTTACATTAGTGGCGTCACTGTTAGCATGCTCAGAAATGTTTTTTGTCGAATAAATATTTGATTTATGATTGTCCTCTAACATCTCGTAAAATAGGGCCCCAGACTTTGTTTCGTCCAGCGGATAGTTTACAATTCAAAAATGAAATGTCTTGAAATGCGATTTTTTCTTAATCTCAATCAATGCATTTTGGTTTTTAAATGGTAAACTATCCACCGGATGGAATAAGTCAGGAGCCCATTTTCATGAGATGTTAGAGGACATTCATAAAAATAATATTTATTCGAAAAGCAAAACACACCGGCGGATCATTATTATTTTTGGTAAATTTCAGCACCTTGTAGCTCTGAAATAAAGCGGATGTGGATCTAATTTCAAGAATTTTATTTGAAATTATCCAATAATAGTAGCCCTAATGATTCAGCATTCAATTTCGAAACACCATGTATTTTGTTATAATAGTGGAACTTTTCTCCAGCTATTGAGTGAATGTCAAAGTGATGATTGGCGAATTAAATTATCCGTCAGACTGTAAAATTTATTAGTTTTTGGTTATTTATTTCTCCAAAATCTGCAGCCAAATCAGAATATGGTGAAGCTGCCGCAGATGGGGAAATTCATTTACCGATTATTTTTATATTCATCCCAGTATCACGATGAAACGTCATTCATTTTCACCGTTAGTGTTTTATTTCATCGAGCTGCATAAAAACAATAAAGTGATTAGAATTTGTTTAATAAGAAACAATTGTGAATAGTGAAAATGAAAATTACATTGAATATTGAGTTTAATTAATAAATTCACTGTCTATTTGAAGTCTCGGTGCTTAATCATTTTCATTTTTTTAGGGTTTCATCATTTGATATAGGTTGGTATTTCATTTATCAATTATATTAGATGTTTTTTGGCTTGAAACACTCACATTCATGAAATGATTTAGTATCAAATTCACATGATGTTTTCATATTAAATTTATTTTCCTGTCGACATCGTATCAACATATCTGTTTAATTTTTTTGAATGCAATCAAAATCGAGCATTAATGACCCCTATTAATGGCCGAGTGGTCATTAATGCATGATTTTTCGAAATCGACTATTGATGAATCCTATTAATGTTTGATTTCGTAGTGCAGCCGTAAAATACAAGTGTACGGATAGATTTTTTCGGTAACCTCTAACTTCTTTCAGTTTATCTAAGAAATGTTAATATTCGGTTAATTAAAAAATGATTATTAATATTTATTAGATATTGTATCCTACTGTTAATTTCGTTGATTACATATTTTCTAATCAAGAATTCCTTCACATCAACTAGAGAGGTCGACTGAAAAATATTGCATTCAACTATTATATTAAAATGCGATTAATGAACTATGAATATTAAAATATTTCGATCATTAATTGCCTTCTTTAATACACTAGTTTATTAAATAGCTATTAACATTTGAAAATTGTGTCCCAATTAGAAATTCACCTTGTGAAGCAAATAACCAAAAAAAGAAAAATTATAAAATCTAATTGAGGTTCAGTTTTTGTTAAAATTTTGATTGAATTGGTAAAATTGTTATATCCGTCAACCGGCTGCACCCTTACGAGCAACCTCCAAAAGTCAGAGACTTGTGCGAGCTAGGGAAGACGAAGCACTCACATTTTAACGTGTGATGCCATTACTGAAAGTTGGAAATTGGGCCCGGTTCCTGAAAAAAAAATAGCGTCGGCTTCAGAAACATTTCCAAGAACAGGAAGAAGAAATATTGCAGGAAAGACTAGGAGGGCAGGACCGGTAGCAGAAAGATTCCACGAACACGAAAACAAGAGGGTTGAGAAAGGCGAACACGACTGGCTTCTGGAAACTATTTGAAAACAGAATAACAAACAGGATATCTACGGAGCTGAATAGAGAGAGGTACAGGGTTGGCTTCTAGAAATTTCGAAAGAACAGATGGACAAAGGGTGTTATGAAAGACTATGAGAACAACGTTAAAGAAGCAGACAGCCAATAGAAAAGCCCAATTTGCGGTTCTGAAGCACCTTGGAAAGTGATTCGGAAATCAGAAAAGGAGATTGATGGAGTACGTACTTGGGTAATTTAGAGAGCAAGATAAGTAATAGACCTTGGTTTGAAAGTTATCAAAATCAGGACTAACAGTCTACCTGGACAAAATGTGGATCCTCCGGCATCAATTGAACATATAGTTTGTGATCATTCCAAAATACACAGAATCCCTAGTACAACGGCTCATCGTAATGTACCTTCACTTCACCCATTTCAATTGCTACGAAATTTTCGGAAAAAATTATTCACAACTTTTGAAGTTTGGTCGAGCAATGAGAGAACCTGTTCCTAATCTTCTATGAAAATGTTGCCAATGAGTAACAAGTATTACGTCTTTCCTGTTGTCTACGTTTACCATTGTCTTTCCATAAACTGCGTTGTTCAATAACTTACAGCAGTGTTTTTCAGACTCATTGTGTGATCTATTGAGGTCAATGTGAAGCGTCATCCAACAAGATTGCTCAAATCCCAGTATATTCTATGAGTATGCATTACAATTAAACCGTTGTTGATTTCCTGTTTCAAGTTCCTCTAGAGTACTATGTATCTTCGTTCAAGTTTTGAATCGATACAGGGATTTTACTTTTAGATTTTGGAAAAATAATTCTTTCTACCAGAAATGAAAGATCTGTAGATCGTGCAATTCTTGTGGGTTATGTATGTCAACTTCGATTACATATCCATATGCACTATTGTCTGTCGCTGTCATTATATCTAACTTTGTGATTTCTTCACGAGTTAACCATGTGAATACCGGTAGGTAATGATTGTGATGACCATACAGATTTGTTGCATCTAAATATGAATTATATAATCATTGCTCGTTTGGATTTGAATCGGGTAAAAACTTATTATTTTTTGCAACATGTTTTTTCCCACTACATCGACTTATCCCCCACATATCCGTTGTCGCTATTATGTGTTCCTAGTAAACTTTTCGAATCGATTCCTTATGAAAAAATATATCGTCACGTTTCTCCGTCCGTTAGGGACGAACAACATGGTTTTATGACCGCAAAATCCACAGTTAAAAATCTTATGGTTTTTTCGCAAGCAGTTACCGAGGTGGTAGATGGCAAAGGACAGGCAGACGTTGTTTATACGGACTTTGCGACAGGGTGAACCATGATGTGCTACTGAGTAAACTCAATTATTTAGGTTTTTCTTCTAATCTACTGACACTTTGTGCATCGTACCTGAGAAATAGAAAACAGTATGTAGTCTTTAAGGGGGTTTCTAATAAATTTACTTCTTTGTCGGGTATACCGCAAGGCTCTAATTTAGGCCCACTATTGTTTTTGTATATGATAAATGACCTCCCTCTTGAAATTCAACATTCAAGTAATTTGTTTATTTGCAGATGATTTCAAAATTTATAGAAACATAGGTAATAGTAATGACTGTAATATGCTTCAAGAGGACCTGAACAATGTATTTCATTGGTCAGTTGAAAATAAACTATCGTTTAAAATCTCTAAATGTTATGTGGTGAGATATTCTAGGAAAAATACCATTATCAAATTCGAATGTAAAATGAACGATGCAATTCTGCCTTCAAAAGAACAAGTGAAAGACCTTGGTGTGACAATCCAGGCAAATTTGAGTACTAATGCTCACATAGACATAGGATGCTTGGATTTATTACTAGAAACTCATGTCATTTCAGAAATGAAAAGACACTCATCTATCTCTACAATGTTTATGTAAGAAGTATTTTAGAATATGCTTCATATATCTGATCTCCTTTCTATATAGAGCAAAAAAATAACATTGAAAAAGTACAAAAAAAATCTGATGTATCTATATTACAAGAAATATGGCATATATCGCATTGATATTCCCTATAAAGTATTACTAAGCGAATTCAAATTCAAAAAACTAGAAACGAGAAGAGTAATCTCGAGTCTTCTATTGATACACAAACTAGTCAATGATCAAATTCAATCTACACAACTTCTAAAAATGATTTGATTCCTTGTTCCCCAACATAATAGAAGAAATATGAATACAAAATGTTCTCGTTAAATATTCCGTATTCAAGTCTTGGTCAGAATTCTCCTCTGTACAGAATTTGTCTCACAGCTAATAACTGTTTGGAAAACGTAGACATTTTCATTGAAAATTTTTCAAGTTTCAAGAACTCCGCAGGCTTTACCCAAACCATTCTGTCAAGATGGTGGTTCTGATAATAGGGGTACTTGGTGGAATGATGGACACACTGCTCTCAAACTTAAAAATCATACCGGCTTGCCGTGACATGGCAGAAATCCTAGCCGGGCGAATGCAGAAGGCCGTAATTCTTGGTTCACTCCGCCTACTCAGGGCACATGATTCTCGGACCCAGTAATCACTTACCCCATGGACGTGGGGAGTGTTTACTGGGGTTAATGACACACTAGCGCGCCCTCCGGAAGTGTCGGGGCTCCGGAGACGGCCTGACTGGGTAATTTCTAACGGAAAAAAAAATAATAATACTCCCTCATAAACACTCGTTGTGCGGGTAGAGGACGGCTATTGTTATTATTTGCCGTGGCGCTCCGGGCGACTTACTGATGTTTTAGGTGATGTATTCGTTTTTCAGCTGCAGGAAAACTCGGAAAACCTACAGCACCACTTTGGGTGGTCGGTGTGCACTCCAAGCTAGCACTAGACGAGATTGGCATCTAGACAACTCACAATACACTTGCTTTTCAACAAGGCATGCGGCCGCCTATCGATCCGATATAAAGTAGTTGAGAAAAATTCTCGTACCCACATCGGATTCGAACCGACTATCGCTATGCTGGAGTTTCGAACGGCCTGTGCATTAGACCGCTGATCCACCGACCACGATGGATGTGATGTTTTTTTTTTCTCGTTTCTTCAATGATAAATTTACTTTTCATTTAATCAGACACAATTGTTGTTGTCACGATTTGATACAATCAGTATTTGTTCTAAAAAGTGTTTCTTTTTTTGTGGTAGGTAGCTTTTTGTAGTGAATAATATAAGCGAATGCTCACTTGTAATTTAAATATTTGGTGAATAATTGTAACCTGTATATGGATTTTTTTCTGTTGGTTACTGAATAAAATAAAATAAATATCCCTTATTTGAAAAAAATTATCTTATCGATATCGGTAAGAAGCACTAAATTTATATTTCAACATTGCATCTCAAGACAGCCCAGGTACAGTATACTATTGAGCTGGATCTAATTTATCACTATCCAAACATATTCGTCGGGAATTTTCGAATATATCACACAGCAGTAATACGTCAGATTTTAAATACAGTGTGACCCATTTAAGATGGAAGCACCCTTATAAAACTTACATTTTTCAACCGATTGGAATGATTTTTTTTTTGTTAGGTAGATATTCAAAAATTCTATTAGGACACCAAATATCAAGAATAAATCTCAATTTCCAGGGCCAACTAATCTTATTTTTCAAGGTCAAAAATCTAAAAAAATTACTAGCGATTTTTTTAGAAAAAATCTGACTACACCACTGGATTCGCGACATTTTCAAATGATTTACATGTAAATTACGTTGGAATGCGTCAATCAATAAAAAAGTTATAACGGAATGAAATTTGAAAAATATGCCGTTTAATCAATCCACCAATTCGAATTCATGAATTTTATGAAAATTCTGAATACACCACTGGATTCAGGATGTCTTGAAATATCACTGGTCACAGTTTCATCGAAATCTGTTCAGTAATAAAAAAGTTATAAGGGAATGAAATTTGAAAAATATGTTGTAAAATGAAATTTTAACAACGTTCTTACTACACCACTGTTGATTATTGAAAGAATTATTGGGGTGATTATTGCAATGTCGTAAAATTATAACATCTGAAAATCATGATGGTAAAAATAGTCTATAGGCATTTCTCGAAGTGGAGTGGATACATAAACAAGTACAATCAGGAGAGAACTCCTGGTTAATCTTCATGAAAACAATTTCAACAATATAAGACAAGTCTAATGTACTCCCAATAGAAATTATAACGAAAAAAATATGCAATGGATGATAATTATTATCATTCCAGTAGGTAACATCAGCTGTGATTTTTTCCTTTTGTTGAATAGCAAAAAATGAGAGTTGCAATTTTAACTGCCTGTTATTCAGAATACATTAATGAAATAAACAAGTTAGCTGTGACTTACAGTTTCTCATCTATTTATTTGCGCATGAATTGTCATTTTGTTACGCACCATTAGTGAACTGAATAATTTGTGTTCCAAAATAAAAACAGATAATGGCTCAGTTGTCAATTCAAGAAAAAATCGAAATTATACGTCTTTCCGGTGATGATTACCGGAGTGAAAGAGAAGTAACTAGAATATTCAATGAAAGACACCCAAATCGTCCAGCCATAAATAACAGCACGGTACATAAAATAAACCAAGTTTTCAATCGGACTGGAGCAGTAACCACATATATTTTAAAGAACAATATACGAAGAAGGAACGAAAATAACCAGACTATATTAGATTACTTCAGAAATAATCCAAATAGTAGTTTGAGGGATGCCAGCTTAGATTTAAACTTACCTAGGGAGAATATTAGGCGATGTCTGAAGAAAAATAAATTGAGGCCATTTAAACCAAAGTTTTTACATACTCTGGAACTAGGTGATCAAGAAAAACGATTGGAATTCTGCTTATGGGCCCAGGGCGAGTATCTTAATGACAGGCAATTTTTAAAGAAAATTTTATTTAGTGATGAAGCTAGTTTCACAACAAATGGAGTGGTTTCATCACAAAATATTCGCTATTGGGCCACTGAAAATCCTAACTGGGTGATAAACTGTAAAAGGCAGTATTCAGAAAAAGTGAACGTTTGGTGTGGAATACTGAATGAAAGGATAATTGGACCATTCTTTTTCGACGGCAACATGAATGGCGCAATTTTCCTACAATTTTTAAGGAATGAATTTTCGGACGCAATAGATGAACTTCCCCTTGCAGAAACAAGAAATTTATATTTTCAGTTAGATGGTTGTTCCATACATAATGCGGGAATTGTGAAGAATTGGCTGAATCAAAATTACCCTAATCGTTGGATAGGAAGGAGGAGTACATTAATTGGATGGCCACCAAGATCGCCTGACCTTACTTCACTCGATTTTTTCCTTTGGGGTTATGTTACACAAAAGGTTTACAAATCACGACCAAGGAATCGAGTGGAACTGTGCACCAGAATTCAGCAAGCTTGCGATGCAATTACTCCATAACAATTGAGGAATACTTTAAAAAATATTCGTAAGCGATATGATAAATGCATTGAATTGGATGAAAGTTTGGTGGAGGCCACCAGAATATGAATTGCACTCATTTATTTTTCAATTCGGTATCTTCTTGGTTTCTATTTTTACATTGATTGTGAATAAAAGATTGTTTTCCGCTAGTTTATAGCAATTAGAAAAATGTACTTACAGTTATTTTTTTGTAGATTCATTTGAAATTATTGACACTAAAGTTTGTTGTGATAAACTGATTGATTGATATGGTTCGACATACATATGAAAGGAAATTGATTCTTCCATAAACGTTTCATGAATTTTATTTGAATAATATTTTGTTGAATATTGCCCCTAATCCAGTGGTGTAGTAAGAACGTTGCTAAAATTCCATTGAACAACATATTTTTCAAATTTTATTCCTTTATAACTTTTTTATTACCGAACAGATTTCGATGAAACTGTGATCAGTAATATTTCAAGACATCCTGAATCCAGTGGAGTATACAGAATTTTCATAAAATTCCTGAACATGAATTGGTGGGTTGATTAAACGGCATATTTTTCAAATTTCATTCCTTTATAACTTTTTTATTGATTGACGCATTCCAACGTAATTTACTTGTAAATCATTTGAAAATGTCGCGAATCCAGTGGTGTAGTCAGATTTTTTCTAAAAAAATCGCTAGTAATTTTTTAGATTTTTGACCTTGAAAAATAAGATTAGTTGGCCCTGGAAATTGAGATTTATTCATGATATTTCGTGTCCTAATAGACTTTTTGAATATCTACCTAACAAAAAAAAAAATCATTCCAATCGGTTGAAAAATGAAAGTTTTATAAGGGTGCTTCCATCTTAAATGGGTCACACTGTATAAATCCGAATATTTCCCCAAACTCTAACACTCTGAGCCCAAACTCGTTTAGCTCTTATTTTATCCGATACATGTTCCTCATTTGAGGTGTCATAGAACTGATTGTTTTAGGGTAAAGTAGGATAATTCAACTTTTCAGTGTTGTCGACCAACTAGATGAACGATCTTCAAGTTGCTAGAGATGCAAACATTCGAAATTTCTCGTTTTACAGCACTCAGTATTGGTCCAAAAGAATAATATGAGAAAAAGAAATATATAAATTCAAAGATAGGAATATCGTAGGCTGGAGACAACCGTTGTAATAAGTGTGAACCATACGAAACGTCACCTGCTCAACCTACAAGACTATGAGAATAAGGATTTTTTCCTGACCACGAGACTAGACATTATTTAAAAAGATTCATAATATTAGTCTAGTTTTTTGTAAGCGCATGCTATCCATAAACGTTACATTATTATATAAACTGATACCGTTGTCTACATTGGTCGATTCCTGGCTCGATCAGGTTGAAAAGGATTTAATGTTTTTATTGTGTCTTCGTACTATATGTGTGACCTTTGGAATACTAGGGTAGGTAATCAGCCCTATGCTGTATCACTTCCGTTAAAAATAACGTCTCCGTTATTCGCTGTTTCCGTTATTTTGCTATTACCAAGCAAAAGCAGTGATACAGCATAGGGCTGATTACCTATCATCCTGCGATTTTCAAAAATCTACTGAAAGGACCTTTCCATGGACTATGAGAAAACACTGTAATTAGAAAGTATTTACGCTAATATCACTTGGGATTTTTTATTTATTTTTTCTGACCGCCAGTTTTTCTATAATTTGAAAAAAAGGGTTTCGTGACGTCACGTTCATCAAAATGATACTTCGTCGTATAAGTTGTACACCATGGAATCTCAAATTATTCGTACATCTGGATTGTGGTTTTCTATGAGTTGTCATTTGATACCAGATGGGTTTGTTCGTCCGTTTCACGGAGCAAACACTGAGGAAAATTTTTATTAACCGTAGCTAGAAATCCAATAACCCTAGTAAGAAACTCTACTAGCATAGGGGACAAGCGAGCTATCACCTGTGGTTATGAAGTCGACTTTACTGATTTTGAATCACTTAGGACAAATAGAAATTTTCGAATAACTTAGTTTCTCGAACTTTGCTACCGCTATGGAGTGCATTTACCTATGGCTAGTAGACAATGTTTTTTGTAGTAGCTGGTAAACTTTGCTACCGCCAGCGAGTGCACCTACTCATGACAGTAAATATATTGCTGTAGTTGTAGGATTCTGACTTTGCTAATGCTGGTGTGTGCAATTACCATAAGTGGATGAACTTCTATGCGATGATCCACTTATCGTAAGCGAAAACCTTACGGACATAGGCACGTAATTCATAAGTGATTATTCACCTGTAAAATTATGAATTTCTGACTGAAAAACTTACTGTCCTAGACTGACTGCCTAATAGCGACAGCATTATACCTACATATGGCAGAAAATCCACCATCAGCAAAATCGTTTTTGCTGCCATAGAATTTGAATGTGCACTGAGAAAAATTCTGCCATCAAAGTTTTTGCTGGGATATTTCTTGCTACTGTAATAAGAAATACTATTACTATAACAAATTATAGAATAAAAGTAGCACATTCAAATTCTATGGCAGCAAAAACGATTTTGCTGAAGGTGGTTTTTCTGCCACAGTTTGCTATTAGGCAGTCAGTCTAGGACAGTAAGTTCTTCAATCAGAAAATCATAATTTCACAGGTGAATAATTACTGGTGAATTACATGCCTATGGCCGTAAGGTTTTCGCTTACGATAAGTGGATCATCGCATAGAAGTTCATCCACTTACGGTAGGTAATACAATTGTCAACCTGCCACTAAAATATTACTTGAAGAACCTACTTACGACTACTTTGTTCCATGCTGTGGTTCTTAGATGTTTTGCTGACATTCTGACGGAAATTACCCCCTCCACGAACGCAACGAACATTTGGAGGTTATTACGGTTAGAAATGAGAAAACATAGAACTACTGTTTCAGTGTTATCTACCGCCTGTTCTAGTCCAGCCATATTGCCGAATAGTGCTCCTTGTAAACAACCAACATAGGAATCATGTGATAATGGGTGAAGTGAATGAATATAATCAAATGCTATTACTTAAGTTTTTTCGAGACATACATATTCGTGTTAATGAAGTATGCGGAATATGAATCAATAATGAGAGCTTCTGCTGAAATTTATTCACGACCCATTATCTTACATGTTTCATTTCGAAACTTCTTTCTTGTTCGTCACTGTTAGAACACATTCCGACAGACATTTTGCAATAATTTTTCATTGAAAACTATACAGTTACAGAAATAGATATATGTGTTACCATAGCATACCTACAACATGAATAATGCCCTAGGGGTAATTGCACACACCAGCGATAGCAAAGTCAGATTCCTACAACTATAGCAATACCTTTTAGTCATAAGTAGGTGCACTCGCTGGCGGTAGCAAAGTTTACCAGCTACCACAATAACATTGTCTACTAGCTATAGGTAAATGCATTCCATTGCGGTAGCAAAGTTCGAGAAAATAAGTTATTCGACAATTTCTATTTATCCCAAGTGAGTTATAATCAGCAAAGTCGACTTTATAACCATGGGTGATAGCTCGCTTGTCCCCTATGCTATTAGAGTTTCTTGCTAGGGTTATTGGATTTATAGCTACGTTTAATAAAAAAATTCCTCAGTGCGCTACTTCTATTCTATAATTTGTTATAGAAATAGTATTTCTTATTACAGTAGCAAGAAATATCCCAACAAAAACTCTAATAGCAGAATTGTCCTCAGTGAATCAATAACATATTTTTCTCTGTTCAACCCATTTGCTCACCTTATGTGATACAAGATAGATGCTAGTAGATCAAATCTGTATGCTGGAAAATAACAGACTCTTGAACATTTTATTTTCTGAGGTTAATGCGGTTTTCAAATTCAAAGTTTTGTTGTTTGTGTTAACTAATTTCTGTATTCCTTATAAACGTGAAAATATCTAAAAAGTGCTTTGTACCCGATTGTCTGAACACCAGTGAAAATTCAAATAAACTGTATGTGATCTGTGGTAATAACAACTTCTATTCCGTTCGAACCGTTATTATAATTTGTGGTGTTGCCATCAATAGTTTTTCATCAAAAGGCAAGTTCGTTCAGAAAATTTGAAAGTTACAAATAATATAAAAAATTGCTTTTACGGATTTTTTTTTGATGTGTTGATCCAGTGACAAAGTTTCAATTATTTCTCGATGGCTTAAAATCAGCCAGTAGCTATATTTTATTGGAAAACGATATTCCCTATTTCGGAACCTGGATTATGGTGGGGGATGTTTCCGATGAACGTGACGTCAGAGGCACACTTTGAAATGAGATTTTTTTCAAATAAAAAAAATCGAGTGGCACTCGTTGATAAATAGACATTTTATTTTAGACTATTGTCAATCGATTAAAACGAGTTTCACAATAAATTTTTTGTAATCCATTGTCTATCAAAGAACGTCACCAATCCAATATAAAAAGTCCTTGCTTGATCTCAAACTCATAAACATAATCCGATTCATCTGTTGTACTTCTTGTCTACTGCAAAAGAAAAGGAATCATTTGAATTTAACTCGGTATTGTGTTCAGCTGGAGCAACATGTGATAGAGCCAGTTGATTTTCTGAATCGTGTTCCGGCAATAAGGCACGTGAGCGAGCAAATATTTCACATAAATCAATATCTGCATGCATATGTGAAGTTGAGATGTTATTGGAATAGTCGCTAAACCGGTAACATATTTCATTGTTCGCCAATTTTTCCGGTTTCTTTTTCGATTATTCGTGGGATCGGTTGCCTGACTGGTTGGATTTGGTGTGGAGTTTAGTTGCTGATTTAGGACTGTGGTTCATTTATGTTCCACTCGATGAGTTTTACGTCGTATAACCTTTGATTCACTGGATGTACGTTCTAAATGAATGAGAGTAGTTAAGTACAAGTGAATATCTGTGAAAAGGTACAATTTTCTTGAACAAATAAAATTAACAGGGTTAGGTTAGTTTGTTTCAATCAAATTCTAGGAGGTTCTCAGTGTACCGTGAAGGTTATAGACACGCCGGTATTGACACATTTTTTATAACGTTTTTATAATGTATGCTTTTTCAAACTTATTATCATAATACGTTTTCAAATATTTTCATCAAATATCTAAGACTGCTCGCATGCAACGACATCACCAATCAAATTTTTTGATTTGCGATTTCTCTTTCAATTCAAATTGATGAACCCTCGAAAAATAAATTACTCTTCTCTCTTGCAGAGAGCTCTGAAATTAGCAACTGAATATGTGAAACGATTATTTCATTTCTACTTTTTCACAGGTTCATTTTTGGTGTCATATGGATTACGAAAACAATAAATGCATACAACAGCGCCATACACATGCATTGCAATTGTCGAATCGAGTGGAGTCGAGTGGAGTGGGGAGGTTTAATTTTTTCTGCATTCTTTTCTCACAGTAATGTAATGAAACAGTACAATTGAAAAATTGTTGATAAATTCATGAGGATTCCAAGCAATTATTACTAATTCCGTATATGATTATCATATCGACATAGTCTACAAATAAACATTTTTTTTTTCAAAAAGATTCAACTTTGAATGTCATATTCCATATCGTTGAATATTCTAGTTGGAATTGGAATAGATCTATTTATTCGGCCAGGTAAACTTAATTCCACTCCATTCATTTTTGAGCAACTTAAGCTGACTATTAAAACCCAATAATTCTCTTTGCTTATCAACGACTTAGTTCCAAACAAAGAAACCATCTCTGATGAAATTACACAAAATATCACTCTTATAATTGAACAAAAATCTCATTTAAATTGTAATTTTTTTATATTTCAGAGAAAAACTAATCTTGTTTCCTAAAAAAATTATAGCTAGTTCTCATACATGAGGTTCATTGTTGAAATTTCACTAGAATTCCGCTGAATATTCGAGTTTATTGAGTTGATCATTTTTCTTTCATTGCAGTGGTAACATAATATAATGTAATTTAAACAATTTGGGTGCACCTAATCTTAAGATGAGATCATATTTTACCTAAGTAGTACTATGACACTTGTTAAACTAATATCACATTTGGTAAATAAGACATTGAATAATGAACGACATTGAAAATTTCAAATAATGAAAAAAATATTTAAATTCAGGATAAACTAAGAAAATTGTTGAAGATAATATATCTGATATTTATTGTATCAGTATTTCAGGAGTTCTAGATTTCAGAAAAATTGAGGATATTAGCTTTTTGCAGAATAATTAATTCATAATTATACATGTTTTTGATAGACTTGTATACTTTATGCTGTTGAGTTCTTATAGAGGGTGGAATTAGGACGAGGAATACTAAAATTTATTCCGATTGGGTTGTGTTTTTTAGCTATTTGTAAAAGTTATGAATTCGGTTTCATTCTCGTTTAAGCTCAGGATGTTACATTCCATCCAACATTTGATTTTATATAAACCTGCTTCAGCGTTTTTTCGTAATATTTTGCTAATTAGTTCCATGGAATAGAAGTGTGAAATGCTCCGAAAGCTTTAGCTAAATCCGAGAAGATTTGTATTGATATGTTGGTGACTTTTATTAGTGATATAATCCAGTGGAACAATCTGTCTCAACATCAAATTGCTTAGGAAAGATGAGTTGATGGTGATCGATGTGATTTTGTATTAATGACAGACATTGGTCGGTAATTATTGACGAAATGTGGGTCACCTCCTTTGAACATAAGAGTAATAACAGCGTTTTCCAACCTATTTCATGAAAATCTTAGATATTTTGAATGCATCGAATTTATATTCTTTAATTCCATATGTATATAGAAGAGGGTTCGTTTGATTCGTTATTTGAAACTTAATTTTCTATAACTTGCCATATTTTTTTTCGTATTTTCGTTTGCATCCAGAATTTTTCTAGAATAATATTTTTGGTTGGTTTGAGTAATTTAGTAAAAAAATACCTATGATCTCTGTACTCTTGCCAAAGTGTTTTGTTATCTCTATTAACCACACATTGACAATACTCCTTCCTTAGAGTCAATCCTCTTTCACACCAGCCTTTATTGTTCGTTATTCCGCGTCTCTAGTCGAGAGGAGGCCAATTTTAAATATACTAGAAAGCGACTAGCAGACAGCAGACAGGTCCTGCTCCAGCTCGTTGCAATATGATGTGGTCCTGAAAATTTGATGGCGCTCGAGTGGGTCAACCTCTAATTTTAGTCTTTTGAGTGAGGGATTCTCGAAGTTCTCGTTCAAGTGGCTGCTCACTTGAGGCGAAATCCAGGATAGTGGTCTGTTCCCAGAGAGATTATGGTATTTTTAAAATTATTTGCAAGATTAAACTGGCGTGTCACCTATTTTCTCATGTTCTTCCGTTCCACCACGGTCCGTTTCCCGTAGTCATTATGTGGCAATTGTCACAGCACATACTACAATGGATGTCTGTATTCATACTAAGTGATAGGGCGTTTACGGTTATTCACCCAAACATTTCTGACCTAATTCTCGCTGAAAATTAAATAACCTACTGAGAATAATTCAGGGAAAACCAAGAACTTCTTTCCAAAATCTATTTCATGAATCAGTGTGACGGGCTAGTTATACAAATTATAGCACCTACTCATGTACGCAAAGAAATAATCTAGTTCATTCCCAACGAATGTAACCAAACATGGAAAACCGTGCAATTAGAATCCATAATCCCATGACCTTTCCGGTAGTAGGAAACAAATAATAACCGTATGCCCATAAATCTCTTGACTCCGATATCAACCATTTCATCTGAAATATTGGCGATAGTGAACTGGTGATTTGAAATTTGCGTATTTTACAAATTTTTACCGCTGTACCAGTCACACACCAGCTGACCTTCCGATAATAAATCACCGATGAGTTTTAACCCTTCGTCCCGGCATCCCAACACGTAATTAAACGCCTCCACGAGCGCCAATTGGGAAGGAGAAGAAGGGTAGCTTCTATTCCCGATAGTCTTCGAATACTTTTTTTAACAATTGTTTCTTTCATTCAACTTTCTTGAATTTAACTACACCTACATGAAGTAGTTCAGTTCGGGTATGAATTTGATAAAGGCAAGATTAACGTCGTTTTAATAGTATCGGTTGTAAGTTTATAACAATGCACTAATTATTATTAATATTAATGTTGAAAACAAATGAGTCCGAAGCCGGTTCAGAGTAGTTAGTTGGTCGTAACTGGCTGTTTAGAGTAACATTCGTAGGTTGAAAAGTGCATGAAGAACGGATACAGCATCGGTTGCAAGTTGTCAATACATAAAAGAATTTTATTCGAGATGGTTTTCTCCTGTTCTACGGAGTCCTCCAAACAACCTTCAGCAACAGCAGTCGACTTCCAGTCTACAAGACTTTTTATGTTGTTTATCCCTTTGCCTGAATCTGCTAGAAACATTGCCAAGAATCGTCTAAAACTGTGACCTGTGTAACGTTCTGGGTTAGGTAAACCTAAGTAGGTAGCGATCTCTGCCGGAATTTCACCAAATGTGTTTACGCCCACGCACTGAACAGAGCATTTGCCTTTTTATAATTGATAAAAAATCGACGGTGCGTGGTGATAGGCGGCTGTAAATTTGTATACTTTCTCTTGAACTTCAAAAAGGTTCTATTATTTATGTCTTCAGATATGATAATAGGATCCTGAGGATCAGAAATTTTCACTAATAATCTCCCTAGAGCATAAATTTCCGCCGGAAATTTTCTCGAAGTGCGAATTTTCTTAAAAAATTCGCAACTGAGGAAAATTTCTGGATTATTAATTCATGCTAGCGGGAGATTCGGTATGAAAATTTTATAGCAAAACTTTTTTAAAATAGAAATTAAATTGGTGACATACTTAGGTGACATATCCATGTAACGGAAATCATAGTAGGCCGTTGTTGAGGCTTTGTCTCACAACAGCGAATTGCGAGTTTTTTTTTTGCGGATTTGATATCAAATATTTCAATTTCCCTATGTTCTAGTAAAATGTGGTTTAAATAATTAAATAGAGAAGCAAATATTCTACCAAAATCACATAATTGTATAGTACTAGAGGAAAGGGAAAAAAAGCTAATGTCTACTTCTATCGGACGCTAATGAATTACATCGGCGGCACCTTCATTTATTAATCTCGGATTTGTTGTCAAATATTGTAATTTCCCTATGCTCTATTAAAATGTGGTTTAAATAATTAAATAACAGATAATAAATAACATGTACCTATAATTGAGTTATAAATAAATATCTATAAAAAATATTTTACGCTACTGTGTTTATGACAGCTGTCAAGCCAGAGGGAAATTTTCACTTATTAATTTCCCTCTATGCAGGGAAATTTCCACTTATTAATTTCCCTCTATGCAGAGAAATTTCCGAAGAAATTAGGTTATTGTCATAGCAACATGTCAAAATGAAGGCATCTGATTGGCCTAAATTAACTGGTATAAAATTTTCACAATAATTATTATGCAGAGTGACCCAGGGTTAAACCGCCAAACGTTTAGGATCGGTTTTTCAGGCAAAAATAAGATTTTTTCCTTCCATAAGCATGTGTTCTAACTTGCTTCGTTTTCGATATATAGGGTGTCAAAGTTTCTAGAAAAAAACAGTTTTTCATTAATCACTCAAAAACCTTTGGGCTGTTTTTGATAAAACTTGGCATGCTCTTTTGAGGTAATCAGAGGAAATTGTAGTTTCAATTGCTCAATTGAAAAAAATAAACACAAATAAAACAGTGGCGTACAATGATTTATCCTAATATTAGGACACTACTAAAAATAATAATTTTATTCCAAGTAAACTAACAGTCCCTGATTATCTCAAATGAGCATGCCAAGTTCCATCAAAATCAGACCAAAGACTTTTGAGTAATTAATTAAAAACTGTTGTTTCTTTAAACTGTGAAACCCTTTATCTTGAAAACGAAGCAAGTTAGAACAAATGCTTATATGAAAAAAAAAATCTTATTTTTGCCTAAGAAAACTATCTTAAACGTTTGGCGGTTTAATCCTGGCATTATTTTTATAAACTCCGCTCTACGAAGAGCACCAGCTAGAGCAATGGTACTTACTTTAATAATAAGATATGTCTCATCAGACGCTAGCATACCTTAGATATTATGTCTTCTTTGGTGAAATTCGGCGCTTTATCTGGTCGAAAACCAATATTTTGCTTTTTTAGGAACGATGGCAACTCACGAAACTTGCTTATGTCCAGGTTTTGTGTTATTTTAAGTGAACATTTCACGATCGAGTAACGCGACCATATAGGCTATTGAATTTCAGTATCTTACTCAGTTCGGAAAAATCTGTCAAAAAAACCTCTTCTCTGAAGCTATTCATTCCTTTTTCCTTACACCAGTTTAAAAATGTGTTGTATTGCTGTTCATATCTTTTTCGTCATTCACTAGGTAACAGAAAATTTGTTGTGTTGTTTTTCATATCTTTCTTGTGATTTACTACTTCGCCTGACGAATCCTTCGTTGTCATAGCAAATCTTTGGTTACAACACCTAAAACTACTTGAATCAGCTCAAGTTTGATTGTTATGTGAATTGATTTTGAGAAATGTATAGGGTAGATATATAAAAGTATCCCAATTTTGTTTCATTCTAATGAATACATCATTGCGAAAACAAGAAAAATAGTCTGGGTTAGATTTAAGTTAAAATCTACATTAGTTTGAATATTAATATATAGGAAAAATCAATGAAATGTACATAAAATAACGTTAAATTGACATGTTCTTCTTCCCCGCACAAGTGCGGGAAAGTGACACTTTCAAAACTAAAATGCGTGCGGGAAAGTGGGTAAAAACGTACGGTTGTAGAAAATTGTGTAATATTCAACGAGCGTGTAACGACAGATATTACACATTCGAGTAAGTAATAGCCATTACACGCAAGTAGAATACTATACTTTTTCAATGACCCTAACCAGTGTTGGCTATTCAAATCAAACAGCAATGTTTTTCTTCTACCTATATAAAAGACGAATTCATTGGCAAAAATTGAGACATTTGGAAAGTATTTTATTGACGATACAAATTTTACAACTTTTATTAAAAAAGTACCATTCAAGATTTGAATCAACAACCCCGCGTGATGATGAACGTCTGAGCTTTCAACCCATGTTAAAATATCGAGAATATCAATTTCCTTACTTTTGTTGCGAGATTAATGTTATCAGGAGCGTGCTGGTGATAAACTGATTGATTTCTTCAGCTGTGATTTTTTAGGCATATATCCGTCGGATTTCCTTCTCAAAAATTCGCGAAATTGTGAATATGTATCGATTTTAACATTATTGTTGATTGAAATGATGCTTTTTAGAATGGAATGTTGTGACCACAAAGAAGAAGCTTTATATTTATTTACCAATTCGCCAAAATACGCTAGGAGTACATTTTCCGAAAAAATTATGACATATCATGGCTAATCTGATTACTCCCATCTTGTACAACCAAAACTGTTGAGTAATGAATCTGCTTGAAGCTTATTGATCAAGGCCCGTGTCATGATTCATAGCCCAACGGACGTGGCTAGTTGGGTGTAATTTATCCTGTTACTCAACGAAAATGTCCCATGAAAAGGGTTCTTCTTTCAACAGTCATATAAAAAACATTTTTCTGCGCGTTAATATTTTTTTCAGTAATTTTTTTCCGCTTGTGAATGGTATTTCAAGAGCGCTATATAAGATTTTTTGTTGCGCTTGTAGGCATACGTATGTAGGAAAGGTTCCACTTTGTGTGTGAGGTCGGCTTCAGGCTCATAAAATTATTTCCATAAAAATACATACTTTAACCTGTAACTGAAGGAAAATAAGAACTAATGATTTAACAACCTGTACCTATCTCAATTTAAAAGAGTGTCGACACAAGTTTTCACTTTTCACGTTAAGAAATACAAATTTAAATTTAAGGAAATTTGATCTAATAAAAATGTATAGATTGTTAGATAGAAATGAACTACCCCTATCACAAAGGAAGTTTCGTGATCTTACTGTACATTTTACTCTCAAATATTTCTACTATATGTTAATGTCATTTGGTACAAATTAACAATATCATATTTTAAATATTCTGTTTGAGGTTATAAAGGAAAATGGAGAACTGAACTATTTGATGAGTGTTGCTGTAATAGAGCAAGAGATGTAATAAAGCAGTAGTTATTCACTTGAAAATACTAATTTCCACCTTCCCTTTGAACCAACCACGAGTGAATACACTTTTAGTCTCTGGTAATTTCCAAGTGCAAAGAAATTTGTTGTTTTGGGAAAGAACATTTTCACTTCACTTTGAAAATGGAGTTAATCACGGCAATCGGCGCTCCTGATGTTCCGTGAGATGGGCAAAAACACTAATTACTTTCCGACTGGCAAATTGCAGGTGCTACAAATGTACGATATTACTAATTCCGAAGTATTCCGGGGTGTAAAAACTCTTCTGACACGCCAAGCCGGAACACCTCCGATTTAATTTATTATCGGAATTATGTTTTTTGTCCGGGTAAAGTCGCACCGGAAAGCCATTATGCTGGCTTTTCAGTTTCGCATTTTTGCACACGGCTAAAGGTAAAAGGGTTAGTATATAGGTGAAATTTCTCCATAAATTTGGGTTGAAAACCGAATTGAACGATACAGATAAGGTGAGATCACTTTTGGATGAAAATGTATTTATCCAACACATTACAGTTTCGACTGTCATTATTAATGTCATTTTAAAGTAGTATTCTATTTATTTATAACTATCACAAGCGGAATTCACATTGATATTGAAATTAAAGGAAAACGGTTTATTCGAATTTGAAGTCATTGTAAAATTCGTTGGTTCATTGGAACCAGACGCTCCCATATTGATACAGCTGCTGATAGTGCTGGAAGACCCCGACACATTAGAACCTTGTATTTTTTTTTCCAAATTGGTTTTTGTTATACACCGATTCTTTTAGGTATCCTTCTGATACCGTCGAGGACTTCCATCCTCCGTGACGCTTCAAAGTAGTCATGTTAGCCACTGCATTGGCCAAAAGAGTCGTCGAAGACCTTCTCAGGCAGTGACCGGTGTAGAGCGCTGGTTCCTCCAATTTCAAAAACATTGCAATTCTTGAAGGTATCTTCGACAATGTATTTATTCCCTCACACTGGCTGGTACAGCTTCCATTTTGTAAAGAACAAAAAATCGGCTAGAACTAGTATTCTTTGGTCTCAAAGACAGGTATTTTTTCACACTAATTGATCGGGTTGACTGGAAATCCTTCTTCAAGTATGGTTAACCTTCTCGATTTCTTGGTTTTAGTGTCTGGCAAAACCACGTAGCACCGCTAATCCCTATTATCAAAGCCACTTTTATCAACAAGTGCTCGTCGTCGGGAGCTTCGTTCAAAAACTTCTCTGTTTCAGGTCGTTCTAATGTCCTTGGACTTCTTTGGTTTGTACCCCTGGGATTTGATTTTTGAAAAGCTCGTTAGCCGTATTTTGAAATGTCGATTTTGTATAAAGGTGAATAGTCGAGCGAAGCATCGAGTATTTGGTCCATAGCGACGATGGGGCAAATTTTTTTGCAAATGTGAAAAATAAGCTAATAGAACATTTTTATCGATACCTTTTAGGTATCTTCTGTGAATTCATCCAAGACTCAGCAAACATTTTCAACACCTTGTCGTAAGCATCTCGGGACTTTTCTGGCAAAATCTATGCATCGCTGCTTCTTCCGCTTCCGTAAGGATATCCTCAGGGACAAGTGTCGAGTAATTCTTACATGTATAGGGTACAAGTAGCTTTGATTTGATCAAAAAACTTATTAATTAATTATTATCTCATAAAAAACGATTTCTTCCACTTGTTGGATAAAAAATATTGCATGCCATTCGTGTGTTATGTTTGCTAAGTCACTTGACAATTTATACCACTCGGCCTCGTTATTTTCAATATAACACTAGTACCATAAATAAGTACTAATACGTCGGGTATTCTTTATAAACTGATCAACCATTGGAGTATTGCAGTATATTTTTCAGTATTCAATTGATTCTTCTATTTTAATACTAGAATCGTTGTTGAAATTACAATGATTTTTTTTAATCACTATAATCACTGAAAGCTCACAGTTTGTTGTTTCATTTATTGTTTTATTAATTTATTGCCAACAGGATGTATATCACAGCACTTGAGACCTTAGGGAGCAGGCGTACACCGATTCCTTGAAGGCCTTCGATAAGATCAGTCATGCTTTTAAACTTTCCCTAATGAGCTTCAATGGAGTTCATCTACATCTTTTAAAGTCATGTTTCATCAACGCAAACAGTACTTTCATTACAATATCTTTACTCAGATGAATATTCTGCAACTAGCAGGATACCTCTAGGGTCCAATCTTGGTAATCTAATTGTTTTTAAAATTATTTTTTCAGTCAACCAGCTGTCGTCCCCCTATGAACGACTGCCCTTAGAAGTCGAAACTTGTGCGAGTCAAGGATTAACGAGGTCTTACCTTTCAACGTGCGATTCCTAGCATTTCTCAGGCCATCAGAAAAATTTATTGAAATCGCTGGGATTGAACCAGCGACCGGTAAAACCACCATCTCATCATTCTCATCCCTCTTAATAATACCCAATTTGCCGCCATACTAGTTATCACGTGACTTGTGTCAACATCGATTTTCAGGTTGTTGCATGCACCCAAAGAAAAATAATATACCGTCTTCCACAATGTTACATACTTTTTGGCGGGCACTGTATATACCGAACATCGATATATCCAATCAGGTGATAGTGTAATAACGATAGGGTGTAGAGAACGGTATAGGGAACGGCTTACTACTGTTATACCTCAACCTGTATTTAATAATGTTATTGCCTCATTAAAATGGTCTCAACAACATTTCAGATAGCGGCATAGAAAATGGTTCATGGAATAAACATTCAACTCTCGTAACCTGACGGCAATTATTTAATCCGCGACGATTAGGCGTCGGCAGTAAACCTTGCAGGAAATAGCCCTCGTCAGTTCATCAAATTCACCTATATAATAGCTCTGCTCAGGAATTCTAACGGTTTATGTGAGAACATTGGTTCAACTTCATTGTACAAAATAAATAGACGGTTGTATTTGAAGGTCTTCAAGTCATTTATTAATTTTCTAGAAAAATAGCGAACGACTTTCAGGTATATAGTTTTAACTATTTCTGCTATCACCTTAACGGTCTTCACCTTTGAGAAAGAAGGGGAGGAAGAGGGGATTTTTTCTGTTGATGGAGGGATGTATGAGTGTATGGAGATAAAAATAATAATAAAAAAGATGAACCACTCCACTCATTTTTGTGAGGTTTTATCTCAGTATTGAAGTCTATCATTTGCTTGGCTGAACGAGCTTCTTTTTCGAAGCTTAAAGGACCCCGCACACCTTATATGGGAAAATGGCTCTCCGTCAAATTTCTTGAATTTTTGATATGTTGTAGAATTGATCATTCCGATGAAATGTTTCAACGGGCGCAACACGATCCTATGACTAGTTTTCGAGATACAGGGTGTTGAATATGAGAAACATTCACTTTTCATCACTCTGTATCTGCCAAGTTACGATTTAGTTCGGATTTATCTTCTGTGGGATCATCATCACATCAGTGTATGATGAATTCATGAGAAATTCATTTCCAAATCTTTTCGTAGTACAGGGCGATTTCACTTGAAAACAATGCTATTTTGAGACTTTCATAATTTAGTTGTTTTATAAAGAGAAAATGCGAGAAAAGGTAGAATTATCACATACTATTATAAATTCATTTCATCTAGCATCACAGTTGATACAATTCATACTAGGTGATTCACAAATATGGAAACAAAACGAATTTTGGTTTTTGGGACACCTTGTAGTAATAAACCAAACTAAATTGACAAAATTCACTTGAAGAATGTTAAATGATATGTTTCATCGTATACAGAGTCGAAAGATATCAATTTGAAAAAAATTTAAAAAATTAGTTATACTTTAATAAATAAAAACCTTGATTTTTTAAATCACCCTATATCTCATAAGGGAGTCCGAAAAGATAGCGATATTTTTTCACGGGAGAACTCGAAATACTTTCATTCATATCGTACAAAATTTTCATCAAATTCCTATGACAGGTTTTTTATATACAAGGCGAACAATTTGTGAAAAAGTCCATATATTTCACTATTTTACGCTAATAAATGACCACTCTACCTATCCATTGAAGTCTCCTGATGTGATTGAGAAGATACTTATTTGATATTTATTCAAAACGTAAAAGTAAGGAATTCAGTGAAGTGAAATCAACATTATTTCAACTCATAACAACTTGTACGGCCTTGCCAGATGGCACACATAATATGTATCCCGTGGCTATTGGGAATTCAAGATAAGGGATACTCCCTCTGGTGTCGGGTTTTGAATCTATACTTACGTGAAAATGAGGTTGACTATGATTTTGACATTTTGAGCATTTCTACAACAATAGCACAGAGCAACCATAAAGCTGTCCTGATGAGTGGGAAACCACGAAACAGCTGTCGACAGATGATGGAGGCTCTCGGAATCAAAACATAAATCACTCTATTTACTTCTATATATATATATATATATATATATATATATATATATATATATATATATATATATATATATATATATATATATATATATATATATATGAAAACTAAAAGTTCGGGTTGAACCGCGTCTAGAATTTGTTGAAATTCGACGTTTCGGCTCCGATTTTGGAGCCATTTTCAAGAACTGAAAAAGAAAGAAAATTAATAAATGGTTGAAACGTAATTCTACGCTGAGGTCTCAATCTGCCTACTCCTCAGGTATAATTACGTTCGGTTTTTGTGACTTGACGTCGGGGTCTCAATCTGCCTACTCCCCATGTCTCGTCACTGGTTCTCTCTAAGGTCTCAATCTGCCTACTCCTTCGAGAGAACTGAGGAATTGTGGGTTGAGGAACTGTATTTATAGTGGACGTGGCTGTAATGGCCGTGTGCAATGTATTGGCGCGAGGTGAACTATGGGCGGGAACTGAGTTGGCGCTAGATGAGCTGTGTGCGGGAACTTGGTTGGCGCTAAGTGAGCTATGTGCGGGAACTGGGTTGGTGGGAAATGAGTTGATGCGTGCAATGAGAGGCTTCCAGGTATTGGGAAGTCTACGTCCGTCGTCGCGAGTGTTGAGGCAATTGGGGCGCTTCTCTATCTCGAGGGCTTCTCGGATGATCCTGGTTTGCAGAGTTTTCTCGGTGGAAATTGTTTTTGTGTTTTTGAAGTCTATTTTGTGACCTGTGTCTTCTCGATGTTTATAAAGTGCGGAAGTGGAAGATGCCTGACGCACAGCAAGTTCGTGTTCGTAGACTCTGGAAGTTACTCGTCTGTTAGTCTGGCCAATATAACTTCTCGGGCAGTCTGAACATGGTATTTCATATATACCTTGAGAATCATTTGGTATTGTGTCCTTGGGAGATCTGAGAAATTTGGATATTTGGTTGTTGGCCGTGAATATTGTTTTTATCTCGTGTTTTCTCAAGATATTACTGATTTTGTCTGTCACACCTTTGATGTATGGTAGGAAAGCTTTGTGTGGCTGGATACTCTCTAGTGGATCATTTGTTTTTGGAGGACGGGTCAGTTGATGGCGGATAGACTTGTCGATTAGCGAATTGTTGTAACCATTCTGAAGTAAGGCTGATTTCAGTTTGTCCAGCTCTTGTGGTCTATTCTGGTTGTCGGTAAGCTGAATTGATCTGTATATCAGAGAGTTCAATACGGAGTTTGTTTGTGCTGGATGGTGATGAGAGTTTGCGTGTAGGTATCGGTTGGTGTGGGTCTGTTTCCTGTGTACTGTGTGGGTGTAAGAGTTATTGGATTTCGTAATGAGAACGTCCAGGAAAGCTAGGGAATTGTTCATTTCGGTCTCCATTGTAAATTTCATGTTGGGATGGATATCGTTTAGGTGATCTAAGAACGTGTTTAAGATTTCGTAACCATGAGGCCATATGACGAAAATGTCGTCAACGTATCTGAACCAGCAAGTAGGCTTGTGGTCAAATGCTTCTACAGCCCTGGTTTCGAAGTCTTCCATGAAAAGGTTTGCAAGGACTGGAGAAAGGGGGGAACCCATGGGAGCACCTTTCACTTGTTTGTAGTAATTTCCTTGGAAGAGGAAGTACGTGTTGTTCATACAGTGACTGATGAGGTCCAGGGTGTCTTTTGGAATTCTGTGTTTCGTTTTAAGGATTTCTAGCGTGTCCGTCAGGGGAATATTTGTGAAGAGGGAGACAACATCGAAGCTCACTAGGATATCTGTGTTCTGGATTCTATAGGATTTGAGAAGGTCTAAGAAGTGGAATGAATTTTTCACGTAGGATGAAGCTTCTTCTGCTCGTGGCTGAAGAGTACTCGCTAGATACTTGGCGAGGTTCTGGGTTGGTGATCCAAAGGCACTGACGATAGGTCGGAGTGGGATATCAGGCTTGTGTATTTTTGGTAGTCCGTAGATACGAGGGGTGCGTGATGACTTCTCTCTAGGGATAGTGGCTTTCTTGGTTTCGGCTGGTAGTTTAGAATTATTGATCAGATTTTTGGTCTTCTTTTCGAGGTAGGTTGTCGGGTCTCGTTGGGTGATCTGATACTCGGATGAGTTTAATAGTGTACTCATTTTGTCTACATAATCTGAGGTATTCAGAACTACTGTGGCGTTGCCTTTGTCTGCTGGGAGAATGATTATGTCAGGGTTGTTGTGGAGGTTTCTGAACTAAACTACCAGCCGAAACCAAGAAAGCCACTATCCCTAGAGAGAAGTCATCACGCACCCCTCGTATCTACGGACTACCAAAAATACACAAGCCTGATATCCCACTCAATCTGCCTACTCCTCAGGTATAATTATGTTAGGTTTTTGTGACTTGACGTCGGGGTCTCAATCTGCCTACTCCCCATGTCTCGTCACTGGTTCTCTCTAAGGTCTCAATTTGCCTACTCCTTCGAGAGAACTGAGGAATTGTGGGTTGAGGAACTGTATTTATAGTGGACGTGGCTGTAATGGCCGTGTGCAATGTATTGGCGCGAGGTGAACTATGGGCGGGAACTGAGTTGGCGCTAGATGAGCTGTGTGCGGGAACTTGGTTGGCGCTAAGTGAGCTGTGTGCGGGAACTGGGTTGGTGGGAAATGAGTTGATGCGTGCAATGAGAAACTCCTCAGATCTCCCAAGGACACAATACCAAACGATTCTCAAGGTATATATGAAATACCATGTTCAGACTGCCCGAGAAGTTATATTGGCCAGACTAACAGACGAGTAACTTCCAGAGTCTACGAACACGAACTTGCTGTGCGTCAGGCATCTTCCACTTCCGCACTTTATAAACATCGAGAAGACACAGGTCACAAAATAGACTTCAAAAACACAAAAACAATTTCCACCGAGAAAACTCTGCAAACCAGGATCACCCGAGAAGCCCTTGAGATAGAGAAGCGCCCCAATTGCCTCAACACTCGCGACGACGGACGTAGACTTCCCAATACCTGGAAGCCTCTCATTGCACGCATCAACTCATTTCCCACCAACCCAGTTCCCGCACACAGCTCACTTAGCGCCAACCAAGTTCCCGCACACAGCTCATCTAGCGCCAACTCAGTTCCCGCCCATAGTTCACCTCGCGCCAATACATTGCACACGGCCATTACAGCCACGTCCACTATAAATACAGTTCCTCAACCCACAATTCCTCAGTTCTCTCGAAGGAGTAGGCAGATTGAGACCTTAGAGAGAACCAGTGACGAGACATGGGGAGTAGGCAGATTGAGACCCCGACGTCAAGTCACAAAAACCTAACGTAATTATACCTGAGGAGTAGGCAGATTGAGACCTCAGCGTAGAATTACGTTTCAACCATTTATTAATTTTCTTTCTTTTTCAGTTCTTGAAAATGGCTCCAAAATCGGAGCCGAACTGTTCTCTCGAAGGAGTAGGCAGATTGAGACCTTAGAGAGAACCAGTGACGAGACATGGGGAGTAGGCAGATTGAGACCCCGACGTCAAGTCACAAAAACCGAACGTAATTATACCTGAGGAGTAGGCAGATTGAGACCTCAGCGTAGAATTACGTTTCAACCATTTATTAATTTTATTTCTTTTTCAGTTCTTGAAAATGGCTCCAAAATCGGAGCCGAAACGTCGAATTTCAACAAATTCTAGACGCGGTTCAACCCGAACTTTTAGTTTTCAAATATCTGACCGCGGAAACCTATCTGAACATATATATATATATTCCAGTGACTGTAAAACAGTCGATAACAATCCTTTAAGAGGTGACTATAACTTTGTATAGTATGTATGGCATATGTCCAACAGAAAACAACTCCTTACTTTGAAGGAACAACTTTGCAAGAGCTCTCTGCTCTTTGCACATATGTCTGACAGATATAATTCAATATCTGTCGAGGTATCAGCCAAAGAAGTAGTTGTTTTCTGTTGGACATATGCCATACATACTATACAAAGTTATAGTCACCTCTTAAAGGATTGTTATCGACTGTTTTACAGTCACTGGAACATTATTTGCTCCTTGAAACAAGTATATCACATATACCATTTCGTATCCGAAATGTCTTTCTGGGGTGCTCTCTAATCTGTCACCGAGGTGGATCCTGTGAGCAATTGCAGTATTCCTCTCGGAGGACGATGACGAACATCGGGACCTCGCGTGTATACAACCGTGATAACCTTGACTGCACTGATGATGAACGATATTCCGAAACCGGTCTGTAGTTGGCTCTCCGTTTGAATCAGGCAAAGTCCTGCTGTTTGTTTCAGAGAGCTCTTGCAAAGTTGTTCCTTCAAAGTAAGGATCTTTGCACATATGTCTGACAGATATAATTCAATATCTGTCGAGGTATCAGCCAAAGAAGTAGTTGTTTTCTGTTGGACATATGCCATACATACTATACAAAGTTATAGTCACCTCTTAAAGGATTGTTATCGACTGTTTTACAGTCACTGGAACATTATTTGCTCCTTGAAACAAGTATATCATATATATATATATATAATCTATACATAAATTGATAGAAGTTCAACGGGATGTGATATATCTTTCGGATATTGGGTTGGCACGAGCATGTGCATGACAATACAACAAAGAAATTACATGATGGATAACTTAATTTTTCCCTAATCAAAAAACATCAAATACGAATTAGAAGGAGATTCTTACCAATAACCAATAAAATTAAACTATTTCTGGACCGATATCCATGTCCTCTGGAAGCATTCTATTTGCAGCATCTCCTATGGAATCTAAAAGACGATTGGATGGAAAATGTATGTTTTCTTGATATCTAGCGTACCCCGAAAACCATATCACGCTAGCAACATGCGCACAAGTTCCTAAAGTCCTAGCACCGGACTTACAAGTACAATAATACCCCGTAATGGGGAGAGCAGGATCTTCTAGATTTTCGTCACCTCTTTCAGTGAAAACAACCCAAAGCATGTGTTTAGCAGCATTCCTGAACCGAGAAAATATTCTGAATCTTAGGAAATTGGGTTCCCCATGTAACTCATCGACTTCTAAAATGTTGTCTACTTCACCATCTCTACGAGTTGTATCTTGGATATATGACGCAGCCAAGTGTAAATGATATGTTCCAGTAAGTAATTTTAAATATTCAATATCAAGGCGAGGAAACGATTGTATATGATATTGATTTAAACGAATCCATCGACCATTCCTAGTTCGGAGGTTTTCAGCTTCAACTCGTGCCTGAACAATGTTGACATCATCGGAATCAACCAACATTTGTGTGGCCGTATCCAACGTTCCAGGCATATTTATCAATGGATGGAATTTATTTATAAGAGCACCAGCAATCAGGTAATAGCCATGTAGCTTCGCAGCATGTATTGCTATTATGGGTTGACGAAAAAATTTGAAAATTGACTTAAAATGTCCATTTCTAGCTTCAACAATCCATCTAGTAGTGGTTATTAAACGTGCCTGATTGGCTTCATTTGTCGTTAATTGCCTTTGATTCGGCGGTAGAAATGGTGGCATATAGTAATGCAAGCCAAGTTCTTGTAGACTATTGATTGAATCTCTATAGCCTCTATCGACTATCACAATATCTCCTTCTTGAAACCATGTTTTCATTCCATTCAAATCAACTTGTAATTCGTGATTTAGAACACTTGCATCATTATTCCTAGCATCTGCGAAGTACGGCCCGTTGATTGCTAAGATATATCCATCGGGGGCAACTATGATCTCTGGTTTGACCAAGTGTTCATTCTTGTGGAAACAGTATGATTCCCTCAATACCCGGAAGTTACTGCTCTTTTCTATTTTATTGTAGGTACAATCTATATAAACTATTGCTTTGGGAATATCTGGTGTGGGATTGTACAGTTGATTCGTATAAGGGGATACATGACTGTTAATATAATTTTCTCTTGTTATTGAATTAAATCCAATATTGATCGGTACGAACCTTTGTAAAAGAGATAATCTCACATTAGAAATAATGAAGCTTGCTGTTTGTCGAGAAGGATAACTGAACAATATTTTCAAAAACTCATCTGAAACTCCATGTTTCATTTTGATCAAAAATGTCAGCAAATGTTTTCTTTCGACATTTCTTCTCTTGCCACCTTGTTCAACAATATCACAAAATTCTAGTAATTCTCGAAAATGATTTTTTGAGATTGATGTCAGATACTTAAATTCGTCTTCAGTGAAACAATTGATATCCTCCCAGTTACGGAGTGGCCTGTTGCTATTAGCAAATGTCCTCATTCTTTGAAGAAAATGTTGAAGATTGGATATTATGTATGGTTTATTCACAAAATTCAAACCTCCATGCAAGTAATTTGGAAGGAAACCTTGATGATCAAGATGATGACCACAAATTCTCAAGAAATCTGGGACATAGATATCAGAAGCAACAAAAATATCCACTCTACATTCTAAAGAAAGTCTTTGAATATTTTGACGAGCATTACGAATAATGCACGCACGACTTGATACGCGGGACAACACATTGAGACGAAGGCAATTCGGGTTATTTTCCATAGCAATAATGTCATTCATTACTGTGTTATTACAATTGAAACATATTTTTGTATCATCCTGAATATCAATAGGTGGATTTCCCGCAGTTTGTCTTCGATATGTTGCAATTTGCAAAACATCAATATTATCTCCTCTATTCAAACGCATTGAGAGTCTAGGAATAACATTTCGGTCACAAACATAACAACTCACTCTATTTGCGAAGGCTATTGTTCAGCAAAGTTCAACAAACACTGAAAATCACATAAACTTGAACAGTAAAAATGAAACTTCAATTAGTCCAATAACCCAAAAACAGTTCTCGGGCTTTATGACAACAAGAAAACGACTATTCACATAAGAATTTTGTTGATTTTATCCTCATTGAATTGTTCTCCATGCCTACTACGAAATAAGAGGAATATATTAATAAGTAGGTATTCGAAGATGATTCAGATGATGTTTCAAATACAAGAAAAAGAAAGAGAAACGTTCTCTGAAAGGGGGTATATACTATATACAAACATAAATACGATTCGAAGATACAAGAACATAATTGAAACATAAAACGTTAATTTGGTGTAAAAATATGCCGAGAATTTGATTTAATATATATCTATATAAGCCGATAGAAATAATTACATACAAATTATGATTTTTTTCTGATTTATCCTATTTGGTATTTTCGTTATGTGACAAATTCATGAGATATTCATGTCCAAATCTTTTTGTAGTACAGGGCGATTTCCTTTGATAATAATGCTATTTTGAGACTTTCACTATTTTATTGTTTTATAGAGTGAAAATTCGAAAAAACGAACTTCTGCGGATGTAATAAGTATAATATAACTTCTGAGAAACACTAAGCATGAAAAAATAACTTTTCCATTGAATCGCCTACTAGACGTTGCTGATGCAGATAATAATTCGAGTTATGGCTTTTTTTCGAGGGATACGGTACGCTATTGTACGGTATAATAACTGATCACTATTTTATTGAAATATTTTTATTTTGAGTAAAAGCGGCCGGACGAGGAAGAACTACAGCAAACCCGCCGAAAACTGGAGTGAAAATACATTTTTCGCCCGTCATAGGATTCCGCTGAAAATTTTGTACAATATGGATGAAAGTATTTCGAGTTCTCCCATGAAAATATATCGCTATCTTTTCGGACTCCCTTATGAGATATAGGGTGATTTATAAAATCTAGGTTTTTATTTATTAAAGTATAACTAATTTTTCAAATTGATATCATTCGACTCTGTATACGATGGAACATATCATTTAACATTCTTCAAGTGAATTTTGTCATTTTATGTTGGTTTATTACTACAAGGTGTCCCAAAAAACAAAATTCGTTATGTTTCCATATTTGTGAATCACCTTGTATGAATTGTATCAACTGTGATGCTAGATGAAATGAATTTATAATATTATGTGATAATTCTACCTTTTCTCGCATTTTCTCTTTATAAACGACTAAATTATGAAAGTCTCAAAATAGCATTGTTTTCAAGTGAAATCGCCCTGTACTACGAAAAGATTTGGAAATGAATTTCTCATGAATTCATCATACACGGATGTGATGATGATCCCACAAAAGATAAATCCGAACTAAATCGTAACTTGGCAGATACAGAGTGAAGAAAAGTGAATGTTTCTCATATTCAACACCCTGTATCTCGAAAACTAGTCATAGGATCGTGTTGCGCCCGTTGAAACATTTCATCGGAATGATCAATTCTACAACATATCAAAAATTCAAGAAATTTGACGGAGAGCCATTTTCCCATATAAGGTGTGCGGGGTCCTTTTTGTGTAAAAATTTTTACAACTTTGTGGTGTTTTCGGAGAAGCTCCCTCCAAGATGCCGGGGGGTATTAGGAAGATAGCATCGAATTATTAATATTAGAAGATGCGAGTACCTGGACTATAATGAAAAGTACCAGCTATAAAAAAACAGAAATTTTTTCCAGTGGCCGAAGTAATTTTCAGGAAACATTTCACAATTGTTCATTTATTATTTTTGATGACGTGAATAAATAAATACATTTTGGTTTTTATTCCATGAATACATACATATATTTTAGTCTTTTTTTTGTTTCAGTTCTACCTGTAAAAGGGAATTAAAGGAACTCTAACTTTCTTTTTTAATAGCGGACCTAACCATGACAATATAAGCTTTTAATATCCCGATCGGAGCTTTTTTTTAATAAATAGTATAAGAAATATGTATTGCAAGGTGACAAGCATGGGCGTGTTATTTTCCCGGCTCCTCCACCACTTGTCGTGCTTTTGGGATTCGTCCACGATGAAGTTGGGAGATTCCGATCCTTTATTGACTCAAAACACGTTGGAAATCGTATGTTATACATCTAGGGACTAAATTGGTATTTTTAATCCCGAGACAAAAAGTTTATAGCCCAACCAACGGGAGGGCTATAATTTGTCATGCACTTTAGGATAGATGAAACGTTAAAGAAAAAATATCGAAAAAAAAATGTAATGCCACTAAACGGTAGATACTCTATTTCTAATAGAAGGGGCTCATAATTGTACTATGATGATCCAGATCATGATTGTCACTGTCAACTAAATATTAGTCAAACAGGCCACACCGACTGAAAGACGTTGATCGCAATGGAACAAATCGAAAAGGCAGCTCAAGAGGCTGAAGGTCAATTATTACCAAGAAAATCTGGAGAATATTATAAAAAACGGTTATCTGAGTTTATCAAATGGTGCATAGAACGGAACGTAGAATAATTTACAGAAGAAAAGGTACTGCTAGCATATTTCTTGGAAACGTCAAAAAAAATTGAAACGTCGTAACTGTGGAGATTATATTCGATGATAAAAGCTACAACTGCAATAGACATGGGCGTCGACATTAGCAAATTCAGCAAATTAACAGCTTTTTGAAACTTTAAAACAAAAAAACGAGTGCTACAAACCAAAAAAGTCGAAGATACTATTACAATATTAAAGATTTCCTGGAATAAGCACAAGATCATGTATTTTTGGCGCGAAAGGTAAGATACACACACGAGTTTTTATTTTTTTTTCAACCGCTTTTTTGTATCAGTCTATACCTGTCTATGATATTTAGACGCTTTTTGAAAAATAAAATAAGTATCTATTTATTTTATTCATATTTTGTTCTAGGTGGTGTCAGGAGCCTGTCGAGGAAGGAAGCACTGCAAGCTTGACAAAGTCGATGTCCTAGACTACGAAACGTTTTTTTGGTCAATTTACGAGATACCAAGACGGGAAAAGACTGATCTTTTGTTATAAAACGGTCAGAGGAAAACTCCACAGATGTAGTACGATTGGTTAAGAAGTATATTGCCTGAAGACCTCCATCAATACAGGGTCATTAATCCGATAACATAATCTATCAGAATGGTGAAATGTAAAACTTCGATGCAACAAATTTTCATCTAAAACGAATTATGTCGGAATCTGAAATGATCACATAAGATTTTTGAAGAATCGTAATTCGATGAACTGACCAGTACAAGTTGAAACTGTAATAGAATGAGAATAAACAAAAATGTGAAGACGGATATTCTATCAAACCAGCAAATCACAAAAACAAAATTTAAAAAAATGGAAAAATATCGTAACAGAATATCGTCATTAGAATAAAAATAGTCGAATCAATACAAAACCTCAAATTGACGTATTGAAAGTCACCAGAATAAATGCTAAAACCAAAATGTACAGAACCGAAAACTAGCAGAAAGTGGCGCAAGCTGCTCTACTCTCTTAGAGAGGGCGCAGCGTGCGGTCAATATAAATAAATCCTGATGGTCTCCCACTACCTGTTATTACCGAAATGGCAATTCTCATATTGAATTCATTACCAGAATATCAAATAAATCGTGAAAGGAACATACATAATGAACGATTTGTTAGAAATTTCTGTGACGTGATTTGTCTAACGGTTACAAGTCAGCGCCATCTAGGAAATAATAGATGTAGATGTTTTTTGTGGGTTTTAGAAGTTTTGGCACAAGTTTAGGAGAAAAATCGTTCGAATCGGACAGCAAATGTATGTTTGTATACATACCTACACACTTCTTCGATTGTTTTCTACAATATGAACTTGCTTTGCCAAATTGCCGACGTCTGCGCTATCGCAAATAGCTCCAGACATTAGGTAGTTTCTGAATTATTTCTGATGGTTCATATTTAATGAGAGCTATTACCGTTGCCCATTTAGCAATTTAATTAGAGCCAGTATTACATTCTTCAAGCTTCATTGATGTCTGCACTCCTTGAAGACTGAACTCCTTGTCTCGTTTTAATGACTCTGGCAGCGGACAAGAAACACGGAAACAGTGACTTCATTATGGGACCGCACAACATTACATAAAAGAACTAACTTTACCTGTATCTCTCCAGCTCGCGGTTGAAAGTCCAATTATCACCGACAAAGATTTTAGTATGCAAATTGCTATCAACCGGTTACCATGGCGATGGCTAACACGCTTGGCAGGTGAGGGTCTAGCCGTAATTATTCCATTGTCTCTACTGATATTGTGTGATATTTATTCTCTTCGTTCAGGTATTATATTGAGGGTTAGGGGAAATGAGTGGATGCCTGAAGATAATCAACTGTATTTCAAAGGGTTGGTGAAATGGATGTGAAATCTGCGGAGCGGCAGGAAATGCAGAGTGTTCTGAAATGGAAAATGTTGAACTTATTTAAAACATAATGAATGCGTTTATTAAGGTGAATTTGCATTTATATTGTGTTGTAGGCCCTTGTTTCCGGGGTGAGAGGTCAGAGGTGAGAATGGTGGACAGGTTTTTAATTATTCTCCCTACTTCCTGTACGATGGCCCAAGGCTTTCGAATACCGCTGGAATATAATTTTGGATCGACTTCAGAACAATATGGCATTATTCATCAAATATTTGCTGTAATGCCCCATGCCGATATGATGATCCGTCAGGAAATCAACGAGTTCAATTTAGAAACTGTATTCGTATTATCAGAGCTGATTTAGTCAAGGATTTTATTATCCAAAGAATAATATTATTGTTGACAAATCTTTAGTAAATACATATTGTTGAATAAATGAATGATAAGTATATTATAGATATAAAATTTCAGAAAGGTAGGTAGCATTTGGTGGCAGCAGTGGAAAATATGGTTCTGTTTCTGATTCGGTGATTGTGAACAAAATAATTTAGGTAGGTAGGTAGGAACGTTCTTTAGTGAAGCGCAACCGGGTGATTCTTTGGGGGCCACCATTGGGATGTGGGAAAATATAAGAGATACGAAGATCATATTACTGAAATGGTCGCTAAAGCCTATAAAACACTTGGATTTATCTTGAGAAACTCAAAATTTATGGAAAAAAATTAGTGTTTGAAATTAATTTTTAATGCTTTCGTAAGGTCCAAACTGGAGTATGCATCGGTGGTCTGGAGTCCTGGATATGATATTCACGTGAGTAATATTGAAAACATTCATCTTAAGTTTATCAAACACCTTTGATATAGAACCGATGGCATATATCCAGATAGAGGATTGCCTCAATTGACATTTTCAAGCAGGTTTGGAATTTCTTTATTGGTTTCTCGCCGTACTTATTGTGTTGTAGTTTTTCTGTATAAATTACTCAATAACAAACTTGATTGTCCCCATTTACTCTCTCTTATTGATATATATGTTCCTCGATTTCCAGTTAGAGACAAATCTTGCTTTTATCTTCACACACCTCATTCGAACATACTTCGATTCTCACCCATGCATAGAGTTTGTTCAGATTATGTCTTGTCAAGATTCATTCGATATCTTCCACTGTAATATTGCTGATATAAAGAGAGCATTGTTGTAGAATTTTTACTGTTATACTGACTGGTAGTAGGCATGTCAGTGCATAAACTTTTTTCTTCGACCTCGAGAAGTTTTTTTCAGTGTCTTGTCTATCTCCAATTGAAAGTGTGAATTGTCCCGATTTCTATTATATAGACTTATAGTAATATTTTAATGAATTTTATATATTGTTGTTTTTTCCCATCCTGTAATTGGCTTCGGCTGTTGGATGGTATATGAATTAAATAAATAAATAAATAAATAAATTAAAATACGGTTAAATCGGTGCAAATTTGCGCATCTATGTGACCAGCAATATGCCGTTAAGAAAGTCTCAAAATTCCGGGTGGAACCATGAGCATAACGAATTTTCATTCTAACCGAGTAACAGACCGTACTTGACGATCCGACAATGATTTCTGTTGACGAATTATTGTTTTTCAGGTGGAAATGGATATTCAGCACCCCACCATGATGCGTGCCAAGTCATATTTGATTTCTGAAATAATTTTGAAAATGAGAAATCCTTCTATACCCCTTCTGACGACCCGACAATAATTTCTGTTGACGAATTATTGTTATTGAGATGGAAATGAATATTCTGCACCCCACCATGATGCGTGCCAAGTCATATTTGATTTCTGAAATCATTTTGAAAATGAGAAATCCTTCTTTACCCTCTCTGACGACCCGACAATGATTTATGTTGACGAATTATTGTTATTGAGATGGAAATGGATATTCTGCACCCCACCATGATGCGTGCCAAGTCATATTTGATTTCTGAAATCATTTTGAAAATGAGAAATCCTTCTTTACCCTCTCTGACGACCCGACAATAATTTATGTTGACGAATTATTATTATTGAGATGGAAATGGATATTCTGCACCCCACCATGATACGTGCCAAGTCATATTTGATTTCTGAAATCATTTTGAAAATGAGAAATCTTTCTATACCCCCTCTGACGACCCGACAATGATTTCTGTTGATTAATTATTGTTATTGAGATGAAAATGAATATTCTGCATCCCACCATGATGCGTGCCAAGTCATATTTGATTTCTGAAGTCATTTTGATAATGAAAAATCCTTCTATACCCCCTCTGACGACCTGACAATGATTTCTGTTGACGAATTATTGTTATTGAAATGGAAATGAATATTCTGCACCCCACCATGATGCGTGCCAAGTCATATTTGATTTCTGAAGTCATTTTGAAAATGAAAAATCCCTTTATTCCCCCTCTGACGACCCGACAATGATTTATGTTGACGGATAATTGTTATCCAGACATGAAAGGATATTTTGCACCCTACCCTGATGCGTGCCAAGTCATACTTGATTTTTGAAGTCACTTTGAAAATGAAAAATCCCTCTATACCCTCTCTGACGACCCGACAATGATTTCTGTTGACGAATGATTGTTATTGAGATGGAAATAAATATTCTGCACCTCACCATGATGCGTGCCAAGTCATATTTAATTTTTGAGGATATTTTGAAAATGAAAAATCCCTCTATACCCCGTCTGACGACCCGACAATGATTTATGTTGACGAATTATTGTTATTAAGATGGAAATGGATATTCCGCACCCCACCATGATGCGTGCTAAGTCATATTTGATTTTTGAAGTCATTTTGAAAATGAAAAATCCTTCTATACCCCCTCTGACGACCCGACAATGATTTCTGTTGACGAATTATTGTTATTGAGATGGAAATGGATATTGTGCACCCCACTATGATGCGTGCCAAGTCATATTGGATTTCTGAAATCATTTTGAAAATGAGAAATCTTTCTATACCCCCTCTGACGACCCGACAATGATTTATGTTGACGAATTATTGTTATTAAGATGGAAATGGATATTCCGCACCGCACCATGATGCGTGCCAAGTCATATTTGATTTCTGAAGTCATTTTGAAAATGAAAAATCCTTCTATATCCCCTCTGACGACCCGACAATGATTTCTGTTGACGAATTATTGCTACTGAGATGGAAATGGATATTCTGCACCCTACCATGATGCGTGCCAAGTCATATTTGATTTCTGAAGTCATTTTGAAAATGAAAAATCCTTCTATTCCCCCTCTGACGACCCGTCAAATTTCTGTTGATGGGTTATCAATTGTTATTCAGGTACCTGAATTATTCTTATTTTCCATGTAAGGAGCATTTTTCTTTCCCTTTAATTATAATTATTACATTCATCATTGCTTGGATTCGAATGGTTGCTTTCCAACAATTCACTCAATCAATCCAAATATGATACACAATTCATAATCTTTGATTTTTGCATCGTAGCATTCCTAACGTCGCCTAACGAAGTTAACCCACCGACCTATAATAAAACCGGATGAGCACTCCCATTTAAGAAAATTGCGCCAACTAGTATATGACATTTTGGCGCAACACACATGCGCGTTGAAGATATGTCAAGCAGTGGCGTCTCCCAATGATAAACAGGATTGAATCTCAATGAAAATTACTTGTGAATTTTGTGAATAAAAATTTTACGATAAATCGCAAAATAACAAATATTTTACTTGAAAACTCTGAACATAGAACTGAATATGAAAACTTGCAACAAACACCTTAATCTCGAACATTAAACACGAACTATCTAACCGCCACCACTGATGAAAATGGCTTCCCGACCTAATGACATTGACACTTTGGAGCAATACACGTGCGCACTTCTATTTTGAGAGGGGTCATTTTGGCGTTTTTTTTACATAGGAGAAAACGGGCAGTGATCTTGAACGGAGGTCGGCTTGCTGTAATTGGCTAATAAATAGAAATGATTTTTACCAATTTCTCTCAAAGATCATTTGGACAGATGAGATTATTTCACTAATTCTGGTATGTTCAATAGAAATAATGAGCACATCTGGAGTCATATCAATCCCAGAGAGTTTAGAGCCATTTGGCCACAGGTACGGTTTAGTTAGAACATATGGGCTGGAATTTGTGGGATCAAATCCTTGGTCCTTATTTTTTTAATGGAACACACAATGGAGAAACTTATCTGGAGTTTCTCCGATGTGCTTTTGAGGATTATCTAGACATTTCACTTCGCGTAAATTTAAATTAATATTGGTTTCAACATGACGATGCCCTTCCACATAATCCCAGAGGTGTATGTGGATACCTAAAAGAAAGATACCAGATATGTGGATTGGAAATAATGGTCATGTGAAATGGCCAGCAAGGTCGCCTGACCTTACAGTACTTGACACTTCTTTGTGGGGCACAATAAAAAACCGGGTTTATGGCCAACAAGAATTTAATAATGTTGAGGATATTAGGAGAAGCATAATTGAACAGTGTCCGTCAATAAGAAGAAGGGATAATATAGCAATGGCTGCAGAAAACTTAGGACGGCGAGCACGTCTATGATATTGAGCAGTTGCTTAAATGTTCCAGATTGTTCTTCGTCAGTGTTATGTTATTTCGTTCGTTCATTTGTAGTTAGAGACAGATATTTTCGGTAGATCATAAAAAAACTAGTTTAATCAGATTATATATCGTTTCTTGTTCAAAAAAAACATTCTATGTAATTATTACTTCGATAATAACAACAGGCGTGACAATGGGGTGACAACAAATCGATTAGTGTTATTTAATGGAATCGAAACCAACAAAATCTTTTTTATGTTTTGCGAAGTTTTGACATAACAAAATATATATAATCGTTTGAATCAGAATAAAAAACTCTATATCAATTCGTAACAATTCAATATTACGCCCTTAAGAAAAAATAAAGTTGATGATGGTGGCCCAGAGACGAAACGTCGGATAGTAAATCTGAAAATACCGTCGAATAGCGGGGAGAAAATGGAAATGTAAACGTGCTGTTTATTTTGATATCAACTAAGTTTAAAAAAAAAATTGTTTTTAAAAATTGCGGTTTTTTCCGGATATACTCGGAATTTTGAAGCTTTCTTAACAGCATATTGTTCGTCACATAGATGAGCAATTTTTCCCCAATTTAACCATTTTTGTACCGTTCTCGAAATCTGAATGGTGGCCCTCGACCCGGTATAACTGGTATTATTCGAAAGAAAGAATCCGGTTACTTACGATTACTGAATTTTTTTCACAGTTATTTCGAAGGAATTCAATGAAATAGAGAGAACATCTAGGATACTCGAGGAACATGACAAAAATCATTTATACTAGATTGGCGTGGTCGTAACAGTTTGTTATAATTTTATAAGTAAAAACTCAATCGGTAATTATCTTTCGTTGTTGCAGAAGTTGTATTTTTCAGTAAGATCAAATTTCGCCTATACCAACAGCTACATGAATCTTGAAACCTTTCAAATCGTAATTCAAGTGTACAATATGGATTTCATATGACACTCCCAAAATAAGTAGATTTGATTGCTGCCTTGTTATCAAAGTCATTGCATATTCTACAAAAAAAATTTAAAGTTTTGCTGCATTTTCATTTTTTACATGATTCAAATGAGAATTGAAAGTAATTTTTGTGTCAAAGTAGATTCTGTTGATACTATCAAATAGGCCTAACAAATATTAAAAAAAGTTCAGTACGTTGTTTCTATACATGCATATTTATTAATATTGGATTCAAATTTTTTTTGGTTACTGTATTCAAAAAATGTATTTAGGTCTCTTGAATTTTCAAGCAGTCTATAATAGTCGTTACTTTTTTTGAAAATATTCGAGCCATCGGCATATAACAGTGAATGCTTGAAGTAGTTTTTCAAATCATTGTGAAGACTGAAAACATTAACGGGCCCAGATGTGAACACTGAGGAAGCCCCAAGGTTACCACAAATGGAACCGATCTGTTTTTTACACATACATATACGACTACATTGTATCGCGTGTATTTTGTCATGAAGTAGTGTGCTATTGAAGGGTTCAGGCTTTCTCTAGTACCTCTTCAGATTATGTTCCAAAGTCAATCCGTTGTAATGACTTCGTAGAGTTAGGATTTTACGTTTATATGATCCTATTTCGAAACGGGATCATCTCATGTAGGTCATTCTTGTGATGCAACTTGAACTGAATACTTTCATTTCAAATAGCAAAAAATCGTTTCAAAATCCTGTGGTTTCAGATCACAAAGTTCATAGTTTTCATTATTCGATTAATGCCTCGAGTATACCAAACTTTCCCCGATATGGTCAATTCTATACCTCATGTTGTCATTTATTTTTTAGACATTAGGAATAATGAATAATTTTCCAGTTACTCTCCAAAGATTTCATGAGACAAGTAATAAGAGTTCATTATGGTTGTTCTTCCATCTTATGTTAGCTTTCTCATTATTCATACGCTCCAACCTACATCGTTCGTTGGCCATACCGTCACTGTGAACTCCTTAATGTGCAATGAAACTCCATGAAGATGAAATAAATTTTCTCGAAATGCTGATTGGATTTCATTATGAGGCCCACTAGCAAATCTCATATTCGAAAATGGTGAATTTAAAAGCCTTATAAAACTTTTAACTTCCTAGTAAAATTAAGGAATTCGATTAGAAGTCCCTTACCTGCTTCCCATTTAACGACTCTCCTAATCTTTCAAAACGACCCTGTGATGCTTTAATCTAATAAAGGTCATTATTAAAATAGCGAACTCTGGATAAATTCAATGGTTATTGTTACGGCGTACATAATTACTCTGGAAAATTAAGTAAAATTGATAATAAGCGGAACTCGAACGAAGCGAAGGTGGAATATAATGGCGATAATAAAGGTAAAAGGGGAGAAATGGGTTCCGGCTGGAATTAGGTTGACAGTGTAGAATTACTCGATATGGACACGGAGAGACAAGATTATTTGAAAGTCCAGTGAAACTTTAGTTGCTAGTGAGGATTTGGAATGTTTCAAATGTCTATAATAAACAATTTTTGAACTGTCAAAAAATATGAAAACTCCTAACTGCAAGTCGTAGGGGACATTGTCAGGGGCGTGGAAAACAAATATCATACAATCCTTTCGATGTACGATCTGTCCAAGGCGTTTGACTGTGTCTCTCATGACTTCCTTCTACAGAAGTTAACGTATTACCGGATCAGGGGGATACCACTCAATTTATGTTTGTCATACTTCACGAACATGCAACAACTTGTTGAAATAAATGCCACGACATCTGACCTCAGATCCATTACACAAAGAGTACGTTGGGGTTCGGTCCTTCGGCCCCTACTCTGTATTATTTACATACATGAAGACGACACTTCGTTCATAAAGACTTCTTCTGATATTCTGAACCCAAGAAAATAGCTAAAAACTCAATAGATACTACTGCTGAAACATGGTTTTTCTTGCAACTCAATGCTAATAAAACTCAACAGCCGATCATAACAGCAGTCACCAATATACTTCAGGGATGCACTGCAAACTTCTTGGAATAGCAATTGATGATTCTTTCAGCAGGCACAATCATACCGAAAATCTAAACAGTGGGCTCCAGTAAAACATTTCTCATACGAAGATTACGATGTGTTGTCAGTTCGGAAGTACTGAGGAAACTATATACAGTTTATTCAAATCACAAAAAAGGGCTATCCGACTGCTAGTTGGTGTCTGCTTCCGTGGATATTGTCTTAAAATGAAAATAATGCCACTACTATGCATATTTATATATCAAAAATCAATGTGAAATTCACTCAAACAAGAATAATTATACCCTGTCCTCAGATATTCATAAATATGGGTCTCGTATGGGACAAGATCAGCAAGCTGACCAAATAGCTCTACCGCGTTTCAGACTGACTAAATCAAAGTTGAATTCTGCTGAGTTCCGTTTTTTGAATGTAAGGAATTTCAAAATTACTGTAAAACATTTTGTTAAAAATAACTGTTTGTATTTATGTTCTACTATGAACTTTTATTATTTTTAAACTAGCTTATATTTTTAACAATTTTGATGTCTGTGATACATTTTACAAACTGAATGTTTTTATGTATTATCTATGTAGGATAATTTTGTACTATTCAACGTGCTCAAAACATTGTGTAAAAAGCAATATAAATAAATCTATCTATCTATTTATCAATCTATATTATCCACGTTATTGAAATAATAGAATCCCAATAACCACAAAAATACAAAAAAACCCTTATTACTCAAATCGGTATGCATGAATCCAAGATGTTATTTAATAATTTGGGCAGGAAAGATTGTATGTTAGTATCAACACTTTGGGTGAACTCGATGAAACAAATATTAAGAGTTGTTGGTGATTAAAGTGGTGGACCAGATGTAGGTTGTTGTCATTGTTGAACCTGTATTTCAGAATTTCTTCTCTCAAATTGTATAATTAATTTTTGTAATTATCTTTAGTGCCACTGTACTAGCAAACTGTGAAAGTTCAATATCTTTTCCATTATCAGTTTAGTAAGTATTGTCTTCAGACACTTCTAAAAATCTGGAAATGAACATAAATAATTATACTGCTCAACAAGACATGCACAGATAAATAATATAGATAAGATTTTAATAGACAAACAAAAAGATACGGAATTATGAATTATCATTTGAAACTGAGTCTTCACGTCTGTTCTATCATACTGAGTGATTAACAATACAACCTAAATATACTGAATGATAATGGTAATGATAATACTACAAGGCATTTTATACAAAATCGCATTAGCACATTATGCATTTACTCAGATGCCTTGCGGTACCCGATCAAATAGTGAAATGCATTGAATAATTAATGCCGCTCTGGTAGACTCGCTTCACCATAAGTTCTGGTCAAGTCAGATTCCAAACAGAGCTGGTAATCTTCAGAAGTGTAATGTTCATCCATTTTCTTTTCTACATCCCTTATTGTCATTCTACATCATTCGCGGGCGATAGAAGAGTACAAGTATGCTACTGGAACGGAATTTGGGATCGACAAATTTGCGACGGTTCATCTCAAAAGCTGACCATGTCAAGAATACCAAGACGATGGCCAGCTTGTAGACAGAAGCATTCTACATCATCTTGATGTCGGAGAGATTTGTACTTACCTAGGCGTGGAACAATGCCACTTCATAGAGTAACCACAGTTGAAAAGTCTTCGGCAAGTATTAGTACTAACTCTAGACAGATGTTGCCATCAGAAATGTCGAGATAGATCAAAGTTGCTGCAACTAATACGCTTGCCATTCTGAGCCTACTCTAGTCCTTTGAAGTGACGAAATTGAATCAAGAAGAGCTGCGACAACTGGACGTAAAAACTTGCAAAATGATGGACATATATAGAACATAGGAGCTTGCGTCCTATCCACGTTTATACTTCCCCATGCAAAAGAGAGGTCGTGGACTTGGAGTTGGAGTGTCCACATAACAGAATGATACTGGATGGAGCACGTAAACTCATCCCTACATGGTCTACGACCACGAAAAAGCGGGAATTGGAGAATTTTTTTCACAGCAGTCCGTGCAGCCAATGAACTTGGTTTCATGTTCAGCACTGAACGAGGTGATTTGAATCCCATCACCGAGTTGGAACTTTTTCAGCAGAAAGCTGATATTAAATCTGCGGAGACTGAGGTACTCCTGTAGCTGTACAAGGAAAAGCTAATGCATGGGGTCATCTTCAAGAACATTGAAGACCTTGGCTTATCCAAAAACTTAGCCTCTTCAGTCCTCAGGTAAAGTTAGCTGAAATCGGAGACCAAGGGATTCTTAATGACTTTTCAGGATTGTGTATTCAATACCCTAATCTACTAAAGCTGCGTAATGGGTATATAGGTCCCAGATACTGAATGCAGAGCGTGTCGTTGGGAGTTGGACACTTTATAATGCATTTTCTGTCAGCTTGTCAGCGTATGCGTTCTCGGTCTATATCCACAGACATAATACAGAGCTACGACTGTTACACTACCACCTACGACACTCGTACGGTATATAAGATCTATCTGTGTTGCCATATGGTCCGGGAAATATTGAGTTCGTTGTAGAAAATTCCACCCTCAGGCAAATATAAGCCAATAAGGCTGATGTAGTTTCCCCCGACCATCAAATGCGGATGAATTTCATCATGGAGTTTTGCGCTCCAGGTGAAACGTATGTCGTCCAGAAAATCTGAAAAAACGGGTGAAATCTGAGAATTATACTGGCTTGCTATTATACTTCCCCAGGTTATACGACAAAAATCGTAACCGAACGAATGCAGAAAGAAGGCCGTCATTCTTGCTTTACTTCTTCTGCTGCTCAGAGCAAATGATTCTCAGACCCACTAGTCATTAATGCTACGGAGAAAAGTTAGGAGGATATATGATGCTAGTGCATATGTCAGGACTGTGCCGGAGAATTGATAGGCTTGCCTGGAATATCGTTGAAGGAAATAATAAAAAAAAATCTACTTCTATGGCACCTATGTATTGTATGTATGTACATAAATAAGACAACCATCAATAATGATTTCTGTGTGCATTGGTGAAATGTTACTGAAGAAGCAGGGTAATTCAACTCGAGATGAATCTGAATCCAAAATAACGTTAGAACTTTGATACTGCTGAGTTTTTCCATGTAAGGCCCTTATTGCATCAACAACCTGCTTAGGTGAGACTCGGAGAAACGTCAATATTTCGACCTTCTTATCTTCAATAAGTAAGTTTCTCTGTAAAACAAAATGTTGTTTTCGGAAGGTAACGGACTACTCGTAAGAATGTATGGAATTCATCCCTGAAAAGTGCGAAAGCCAAGGTGGAACATAATTGCGATAATAAAGGTGAAACGAAAAAATGTCGGTTTTCAGTAGTAATTAAGTTAGGCAACATGAAGGTGCGAGGTACGGACAGGAGAGTTCTTTGAGGTCGGCTCATGTCCGGAGAGATGAGACCGGCCCTCGGGGAGACTTAATTATAGAGCAGTTGCTATAGCTACTAATAGCCGCCAGGAGTGACCTGCACTTGCACACACCTTTGGCGCGGTAAGAGGGTAAATAGCGGGTCATTTTGGCCACGAACCCTTGACTTTTATACGTGCTGGGCTAGATTGCGCCGTCGGAGATGCTTTCACAGAAGTTTATTGTTTTCGTGTCGAGAGTAAGTCTTCGGATTTGCTACTGTGCTTTCTTAAATGATATAGCCTTTTATTATGTGGAAATGAATCAAGTCGATTTAGTTTTTTAGGAGTAGGCGTTTGGGAATTTTCCATTATAATCGATATAATTTATTCAGAAACTGCATTTTTTATTCTATCAGAAATGAATTATCAGGGAGGAGAATATTGTCTCTGTGATAATAATAATAAGAGAGAGTTGATTTCGGAGGAATGCCTCTATGCTTTCTTCCTTGGCCACAAAATGAGAGTTGGTTCGTTTTCACAACGAGTTATCAATATAGCCTTGTAGCAGTGTACTCAAATATCTGATATGACAGGAATTATGTATGACAAACGGCTTCGGCTGTATGGCCTATCTTGTTACTGATGAGAGGCAAGAACCTCGAAAATAGTCTGATATAAGTGATCATTTCTGATGGAGACTCGGTAGCTCGGCCGTTCGAGTAATAGAAGCATTTGCAATTGGGTCGTCTTGGAGGACCTTTGCACAGGTATCTGATGGATGTAGTTCAATATTCCTTGAAAAATGGAACTCTGGTTATCCACGCTTCAATGATGCACCCTGTATAAATGAAAACAGTTTCGAAAAATGGCCCTACGTGGTTCCTTTGGCAAATAAATATAGACTCTAAGTAAATCGTTACTCCCACCTGATTTTCAACAACTTTTTGTTTGCGACCAGTCGAGTAGGATCTGAACCAATTGAGTGAAGGTCCCTATACCATAGGCATAAAGTTTGTCAGAAAAATATTCCTGATTCAACCAATCCAATGCTTTTGACAAGTCTTGAAACGGTCCTTTCATCAGTCCCTTTTTTTCTAGTGATTGTAGAATACCGAGGTTAAAGTTGAATATTTTTATTTGAGTAGATCTTCTTTTTCGATCACCAACTTGAAAATCATTCAGTGAATTGCAAACATTACAGAACCATCAACTGTATCACATATCGCTACTTAAACATTTTTTGTGGTGGTGGTAGTTAGGCTTATTGTTCTAAAATTTTCCAATTCAAAGGGATCTCTTTTTTTTCAATATAGGTTTTACCAGAGTTTTCAATCGACTAGGAAATATTCGACACTTGAGAGAGTTATTGATAATATTAACAACTTGGTCCATGGTATGTGTATTGCAAAGCTTAATTATTTTTGATGGTACTTTGTCAATACAATTACTCATCTTATTTTCAAAACTCTTACAATGTCCAAAATGTAAACTGAATCTGTGGGACGTATGAATATTGGTTTTATAGTTCAGATCAATAATATTGTGAGGAAGATACATTTTGCTTAGCATTTGTTGGTTTATCAGCTAGGTTCAGAAGATAATAGATTATATTAGATTAGATATAAGACCTATGTCTATTTTGTTTCAGTGTGTTGTCATATTCCTTGATTGTAGAAGTACCTTTTGAGTCAAATTCGCTATCTGCATGGGTTTCTAGCAAAGATAATGGAATTAAAGCAGAATTACGCAATCGCTATCTATTAAATTACTCAGAATTAAGACATTCTTTCGATACATGAATATTATTATTAATATTTTGTGAACTATTTTATGTCTTAGTGAAGTTGATTCTAAAATACGAAAACATGAAAAACAATTATTCCGGAATTTGTCGATTACAATCGACGTTTTGTTTCCCTGTGACTATCATCAACTGTATTAAATAAAATATTAGATGTTTATCTTTTGGGTATATATTAACGTGAATATGTCAGGATACCGATCCAATTTCATTGTGAGAGGAATTGAAACAACAATTAACGAACATGGCACAAGTATCTCTCTGATATCATTTAATACCCGTCACGGCAATAGCTAGAGGAGTAGTTCTTTCTGGTAGATGATGGCCAGAATAGCCTATATTTCGGATGGATGGAAGTTGAATATGCTAAAGCATCGGTCAATACGTACCCTTCCTACCGATTTTTCTTCCAAAGTTTAGTTACAATAATAATACTAATAATCGAGACCTACTCTGAACTCCGCAGGCTTTACCAAAACCATTCTGTGAAAATGGTGGTTCTGATAATAAGGGTCCTTGGTGGAATGATGGACACACTGCTCTCAAACTTAAAAATCATACAGGCTTCCCGTAATATGGCAGAAATCTGAGTCGGACGAATGCAGAAGGTCTTAATTCTTGGTTCACTCCGCCTGCTCAGGGCACATGATTCTCGGACCCAATAGTCACTTACCCCACGGCGTGGGGAGTGGCTATTGGGATAAATGATCCAGCGCTCCCTCCTGAAGTGTCGGGGCTCCGGAGACAGGGCCTGACTGAGAAATTCCAACGGACTAAAAAATAATAATAAGAATACTCTCTCATTAATACTTAAAGAGTGTACCAAAATGCATTACCGATGCGTTACGTGCGAAATCGTGAATGAACGGAGTAGGATCGTGAACGATTTAAATTTGGAAAAAAATATATGAAATAGGGAATTCAACAACTTGAATTTCAATGCGAACAAAACCTTAACATGATGATTTTCCGGGTGGTTACATTGAACGATCCTATCTATTGTTATCGATATTTGAAAGGCTTGAATAACCTTTTATTTATTTATTTCATTTATAATATTTTTGAGAAGTGATAGCCAAGCTTTGGTTAGTTGTAGTCCTTCTTCGGAGGAATGTTGAAGAAGTTGGAATGTTTCTGAATTTTAAACGCTTTCCGGAAGAGTCTTGGGTAATAAGCAGGAACCTTAGTCATCTCTATAACATCTGCTTTATTGAAAAAGTCGCGACTCGTACTACGTTTACATGCGTTGCTTTTGAGTTGATAAATGGACGTAGCGAATATCGCGTACGTAGCGAACATAGCGTACATAGCTAATCTAGCCTAGTGCAGTGTGTTACCTTGGCATTACTGAATTTCATTAGATTAATTTCAAAAGTTAATTGAAACTATGCCATGGGATGGTATTAGTTATCGAAGCACATTATTGCTACACATTATCAAACACATTTAATAAGTTTTATAATTATTGTCTTGTTTTATAAAAATTCTTTTTTCGTAGCAGGTGTATTTTTTTTCGATGGTATTCTATCTTTTTTTCATCAAATAATTATATCCTCAAGCTTTTGAGAGTGGTTAGGTTAATAATCAGCCCGTCACATCGATCAGTCGAATTTATTCCTCACCCCGAACAGCAAAGGTTTGTAGGAATACATTTATGAAGCATATTAGTGAAGATATTGAACTCGTCAAACCTTGATTCAATGCTAATATAATATGTAGGGGCAGCGCTAATTAGGTACAAATATCACTATCATATATGATCGGTTTTCTGCAAAAGCCATTGATTTCATGAAAGAAATATTTTTTAAATGGGCTGAGTGGTCCCATATAACTTCGGAAACCTCTCCGTTCTTTTTATTCATCATGTCATTCCAATTATTTTTTCTCAAATATTATCATAACCAGAAATCACTGAAGTTTCCGAATTTATACAAAAATATTGAATCATTTGCTGAAAAAAAGAAAATTCTTTAAGAAAAACTGAGGCGTAAAACCGATTTCCGTTTTACCAAGGTAGTGTTTGCTCTTAAGGAGATACGGGGTACTATTAATTGGTGGCATTTTTCATCGTTTACAGAAAACTCTTGATTTATTGTCGAAAAACAAATGATCACGAAAACAACCACAACAAACAATAATTTTGTCTCTGTTATTTCTGAGTAACATTGAAATGCCAATCCACCTGCACGTTTCTGAAAATTTACTGCGACTTGCTGATGCGGCATTAAACCTATTCTGAAACACGTTTAACGATAACCAGTTTAATTGCTGATGTGAACGTTTTATGAAATTGAAAATATAGACACAGGTGCGAGCTATTTTTGTTTCCAGGCCTGAACATAAAATTACCATCCGAAATCACCATACGAAACATCAAATAATTCAGTAGTCGAAGAATTCGGCATTAGCCTCAGGTTCCATGTTTCACCGACGAGTGGATATTTGGTTTGTGCACAGCATGCTATATTCATTAAAAAATTTGAGACCATGATTCTAACCTCCAGGTTCCAACTGGGTACGCTTAATTATTTACAGGCGTACTTTTGGTAAAAATCTGCTAGAACTCGCTGGCTTATACGACTTCTGAGTATACAGTAATTTCTCAGTTCATATAGGGTGATTGAAATTCGATTGTCTGCATTGGGAATTCGGAAATGGTACGAATTACAGAGACGGTTGATTGAAACGGAAGAACTGAGTATTTGGGAGAACGTAAAAATGCCCGAGTCGTTCTTCAGATAAATAAAATGTTTAAAACTTTATTTTGAGTTTATATTTTATTTTATTTTATTTTATTGTATAGGTAAATAAAATCGTATAACGATCATTTTTCAACAAAAACTTTTTTTGTAATTTCTCCATTCCATTTGTTTTTTCTTTTGAAAGCCAAAGAAGGTTTTCACTGCTAACCAAATATGTTTATTTTCTGTTAAGTTCAACGACATATCCCATGATAATGAAATAGTGACACCAATATTTCTCTCATTTTCTCATTATTTCAGTAATTATTGACTATTTTTATCGAAATCTGTACTGAAATAATTTGTAACAATGTGTTTTTCATTTAGCCCTGCAATACAATATATTATTTCTATGGATTGCTTTAATTATATTTCTCTCGAAACATTTATGTGATGGAATAATTATTCAGGTCAATGTATCAGCGAATACGGTTTTTAATTTTCCGAAATATGATCCAATCTCAAATTTTCAAATTCACAAAGACAAATTCCTTAACATTTTTCGTGAAAAAACATGCACTGGTGCTAGTGCATTTCTCGCTGAAAAATCAGATACTTTTCTACTGTTGTTATTAGTATACAATTGATAATTTGCTTACATTCCTGATGCCATTTCATTCTTTGTTGATGTTAATAAAGATTAAACCCAATTCGGGGTATATTGCCAACATTTTTAGCCAGCAAAGTACTAGGTCTTGTTATAAAATATATGAAAAATACCTATTGTGAAAATCCCAGTTTACTCGATAAAAATTTGATCGTCTACTTTAAATTGTGAGAACATCTTTATCTCAAGTTAGGTACTTCCTTTGTTTCAGGGGGATATGTATTAATTATTACCGGCATGTATGGGCGTTTGTTTTAAGGAATTGTAGGTCAATTTCGATTAATGTTTTGACAGAACTTAGAACAATTCAAAGATATTAATGTTAATTCGTCTAGTGAAAAATACAATTGCGAATTATTCCAGTCAATTCACAATTGAATAATACAGACAGAGTGTCTCACTTCACATGGAAACGTGTACACTTTTGGTATATATATAATTTATCGATTTTGCAAATTTTACAATTTTACTCAGAAAATTACGGAAGTTCCGGGATGTTTCCATAGAAGACAAGTTTGTATTTTACAGAACTCAATTTACGAATTCGAAGACATTTTGCCCATTTTGTCAACTACTATACTTTTTCGGAAGTGAGTGTGATTCCATCGCTGCTGGCGTGCAGTGTATATCAATTCAATTGACCACTTCGAAATTAAATTTGTGATATATCTATCGATTCTGCCAATTTCGTAATTCTACGTGAAAAATTACGGAAATTTCGGGGGGTGTCCATGAAAAGTGAAAAGTACAGTATATATTAATCCCTATTAATACTATTTTTGTTGTTGCAATGGGCATAGATATTGCATTATAAAATTTTACAGAGACATACCTTCATTCAATGGTATCCATATGAAATTAATTTTTCACAAGAGCTAAACAAGTATGATGGGTATAGTACTATATAGTTATTAATAATTAAAGATATCCTGTCAGAGGGGTTGGTAGGAGTTCGATCGATTGGCAAGATAAATTTCCTGATCTGAACCTACTATACTTTTTTCCACCTGCTACTAATTAAAGTGTGAGAGAAAGAAAATTCAAATCGTACAAGGATGTTGTAACAACATAAAAGAAAGGTTTATCAAAATTGTTCTGGCACGTTTATGTTTTTAGTCAAAATTTTTAACATCTTATTAACTGAATATGCAGTTTTTTGATGAAGTTATTTGAATATATTCATTCAACGAATTGTAGCAAGGACAGATCTATTTTACTTAATCCGTTTTTCTTTGAAAATGTTGAAGTGATGAGCCTACAAAGACGGGGAATTGAGTTTTTTACGGACATGAATTTATAATTACGAAGATTGAATGTGTGTTAGGTGGATGGTTTTCAAAATGATTTTACTGGATACCATGTGCTATTTATTTTCTGCAATTTTTGAGTAGGTGGTCCTGATGACAAGCATGATAACTAAAGTGATCCCCCCCCCGAAAACAAGCAATGAATCGTGCAGGAGCAGGACTCAGCCTAATCAAGCCACGAGATTTTAACAAATCAATGGGTGAAATCAAATTGAAAAAATCCCAGCTCTGACTGCGGCTCAAACCCGGGACCTTCAATCCCAAAGCCGGACGCCATACCACTTGGGCCACGCCCCGACGTAAAAAACTGTTACATCTATTGACATTTTTGTCTGTTGTGTTTTCTCATACCAACTGACGATTGTTTGTCTTTCTGTTTTCTCTCGTTCTTATTTCTCATTTTACTTGTCAAACATAACTCAATGTGTAAGCATTCGAGATGAGTGCAGTGATGAGTTACCTGTCGAGTTGAATGTACTACAAGGGACTGTTCTGAGGCCGATTTTATTTGCAATATATAAAAATATTCTATTCAATATCGAGAGCACTGGAAAAATCATAGGTTTTGCAAATTATTACAAAACAGCTACCTGGCATGAGTTAAAAATTACGATTCAGATCGATATTTCTCGTATCAAACATTGGTTTATTAAGAAGTGATTAACAATCAATTTGAAAAAAACATATGGAAGTGATTCGATATTCCATACAAGTACTATATCTAAAGAGTTTGATATTTGGTTGCTTTCCTTGATGATAATTTCAAATGGTATGTCCACATCTAATAAGTGCTATTTAAATTCGAGTCTATGAATTAGGATCATGATATCGGTAAGAAAGGTAGCGTATTCCTAAAAAATCGAAAATTTCAAAATTCTTTTGTTTATAGTTTTCAAACTATGTGAATATTTTCAAATACAGAACAGTATCATCATATGCATTTTTTTCAATGCCGAGAGTTATGTTTAAAATTGGCGTAGATGAAGTTTTTGTTTGAACTACAGAGTGTTTTTGAAATAATGAACTAATACCAGTAAAATTTCAAAAAAATTTTAATTTCACAACAGCTGTAACTAAAAAATGATTTCTTGCCATTGATTCACTTTTAATTCTCTGATAGTCGACAATTACAGCTGTTGAGGATTTGAAAAAAAATGTATTATACCGGTAAAGAAAAGTCAATATCTTCACAACACTCTTCAGTAGTTTGTATGGAAATACGACGCCAATATGAAACATATGACTCTCGGCATTTCAAAAAATTCAATCATACCATGCTAGCATATTTGTTTTATTATTACTGTCGTACCTATTTATTGATATGTCCTATACATTCATGGTATGAATGGATTAATGAAGATTATCAAAGGTAATACCACGAGTGCTTTAAATTTACTCGATTATTTTTTGACAATTCTTGCAACCAATCGAAACCATCAATTCATAGCATTCATGTACGTTCAGGCCGATCACAGCATTATTATAGTGGGAATTTTCTACCTTGAAAATTGCCGCGGGAATTTTTTGTGGTATTTTGTTTTTATTGGCTGACAACTGATAATTTTGATTTGACATCTGTCATCAGTTCGCATGAAAAGTAAAAAACGATTCGAAAACGGTTTAGTACCTACATCATCATTTGATGGAATTGTAAGAAAATCAACGAAAATGCAAGAATACTATTTTGAGTAACGTGTCAATTTGTAAAGAGTTTCAATTGATAACCTAGGGACAGAAAGAAAGCAATAACTTTCAATTCAACAGAACCAAACAATGTTACGAAATCCTACAGCCAAGGACAAAACATCCATAATAATTGTATATTTCATGCTGGGAACTTCAAATTCCATACTTCATTCTGTTTATAGTAATTCAAGTGAATTGTTGAAATAAAAATGTTATATAGAAAATGGATCTATGATTGGGGCATCATAAAATAATCTATCGAATACCACACGAGAGTTCGATAAAGTAGAAAATAATTTTCCAGATTTTTTCTCAAACTTGTTGCCATTTGGCAATTGCCTGGCAAACAAGTTTTCGAGAAATCTGTCAAATAATTTTCACTTTATTTTCACTCTCTTGTGATATTACAACTGATAATTTTTTCTTTCGGTTTGTTAAAATGTTTTTGCCTCAAATGAAGAAGTTTGAGTGATGAAATTAAAAAATTATCTGATAAGATTTGAAGAACGAGTTGTATTCGGAAAGGTTATTTTTTTCAACAATTTTCATATTTGCTGCCCAGTCTTCCAGAATTTTTGCAATCTCTTGAATAGTCGTATCGTTTTGTAGCTGGTAGTTTCTGATTCTGCATAATGCTTCAAACTGATTCCATATACATTTTTGTGGAGTGGTGGCACTGAATCGGTTTGTGTTCATTTTTCAATAAACTTCGAAGCACTCTGAGCTGTCAATAATGACAAATTCAGAGTAGAATGACGTTTCAATGTAAACAAGATATTATCGATGAGGAAGCAGTTTTATCAGTTTAATACCGAATGATTGGACAAAATAATGCATTGCTATTAGTTGAAACTACCAAAATGTCAGATTTTGACATGTGAAAAAAATTATCGTTTTATATTCCAGTATCTCAAGAGTGTTTGTTGAGTGTCATTTCAATCATCCATAGAGAAATTATTCGTTATGTTTATTCGTTACTAGCCTAAAATAAATTGAAAACTTGGAATTTCACTGTATATGTGACCCTGTACTTTATACCCAATCAGTAAACCGAATTTCGTAATAGCTACTTAGGTAATTTCCTCTCAAATATCCCGTGTATTAAATACAAACAACTCGTCTCCGAAGCACTTAACGACATCGAAGCTACATTTCCAACCAAATACAAACCGCCCCATTGTATTTACGTTTAATTAACCTTCAAGATGGCGTACTTTACGAGCTACATATTTTAACTACAGATGAGAAGTAGGTAAGTACATAATAGATTATAATAGTAAGTTAGTCGTCTGCCTTTGAGCCTATTTCTGGATAGGGTTTACTCTGACGGAGGGCGGGAAAGAGAAGAGAGGTTAATTGAAACCTCTATTATACTCCACCTGAAACTATATAAAGCACTAGAGACTCATCCGGCAGGAGAAAATGGATACTCCAGGAATGTTGGGATAAATAGTACAATCACTTTTGAGTTTCTGACTTTCGGTTCAATTCTAGATTTAAAGCAATTTATTGTAAAAAAGGTAAGATACGTGGTTGGAAATAGTTTTATTGGTCTTCTTTTATTAAGTTCCGATTTCATAATGAACTCAAAGTGTCTTTTAGTGTGAATAATTGTCAGACACTGACGGCCAATTGCAACTCAATATTGGTAGTCACAGTCTAACAGCAGTTTGAATTAAATACTACTTTCAGTTGAATATGAAATCGGGCCTTAATATTAGATACGCCATAGAATGTGAAAGAATAATAAGTACCTGTTTAATTTGTTTTGCCGTTAAATTCCAGATAGAGAGAAATGGAATTCCAAAACATATAGTTAATTTTTTTCACGGAAATTCCTAATTTTCTAATATTTAGAATTTTTGAAAAACTAGACGACATCCTTATACATAGGACAATTTTAATTCAACAGTTTTGTAAATATTGGCAAATGAACATTTTTTTGTTTCAGAAAGTTACGTATTCTTTAGTTTCGTTATTCTCAGTTGTCCATGGCGCCCGCGGCTTCGTTAGAAACAATGAAAATATTGTATTAATCATGCAGTCATGAATAATTTCAATTATTCAAATGAAGATTACCTACACAGAGAGAAAATGCTTATACACAACGTTGTGTAAGACACAGTTGTGCGGATATTTTACACAATTGTCCAATCAATATTATAAAAGAATAATGAACAAATTGGTGCTGTCAACTTTTTAGAAACAAATTGTGGCAAAATTATACACAATTGTGTAGAAAGCATACATTTATTTCTCTCTGTGTAATTTTTCTTATTACTAATGACGAATTTAATCGAATTATCTTAAGAAAATGTGATATATTTTCTATTCGATATCTGCAGAAATAGAAGCACTCACAAAATACTGTTCAACAAATTATAATTCAAAAACTTTGGATCCGTCTAAGCATGATAATCTAGTCAACAAGTGCCTTTTTGGTCAACTTCTTTCATTATTCTCGAAAAAATATCAACCAGGTGTCACTCGATTCAGACTGGTATGTAAATGATTTCTGAAAAAAATAAAGTTCTGCTTGCAAAAGTTTCAAAATTTATAAGCAATTAACTAAAAAAGGGGGTTTAGATTTTGCGAATATCTCAAAATCTAATTTAGATCTTCAAATCTAAAAAAAGATTCAAAAAGAGGAGGAAATTTTTACACTAACTATTCACTCATTTACTTCATGGTGATCGGTAGCGAAGTGGTTAGATATTGGCTGTTGAAACATCTACTAGCGCTTGGGCAGGTTCGAATCCTGAGTGTGAGAAAATATTTCTCAATTTTATTGGAGTCTTTAAGCGATGTGAACAGGATGTAGTATACCTTCGTTTGCATTTGAATATTTCACATAATTTCTAAAATGAGTAATCGGAGAATTCACCAGTGGCTGAGCATAGACACCTAATTTATCAACAGGACGGAACACCTCCGCATAATGATGACCAATGGAAAGCCAACAATGGACCATTTCTTTGGCCACCCTGCTCTTCAGATCTATCAGTCCTCGATTTTTTAATTTCGGATAAAATTAAAAATCGAGTATATGAAACTCAATTGACTACCATTGAATGTTGAGTTAGGAATTCATTGAGATTCTTAGTTTCAAATCAACACGATAAGCGACATATCAAGATTTATTGTAAACATATGAAAAATTACTGAAAGTTGAAGAGCTTCAATTTGAACATTGAATTACCAAATAATTTTTGAATAGGTCTCGATGTCGTTAATTCTGTTGATTATTCTCTTGTATTCGAATTGTTCTGAATTGCATTTAGCTACATTTTTATACCAGCAAATCAAAAGTTTTTGAAGTTTTTTATAATTTGTTTAACATTGTGAACCGAATAGCAATTCAATTGCTTTTTTTTGAGAAAACCCTTTTAAATAAACTTAAAAAAAATGGATAGTCTTCATTTTCATAAGTCAAACGATACTGCATGATTATTCAGAATACTTGATTGTTCCGTTCGCAACCGCAACTGATGCCATGGCCAACTGAGAATAACTAAACTGACGAATACGTGATTCTCTTGAATAGAGTGATGTTAATTCGCCAATATTTCGAGAACTGTTGAATGTAGGCATAGAAAACCATACTCAAAGCTCATGCACCTCATTTTTGACTTTGAATCAAATTAGATTATGAAATTGGGGGGTTTCATTTGAAAGAATGGACGTTTTCTTTTGCATCTATATCATCGTCTTAGGAACGCCCCGTATAACTCTTATCAAATTGATATCAGGGTTCTAAGAATTCGTCTACCAAATTTTCGAATTTGGCCTAATTATTCTATGAACTTATGAATCATGAGTTACAATAAAGAAGGGAAACATTTTAATTTGGAAGTTACTAATAATGATTAGTAGTAAATTTTATTGACGATGTGATTAATTTACAGAGTCTTTTCTCATGTTGATATCCCTGTAACTTCAGAGATGAAAAGGTCAAATTCGCAGAATTGATAGATATACCAAAAATTTGTAAAATGGTAAATTATATATACTGCACGCTAGCAGCATTGAAACCAAAAACATCTCTGAGAAATAATAACAGCAGGCAGAATGGAATTTTTCGGATTTTTATTCAGAACAAGTATTTCACCACCTATTCACTTTATTTCAGAAAACAATTAGGTACTTCTCATGGAAAAAACCCGTGACGTCTACACTTTTTAACATATAATTGTATATTTGTGCATCTGAAATTTTTTCAGGAACCAAGTGAAATATCAGTTGTTCTGATTGAGAATACCAAAAAATACTTGACCTATTTTGTCTCCTTTAATTTTTTGGATATATGTCTGTAGTTCCATCGCTGCTGGCGTACATCTTTTTGAATCGTCCATCGAAGGTTATTTTGTACATTTTTGGTGTATTCATCAATTTGACAAATTACACAACTGTATGTCATGAATTACGGTAATTACAGGGTTGTTGCCTTGAGAACTGAGACACCATGTATATAGCATACTAACATGTGTAGTACGTCGAACGGTTTTGGACGAATGAAGTTTTCTTCCATAAAAAAACTTAATTGAGACAAATAATGTTTTCAAGAATACTGGTTGAGAACGAACAAAAAGAAAGTAACTATTACAAATCAACTATTTTCTCAATTAATTTATTTCACAGATTCAGTTGATTTCTAATCCGTTATTCAATATCTCCAAATTTTCTCATTTTCACTAATTTTGGTGGAATACAAGCCACAGCTTATATTATATGTTCCTGAAGGTTGGAAGGATTATCTCAATGTAGAATCAGAATCGAGTAGCGCGGAGCATTGTCAAACCTGTGGAAATTCTAAGGTGTACTTCCGTAGTAATCGCGGAGAGTTGGGAAATGTCATAGCAGGAATTATACGACTGCCTGATGGAAACGGTTTTGATAGTCACTCAAATGAACAGTTTGTGGGGAAAGTTTAAAAGTCATTGGTGTGGTTTGGATTGAGTTTCGAAACGAAAGATCTACTTCTCTGTTACTGTCGAAGTCTTCTTGTTATCAGATCATGATGGGGATCCTTCACCCCATCTCCTCAAGATGGCCTGGAATTTGTATTTGAATGAGTTTTCTTCATGTAACGTCATAATCATATCGATGGACTGTTAAGAATATAAGATTCCTCCTTCAATTTCAACGTTCAATAAAGTTTACGAAAAAGTTACGGTCTTCACCTAATATTAGAGCAGCAGGCATGCTGGATTATCTCTTCTCTTTCAGCTGAAACCCAATATTTGAGTTTAACTGAATGGGACCCCCCAACACTGTGTCAGATGATTCGACACAAAAAACTGTTTATGCTGAGCTATTCATTTCCGGAGAAAAGTTATAGAGAATAATGTGAAAACTCTTAGGATTTGTTAAGCTCCCATTCCAAGTCGCATAACTTAGGGAATTTCACATTTAAAAAAATATTATTGCTGAAAAAAATTTATAATTACACATTTTTCGTGAATTACATAATAGGGAGAACGCTGCACAGATATCTGTCAGATTTAATTCAACGTCCATCGTGGTATTAGACAGGGAAATAGTTGTTTTCTGTCAGATATTTGCCTAAATTAAGGAGAGAATAAGGGGTTTTTACTGAAATTACATAATATTGCGGAAACATTACAAGCGGTTTCTAGGTATAGAACTGTAGAGAAGGTATCTTTCTAAGTTTTGATCATCGGATATGTAGCATAATAGCGACAGTCAAAATAGCACTGGATGAAATATCGTTGCACAAAAATAACGCAGAACAAAAATAGCGGCGGACATAATAGCGTTGGTTCAAATAGCACTGCAACTAAATAACGTTGGATAAAATATTCTTAGAAAATTAACTATCAAAATAGGATGTGATCGAAAAATCAAGATTTTAAAATTAATTTTGAAACAAAGCAAAGTTTATAACAATTAACAATAATATGGACAAATTATGAGCCACAGACTGTAAATACTGTTCACGGTTCTGAAAGCATACGTTTGAACCAAGGTTTTCAACTTGTTTTTTAGCTAGACGTTTTTATTGTTAGGACTTTTTTTTCCTAAATCCTGAACGTTATCTAGTAATGAAGATTTCTGAAGACTTTTGTTCTTTATTCAATCGATTGATTAATTTGTATACATGAGGATGCTGGCTGTTTAGAACTTTTTGTATAAGGAATCGTGCCATGCTTCAAGAGAATTATTCGTTTTTTGAAAAAAGGTTTTCCACCCTCTCATATTGATTCCATAAATTTATACTGAATCGAGTCTTGATTTTATGAATCTCTCCGATCAAGTAACACAACATAGATGAGTAATACTCAAATTTTATTGAATGGATCATCTTTTCATAATGTTATCATGTTATCATGAAATCATGATGTTGTTGCCACGTCGCAATTTTTCAATGATACATTAAGCACGTCAGCTAGATTTTGATTTCTGTCGGGTATATTCATGGCAACGAAAACCCAAAAATACTGTCTTGAATAAAATATATAACAATAAGAAGGCAATTGAAACGTTCATTGCAGCTTGTTGGGAGCATGTAAAAACGATAGTATTTCCATCGCCGAACGGGAAATCTTCGTTGTCGATATAGTCTGGTCAGTACGACAACGCTGCATTTGATATTTGACAGAACAACAACGAAACATTTCTGTTTGTTTTCGTCTTTGGCTTATTGGAGTGTTTTTTCGTTGATAAAGGGCAAATTATGAGTTAATTTGTATTATACTATCTTTAGTTTTTATTATTAAGCAATAGTGAAACATTTTGAAATGTGTAAAAGATCATTCATAGGTAAGCTACCAGCATCGTAACTATCGAGAAAAGGAAACCGGATTGTTGAAGAATAAAATGAATGAATAATGAAAAAACATGTCAATTAGTGCATCGACTGTTCTCAAAATCCTGTGGAGATTTTTCCACCATAATTTCAGTTTTCCATTCCATATTGGGTTTTCATTATTTCTATTTTATTGAACCTCGATATATCTGTAATAAACAAAGTACGACACTGCCGGTGAGGGAAGATGTCCCTTACAAACATAGTTTTAGACTTACGCGGCGAGTTACTCATCTAGGTTGTGTTATTTGATCGGAGATGAATCTTCTTACCAACATCATTATCTTCCCAATAGTCGATCACCGGCAAGTTTTCACGAATGATTTTCAGTGCGAACTGCACATCTTTTTCTGGGATATAACTGAGAGCAAGAAGCATCTTACATTTTGTTTTAATGTTTTCGTTGTCTCTGTATAGGTTTGTTATTTGAAAATGTTGTATTTTCCTCCATATGCGCCAGATAAAATGAACAACCGACAATAGGCGTGTTGGAGAATACTTTTTTCACTGAGTTGATAGACGATTGTTCAAAATCAACGAGTAGAGTTTCAGGCTTAAGTTCAGTATTAAACACTTAAACGTAAATACATTCTGATTTATTTGGCAACAGAGCATATTATACCAGTGGTACTTTGGGTCAATGAATGCATGTATAACGAATATTTGACAAAACTATGTTGGACATGTTTTGAAGTTTTCATCTATTGCCCAGTGCAAAAATTCTTTGAGCAAATTGAGATTTGTTCCAAAAATCAGAAGTCTATTTCGGTTTTCTCTTCCTGAATCCCATGAATCTATAAAATATTGTTATTTTAAACTTTAAATCATTGAATAATATTTTTGAAGAGCCATTTTGACTGACGCTTTTCTGCTACAGAGCCGTTTTGATGATTATTTTAACGTTGAGCACAAGACACAATCTAATTGGCAAAAAAACAATCCATAAACGAATAGAAAAAACACTTGTTGAAATATAAATTATATGTAAAATATAAAAATATCTCCGGCGGGCAATAGGACTGAAATGCTGAAATATATTTATTTAATTAATTATATAGGTTTATGTTTTTCAAATATCCACTCTGTAGGTTCTCCACAAATTATAATTCTGCTCTATTATTGGCACTTTCAAAACCTGTTTGAAAGGAAAATGTTCTATAAGTTATGGACTACGAGCACTTATATAACGCATTTAAATCATTTACTTTTCACAGTAGCAAAAGCACCGCTATATAGCAGACTTTTCTGAAGAATTGCAAGCATTCAGTTGTTCGACTTTTCTTTTAATCAATTGCGCATGTCTCTACGCCTTTTTGCTGCAACTTTGTTCTATTTGAAAGTGAGTGAAGAAATGTTCAATGTTTTACATAAAAAACAGTGGAATAATTTAGTAAAAGTTTCTAAATAAAAGTGTTAAACTGCATATACATTTATTGCGTGCATTTTAATATTGATTATGTGGGTGAGAATAATCTAATTAACCCTCATCATTCTGGCCTCAGAAAAAAACAGCACAAAAAGTCCTCTAGTAAGCATTTTAGATAACATAAATGAAGGTATTGGCCAAAAGAAAGCTACATGAATGGTGTTATTGGACTTTTCTAAAGTATTTGATAAATAAATCAAATAAATAAATTCATTTATCCAAATTAAATTTTTAGAATTTTTGGAAAGCAGTAGCGAATGGTTCAAATTATTTATTTCTAATCTTTTAAATAACTGAAAGGCCGTTGAAACTCCTAATGGCGCTAGACCAGGTTCGATCTCCGAATGCGGAAGAATTTTTCTCAAGTTGATCGGAATCAATAGGCGACCAAATAAAACAATACATCTTCAATATAAACTGGACAGTTATATATTGAAACTTTCGAGAAAATGCATTGAAAGTGTGACTGATAATTGTTCTCATTAATATTTATAATAAACGTGTAGGTTCAATTGGTTACGCAACATGGCATCCATGCAATCCTTTGAATTTATTTTAAAGCAAACTGCACTGATTCGTTTGACATAATAATAAACTAAGGATTTCGTATGTTATCCAATAACCTGTCATTGATCTAGGATATTTCGCCACAGAGAACAAATTTTTAATGTACCGGTACCCAATAAAAAAACTTTAAATCAGTCTTGTCTGCGTGCCAACGAGAGTAATTAATTTTGTGTACAGGATGTAGTGGCACAGATCCAAGTTACCAGTATTTTGGTAATTTTTTAAATCTGTCACGACGTCTCCGTGTTTTTAAGTATAATAATTAAACTGTCTTGTAACTAAGTTTTATAGTATGTGCTCGTTATTTTATATTCCGGGATTTCTCCTCTCATCTTTCCTGAGTGAAAACCCACATACTGTAAATCATTCGGACATTTTATAGTTTTCTCAGTGGGTGAAAGTGTGTAAAAGTTAAGTCGTTGCGACAAGTGAAGCAATGCACGAAATTATCAAGTACATGAAGCTGTTTATCTTATTGATTGGTTGGTGGAACCTGAGATATGACATAATATACTACCAATGGGAATGGCACACAAGCTTAAAAAATTACCATTTTCATTACTTATTGTGATATTACTTATTACAATTTTTGTTTAACGTATTAGGAATAATCTGAAATTTTCCAAACGATGAAAATATTTAAAATTATTCTTCGATAATATCACTGAAACCTGATAAAGCGAATGAGTTCTCGAATGAGAAGCATATTAACAGTTCAATTATTATAGTATATTACGTAACAAGAGTTGTAAGTAACCCATTAAGTTTATGCACGAAGCCGCGCAGCGGCGTGTTCATAAATTTCATGAGTGCGTAATGGGCTTACAACTCGTGTAACGTACTATACTTTTTCTACGCCCATTCATTTTCTTCCATTAAATTATAAACATCGCAATCATTTAAACTTTATTACAATAGTTGTTAATTGAATTCAGAAAATGTTGGGATACAATTATATTTTGTTTAAGAAATTGATAATATATGACATGACATTTATTTTCATAGCATGCTACTTAAGAAAACGTGTCCTATTTTTGAAGAAATTGCATAACGTGCTGCCTACATTTAGGGGCATCACTCTTTCAATCCTAAATATATCTCGCTAATGCTAAAAGATTTTATGTTTTTTAATTGACTAAATTTGTGTAAATAGACCAAATAAAGTCTTACGTAAATAAAAATTTGATTGTAATTCAATTAAACCAAGAAATTTAAGTTTTCTTCTCAAAACGCACATGTATGTTATGAGATCTCATTACGTGCATGATATTGTTAAATGTCATTTACAAGAAATGTTGACAGTGCGATTTTTGACGTGTACAGACATGGGCGTAGAAAAACATACTTACATTCTTGGTTAATTTTTTTTCATTCGAACGTTTATATTTAGATCAGTATTTTGTGAAACTGTTTTATGACACATTGTGTGTTATTATAGGTATTTTATACTGAACTTTTTCGGTTTTTCTAGTATTAACGTGAAACATTTGGTCTTTGTGAAACAATATGATTTCTTTCGATAAGAGCTCTTCGAATATCATCTTTTTAAATTTAAATCCAAGATCTTTTCATAAAACAACCTGAAGGTGTTTTGCAAACAGAAACAACCTTCTTGATTTTCAGTTCATCATTCAAGGACTGAAGGGTAACAAGTTTTATTTTTTGAAGAAAAAATTCAATGAATATTATAAATACATTTCAAAATTGTGTTACGGGTTCATTTTATCGTATACTTTGTTTTTTTTTTTAGTTCCTTCATACTTTCGTCTGAACTAGATATCAAAATCATTCATTGTCTCTTGTAACCATAGATAATCTTTACCTCAGTAATCAAAATATTTAAATTAGGTTGAGCAGCAAAAATGCCCTACTTACAAACTTACCTTAAGCCTTCATGTCCTGTTACTTTTCCATGCAGAATTTGACAATTTTTTGTGGTACTTCTGAGAGCCATTTTGCCTTTTTGGCTAGATTTTAGATTTAGCTACTGGCTATACGTTTTGCGGATTTACAAAGTTAGATCACCATCTAAAAAGAGATAAGTTTTATTCCTGGTATTTGGATACTGATAAAACTTTCAACATACCTGTCATCATATTTTTGTACAGGTAAAATATTGATTCTTGATTTCAAACCCCCTGACAAACACCAATAAGGCCACATTACATCTATGGTTTGTACATGAATGATAGATATTTATTTTTATTAACATAATTCAGCTGAACATAGTCACATCTGTATCATTTTGTTTCAGGCCTTTTTCCTTTTTCTCTTTCTCTTTCCCTTATTCTTAATTGAATTTCTCGCTATCTTCGATCCTCTTCGCTCATCTTCAGCTCCATAATTTTCCGCTGCAACTCACCTGGGTGTCCATGTGCCCTTTCGCTTTTGCATGTACTTAATCGCTTATGGTTTCCATAGATGTTAACAGTAGCCGCTTACTAATATATGACCAATGCATGATGCCTCTAGTTGGCACAGTGGGAAGTAGTACGCAATTTCAGGACTTCAAGAGTATATATACAGCATTCCCTTGAGTATAGGACACTTGCGGAACCCAACAGATAGGATTATCCAGTCATTTTACTATCTGAGGTAAACTTTATAGTGTTATAATAACCTTACATTAAGCTCCTCCATCAAATTACCTTTATAGAGCGCCTGTATTTGTCGAATCAAGGAAAAAAAAACGGAAAAAATACCCCCGGGAAAATAACCCCCCCCAAAAAAAAAAAACAAAAAGAACCTGGAAAAAATACCCCCCGGAAAAAATACCCCCCCAAAAAAAAACGAAAAAATACCCCTTTATGCGATAACAATGGCCAGTACACAAAAAGTAATGAAATTTCCACTATGTGTCATGTTAAAGAAACTAGACCATATTAATTTGATTCATTTTACAATACCAATAAAAGTTTTAACCTATCCCGTTCATCGTCGACGACCAAAAAATATGATTTTTTTTATTTTTATGACTCGATTGTTCCTGAACGAACTAACCTGGTGGCAGATTCACCTTTTTGCAAGGCTGGAAAATCGGTTGTTCCACCCTTCTGTATTGTAAAATGAATCAAATATGGTCTAGTTTCTTTAACATGACACACAGTTGAAATTTCCGTTTTTTTTTCCTGGGGGTATTTTCTCCGGGTTTTTTTTTCCGGTGTTTTTTTCTCGTTTTTTTTTCCGTGGGTATTTCTTCCGTTTTTTTTTTCGTTTACCGTATTAGTCAAATACAACATAGGTACTTTTGTCAAATATTTTGTTGTAAGCTGACGCTATAGCTATATCTAAAGTATGAAATTATGGTCTCTTCAATCATAGTAATGACATTTTGCTCAGTAGTTATCTTTTTATTATTCATTCTCATTTCAAGAACTAAACAAACACTTAACCTATGAAAGTAAGATGTCAGATCAGAGTGTCAAGTCAAAACTGTCTGTCGTCATAGTATTTGCTTCTTCTTAGTTTTACTTATGTGACCTGAGTTTGAAGGTAAAGTTGCCAGATCTCAATAGTTAAGAAGTGTCATCACAAATAGGTAGGTATATTTTATTCAAAACGAATTTATTTTGCTCACCACTAGAGGTTGGTAAAACTGAGTCAGATTTCTGAACATTATATCATTGCAGTTGAAACAGAATTGAAGTTCGATTATTATCTTAGGATAATTTCCAGTTTTGTTTATTAATATACTGAGTGAGCTCTAAAGAGGTAATAAAACGGGTGGCGCTCGTTCTACCATCATACCCTCGCCCTTCTTCACTGTTAGCTGGCGGCCTCCCCTTTAGGCTATCAAATAATTGGACTCAATAAAGTTTTAGCCACCCCACCTTGATACTTGGTCACCCTTAGTAGGGTCGTAGCAAGTGATAGGCTAAAAGAACTGATATAACTGCATTTCGAAAATTAGATGAAGCTTTTCAACGTAAAATAGACGTGACCACTGCCCCAAAGTGGAAGAATTAGCTGAGGATTTGCAGAAGCAAGGGATCGAAACGTTCGGTATCACTGAAATTAATGGCACTGAACGAAAAGTCACATCAGTAGGATGCCTCAATAAGAAAGTGAGGGCTGTGGAAGATGTAATAGTTATGTGGGAGAGCAAGAGAAATAACAAATCTCCCAAACAGTGCTTTAGCATGGGAACATGCCCAGTCCAGCTGTAACTCCACAGTTAGGTGCATGAAATGCGCAGGGAACACTGGTCAAGGGTATGCCCCAATATCAAAACGACCCCAGCTATTTGCTGCTACTGCGGGGAGCACACATATTATGCTCAGTTACCTGCTAGACTATATGAAAGAAGAGAGAAAGCAGAGCAAAAGCAGAAGTATGTAGCAGCCCTTCCAGCAGAGAACATCTGGGAGCAGAGCAGAAGAAAGCAAGAAAGTCGACAATAGTAAAACCATGCCGAACCAGTAAGTCACAAAGCTCCTACACCATATTCTCCATCCTACCCAGGCAAATCGCAAAAGACAGATTAACCAGGGATGTCCAATGCCGTGAGTGGATTCTTGGAAAAACATCAAACGATTTAAGATATAGGAACCACAGTAGTCCTACTGTGGACGATATTACCGAGGGTCTGAGGAGGTCCCGTGACAGCACCAATAAGTTCATGGCTTTTTGGAGGGTCATGGAAAATATTCAAATTTACGGACTTTGAATGCTTATTGAGGTGTAAGTGCATGCTTAATGCAATGGAATCAGACAAAACTTCCGCTTGTCGAAGATTTCATTCATAGGCGTAAGATTGAGATATTGCTCCTAACCAAGACGAAGCTTCGGCGGGAACACAAGATGCAAATCAGGTTCTTCTACCATCAGGAGGGGACAGAGATGTGCCACATATACCTTTGCCACAAAAGCAATGCACCATCGAGCATACAGGTATACATCTGGTCTGTGGGATACATCACCCCGCATAAAAGTTTCAATGCAATGGTGCAATGGATAATCCCCTCAATAGCGGACATAAAGTGCTACTAGCGAAAGACTTCAATGCAAGGAGTGAAACTGCGCCAAACGCGAATTGAAGAGTGCTCTGGAACTAGTACTAGTATAATGACTGTATAATAGACTCCCCCAGCGCTCCAACCCATTTTCCCTGGAACGGGCTCACCCCTACCATATAATCGACCTGGTGGTGAACAAGACTGTCGTGGACATCTCAGAGCTAAAAATAACCCTCGCGGTAATATCGTATCACTCCTGTACTCTTCAAAATCAAGGATAGACTAACCCTTAAAGGGTAAGAATATCGTATGATTATTACACCACAGACGAAAAAACGTCAATAACACCGCAAATAACCTCATGGATGTAGAAATTTGGAAGCTGATAGAAATCACTGAGAAAGTGAGACATGTTACCACCAGAGGATAGAAGACTTCTTGCAGACTACATCCTAGGTCTCATCAAATTAAACAACAAGTATAACTGAAGAATGGCAGTACACTAAACCCAGTACACATGAACCAAGGGCATGAAATAAACGAACACATAAAAAGCCACAAAGAGGAAGTCTGGAAGAGAAAGAAAACTCAAAAACCTAAAGGTGGTCGATAACTCTCTTTGGCGAATGTCCAAACGTCTCCATGAAAAGCACAAGGACATCCCAGCTCTGGGTAATGGTTGGAAACTAGCGATGGCCGATCCCATGGAATCGGAGCATGTGCATTACCGGAGCACATTCCAGATGAGAACCTTCTCCATCCTGGAGCAAAAGACTTTCTAGGAAAGCCAAAGAGTTTAGGGAAGCCCCGAGGGCAGACATTTTCGAAGTCGAAAACCAGCTTCGAGGGGGGTACAGGAAACTACAAAGATGGTATGGGTCGAGAGCTATCGTTCGATCTCGTTGCTGAGCATAATTGCCAAAGTAGTAGATGTAATACTACTGAAAATAGTTTCGCGCCTGGAAGAGAGGCTGGAAGTCTTGCCGACGGAGCAAGAGATTTTGAAAGACGCACTCACCTACCTCCTAGGTACCCTGGACTGTTCTCGAGGTAAGGGAGGGCTTTCAACTAGACCACAAGTAACGGTTCATCTAGAAAGCCTTTGATATCGTGTGGATAAAGGGAAATGTCAGTAGGACTCCGGGTGGCTGGTGCGCACCCCAAGCAAGCACCAAACGTCGAGATTGGCATCTAGGCAACTCACGTCACACTTGCTTCACAATAAGGCATGTGGTCGCCTATTGATTCCGATTCACTCGAGAAAGAAATCTTTAGCATTTCGGTGTCAAATAGGGTCCAGAACTAGCAGAAGTTTCAACCACCGACATCTAACTGCCGAGCCATCGTCCAATGAAATTTCACAAACGCTTTTGATGAATTTCTTGAGCTGTTCTCATACTGGCATACAGGTACTGAAAAAAATGCTACCCTTTCAGTTTTCGTAAATTATATTCCACTATATATGCCAAGTGATTGACTTTTAGAATTGTCTCAAGTGAATTGAATGAACTGCTCAATTCTTCACCCTATTAATGGATTCCCGAAAACTTGGAAGCCGATTGAAGTTTCTTTACAAATTGACCAGGAGCTGGTTGACAGGTGACGTTCTCCCATTTTACACTGCTTGCCTTTTTAAGGCTTCATAATTAACCCTAAATTATGAAAAATAAACGGGTTTCTGGTTGCCCCACGTGTGTACTTCATAAGGAAAAGCGCTTTTCTTTTTGTTGAGAATTTTCTTGTTTTTTCACGATATTATACTGCCTGCTGTTGTAATATATGGAAGTTCAAACAAATTGAATCGCTACTAATTAAGGGCACGCAATCCACAGCGACCGAAAGGGCACAAAGGGTTACGAAAAACTGAATAAAATTAAAGGGAACCGTGTTTTCGAATTGCATGTCGATGTAAAGAATTGAAATTTCAGTATTAAATAGACTTTGGAAAAATTGGCATGCGCCCCTCGTCAGACCAACGGTGGAAAATTGCGGGAAAACTCTGTAAAAGTTTTATACAGGTTTTACGTGATTCCAAACTGCATGCCACTAGAAAGATATGTTATTTGTATAATTAATTAATAACAGGTAATTTTGCATGCACACCAGGATTTCGCAAAACAGAGTCACATGAATTTTCACAGTGTTTTAGCAACTTCCGTCATGCATGCTTCTATTTTGCGAAAGCCTGGTGTGCATGCCAAATTACCTACTATTAATTAATTATATAAATGACGTATCTTTCTAATGGCATGCAGTTTGGAATCACGTAAAACCTGTAAAGAATGTTTACAGACTTTTCCCGCAATTTTCCACTATTGGTCAGACGAGAATTTTTTCAGAGTGTTTTCGTTACTAAAACTTCAGTTATTCACATCGGCACGCAATTTGGAAACACTGAAGTCCCCTTTAATTTTTTTCAGTTTTTCATAACCCATTGAGCCCTTTCGGCCGTTTCAATTTGTTTGAATTTCCGTATAATATAACGGCAGGCAGTGTAATATCGCGGAAGAACACGAAAATTCTCCACAAAAAGAAAAGCGCTTCTCCTTATGAAGTGCACACGTGCGGCGTCCAGAAACCCGTCTATTTTTCATAATTTATGGTTATCAATCCTTAAAATGGCATGCAGTTTAAAATGGGATGTCACCTGTCACCAGCTCCTGGTCTAAAAATAACCATTACTATTTAAGAATAATCATGTATTCTGAACCATTTATGCGTTGTTATGGTTATAGTTGATGCGTATACAATTTGAAATCACGACTTTTGTAACCTGCCTAATTATTTTTAACTATTGAGTTTACTTGCACAAGCAATTTTTCAGTGACTAGGTACAGTTTACATGTAGTGTCCATTATCCTAACGCAAACATTGATGCTTTGTTTATTAACCGGCACGATAAACTTACGTTCATTGGCGAGGCAGGTATTCAACAGTGAACTAAAATGTTATTATTAAAACTATGAGTCTTCCATTTGAGCTTGCTTACATTTAACATGCTTATCCACTTCACATGATTGATTTAGCCTTGCCTGCCATTAAAATTCTAAATACCAGCCGGCCACTGACTGCTTGTCTGTACAGGGTGATTAAGAGTAGGTAACATAATTGAAACAGACAAAAAATTTGTCTATTTCTTTCGGACTCATGATATAATGTCAGCTTTACATATGGTGCATACTCTCAGTGGGCCACTGCATATACAGTAGGTGAATATTCGGTGTAATAACAGTGATAACAAATATTAGGACAAACTAAAATTTCTTATGTACACAGTATAAATTCCATGATTCTCATATCATTCAATTTGAAATTACCTTATGTTTTTTCTCCACGAACAAAACATCTCTTTTAAATCGGTAAATAAGTTTTTCTATAGTACTCTATGTAACTTTTTTATCAATGTTTTTTAATGTATCATTTACTGAAAATCCTGTATTCTTTTCAAAGGATGTTAGTTCTGATAAAGTTCTACCACCTATTATTTTTGTTCACTTGTAAAACGCGCTAAACGTATACTCTTGATGATAAGTCTCCAATACGTTTGTTTTATTTGAATTAGAACTGTCAAACTTGTGGCTTATATAGTTCTGCCACGATTCCAAGGATTCATTAACTTTTTGGATTCGTTGTTTTCCACTGTATAAAAATATCCAAATATTGATTTATATTATGAGATACCTTGATTGGTGATAGTAATTCAAATGTTGAAATTTTAAATAGGTTAGAAGCATGTTCAAAAAACCTTCACTAGTAATGAACTATACAGGGTGTTCCAAATTAAGTCGGCACCATTGCCAACTCCGTTATTATTGATGCTACGAATTCGGTTAAATGGGGATTTTTGAAAAATGAGGTGTACAAAATGAAACATAATAATGTAGATGAACTGAAAAATTATATTGAAACTATAATTAATAGAATTGATGGCCGAACTGTGTTGAATGCCACACGTAGTGTCAACAGAAGGGCCCAAATAGGAGGGAGGTGCTTTTGAACATTTACTCGATATTTTATAGCGCTTTATCAAATCTGTTTGTTATAAAATATGTTTCCCATTGATAAAACTGTCTCATTTTTACCTTTACGAAAAAAAGTCAAATGAGATTTGTTGTTGAGAATGTTATTACGGATCGAAATGCATGAAAAAATATAGGGTGTTCCATTGAAAGAAATATCATTTTATGAAATATTCTGAAAACGCGACTGTCAATTTTTTGTTTGTTTTCGGCATCGAGATGGCCATTGAAAATGCTACTAGTTAACCGAATTCGTAGCATCAATAATAACGGAGTTGGCAATGGTGCAGACTTAATTTGGAACACCCTGTATAGGTTACATAGGTAACTTACCTTCCTTGGACTACTGGTTCCGGTCGATATATTCTCATATTATTTCTTCAATCGAAGCCCAAAGTCCAAGTGTTGATTTCATTCAGATAAGCATAGTATTGATGCCATTGACATCAATGTTGCACAGCATCGACGCCATCCACATTAATGCCATCAATCTACCAAACCGACCGTACGGCGTATCGGCATTTCAAGAATTTGAGCTAAATTCAAATTGGTATTGCCATCACCTTTCTCCAACAAGAGATTGAAATGTTATTGTTAAAAATTGGAAGTTCCTGTATTCAAATAATTAAAGTTTATTATTTGATAGATAATTATTATTGACTCATTTAAACAATTTTTATTTTTTTGAAATATATAACTCGTTACATTCACTATATTAGTATCTCCATTTATTTATCTTTTGAAGTATTCGAGGTTTCTCCTGTTTGGCGATATTTTCATTACATTATATTTGGCGACCGTGACAGGACTCCAAATGGAGAAGACACAACGAGTTTTGACGATCCATTCAGTAGCATTCGAGAGAGTGTAACATGCCATTCTTGAAGAATTAAAATCCCCTGAACCTGATTTCTCTGAAATACAAGGAAATCCTCGTCTTCTACATAATAAATTTGAGGATATTCGTATTTTTGATAAGCTGATCCTCGATTTACTATTAGATGAAGATGGATGTGAAGATATCGACTCTGAAGTGTTGAAATCAGATGAATTTGTTAACAAATACAATAAACCAAAATATAAAGTTAATCAGAGATTTGTTAAGGAGTCAAACCATAGTTCTGACCATCCACCAAGTGAGTCCAAGTATTTATTCTCTCTCGAAGACAAATCTGCATCGTCCTCGTATCGAATTTAAAAAGTTTGGTGGTGATATCAAGGATTGGATACCATTTTGAACACAGTTCAAGAGAATCGACTTTGACTAAAATATCTAAAATGAAGATAAGCTTCAATACTTGATTCAAGCTACAATTCCAAAATCCCGACTTGAGTTACTTGTAGAATTTTATGTACGCGAGCTTTTAAAACTAGTTTTGAGCAATCTAAAAGTTAAATCTAGTATAGGTGCACTTCTGGACCAACTTGAATGTCAACTGCAGTCTTTGTAAACTTTGGGAGTAACTTCCGACAAGTATGCTGTAATGCTGTTTCCACTGATGGAATCGTGTTCAACTAAAGATCTGTTGTTTCACGCCCAGGAAGAATTACAAAAACCAGCAAGATTAATTGAGTCATCTTTTGAAGTATTTTAGATTTCCCCTGGTAGGTGATCTTCTCATTACAGTCACTGAATTCGTTTGAATGCTACATTTGTTTTATTACATTTAAGTAACTTGAATTTTAAGCAATAATAGAGAGATATTGCAGTTCACAATAACGTCAGGCAGTAATAAAGTTGTCCTTATTTTGACATATAGGTACGTACGCGCAATATGAATCTGGAATAAGGACAACTTTATTAAAATACTGCCTGCCTTTATTAGAGGATGGTTAACGCCAGGATTTAAGGTTCCTTTTTCTACAACTGTCAAAAAAAGTGCACTTTTTTGTGTAGTTTTGAGTTCCTAAAGTATGTGAATATTTTGATATCAAATTACGATTTCAGTATTACACGGAAAAGCGTTAAAAAAAGTACACTTTTTTTAACGGTTGTCAAGGCAACAACACTGACAAACTGATTCGAATAACAACGAAATCCTGAATGTGTCAATGTGACAGTACTTATTTCAAATTAGTAAATTGCATCTCTCACAATCTTTCGAAATTACGAATCAAGTACCTACGAAAATGGAAAGCGATGATGAGTTATACACCACACCAGAAGAGATCGTAGATTAGTGCGAAAGCAGCAGTAATGAATTTGCTACCAGAAAAAGAGACGTATTTGAAAGAATATGAGTCTTTCTTAACATGGCGTCAAAAAAAAGGGATTGGAAGCTTTACAGAGAGAGTATTGCTCGCCTATTTCGAAGATAAATCCAAGAAAATGAAATGTTCATCTCTATGATCCAGTTATTCGAAACTGAAGTCCACGACATTAATACATAATAATATTGACATAAGCAAATATGCGAAATTGATTGCATATTTGAAAAGAAAATCTGTCGGCTATAAGCCTAAAATATCTCTTACTTTAACAAGAGAAGAGATTAATAGTTCTGGCTTGATGCTTGTGATGAGATATATCTCATGCAGAAGGTAAGTTTTGAATATAATATACATGTTTTTTTAAGACTGATGAAATATTCTAGGTTGCATTTATATTTGGTATAGCGGGAGCATGCCGACGCGAAGAATTGTATAATATCAAATCTGAGCACATAAAAGAATCAGATGATGTTCTGATTGTTACAATTCCTGACGCAAAAACTCATGTTGAGCGTCGATATACAGTTATCGGAGAAACATCCATAAAGAATCTAAATTTGTTGGATATTTATACAAAGTATAGAAGCTATAGACCAAAAAATATCTTCACCATTATTTTTTTTTTGCAATTTAGAAAAGGTAAATGCACAAGTCAGGTTGTGGGAATAAACATCTTCTCAAAAATCACTCATTGCAAATTACCTGCATTCACCCAACCCTGAATGCTACACTGGACATGCATTTCGTCGAACATCAGCGACTCTTTTGGCAAATTCAGGTGGTGATTTATTACAACTGAAAAAACACGGAGGATGGAAGTCTAGTGCGGTTGCGGAAGGGTATGTCGATGGATCCATGCAAACAAAACTGGAATGCGCTGCAAAAATTCTGACTGGAAATTCATCTACACCATCAAGTAGTAAAGAAACAATGAGTAAAAATACAATAACAGTAAATAAAACAATTATAAATGAAAAAATTTCAATAAGTACTGACTCATCAGCAAATAAACAAGATAATTCGACTGAGTCAAGAATTTCCATTGGCAGTAATGCAATTGATTGTGTTTTCAACATCAATTTTTCGAAATGAACCCTGGGACGGAAAAATGGATTCTGTCTTTTTTTATTTCTGTGGTTTATTTTTTTTGTGTTGTTAATTTGAAATAAATTTGAATGAGGATGAAAAGTAGGTGATAAATAGTAGATGTAGAAAAAATATTGCATGAAACTCGTGAGTAAAGTGTTTTTTTTACTCGTAGGAATTGCCGCACTCCGCCTACGGCGTCGTGCGTCCACATTTCCTATTGGTAAAAAAGTATCACTTTACTCACTTGATACATAAATAACAATTAATTTCACTTCGGGTGAGATCGAGGACACGACGTAATTCATGCTTGATAATTATATGGTATTTCTCAACACAAATCGATATCTGAACCCCCTTTGGCCATTCTATCATCACAATAATTGTATTTTGGTATAAAATAAATTATGAAGAAAGAAAAATTTGAGAAACTAGATTTTATCTGTAGGTTATGAATAACGAGAGCATTTGTAAATAAGGGACGAACCGACAAAACTGCAATATCTCCGATTTAATCGCAGAATAGTGCCATCAGTCAATATTAAAATAAAGTTGCCTTTAATACTTACTGGCTGGCGTTATTGCAATATCTCTCTAAACTGAAGTTATAAAACGAAATGTTAGAGCAAGCGTACTGTGATGGTGTGAGGTAAGTTTCATATGTTAACTGTGAGTAATATTTAACCCAGCTTAATGCATCATGTTCAGTGGGGTAGATAGAAACATACTTTATCATCTGTCGGCTGATTAACCATCTTCCTTACATATTTCTTGCATTATTGTAAAGACTTATCCAGGAATTACCCATTTTACCTATATTTTCTCGGGATATATCACTTCAGTTCATTTCATCTACTGATCTACTCGTATATTGTTTTATAAAACTCCACCATTTTATTGTATTTCTTGCGATGAATTAAGGCGATTTATCACGTGATACATCTCAACTGGAGTCGATAATTTTCAATAGATCTCATACTTTCAACCTCAAGTATATCTATCATGACTATAGAATAAAGGGTCGAATCCTTGTTGGTCCACACTTTCTTTTCGATTCATTTCTGGACTGCCTCGAACCCATTTCTCGACATTATCTATTTACTACCGACGACAAGGATTTTCTGATGTTTAATTTCTTAAATTCCATATCCACTTTTCAGAAAATATATTATTCACTAGAGACTCGCAGATAAATGAGATCAGCCGGCTACACAACTCACAAAGTCGCCAGCTAAGATTATTCCCGAGCTGGAACATCTCGGGTCTTAATGAACTCGTCAGAGAAGCAATCAACGCAGCTCTCACCGTTTGAAGGTGAAGCGTTGACATGTCTTTGGGGTATAGAAAGGCCGATTGATGTAACTTCCGTGGATGTCCTTGTCCGACGTCACCTCATATTTGATAAATTGGTATCATTCGCCAGAATTGTACAAAATTGAGGCTTTGGATGGTTATCGGTAATTTCGAATTTAAGGTTCCAATTCAGTTTCATGAACCGGAGAAGTGGTATACGGAAAAGCAGAGGAGCATACAGTTTTAAGTGTTGGAGTTAGACATAAAGATTAGGTAGTGGCTGAATATCAGAAATAGTGTATTGTTACGATATTTGCCAAATAACAAGCCGAGCACACTACTAAACTGTTTATTTCTAACGTCACTATAAACATACAACTGCTTCACTGACTAATAAAACACTTAGATCTATATTCAACTAGGTAGTTAAATATTCCAAACTTATTAAATTCTACGAAAACTTTTTATCACTTCTTAATAAAAACTTCTCTTCCGAGTGAAATGTCGCCTTATATACTCATGCCGTGAGGCCAGATTCTTCCCGATTCCGCTCTAGATTACTCAGGACAGAATTCCATCCAAATAATCTTTACTTGGAACTAATTATCGACAAAACGCTTGCGGAGTCGACACAGCGGCGCAGCTAGGGGATTTTTATTAATCTTGTAACAATATTCACGGAGGAAAACTGTATGTAATATACATGGAGTCAATTTAGTACATGGACAAACTTCTCTTGGAGAGAATTCGAAAAAAAAGTTGATATAAACATAATGTCCCAAACGATTTGATGGTTTTCGAGATAAATCAGAGCAATTAAAAGTTTTTTGGAGGTTACTTCGACATTTTCTACTATAGTCAGTTAGTCAGTTCAAATTGGGCAAGTACCTATAATCCATTCAACAGTGCACACGAAATAGAATCATTCATTTCTTATATCATCCACAGGGTCCTCCTTTTTGGGAGTCATGCCTTCAGATTTTTTTTTGTTCATTGACATTGACGTTCTACAAAAGACGTATTCAGAGTTGTTCCATTTTCCACCTTTTTGTTCTCTTGAAGTTTTTCATTTACTTGTATGGTTTAGAAGCTACATGTAAGATATCGCATAACAAAATAAAAATATTCTTATATTATGAAAAAACTGAGTATAGCATGAAGTGGATGCTCCGACTGAATGAAAATGGATTATTTTCGTTAGTGGTGTTTGACGTTCAGTTTGAAAAAATTTCAGTTTTGTTCACAAATAAAATCTTTTATCAAAAACAATAATTGTGTAATCTACCATTTTCAAAGAAGAATAGGGGAGAGTTGCGTATTGTACCACCTTTTCTTTAAATTAAAATATTTCAGATTGTTGATAGGGAAAAAAATCACGGAACATTATTGCATACAAAGAACAAAAAACTATCATCAAAAATCCATAAAACTGCACTGTTTTTATCTAAATAAAATTTGAAAAACTCTTTATTCCGGTACGAATTAAGAAACCAGTTGCCTAAATTGTACCAATAAGTCTCGTAAATTGTACCATATTTTTATCTTTGTTTTAGATAATGACGTTTGCATGTGGGTTTAGGTGTCTGTCATTTGCCGTATTGATATAACGTAGGCATCTGCAAAGTAAAAATAAATATGAATGTCCTGAGTTGATAAGGTGGTTCAATATTAGCAACTTCGGGGGGTACAACTTAGGAAACTGTAATATTTGTTATCAATGTCTATAATTAATTATTGATTATGGAATTATGAACGCAATTTCAATACTTTATTTGGAATATATCAACTTAACCGTAAACCAAAATTCAAGTACTTACCTCTTGAAAGAAAGGTGTACTAGGTTTTGAATAGTACTGCTTGGTGCGAAAATATATTTTTAGCAACAAATCTTCCTACCCTCACCCAGTCTCGAAACCAACCAAGTCTGAACAGTTTTGCCAATAGATGCGTTGACTGAACCATTCGTTGTTTCCAGTTCTTTTCTGGTTTTGGACGTAATGCGGTGGTACAATATAGGAGGCGGTACAAAGTTGGCAACTCTCCCCTATGTTGTTTTTTTCTTCTGAAGTAACGCAGGAAAAATTTCCAGAAATGTCCCCAGAAATTGCATACATGCATTTCATTCATGGAATGGCTCATGGTAACGCTCGCCCCTATCCCTATCACATACAGTGTGTTCAAAGTCTTCTGCCAAGGGATATTCCACAGAGACCATCCTTATGCAATTGGATTCAAAATTGGTTAGAAATCCTTGTTTTTTTTTTCTTGAAGCTATTATCAATTTTCATAATTATTATCTGGTGCGCTGAAGATAAACGAAACGCCGTGATTTAAAACAATTTTCAAGAGGAGTTTTCTATGAACGATTGGGTTGGAATTGTAGGCAATTTCCTTATTGAACCCCATTTTCTACTCCCAAGACTCATTAGTTACCATTACCGACACTCTATTGAATTTATTCTACTTTTACTTCTGGAAGAGATTCCTCTGAGGAAAATAATTTGTATTTGGCATGATGGTGCTCCAGAATACTTCAGCTTGATTGCACGCCAGTATTTGAAAGGAAATTATGTCGATCGCTGGATCGGTCGTGGAAAGCCACAGCTTTGGCCACGAAGGTAGTCCGATATGAATTAACCTGATTTTTTTCACTGGAGGCATCTAAAATCATTAGTGTTCCGAACTCCAGTTCAAAGCGAATAAGAAAGGACTCGCATACAGGAGTCATGCACAAATATTAGAAACACTCCTGGAATTTTTTAGCATGTCCACCAGTCTATGGTGAGGCACACAAACGCATGAAATGGAATTGTCTGTGGTTACTTCCCAGCAGTTGCTCTGACTTATCACTTTCAACACCAAAACGAAACTCTTCCATATTCCTAGGAAATTTCAGTTGTTGTGTTAACACTATTTTTATAATGAAGTTATTCACTGATGAAAATGAACAAAATCAACTTTATGCTATACTTGTTCAGGGTTCTGATGAATTTTGTATTCGAGTTATAATGCCGAAGTAAACTTGACAATATACCGTGTTTCGATCACCTTGTATTTCGAAATCCAAGGTGTTTATGACATATGTAAAGTAATCATAGCAAAGCTAAATAAATATTTTAGTTTTGAAATTGGGAACGGGAAGGTATCAACTCTAAGAAATAATTTCTCTGTGGAGCAACTGTAATAGTATTGAGTATTTGCCAAAACCTTGTGATTTATTCGTGAATCACCATGTAATAGTAAATATCTTTATATGTTCCTCTCATGTACGTATAACCAAAAATGTTGATATATACGCCACAGAGAGTCAATCCAAGTTCAAAAATTGAAGAAAAAATCGAAAAATAAGCAATTCTCCGCTTTAACGATCTGTATTTTGTAGTAAATTTGAAAGAAATTTCACTTTTTCGTACGAATGATATTTTGGGCGGTTTTCATTTGTACGAAATGCCTTCACGGATTAAATGAAATATTCGACGTCAACCCCCTAATTTACCGTCCATTTTCTCAAGTAAATTCCTCGGCTGGTTAATTAAGCTGTGGTAATTGCTATGTAATTTTCGTAGTTCGAAAATAGGTCTCACCCAAAAACGTTTGGAAGCTCTTTTACTTTTTTCTTCAATTCAAAATTTCAATACGTTAACAAAATCAGTAAAATACTTATACTAATAATCATGAGATTGCTCTCCATATTTAACATTAAAATTTTCAATATGCCTGATGGAAACAAACATACATAACCGCACTGATCACTGTTTCCCTTTAAAATTTCGGACAAGTTGACTGACTCTATTTATTTCAACTTCTTGAATTCATTCGTACCATCAGTTAAAATTTGCCGCCACGAAATATATTTGAACGGCTTTTGACAGATTTCGTACGAAAACTAATTCGTTTACATGAAAATTTAGCTATAGGATCGGATGTAGAATCTGTATATCTCAAGTTGTTATCAAGAAAAAATTATTTTCATTTGATGGAAGACATTTTAGAATGCAAGTTCATGATTTTTTTTAAATTTTTCCAAAATAAAATACTTTCCGACAATTAAACCAACTCGTATATTTTGAAACTTAGTCATTACTTTTCCCAAAATTCAATCTATAAGTGTAGTTTTTTGAATCTTAAAAATGTTGTGGTTATTTCTATGGAACGCCCTGTATCAAAAATGTGTACTGCGGAATATACTTATTCCCTGACTGATATCACAGTATAAAAAGTGAGATTTTGCAACGAAATACTGAGAAACAATTGTGAACCACCCTGTAAATATGACTATTTTTGATTGTATATAGTTACTAATGTATTATTAAAACATGTGGAGAACGTGTGTATGCAACATAAACTCAATCTAGCTCGTAAGTTTAATTAATGAGTAAAAATCCGAAAAACTGGGGCCATTGTCACTTATGGTTACTAGGTCGAGTATAACTTAAACCAGAGTTTTACAAATTATGACCGGTCGCCACATTACATAAAAACAGTGTAGGACCTTGTCAGAAAAATTTGATTTTGATTTTATGGCCTTTGTCCCTTACTCGCCTTGCTTCTTTCTCTACCTTTTAACGAGATATTTGATCTTTGGTACTCACCAATCACAAGAAGATCTTTGTTAATATTTTCGTCTGCTATCAAATCATTTGTGGAAGGTTGGTCCATTATTTTTCATATGATATGAAAAGAATGAATTGTTTCTGTGTTCATCCTACAGTTTATTCCTCTGCCCTACTGATTCAGTACGCCACTGAATCTACTTGTAATTTACCGCTTTACATGTCGTGTTAAATTTGTTGAACTATCGTTGTTTTTAACTCGGTTTTCGTGAAGTGCATTTGGACAAGTGATTTCAAGAATGGATTATTTTTTCAAGGGAAATTACGACGAAGTCGACATGAAAGGTAATTTGAATTTGCTACAGTATTGTCAACAATGGAAGTGCCAGAAAAATATTCGATATCGTAGGAGAGTTCACATCAAAAATAACATTAAAACTTCGAAGAAAATTTAAAATGTGTAATGCCAACAGACTGACGTTATAGCTAAGAAATTATAGTTTGATTATCCACAGTACTGAGCATTTTCGATTGAAAATGGTTTGAACATATTTTTATACTTTCGGTTTTTGTTCCTTCGGTGACCTTGAAGTGGGTGCGTCATAGTCCGATTACTTGGATTCTAAGATAGCTAGAAAGATGATACGGAAACCAAAGTGATCTAGACATTATTTTTGACTTTCTCTTAACCATTTGGAAGTTATTTTATATTTCTTAACATTTCTGCATACCGAAAAAATCACTGTCGTCACGATTATAGAATTTAAAAGGAAATAATTATAGATAATAATTCTTGGGGATAAGTGTGATTTCTTTGGTGCCCATAGATTATACAGGGTGGCTAAAATTAATTTTTCAATTTGGAACTTTTTTTATTCAATTTCATCGTGTGTTTCAGATGAAATACTCCGTAATTTTTTTAACTTCATAATGTATAGGGTGAGGACACGAATATTTTTAGTATGTACATCCCTTTGGCTACTAACTACTACTGTCCGCATTCGATTGAATTGAATTTTGAAAATATTCTGTTGCTTATTTTCGATTACACATACTCCTTCATAAAAATATATTGAGGCTTTCTGTGAATTCATTCCGCTTCTATATTTCTTTATATTGCATTTTTTGTGGGAGTTTTGTATGTACATTATCTTGCTAGAGATGTGCTTTTGATCGAACGTACATTTCTCGCAGTAATCTCTCTTTGTGTATACCGTGTGATTCAGGCAAGTATTAGCGGCCTTGTAACTCTCTTATTTGTAGAAAAAACTATAACGTCCCTTAAACATTTTGTCAATGGTATATTGAATGCCATTGCATGTCTGATTTCATTTATCTGCCTGTTGACAACCGTCAAAGATTTTTGTGTCAACTTTTTTTTCAAATAAATTGATATATTTTTTATTGTAAACTATGATGGAGGCTGTTTTCTTGAGTTCAACCATTATATGAAACTTCAAATATTCCCTTCATAATAACGTCGAGAAAATAATTATTCTGATATTGAACTGAATATTATTTATGCATAGTTAACAATCATTTACTGTACACGGATGTTTGGAAAAGGTTACGTCATGAAAAAATGTTGTCAATGTTCCTTCTGAAAAAATGGAACACCAGGAAGGAAAAACAAATTGACGAAAAAAAAAAATAAAAGATAGCAGCTTTTAATCCATCAGATGTTCGAAGTGACGTCCTCAATGGTATTTGCTGTATATGTGCTGAATATTCAAATTTCAGCTTGATTTCTATTTAAAAAAATAATCTCTGAAATGTAGCTATACAGGGCTAATCAAATTCGAGTCTATGAATTGGGATTTTGATATATATTAAGTATCATTTTCATCTTGCACTAACGTATGGAATTAGTTGAGAACCCTGGGTTAGTTGGTATTGTCGTACGACAATATGGCAATGTCCCTATTCTGCTCCTGAGTCCCTCGTAAAACAAAAACTCTCGATGGATTCAGTTTCTTTAGTTCTGGAGATAGACAAGAAAAGTCTAAAATTCCCCTTCTGCATTTATGTTTTTATTTCTTGCAAATTTTTCAAAACTTTGCTACTTTGACTGAAGAGTATCTAAATATTGAAATGAAATTTATACCTTTTCAAAGTATCGTAAAAGTTGGGCCGCCCTTAACTTTGTCTTTTGAAATACTGACCTGTATTTTTTATTGCATTTTTTCAAGTTCTAAAAATCATGTTTCCTATTGATGTAATACTTTCATCTAAACTACAGAGAGTTTATGAAATATTGAACTTTTACTAGTGAAATATTATAATTTTTTGATTCCATAACTGCTGCAATTTAATAATATCAGAATGAGAAGTGAATCAATGACAAGTTGACAGTTGTAAAGAATTTAAAAAAAAATAAATTTTACTGGTAATAGGTAGTTCAATATTTTCAAAACACTGTAGTTCAGATGAAAAAACTACGCCAATATGAACTATGACTCTTAACATTTAAGAAAATGCAATAAAACATACAGGTCTGTATTTGAAAATACAAAGTTGAGTGTGGCCCAATCTGAACGATACTTCGTGTATAAATTTTATTCTCATATTTGGATAGTGCATAAAGAATTGCTATGGCAAGTGCCAAAAATTTCAAAAAAGTTAACAAAATAAAATGATATAGGTACCTAGGCAAAAGAAGAATTTAATTTTTTTTATTTTTTCTCTATAACTCAAGAACTAAAGAACCTAAATTTTTTTGTTAACCGTAATTTACCTACGAAATTTGCAACTTTGCTCCCATTTAACCACCCGGGATTCCAATGAATACACTTAAATTTGATTATCCTTGTGTACAGGGTCCTGCAACAAGCGCGTGGTCTTCTAAATCTTCATTATACTAATAGATAGATGGATGATTTAATCAGCAGAATGTTACTATTTTCTGAGTTATACAAAATAAAAATGATGACGCGTACACAGAATGTTCCCAACATTGTTATTTTTTTTAATGACAACCTTTATTTTTTGTCACTTGATTTTTTCATGAGAAATAAAAGGTACTTCATGGAAATGTTTTTTTCGAAAGTATTGACACTTTTCGAGATTTTCAGTATGACAGTTTTTTTTTCTAAAATTCCTCACTCAATAAAATTCATATTTTGTAAATAAAAATGTGCAAAATCTTCTTCATATTGAATGGAACACCCAGTATATTATCGATCCATTAGAAGCGCCAACAAGAGCTCTAGAAGTTTCATTGAATATTTCTCACAGTTAAAAAAAAAATCTTAAGAAAGTTTTTTTTTCGAAAAATGTCAATTCTACCTATTCCTTCGCTATAATCTTGATGAACGACCTTTTTTACAGCAAAATCCATATTTGACAAATGCGATCGAGACATGTTAAGTAACACATTTCTAGTAATGAAACAGCTTTTAGTTTCTTCATTTGAGCATAGTTTTTCCCTTCTTTAAAATATTGCTCCATGCCCATGATTACCCGTTCAGAAGATGAACTAGTTGTAAAATCTTCAGTGAATGTAGCTGTATGGCTGTATAGAGAAGTGTCGATACAATTCAATGAAAATGTTGATTTCAATAACTGATTTGATTCATATGATTTTTTGTATTAGGTGAATCAGAAATTGTTTATTGGCAAGTAGTATTTATTCTGAACAGTATCCATATACAAGGCATTCAGATGAAAATCACGATAAAAAATAAAAAGGAAGAATTGCATTTTTTAGAAAGAAAAAGCTTTTTCAAGTAAATATATTGATTTCAACCAGAGGGATTATTTGATGGAAGGACCCCGCACCATCCTTATGGAAAATGAGTTTTGGTTATATAACCTGAATTTTTGATAAGTTGTAGATTTTGACTTTCTCAGCAAATGTAAAGTGAGGCTTTTCTTCAGATTTTTCAACAATTCCGAGAATTGACAAAACTCTTATTCATTCTAGGATGCCTCAATGATGGTACACCTTGTCCTCGTATCCATCATACTTAATCATTTTGTGCTATACAACAGACTGAACAAAAAACACCAACTCGAATTATTTTAAACCAACTAGTGTGAGTTTTCTGATGAGAATTGAAGATTCAATTTAGCCTAGATGAACTCCTTCAATCTCGATCGAAGTTAACTGACGTTATTTTATTTTATACAGGGTGATTCAAAAATAGGGGTACATCAACCCCTTGTTTTTGAAATCGGATAGGGAAGAGCATGTCATATATAATATATCAAACATTTTGCAATGTTGAGAACGTCGAATAGTCATTCCGTGTATACAGTGCGAGAGTAAAAAGAAAATGTCCAAGTTTTATAGAAAAATTCGTTTTTTTCAATAAATACCGTGTAGGTATTTCGAAAAAGAATGAGTTAATTTTCATGAATTTTTGATATAATGTATAGTTTGAGGAGTCCGAGATATTGTCATCAATATCAGCATATAGGTCTCCGGACTCGTTTGTCGCGCGTAAGTACTTTTGAATGTACGGATTTTATTGATACCACATACACTCATCGGAGACAGAAATGGGCTATTTGAAAGGAATTCTTCTTGTTGACAAATATTTGGAGTGGATACCTATTCTAAAAATGCAATATCTACATTATGTTTATGGAGAAATGAATATCTTTGATTAGAAAGCCCTGTTTTCAAAGAAACTACAGAAAATTGAAATGTATCAGGAGCCTTTGAATATGTTACACTAAGAATAGCCGAAGAAGTGAATTTTTTCTCATTAGTGCCATGCAATAAAATCATGTCTTTAAATAGTATTTTATTCATATTTATTTATATTTTTTGTGTGAAATATATTCAAATACATAAATTTCAAAACTAGTTTATTGTATAAATTATTTATTTATTTGTTTATTCATTTATTCATTGCATAACTTTTTATAATAATAATAGAAGTCGAATAGGAATATAGATTAAATGAGTAGATATTTGATTACATGGGATGTGAGACCTGTGTGTAATCATATGATTTTTTAATGTAAATAAATAATCTGAATATTAAAACAATAATATGTCTCACAAAATAAATGAAGAAAGAAATATTTCATCAATAAAACCGAATCAATATTCTGACACTTCACTTAAATTTCACATTATTTATCAATATTTTCAATGTTCTCAAGTATCCATGTTTTTATAAATTTTGCGAAAGATTTTTTACATATTTTTTTTAATTTTCATGTCCACGTAGATATTTACCATTACGGACTTTCTTGAAGAATTTCAGGAAGTATATAATATCTTCACCATTCATTTTTTGATTGTATGCCAAATATCCTAGATTTTCGTCAGCTTGATCGCAGAAACCCCACAATTCACAGAAATTATATAAAATATGTCTCAATCTCAATTAAATCAGTTTTCAAATAATGGGGAATTAGTCTCAATCTTGAGAGATATTTTGCTTCTAATACATTTCAATTTTCTCTAGATTCTTTGGAGACAGGGCTTTCTAATGAAAGATATTCCTTTCACCATGAACATAAGGTATTGCATTTTTGGCATAGGTACCGCACTAGTCTACTCCGAATATCTTTCAACAAGAAGAATTGCTGGAAAATAGCCCATTTCGGTCTACGATATGGAGTAAATATGGTATTGTAACGATTTCGAGACCGGCCCCGAGACCGGCCCTGATCTTAATAATTATGCACCCTCGTTCAACTACAACTGCATATCTGCTGGCGTACGCATCGCCGAGAACAAGCTGGAATAATCGATTGTTCGATACTATTCGAAGAGCCATCTAGATGAAATGTTCTATACTCCTGAATATTCGAGAGCCGTGAATGGAAACTGCTTGGGAGTATATAAGCGGGACAGGCAGAATGGAGAGTTAGTTACAGTTCCAGAGTTCGCTGATAGATAGCCGCAGAAGAAATAAATTGAAATAGCTATGTCTATGTTTTAGTGAATAATTGTTGTAAATAGTGTTTTAAATAAATTAGGAAAATTAGTTACTGCAGTTTTACTACATTTGTTGTCAGAAGTCGGATGTTTGAAATAAACAAGTGTTAAAAAGTGTTCGTCGCGTTGAAAAACTGATAGACATTTATCGCGCCTAATAGACAGTTAGTGAGTGACCCGTTGAACATTTGAGTGCAAAGTGGACAGTTTTGCGCGTCGCGGGACAATAAACTGAAAACTTTTTGTGTGAAATAAATAATAGACTGATATTTCGGCAAAGACAATAAGAGACAAAATGTTTCCGAGAAGAGTTCACCTAGTTGACCTTAAAGTTAGTGAATTAAAGCAAGAGTTAGAGGAGCGAGAGTTAGAAACAACTGGAAAGAAGGCCGTACTCCAGAAAAGACTTGCAGATGGACTGATTGAAGAAGGAGAAGACCCCGAAACGTTCTTATTCGAAGTTTCTGGAGTTGATTTGAGTTCCATAATGAATAAACTCGACGAGACCACGAAATCCTTGGAAGATAAATTTCTGGAAAATTCGAACAGTTTGAAGGAGGAACTTCAACAAAATTCAAAGAGTCTGGAGGAAAAACTTCTAGAAAATTCGAATACTCTGAAAGAAGAACTTTCGAAAAATCTAGAAGAAAAGCTTCACGAAAATTCGAAAAATTTAGAAGTGAAGCTTCTAGAAAGCTCGGAGAATTTGAGAAAAGAGTGTCGCAGGGCAGGCTCGCCGCGCTCCTACGATGATTTTTTTGTGTATGGTCACCTTTAGTGAGCCATTTTTACAATTAATAACTCTCAATTTTCACCTAGAAGCCAGTCGAATAATATTAGATTTTTGCATTATATTCAGGTCACTAGTCTAGTCTCACCCTGTATGATGTAAAGTCCCAATCTCCACCCAGTGGAACTCCACTGTACGTAGTTTTACCGATTTACCGGAAATTCCTGACTAGTTTTCAATTTTATTAATTTGTGGCCCCAAACAGTCGAGCACCCGGTATACAGAACACTTAGAGCAAGGTTTCGACACGCTAGTCTCTTGTTGGGTGGAAAGATTCCGTGGCTCCATTTGTTTTCACAAATTATTTTATTTCAATTCGATTTCTCATCAGGTTGGCCAAATCGGAAAACGGGTATAGATTCCTCGGCGAAGGAATACGTGTATTTCTTCGGCGTTCAAGAATCACGTTGGGTTATGGTTTTTTCTCGGGGCTCTCCGAATATCGGACCGCCCTAGGAATCGAGATATCTGAAATTCTGACTTTCAATATCTCCCTAGATCTGGGGAGTATTTAGTGACTTTTGTCAAATACTCCCTAGAAAACGCAGGTAACGGGACTTTAACGGTCATTTGCCCAAATCCCGCGCGTTTTCGCGAGCTAGGGTTTTGTTCAGCCAAGGGCGACGCCCACTTTGGCCCTCTAGGCCAATGGGTGTCGCGGATTTAGCAGTCAGGATTGCATAAATATGCAAGCAGCGAAGCAGCAGACAGCCACTCTTTCTTGTCGAATTGCAGTGTAATAATCAATTTTGTGTTTCCGTTAAATAACTTACGTTTGTTTGGCTTTGCCTTTTGTCTCTGCAATTCATCGTTTTGGCTAGCAGTTAGAGTCAGGTTCTCGGTAATAATAATTCAGTTCACAGTAGATTCATAACGTTTTGTTTCTATCTTAAAGGGGGTTAGACTCACTTGTACGGTTTACAGGTGTTTTATTCGCGCTACGAAAGTACGTTGATAGGCAGTTTAACTCTCGAGCAATAATCAGTGTAAAGTGATCTTTTGCAACGGACACTTAGGGATTTAACTTCATCAAAGTTATTTCCCGACTTAATACCTGTACGCGACGTTGACGAAAAATCCCCATCGTATGAAAAGGGGTCAGGCACCAAAACGAGATCTCACCTGATACAATCGGCTCGATCGTAGAGTTCCACGAAGATTGTATCGTTCGAGCTTAAATTCCTCGGCCTGTCAAGACATCATTAGCTGCGACTTTGTCGTTGGCGAGCCACATTTCCTGTGGTACCTAGGGGTTTCGCGTCCTTCCCATACCTATTTCCTGCGGCTGTTCTCGGCTTTTCCACCTGAGACAGTCTGGTTAGGCTCCGTGATCCTTTACCCAAATCTCTGTCTTGGTTTTTGTCACATCCAGTTGTAATTTTTAAAGTAAAATTTTTCAAGTTTAATTTTTCCTTTTTGGTGCTTCACACAATTTTTGAAGTTAGGAAATTTTATTTAGATAGTTTTTCTAAACCGTGAATCCTTCCTCCCTCGTCCATTTCCCGGCGAGGTCTTGTTAGGTGTTAGGTTAGTTAGCTATAGGGTGACCCTTCTCATCGTCACACTTGAGTTGGGTCGACGCGAGGTCGATTTTAGTGCACTTCTCCTTTGCCACACACTTGCACACGCAAGTAGCCCGACAATACATTACAGCCGTAATTGTTTGTCCTTTAGAGCAATGACGAATATGAGATTGAGATCTCATATGCTCGCGGAGGAGAATACCCAAGCCGTGTTCGCCGGCGCTGGGCTTTCTCGGACACCTCCGCCGTCGGGTGACTTAGACGCCAGGCGTCTATTCCCCGAAGCGTCGCGACGCCTCGACGGAGACGTCCCCCAGGTACGTACTACCGGGGAAAATCGTGAGTTGACGATGTCAACTACCTTGTCCCCGAGAAGTGTGCTGGACCAAGGTACTTTAGAGTCGAGCTTAGACGGAGGGAGGCAGCCTTCCCCGTCGGCTCAGGTAGGGTTAGTAATCGATTCCGCGGGAGTTGTCACAACTCCACCTTTGGAAGCCCGTTTCGAGCAATTCCGTTTAACGAGAAATGTTTCTGTTTGTAGGTCGGAGGGCTACGAAGGAGTCCGTGCTGGCGAAGCTCGTGGGGTACGCCCCCTCGGAGTGCGCCGAAGCGCTCCGAGGTCATTGGGTGTGCCTCACGCACCACAGCGGAGGCCACAGGTTACGGATGTGCATACCCTAAGGGAACCGGGTGATGCTGAGGCCCTAGTGGAGGAACTAGGGGGTGGTGGAAGGCTCTCGGAGGGAGTTGGGAATGCTCGCATTCCCATATCTCTCCAGGGGCGGGTTCAGCGTACCTCCCACGGGAACAACTATGCACAGCCTGAATATGCAACAAGAGCTACGAAGGCAGATTTCGTGACGGGTGTCGGCAGGGACACGGAAGTTGCCACCCGAAATCCCTGGGTGACGACGTCCTTGCCCTCCAGGCAACTAGGAGCAGAGCGGTGGGTGGCTGAAGATGGGTTCGGAGGAATCCGAAACTTTGCGGAAGCCGTCCATCCACACCTTTTTACGAGACATGGCGCCCAACGTGGGGCTGCTGAAGACAGACCGTCTTCAGGGATCTGCGGGTGTAGCCTTCCTCCTGCAAACAGAATTAGAGTTCGGGATCTCTCTCCTGAGAGACTCCCAGTTGATGAAATGGTTATGGGTGAACCGGAAACCCTTTGGCGCCCATATGGCACGTTTACCCGGTTGCCAACCGGAAATCGTCAGTATAGGGAATCTGAGGATGTCCCTCGAGTTGCTCGAAACGTCGCTTCCAACCCCGGTGATGTCCACAGGAGTGGATATTACCCATCGAGGAGGCCAGTGCCCACAGTCCGGATTCAGGAGAATCCCAGAAGACCAGTGACGGGGGTCGACGACGTGCTCGTGCGACTCGCGGATTTGCTGGAGGATAGACGTCGGGGAACCCTAAACGGTGTTGATGGGGGTTTAATTAACAATAAACCACATCCCAGTTTCAGTGGGCTTCCTCACGAAGATCCAATTCAATTTATTCAATCCTCTGAGGATTATCTAGGGGGCTTTGATCCAACCGTCTGGGTGAGCGTTGCAGCTCAGTGGCTCAAGGGAGCAGCCCAGCAGTGGTATGCTCCATATCGCAACTCACGCCTAAACTGGCAGTTTTTCACAAACCGGCTCCAGGAACGGTTCGATAACGATCTGTTGGTCTCGAGCTTAGAAGCGGAGTTCTTTGGCACTGACCAGCCGAAGGGAGAGTCAATAACTTCCTTCATCCTGAGCAAGTGGAGTCTTTCACAAAGGCTCTACCCAGAGATGGACGAAGGAAGGGTTGTGCGATTAATATTGAACCGGATCAGACCGGATATCAAAGTCCATTTGCAATTGCATAGATTTGCAACTATTGAAGAGCTGACACAAAAAGCTGTTGCTGTCGAGACGCTACTTCGTAGCACCAGCCAAAGTGTACAGTCGGGGCCGAAACTTGTTTCGAACACCAACCGTCCTCATCAGGCCGACGATGTGCCACCTAAACGTCCTCAGGGACAGCTACAGGACAACAGGGGTTCGAACCATGTTAGGTCCAGTAACTTTAATAACAATGGCACTAAATTCCAGAATTATGATCAATCGAGGCGTTCTGGAGGAAACAACGCTCCTTCGAGCGGATGTTTCACTTGCGGGGGAGCTCATTGGAACAAAGATTGCCCTCAGCAAAATGACAACAGGAACGGTCCCAAACGTCAGAGTGCGGGAACAAAACCATTAGATCAGGCCAATAAGGCACATACGGTTAATACCGTGCAGGCGAGTAAAACCTCGCGTCGTAAGACGTCAGCTAAGGACGCAGACAAAATCACAGTTTGCGAAGAATCAAAAAACTCCAACAGGAGCCATCAGGGGGCTCCATCGGAGTAGGTACTCCTTCAACACCGTTTTGCGGTTCTGTGACAGTGTTGGACTGTCATAGAAATTATGCGGCATGTATTCCCAACAAGGAGGAGGAGAAGGAGTTCCAGGATGTTGAAGCTGGAGTCGTTTCAGCCGAAACGCCACCGTCATCAGGCAAACTACATTGGGCAGACCGGTCAGATTGTGAATCCGTTTGTTTCAGTGTGGTAGATGAGCGTGTGGATCGCGCCACTGGTGGTAGGCGAAAAAAAGTTCACTCGTCGGCAGACGTTAAACGTAGAGGGTTGAAAGTCATTTCAAACATGTCAAGTTCTAGTTTTGGAACGAATGTAAGGGGTTATGAATCATCTTCAGGTTCATGGAGTTGTGAGATCATCGAGGTACCCCAGGTCGTTGTTGGTGGGTCGTTCCATCCGCCACAACACAAGGTTTCGGAGTTAGTGATCGGTATACAGAAGGACCAGGAGGGGCCTGTTGTCAAAGAGAGTGCTAGGGCACTGCAAACTGGGCACAGGTCCGGTATAGGCACAAGTCGAGATGAAAAGGTGTATCCAAGGGAAGATTGCGAATCAAGGTTTCGGAACGAAAAGGTCGTCGAGAGTGACGTACTCTTTTCGGTTCCATTTCGGGGTAGTGAAGACACCGAGGGTGGTGGTCTGTCACTCACTCCCACACAGGACGCAGGTTTCGAGGTCGATGCATGCCAAGTCTCAAGGATGGTATCGAGGGGCAGAGCAGATGGGATCGCAGGTGCGAATCGCCATTCCCCGTTGGTAGATACCAGAGGCGTGGTAGGCATGTCATCTGAGAGAGTTACACGTCTTAGTCGGGGCGGAGGCGAGGTTCCTGAGGGATGCAATCGCCAAGTCCCATCGTTAGCTGCAGTTGGTGCTGCAGCACTTGGTGTCAATCGCAAGTCGGAACTTCTGAGTTTCATTGAGACCGACCCGCTTAGGAAGAAGTCGGAGGTGGATCTGCTGGATCCATTGTGTCTATATCGTCGCTGTGATACTAGCTTAGCGAACAACAATGTTGAGGGACGATTGCATCAGTTGCCGCGAATCGAGGCTGAACTGATGGGTCGTCGAGTTAGGGTTTTGGTGGACAGCGGAAGTTCGCTAAATCTCCTGAAACGTAGTTTGTTGCCTGTCACCTGGAGGGTGGATAGGAAGCAAGTGACACCGTTGCAGCTTGCATGCGCCGGTCGTAGCATCACCAGTCTAGGGGAGACAATAGTCGAACTATTAATAGATGGTGTTGTTCACGAAGTTGTCGTGCAAGTGGTGGATGATCTTGTCGAGGATCTTCTGCTCGGGTGTCCCTGGCTGGCATCAAACGAGGCTATGGTCGACTTTGCACGTCGCACCATGTACGTTGGAAAGGGGCCTAGGCAAACTATTTTCTGGGCGGAGGAGGTCTATCTTCCACCAGAAAAGTTCCCTGAACCACAGGTAGCGGACGAACAGCTACCGGCGTTCTCGAGAAAGGAATTTCGGAGTCTTATCCGAGAGTTTGGAGACGTCTTTTACGAATCTCCAAGGCAACCAGTGACGAGGGCTGCTTGCCACAAAATCCGATTGAAGGGGGAGCTACCCTTCAAGCTCCGTCCGTACAAAGTTTCCGATCAGAAGAGGGCTCTTATCCAAGAGGAGGTGGATAAGATGCTCGCTGCAGGTGTCATAAGTAGGTCCCATTCTGCCTTTATTAGTCCGGTCGTTATCGTCACGAAGAAGGACGGTACGGCTCGGTTTTGTGTCGACTACAGGAAGTTGAATAGTCTGACAATACCCGAGTCGTCGGTATTGCCAGGTATTCACGAGACTATCAAAGAGCTCGGAACAGCGAGAGTGTTCACTTCTTTGGATCTGAAGTCTGGGTTTTGGCAGATACCCATGGATGAGGCTAGTAAAAAGTATACAGCTTTTGCTACGCCTGATGGAGCTTGTTATGAGTTTAACTCAATGCCGTTTGGTCTAACGAATGCACCTGGAAGTTTCCAAATTCTTATGACGGAAGTGTTGGTTGGTTATGTCGATAAATTCGTCAAAGTATATCTAGACGACATAATCGTTTACAGCGAAGACGAAAAGGAGAACCTCTACCATCTCCGCCTTGTGCTGGAGAGGTTCAGAGCACATGGCCTGTGGTGCAGTTTAAAGAAGTGCAAATTCGCTCAGCGTAGGCTGGAGTACTTGGGGCATGTGGTGACGGAAACGTCAAACGAACCCATGCCAGGTCATGTGTTAGCGGTTCAACAATTCCCGCTACCCAAGAATGTCTCTCAGGTCCGAGGATTCTTGGGCACCGTTGGTTGGCTACGGGAGTTCATCCCGAATTTAGCGGAGTTGGAGGCTCCGATAAGTGATATGCTCAAATCGAAGAAAGGTCGAGACCTTAAGTGGAACTCTCAAGCATTAGAGGCGTTTGAGAGGATCAAGGAAGTCGTGGGCCGTCCTATGGTCTTGGCCAGGCCGGACATGACTCTCCCGTTTTTCCTGCAGACCGATGCATCTGGGGTAGGCATCGCTGCAGTCCTTTATCAAGTTGATTGTCACGGCGACAGAAGGATCGTTTCACATGCTAGTGCCAAGCTCAAGGGCGCGGAACTAAACTATCATGTGAACGAGACTGAATGTTTAGCCATTGTTTGGGGTATCAAGCGATACCGTCATTATCTCGAAGACCGTCCATTCACTCTTCGAACGGACAGCAAAGCGTTGACTTGGTTATCCAAGTTCAAGGACGCAAAAGCGAAGTTAACTCGTTGGGCCTTACTTCTACAGGAGTATTCCTTCACTGTGGAGCACGTCGCAGGTCGAGACAATCAGCTAGCTGATTTCTTGTCCCGTAATCCCTCGGGGTCTCACAGTGAAGACTTGGATGCTGATGTAGAGCGTATGGGGTTGCCACCTATGAAGGTGCAACTGTCTGAACACCAAGGTGTGGTGAGCGTCGTAGAGACGCCGGCTGAAGTGGTCATGCGGCGGCAGGCCATAGATAGGGAGACGCAAAGGTTGAGGGCGCGTATCAGAACGATACAGGAGTTAGGTCCTATGTCCAGGGACGATCTTCGTTTTATCAACAAGTTTTCGGATGTCCAAGGGGTTGTATATGTTTCTTCTGCTGGTAAACGGCTATTGTATGTGCCCGAGGCGCTCCGTGAGGACGTGTCGGCTTATTACCATGAACACCCGACCGCTGGTCATCCTGGTCAAGAGGAAACCTTACGTGCCTTGAAACGGCACTATTGGTGGCCGGCCATGGAGGACTACGTCCGGGCCTACGTGAGAGGTTGCCTAGTCTGCCAGTGCGTTAAAGCCGTACGGCATCAGGAAGCGGCACCGCAACGGCCTAGTGTGCCGAAGCGACCGTGGCAGATGCTGGCTGTTGACGTCCTGGGGCCCTATGCAGCCTCAAGGAGGGGAAACAGGTTCGTGGTAATTGCCGTCGATATGTTTTCAAAGTGGGTTGAAGCCAAGGCCACTAAGACATGCACGTCGAAAGTAATTTCTCGTTTTCTAGACGAAGAAATCTTATCTCGTTGGGGTTGTCCAGAAGTCGTCATTTCTGACAACGGCCCGCAGTTTCAGAGCAATCGTCTGCTAAAATACTACGATGCGAAGAACATTGAGGTCAAATTTTCACCTGTTTATCATCAACAGGCGAACCCTGTCGAGCGAAGGGTCCAGGAACTGAAGAAGTGCCTAAGAGCAAGGATGCTGGAAACCACTTCGGAAGGGCTTTGGGAAGAAGGTCTGGCTGCAAGTCTCTATTGCTTACGGAACCGTAAGAATAGAGCAACAGGGGAGACTCCAGCGGAGTTATTGTTAGGATATACACCTGGTCGTCCAGGAGATTGGAGGCTACCTATGTACCGAGATCCGGTACATAATAGCCCCGAAGATCGGCAAGAACGTCTTGCAAAAGCAGCCAGACGTCAGGCAGTTTATCAGAGGAATTTATTCCCTGATAAAGATCTACCGTCGCCACGGACCTACGGGGTCGGCGACCGCGTTTTAGTTAGGAATTTCGTCAAAGGGAATTTCGGAGGTACACTGTCAGGACCGCATCCGATCACGAGGGTGATGGGGCGAGACAGTTACCTCGTAGATAGGAACGGCACCGAGAGGCTGGTGCACGTAGACGATATCCGTTCTTGGGTAAGCAGGACTTTGCCGGCTGGCGTCCGCCACGACGATGGTGGCCCAGGTCCGGATCAGCCAGAGTCCAACGACGCTGACCAAGAAGTGACAGGGGAAGTCACACCTAGGCCGACGACTGGGGGCGGTCCGAAGCCACCTTCGTTAATCCGGGTACGAGCTGACGCACCCAACTCAACGAATCCACGGGAAGTAACGGTCAGTTTCGATCCAAAGGACAAAGCGGTCCGGCGGACAGTGAAAAGGTTGAGGAAGAATCCACAAGGACGGAAACGCGACTCAGACTGCGCGGGGAAGAGAGGAGTATCCCGTAGGAGTCCGTTGCCGGTGGTGAACTCTGGCCTTTTGGAGATCAGAGATTCTGAACTCCCCGTCGCAAACTCGCCAGTAGGGGGGCGTGCTACTACTGAAGTAGACGCTCTTACCCGTCAAGCGGTCGTTCCAGACCAAGGTCCAGCGTACGATTCAGATTCGGAAGTGGAAGCTGCTATCCGAGAGTTAGCACTTCCAGTAGGGGGGTCTCCATTATCATTGATGGTCGACCCGGGAGAGAATGTGAGACAGGAAGGCTCAGTAAGGACTGAGATTCCTAGTAAGAGTACAGGACGGCGAAGGAGATGCCGAGCTGTGGCGCTGGACTCCGACAGAGCTCCGATCCAGCGGCCACCGACAGACTCCGCCCGTCAGTATGTTTCGGTGACCGGGTCTGACGAAGATCCCGTACCAGCCCAGAGCTACAGCGAAGCTCCTAGAGTTAGTAAAGACTGTACTGAGAACGATTCCGACATGGAGGATGACGCTCCAGTAACTTTGGTGGTTCCAGCCTTGGTTCATCAGAGTGCGGAAGGTGACTATTAGGGAGTTAACGTAAATTTAGCTTTTGTCGGTTGTTTCGTTTGGAAATAACTTCGACCAAGTTAAACTCTTTAGTAGGGGGGTGTCGCAGGGCAGGCTCGCCGCGCTCCTACGATGATTTTTTTGTGTATGGTCACCTTTAGTGAGCCATTTTTACACTTAATAACTCTCAATTTTCACCTAGAAGCCAGTCGAATAATATTAGATTTTTGCATTATATTCAGGTCACTAGTCTAGTCTCACCCTGTATGATGTAAAGTCCCAATCTCCACCCAGTGGAACTCCACTGTACGTAGTTTTACCGATTTACCGGAAATTCCTGACTAGTTTTCAATTTTATTAATTTGTGGCCCCAAACAGTCGAGCACCCGGTATACAGAACACTTAGAGCAAGGTTTCGACACGCTAGTCTCTTGTTGGGTGGAAAGATTCCGTGGCTCCATTTGTTTTCACAAATTATTTTATTTCAATTCGATTTATCATCAGGTTGGCCAAATCGGAAAACGGGTATAGATTCCTCGGCGAAGGAATACGTGTATTTCTTCGGCGTTCAAGAATCACGTTGGGTTATGGTTTTTCTCGGGGCTCTCCGAATATCGGACCGCCCTAGGAATCGAGATATCTGAAATTCTGACTTTCAATATCTCCCTAGATCTGGGGAGTATTTAGTGACTTTTGTCAAATACTCCCTAGAAAACGCAGGTAACGGGACTTTAACGGTCATTTGCCCAAATCCCGCGCGTTTTCGCGAGCTAGGGTTTTGTTCAGCCAAGGGCGACGCCCACTTTGGCCCTCTAGGCCAATGGGTGTCGCGGATTTAGCAGTCAGGATTGCATAAATATGCAAGCAGCGAAGCAGCAGACAGCCACTCTTTCTTGTCGAATTGCAGTGTAATAATCAATTTTGTGTTTCCGTTAAATAACTTACGTTTGTTTGGCTTTGCCTTTTGTCTCTGCAATTCATCGTTTTGGCTAGCAGTTAGAGTCAGGTTCTCGGTAATAATAATTCAGTTCACAGTAGATTCATAACGTTTTGTTTCTATCTTAAAGGGGGTTAGACTCACTTGTACGGTTTACAGGTGTTTTATTCGCGCTACGAAAGTACGTTGATAGGCAGTTTAACTCTCGAGCAATAATCAGTGTAAAGTGATCTTTTGCAACGGACACTTAGGGATTTAACTTCATCAAAGTTATTTCCCGACTTAATACCTGTACGCGACGTTGACGAAAAATCCCCATCGTATGAAAAGGGGTCAGGCACCAAAACGAGATCTCACCTGATACAATCGGCTCGATCGTAGAGTTCCACGAAGATTGTATCGTTCGAGCTTAAATTCCTCGGCCTGTCAAGACATCATTAGCTGCGACTTTGTCGTTGGCGAGCCACATTTCCTGTGGTACCTAGGGGTTTCGCGTCCTTCCCATACCTATTTCCTGCGGCTGTTCTCGGCTTTTCCACCTGAGACAGTCTGGTTAGGCTCCGTGATCCTTTACCCAAATCTCTGTCTTGGTTTTTGTCACATCCAGTTGTAATTTTTAAAGTAAAATTTTTCAAGTTTAATTTTTCCTTTTTGGTGCTTCACACAATTTTTGAAGTTAGGAAATTTTATTTAGATAGTTTTTCTAAACCGTGAATCCTTCCTCCCTCGTCCATTTCCCGGCGAGGTCTTGTTAGGTGTTAGGTTAGTTAGCTATAGGGTGACCCTTCTCATCGTCACACTTGAGTTGGGTCGACGCGAGGTCGATTTTAGTGCACTTCTCCTTTGCCACACACTTGCACACGCAAGTAGCCCGACAATACATTACAGCCGTAATTGTTTGTCCTTTAGAGCAATGACGAATATGAGATTGAGATCTCATATGCTCGCGGAGGAGAATACCCAAGCCGTGTTCGCCGGCGCTGGGCTTTCTCGGACACCTCCGCCGTCGGGTGACTTAGACGCCAGGCGTCTATTCCCCGAAGCGTCGCGACGCCTCGACGGAGACGTCCCCCAGGTACGTACTACCGGGGAAAATCGTGAGTTGACGATGTCAACTACCTTGTCCCCGAGAAGTGTGCTGGACCAAGGTACTTTAGAGTCGAGCTTAGACGGAGGGAGGCAGCCTTCCCCGTCGGCTCAGGTAGGGTTAGTAATCGATTCCGCGGGAGTTGTCACAACTCCACCTTTGGAAGCCCGTTTCGAGCAATTCCGTTTAACGAGAAATGTTTCTGTTTGTAGGTCGGAGGGCTACGAAGGAGTCCGTGCTGGCGAAGCTCGTGGGGTACGCCCCCTCGGAGTGCGCCGAAGCGCTCCGAGGTCATTGGGTGTGCCTCACGCACCACAGCGGAGGCCACAGGTTACGGATGTGCATACCCTAAGGGAACCGGGTGATGCTGAGGCCCTAGTGGAGGAACTAGGGGGTGGTGGAAGGCTCTCGGAGGGAGTTGGGAATGCTCGCATTCCCATATCTCTCCAGGGGCGGGTTCAGCGTACCTCCCACGGGAACAACTATGCACAGCCTGAATATGCAACAAGAGCTACGAAGGCAGATTTCGTGACGGGTGTCGGCAGGGACACGGAAGTTGCCACCCGAAATCCCTGGGTGACGACGTCCTTGCCCTCCAGGCAACTAGGAGCAGAGCGGTGGGTGGCTGAAGATGGGTTCGGAGGAATCCGAAACTTTGCGGAAGCCGTCCATCCACACCTTTTTACGAGACAAGAGCTTCTAGAAAATTCGAGAAGCTTGAAAGAAGAAGTTTGCAGTGTGGCGAATCGGTTGGAAGAAAGAATGAGAACTGTTGAAACAGAGATGGAGAAAATCAAAGATGAAATGGAAGAAGAAATGAAAAAAATTAAGGAAACGCTCCACGATGAGATAAAGGAAAAATTTAGTGAGCTAGAAAAACGAATGTATTCTGTGCACATTCCAGAAATTTCCAACAGAAATTCAATGCCGGATCTGAGTACCAACTTAAAGGAAGTTCAAAAAGACATCAAAGATTTCAAGGTCAGTTCGGAACCAGGAAAGCTCTCATTGAAACCGCCTCAGTTCGACGGAAATACTCCATGCTGCCAAAGCAAATGGATGGAATGCTGGGGAAAAAGCTTTAGCATTGACACTGGCATTGCGTGGCGAAGCAACAAATATTTTACAAACGCTCACCGCCCAACAACAGGAATACTATGAACAGCTGGTAAAACACTTTGAACTTCGCTATGGCCAAGCCCACCTTGAACACGTATATCACTCACAGCTGAAGAATCGATGCCAGAAATCAGGCGAGTCGTTGCACGCTTGGTTCGTCTTGCGTACCCAGCTACACCGGAAAATGTAATGGAGCGACTAGCGGTCCAAGCATTTTTGGATGGACTTCGTGACCAGGAAACCCGGCAAGCCCTAACACTAGCTCGCCCCGCACATCTCGTGGATGCATTGGCACGCGCTCTGGAGTTCGAAGCAGCAAAGCAATCCTGCAAAAGCCAGAGTAGAGTCCGGATGATCGAGGAAGACCCTCAGCCACAGGAGCCCGCTAATATCGAGGCTGTCATGAGGAAATTAATGAAGGAAGTCCTGCCTGAAAGAAAACAAATAAGGTGCTGGAATTGCGGGAAAATTGGGCATGTGCGTAGCAAATGCCCAACTTTTAAAGAAGCGACACCGACACAGGAAAACTAAAGAAGGTCGATGAGGAGGGGCAGTCGTCGGCCTGTATCCAGCAAGCCCCAAATAACAGCGCATATGTCGCTGTCCTTCAACGACAGAACAAAGGTGTTTTTGTAGACGGTCTCATCAACAACGAGCCTCGCACCATGCTGCTTGATACAGGTGCGACTAGGACAGTCCTTGGACCTACATTTGCCAAAACACCGGCAAGAATTGAATCGTCGAATTGGAAGCTACGCACAGCAACTGGAGAGCCGGCAACTGTGTATGGTGAACTTCCAATTGAACTGACTTTGGGCAGCACTAAAGTGAAACACCGGGCTCTGGTAGCGGATATCGAGGACGAGGTAATAATTGGAATGGACATCATGAATTCCAGAGGATTCGAGCTGAATTTTAAAGACGGCGTCCTTCGTGTGAACGGAGAAGAGCTGATACTTCATGGGAAAAATGAAGAAATGGTTCGAGTTCTGCTGGCTGAAGACGTAAGCGTACCGGAGAGGGCTGAAACCATTTTGGAGGCTCGCCTGGATGGAGGTGCGAGCAGTGGAAACGTGGTGATGTTTGAGCCCAAGCTACATGATGAGAACATTGGACGAGGAATTGCACGAGGAAAAACCTTGTTGCGTACTGATAAATTTGTGCCAGTGAGGGTAATGAATGTCAATTATTACCCGGTGACCTTGAAAAAGGGAACGATTTTGGGGCACTGCTCGTCAATTTCCTCTGTAATCAGGAGTGTACGTGGCACTGTTAGCCAAGCCAGTAACATGCCAGTAGAATTGGAGAAGTTGGTTGCTATCTCGTCCATGGACATGGGGCCAGCACAGAAGCCTAAACTGAGAAAACTAGTCAGGAAGTATCAGGACATCTTCGATACCGGAGTAGGCAGAGGCGGTAGAACAAAGGTGGTTCAGCACAAGATAGATACTGGAAATGCCCGACCAATCAGGCAATCAGCCAGAAGACTTCCTCTCGCCAAAAAGGAGGAGGCTGACAAAATAGTCTGCGACATGGAGAAAGACGGAGTCATCGAGCCATCCGACAGTCCCTGGTCCTCTCCAGTCGTGTTGGTGAAGAAGAAAGATGGATCAACACGGTTTTGTGTAGACTACCGTCAACTAAACAACGTGACGAAAAAGGACAGCTACCCTCTCCCAAGGATAGACGACACGCTAGACACGCTGGCTGGATCTACGATTTTCTCGACCTTAGATTTGAAGAGCGGATACTGGCAGGTAGAACTGGCCCAGGAAGATCGAGAAAAGACAGCTTTTACCATCGGCTCCGGATTATGGCAGTTTACAGTTATGCCATTCGGCCTCTGCAATGCTCCAGCCACGTTCGAAAGATTGATGGAGACGGTTTTGAAAGGACTATCATGGAAAACGTGTCTGGTGTATCTCGACGACATTATTGTGGGTGGCAGATCATTCGAGGACCATATAAAAAACTTGGAAGAGGTATTTCAGCGACTGAGAAGCTCCGGACTGAAACTGAGCCCCAAGAAATGTCATCTGTTTCAAAAAGAAGTACGTTATCTCGGCCACGTTGTCTCTGGGAAAGGAGTGGCAGTAGATGAGCAGAAGATCAAAGCTGTTAAGGAATGGCCCGTTCCGAAAGACATTCACCAGCTTCGAAGTTTTCTTGGCTTGTGCACTTACTATCGCCGATACGTGCTGGGATTTGCTAACATCGCAAAACCACTGACCAGGCTCACGGAAGGACAAACAAAGTTCAAGTGGTCAGATGAATGCCAAGATTCATTCAGGAAGTTGAAAGTAGCTTTGATCAACGCACCAATCCTGAGCTACCCCCTTCCAGACGGGAAATTTATTTTGGACACGGACGCCAGTAACGTGGGACTTGGAGCTGCCTGTCTCAGATCCAAGAAGGACAAGAGAAGGTCATCGGTTACTTCAGCAAGACCCTCAGTAAACCGGAGCGGAATTACTGTGTCACCAGGCGGGAACTGTTGGCTGTTGTCAAGGGAGTTGAGCACTTCTACAAGTACGTGTATGGACGAAGATTCCTACTGAGAACTGACCATGCAGCTCTCAAATGGCTCCTACAGTTTAAGAATCCCGAGGGTCAAGTGGCACGCAGGAATTCGACTTTGAGATAGAACATCGGGCGGGGATCAGCCATAAGAATGCGGATGCCCTATCGCGAAGACCATGTCCAGACGACTGTTCGCACTGCCGACAAACAGAGGAAAAGGAGTCGACACTCTGCAGAACCACGGCGGTCGATGATAACTGGAATGACCACAAGATCCAGAAAGACCAAGAGAAAGATCCAGATCTTGGTTTAGTCATCGGCTGGAAGAAGAGTGAGCGAAGACCGTCGTGGCAGGAAATAGCCAGTTGTTCTCCAGTCATTAAAACTTACTGGGCCCAATGGAACTCTTTCACCTTAGACAATGGAGTCTTGAAGCGTGTGTTGGAGTCGGAGGATGGCGGGGAAGAAAGACGTCAGGTAGTAGTTCCCAGGAGCAGAAGACAGGAAGTGCTCCGAGAAATCCATGATGGGGTCACCGGAGGACATCTGGGAGTGACGAAGACCCTCCAGAAAGTTAGGCAACGGTTCTACTGGGCCAATTGTCAAGCTGACGTCAAGGACTGGTGCAGAAAATGTGCTGTATGCGCTGCCAGTAATGGGCCTCGAACAAGACCTAAGGCCACGATGCGCCAGTACAATGTGGGCAGCCCATTCGAAAGGATCGCCATTGACATCGCTGGCCCGTACACAATCTGAACACGGGAACAAGTACATCCTTGTGGCGATGGATTACTTCAGCAAGTGGGCCGAAGCCTATGCCCTGCCCAACCAAGAAGCTATCACCGTTGCCGACATCTTGGTGAAGGAGTGGATTTGTCGATTCGGTGTCCCGTTAGAACTGCATTCTGAATTTTGAGTCAAACCTGTTCCAGGAGATGTGTCAGATGCTGAACATCCGGAAAACGAGGACCACAGCTCTACATCCGCAGTCCGATGGAATGGTGGAGCGGATGAATAAGACGATAAACCGCCACCTGTCCAAGGTAGTCTCTGACCACCAGAAGGATTGGGACCAGTACCTCCATCTGTTCCTGATGGTGTATCGTTCCGCAGTTCATGAGTCAACCGGCCAAACCCCTGCAAGTGTTATTATGGGCCGAGAGCTGCGACTTCCATGTGACCTGAAGTTTGGGACGCCACCAGGACAAGACACTGCGGGAGATGACTACGTCAGCAAACTGCGACAGAGAATGGACGACATCCATGAACGGGTCCGTTTGAACATCCAGAGTGCCAGCGACAGAATGAAGGAGACCTACGACATCAAGGGGGATGCTGGTGGATATCAGACAGGTGACCTTGTCTGGCTATACAACCCTTAACGTCGCCGTGGACTATCACCGAAACTTCGGAACTCGTGGGAAGGTCCATATAAGATCATGAAAAGGATAAACGACCTCGTCTACCGCATATATAAGCCACCACAAGGAAAACCTAGGGTAGTCCACTTCAATAGGTTGTCCCCTCACGCCGGAAACCACGATCAAGTCCGCACAGTCAGATCACCGGAGGACGAAATGACGTTTCAGAGGTTCATGTCCCTGTACTCGAACGGACAGAAAGTTCAATATGGGGTAACCCGAGAGGAGTCACGAGATCTTTTCAAGGTGCCTGCCAATTACGCGTTAGCTCACTGTGTGGCAGAAGATCTCCAAATGTCCAGAGGCATTGCAGTAGTTTTCTCCAAGAAGTTCGGTCGAATCCAGGAACTGAGAGAACAGAACCCGGAAGTTGGAGGGGTGTTACAGCTGAGGAAAGGCCAGAGAAACATCTACTATCTGGTTACCAAGAAGCGTTCTCGAGATAAGCCGTCTTATGAAGATGTTTGGAAGAGCCTTACGAGATTGAGAGACACGATGCTGGACCAGAATATTGTAGACCTGGCAATCCCAAAATTGGCCTGTGGGCTTGATGGGCTGGACTGGAGAGTTATAAGAAGCATGTTGGAGACAATATTCAGATCCAGCGGCATCAAAATTCTGGTGTGCTGCAACCATCTTCCTCGACCCAACTTGAAGACTGTGGAGTGCTACTTCCATCGAACGTCCAGGTGCAGATATGGAGAATCTTGCAGATATCTTCACACTCCAAGAATGACGTTTCGGGGCGAAACGTCTTTAAGCAGGGGGCAATGTAACGATTTCGAGACCGGCCCTGATCTTATTAATTATGCACCCTCGTTCAACTACAACTGCATATCTGCTGGCGTACGCATCGCCGAGAACAAGCTGGAATAATCGATTGTTCGATACTATTCGAAGAGCCATCTAGATGAAATGTTCTATACTCCTGAATATTCGAGAGCCGTGAATGGAAACTGCTTGGGAGTATATAAGCGGGACAGGCAGAATGGAGAGTTAGTTACAGTTCCAGAGTTCGCTGATAGATAGCCGCAGAAGAAATAAATTGAAATAGCTAGTGAAGTCTATGTTTTAGTGAATAATTGTTGTAAATAGTGTTTTAAATAAATTAGGAAAATTAGTTACTGCAGTTTTACTACAGTATCAATAATAACCGTACATTCAAAAATATGTAGCCGACAAACTATTCTGGAGATTATGCTGATATTAGTTGATTCCTATTCGAAATATAAGGTATTCTTTGAAAAAAGCCATTTTTCTATAAAATTTTGACTTTTTATTCGCCCTGTATACATGAAAAACTATACAACGTTCTCAACATTGAAAAATGTTTGAAATATGACATGCTCTTCCCCTTTCCGATCTTAAAAACAAATGGTTGTCGTACCCCTATTTTTGAACCACCATGTATAAAATAAAACTATGTCATTTAACTTCGAACAAGATTGGGGGAGTTCATCCAAACTGAATCTTCAATTTTCATCAGAGAACTGACACTGGTTGGTTTAAAATTATTTGAATTGGTCTTTTTTTTGTTCACTCTGTGGTAGAGCTCAAAACGAAATCAAGGCGACATTGAGTCATAGTATTCCTAGAATGAATAGTAGTTTTGTCATTTATCGGAAGTGTTGAAAATTCTGAACAGAAAGCCTCACTTTTCATTTTTGACACCTTGTATCTCGATAACTAGTTGGTCGATTTTTTTGTGGCCATGGACACTTTTATTGAGGAAGTCAAAGTCTACAACATATCAAAAATTCAGGAAATGTATCTAGAAGCCATTTTCCCAAGGATGGTGCGGGGTACTTTGTAGAACATTTGTTGATGCCTTTTATTGATCGATAATATACAGGGTGATCCATTTGAAATAGGGATAATTTTGCATACTTTTATTTACAATGTGCTGCCTTTCGTACTCTGTATATCACAGGTCATTCTTAGATATATCGTTTGAGGGAGTCACCAACGTACAATATTTTACCAAAATTGAATTTTAATGGGACTTGGCACAACTTTATAATTTCAAATATTACGGGTGTCGAATTTTGGAGAGAAAAGCTGTGGTGCTAAAAATCTCGTCAACCGTCTTTTTGTTGCAGGACCCTGTATATTTGTTACGGTGAGTAATAACACCCTGTTTTACATGTAGCGCTATCATGTCTGATGGCTGTTATCAACAAAAGTAAGGGATATAAAGATTTTTTCAACAAAGAAATCAACAAAATGTGAATAACAATGCATCATTTCATCTGGTTTCTGAAAGGAAAATATCAATGGAACTCTCGCATTCAAAGGTAATTTTCTAAAAAAATTTCAAACATCACTAGTTATCTATCCCTAAAAAGTCACTGTGCCATTGATACCATCGTCACAGATACTCTATAATAATAATCCAATGAAATTATTCGCTGAGTAACAATTATTATTGCAATGTTGCGGATTATTTCAAATAATATACATTTCCAAACATAGTATTGGAATAAGTCAGCAATGTAAATAATAAAAGTACTTTTACGTGAAGGGTAAAAAAAACATAAAAAACAAAATAGCTGGCCTTCGCGTCCATTCATCATTCAGTTCAATTTCAAGGACCGAACCTAATTGAGCAGCGTCATTAATAGCCATCACAGAGACGAAAAAGTTAAAATCAATGTCAGCAGACCATGAACCAATTAAATTTATTACCTTCACATATGCTTTTAAAAGCTTTTCGTAAAACAAATCCATTCAGAGTCGGTGTGTATAGGTACGTGTCCTTGGTGTAGTCATTTCGATGGTAGCGACAAATGTTTGTAGGTAGTAACATTTGCTACATAGACTTGGATTTCCCGACTGAGAGATTCATGAAAATTTATTTTCCACGTATTGAAATGTGTTGACTTCATAGTCCATACAGAAATTCGATATACTGGGTGAACTACGATCAGTTACGGAAAATTATTCGATGTGCTCTGTCTGAAAACTGAGTGAAATATGAACAAAAAAAATACCGTTTCAGAATCCCTGCCCCTCCTCTTTTATCAAACGTGGAACCGAGGCTGATTCATAGTATTAGAGCACAACACAGCACCGTATGAAAGTTTCGAGTACGAATGACATTCGAGCCGTAGATATATATCAATGTCTATTCAACGATCTAATGAGGATAATACAATGAAATAATACCTCAGTAAACACCGGATTGGCTGAAAATTGCCAAACTGCTTGCATAGTTCTAATGTGCATTAAACCGCGGAGATTATAGGCATAATACGTGACTTGTATTCAAAACATAGGTTGTATGTATGATTCAGTGACGCATATTTGGAGGTTGACGAACAAAAATGCTGTAAATTATCAAGGTTTGCTCTTAAAAGTCACAGAAGTTTTCCATGATAGACTAGGTACACCATTTCATTTTCATTATTTGGCCATACTATACCCAGTTCCTACATGCAACATATACAGGGTATTCCACATTCGATGGCCTATTAGACTTTTCTGGACAACGGACCGACAGATAATTTAAAAAATTTGTCGGCATGGATAATCAAACATGCTCTACTCGTCTAAAATATTTTCATTAATGCAGTGTTGCCACTTGTATTAGAAAGTAGTAGCTACTATGTTATTACCGTGTATTATATAATTTTTGGAATCCTTGTAGAATTCCTTAGAACTTTCCCAGATAATTTCCTACACCTATCTGTGACGGTTTTCGACATAGAAATTATTTTATCAAATTCTTGGGTAAAACCTGACAATTGAAAATTTCCATTTTTTTCACAACGCAAATTTACAAAATATTGTAATTTGGGTCATAGCTGCATAAGGACATTAGGTATTCTGTCGATGAACTGCATATCAGTTTCATCGTACAGGGAGGCTCAGAAGTAACTTCTTTTCGGGTAATTATGAAAATGATTGAAACACAGTTTTTTCAAATGGAATACCCTGTATGTTATAATATTTTCGAATTCAACTAACTAGTTTAGATAAGTTTTATCGACTATGTCATATACCTATCTCTTACCTTTCATTAGATATAAATAATTTCATAATTTTTTATGTCTGTGCAAGTATAAAAATTCAAGAATAAAATCTGATGAAAAATCTATGAAATAACAAATAATAGCTTCATCTTTTTTGAGAAAGGTGTAATGAAATGCATGAACCTTCCTTCATACTAGGTGTAAGACAAATATGATTATATTGACAGTTTGAATAATGAAAAATTAAATTGAATAAATATTACAAAATTTACTTCACAATCATAACTCATTTAATAGTGAAAAAACAAAAAGGCAGTAAACATTGATGGATCGATGTCATTACATGATCAGTCGCTGCTAAGATAAGTTTCGACGGATAGATTTCTCCGTTCCGGATTTGTATTCACAGGCGTTCTATAAACCTTTTCTTTAATTTTTCCCCAGAGATAAAAATCTAGGGGAGTCAGATTTGGTGACCGCGGTGGCCAAATTCAAGGTCCCAAACGTCGTTTCCACCGATCTTCGAACATATTAGTGAGTTCTTCGCTCACTTCACCTGTGCAATGTCTAGGAGCCCTATCTGTCTGATATTAGCAATTATAATATAAGCTTAGAGGTAAATTGTCAAGGAATTCACTCACAGTTGTCAGTAAAGCTCTACATAGAGATGATCAACTAAAACCTATAGAATTTTGCAAAATGCTACTAACATCCCAACTTCTTGAAAAAAATTGTATGGACAGATGAATCAAAATTCTCACCTGAGGGAATATTGAATTGTCGGATTAATCATTTCTGGGCATCATTTCATTAGAGAAAGGGGAATTCAACAAAAATTTAGTTTCAGTGTGTTTTGTATAGTTATGGTTGATGAATTTTCAATTTGCATTAATGAGGAAAACTGAATTACAAAAAATATTTGGATATTCTAGAACAACGCTGAGTGACGTCTGGGACAATTTATCTCTGAACTTATATTATAATTGGGGGGATCAGTTGAATGGGGCTCCTGGACATTGTATACTTGAAATGAACAGATAACTCACTGTTCAGATCCCACTCTCCTAGATTTTTATTTCTGTGTTGAAAGAAAAGAAGAAAAATAAAAAAAAAAAGTTATATCTCATAAACGGAAAGAGACAAGTATAGGACATAGTCGATAAAACTTAATCAAACTGGTTAGTTGAATTCGATAAGATACTCTACAGGGTGTTCCATTTGAAAAAACTGGGTTCCAGTCATTTTCATAATTACCCGAAAGGAAGTATTTCTGAGCTTCCCTGTATGATGAAACTGAGATCCAGTTCATCGACAGTTTATCTAATGGCCTTATGCAGCTAAGACCCAAATTTCAATATTTTGTACATTTACATAATGAAATAAATATAATTTCTCGATGGTCAGATTTCACACAAAAATTTGACAAAATTATTTTTATTTCGAAAACCGTTACATATAAGTATAGGGAATCACCTGGGAATGTTGTTAGGAATTCTACAGGGATTCCAAATATTATATAAAATATGAGGTGTTCCGTTTGAAATAACAAAGTAGCTACTTCTGAGGTATGCTTTCCGGGCTTTGAGGCCGTGGTCGGTTCAACTCCGTGGAGGCGGTTCCACTGGACGTTTCGCTCATAACTGCGGTGAGCATCTTCAGCATAGCTTTAGTCTTCTCGAAGAGCGACGTAAAACTGATACAACGGTTTGAAATTCTTCGCAATTTATAGTCGCAGCCTGGCTATTTTGATTATTTTGTTTCACTTGGGGTGACTGGGTTACCTGGCCGGGTAGTATGTTGCAATTGTCTACCTGTCTAATTAATGAGTTGTGATTGCCTCCTCCTAACTGCTCGATTATGTTATGTGATTGTTTTATCTTCGTGTTTTTCAGGGCTGGGTACCAGGCTTTATTCAGCTTTAATGATTCCTCTTTTCTGTTGAAATTATTTCTGTGTTTATGTATTTCTATGGCTTCTCTATTGAGGCGGGCATGATAATGTTTTGTTGTTGAGATCACTTCATTATTTTTAAACAGGATGTCATGTGTACCTTCTCCATGGGCGTGCAATGCCACGGCAGACTTCTCTGTCTGGGCTAGCCTACATTGCCTGTGGTGTTCAGAGATCCTGGTTTTTACGCTGCGGAGGGTAGTACCGATATATACAGACCCGCAAGAGCACGGTAATCGGTATACACCGGGCGTAGCCAGGTGGTCTCGTGGATCTTTCGCTGAACGTAGCAATGAACCAATTTGTCTGGTCGGCTTATAAATGGCTTTGACGTCGTGTCTCGCCAGTACTTTACCAATCCGGTCCGTGACTCTTTTGATATAAGGAAGGAAAGCTCTGCTTGTAGGCGTTATCGCGTTGTTGCTGTCTTCTCGATGCAACCTAGGGTTACTAGCCATAGCAATTTCTTGCCGGGTGTAGCCATTGGCTTGCAAGGCAATATTGAGATGTCTCAGTTCCGATTTCAGATGGGCCGGCTCACAGATGCGTTGCGCTCTGGTGTTTAGTGTTTTCAAAACTGCACGTTTTTGCCCTGGGTGATGATTCGAGGCTTTGTGTAGGTATCTGTTTGTATGGGTAGGTTTTCTGTAGACTTTGTGGCCCAAAGTCCCATCCGGTTTTCTGATGACCAAGACATCAAGGAAAGGCAGTTGTCCATCTCTTTCTTCTTCCACCGTGAGTTGAATCTTAGGGTGTCGGCTGTTAAGGTGGTGAAGAAACCCTTCCAGTAACCCAGTCACCCCCAGTGAAACAAAATAATCAAAATAGCCAGGCTGCGACTATAAATTGCGAAAAATTTCGAACCGTTGTATCAGTTTTACGTCGCTCTTCGAGAAGACTAAAGCTATGCTGAAGATGCTCAACGCAGTTGTGAGCGAAACGTCCAGTAGAACCGCCTCCACGGAGGTGAACCGGCCGTGAAAGCCTTCATTCTATGCTCAAAGTAGCTACTACTTTCTGATTTATTTTATACGGGCATGTTTGATTATCCATGCCGACAAATTTTTAAAATGATCTGCTGTTCCGTTCTCCAGAAACGTCTAATAGGCCATCGAATGTGGAATACCCTGTATTAAATGTTGACACTATTCTACACTATTGTTTCTGCAATTTCTACAAATATATTATGTCCGTTTTTGGATACTGAACTGGGAACCTGATTTTTTCTTTATTTTCGATTATTTTGATTGTAAATGCTCATATATTACGTTTTTATCTCTCGTTACTCATCGAAAGGTATTTACTTCAAGTTTGTTCACACGACGCATGTATCAAAGATTCAACAGGGTGTCGTAGTTTGAGCAGAGAAACCCTCATGTGAACGATTCATTTTTATTACACGCATTTATTTAGCTTCACCTGTATGTATGTTTATAACCGACTCCTTTAAACTAGATTTAACGGTCAGATTTAATTGAAATTTTGTACTCTTATATCAAGAACCGGTGACAATACGTAAATTTGATGGGTTATCGATCAGGATCGCCAGAATTAAACAATTTGCCTCTCATATACTCTGTGTGAGAGCCTTCGCCAGAAATTTAAAAATCCGCGTCGTGGGTGGGTAATTAATGCGCCTGCTGCCTTTTTAACAATAAATTGAGAACTAAAAAGTGCAAAATTAAATATAGTTAAAAAAACTTAAAAACATTGAACTAAAAAGCGTGAAGCGCTTTGCTACTATAATTTTTCATTTATTATTATTTTCAGCCTATATGAACAATTATTTTTTACTTCTGTGTTTTGAAAGCGTTTTCTTTAGTTTTGTCAAACTATATTTTGTTTAAATATACCATTAATTAGGAAGATAATGTGAGAAGTAGATGTTGAAAGGTATATGAATTTTGAGGAGAATAGAGGGGAGCTTTACAAAGTTACTATAAAGACGTGTCTATCAAAACTGTCACTCCACCACAGCACTGTTGATTATTATTCCAAAGGTGCTAATCAGTTATCATTGCTTCATTGCCCCCCAAACATATTTTTTGCAATTTTGTGCGAGTTGAAAATAAAATCTTTTTTGTCTGTTCTTGTGCGTTCTTTCAAAGGCCTTCTATCGCACGACATTCTATTGGAAAAACTACTAAGCTATGGCATCAGGGGCTTTGCTCTGAATTTCTTCGAATGTTACTTGAGTGAACTGCCCCCTTTTCTACCTCATCTATATAAATGAGCTACTTTTTACATTCCACCAAAGAGAAGCGTTTTTTTTGAAGATGATACAACATTTATTTGTCGTAGTAATAATGTTAGAAATATGTCCACGTTATCAAATGAAACAATGGTCTTAGGAAAAACCTGGTTCACTTGTAATAAACTCAAACCTAATGTGGCAAACAGTTAGTCCATTCGTATATCTTCCAAATCAAATCTCATTCGAAGCAGCAGTGTAAAATTACTTGGCATGCACCTATATGATAGACTCAACTGTTTCATCATGGTGAACATTGCTGCCCTCTCTTCATGAGATTTCAAATAATGCCTCTTCCTACTTTATTTATATACTCGTGCTTACCTGAAATTCATGAAACTAAGCATAAATACGCGGCTCAATCTGAAGTTCACATTACATCACAGACACAAATTTCAACTCCTAGGTTTAGTTAGACTTCAGATATCAGATGTCGCAAAAGAACTCTCTGAACCTACCTCTATAGGATGGAGAGTATGGTTTTAATTCAATTTGAGATGTAAATTAAAACTAATGTTAATGAATTTCTTAATTTGAACAAGAATGAATTTCAATGCATGTGATGGACACTCCACACCTGAGGTAGGTACATTTAATTCAAATTATATTTTGATATGTTATGTTTATTCACACTGTGTCTTTACATTTATATCTATTATTTGTGTGGTATTCTTGACGTTCCACTATTATTGGTGTTGTATATTGTAGGTCAGGTTTGGTCTCCTGTGATCCTCTACGTCCGATTTCAGAATACGTTGTTCTATTGTCTCTGAAAATTGTTTATAATATAGGAACTCTGCTAGAAAAAATCCTCTTTATCATATGTTGTTCATCTTCTTATCTCTGCGAAGAGAATTAGAACAACAAACTGGAATACCTAGAATGAAGATTGCTTCAATTATCTTGGTATATTCAGTAGTAATATTACGAGAGCATCAAAAATAATCAATTACACTTCCGAGTCACGAGACATATTCTGCGAAATACCACGAGTGCGTTATCTCGATTACACAACGAATATTCATGAATGAATATGTTTTGTCACTCATTAACAAACGTCTACAATATCTTACTATAACAACATTCACATTGTTGACAGCAGCGAAACACCAAAACGGTTATACAACGTCGTCAAGGGTATACTTGCTTTCGTGATAACTACGTAAAATGTCCTGTCGCTATTGGCTTATTTCATAATGAGTTGTATAATCGAGGAAATTATCGAATTACCTAGGGCCAGTTCCACAGGTTACACTTAACGCTTTAAGTGTCACTTGCAGTTAAGAATTCCATAGAATTATGTTGAATGGTATGTCAAATATATCAATACTTTCACATTCTGACGAATTGATTCATAAATTTAAAATTCGCTCAAAGCACTATAAGCGGAAGTGGATCGGCCCCTAGTATCTGTCTGGTGTGGAACTGTATCCACCAAAACTGTTATCTACCATCTACGGGCATTCACCTTCCGAATCGGTAGTGAATCATCGATTGATGTGAAAGAATTCAGCTGAGTTTTCGCTTTTCTTCCGGTACAGTGGTCATTTGGGAAAAGGTGATCGGAAACTCGTATATCCATATCGATATAGAACCAGTTGAATTTATGATCATCATATGAATCAACAGAGCTCTCGATTGATTTATTGTGACTTTGATTGATTATTTGTACCTCAGAATGCTCACTTGATTCCACTTTCATAAATGGAGACAGCTGAAAGGGTTGCTTTTATTTTCTATTTATAGTAAATGGGTTGATTTTGGCTTTGTTGGTTTTTGTTCGTTTAGTTTTATGATTCGGAGATAGAACGAGGCGTAAAGAAAATAAAAACTGAGGTCGAGAAGTGAAATATAGTGAAATAAAACAGTTAGTTGTTGAACGTTCTCAAATATATCGAAGTGAAAGCAAGACGACATCGCCAGAGAGAGGAAAGCGCTACGCTTCGATAAAGTCGCGCTCATTGTCGCGGCTGAATTTGCTGGAGAAATAAAACAATTCTTATCTTCAAAGTCCTATAATCAATAGCTATAAAGAAAAATGTTCATCTCATCAAATTGATGAACTAAATCGTTATTTTAGTCTTTCGTATAATAATGTTGAAATTTTATTTCATTGGAAAAATTATCCATTGTTCACTTTTTTAGTACCATTTGATTATGAAGCATTCATTCAACCTTCTCCCAACACTCTAAAAAAACGAAAAAAAAAAAATCTGGCTTATAATAAAATCTTGTCTTGCCTGATACCATAAGATATGAAGGTCAGACATTTAAGTGAAGCCAATCATGATTCACTTTTATTAATTCGATGATGTGATACAATTTCTTTTGTAGATATTGATTATAGTACTTTGAAGAAAGGATAGTTGTTCATGTCCCTAGAAAAGTTATCAAAAATATTTTTTCTACGCCCATGTCTGTAAACGTCAAAAATCGCACTGTCAACATTCCTTGTAAATGACATTTAACAATAACATGCACGAAATGAAATCTCATAACATACACGTGCGTTTTGAAAAGAAAACTTAAATTTCTTGGTTTAATTGTATTACAATCAAATGTTTATTTACGTAAGACTTTATTTGGTCTATTTACACAAATTTAGTCAATTAAAATACATAAAAACCTTTAGCATTAGCGAGATAATATTTAGGATTGAAAGAGTGATGTCCCTAAATGTAGGCAGCACGTTATGCAATTTCTTCAAAAATAGGACACGTTTTCTTAAGTAGCATGCTATGAAAATAAATGTCATGTCATTTACTATTATAGGTACTAATGTAATAAAGTTCAAATCATTGCGATGTTTTTTATTTAATGGAAGAAAATGAATGGGCGTAGAAAAAGTATAGTACGTTACACGAGTTGTAAGCGGATTCGTGCATAAACTTTTTCATTTCGTGCGTAATGGGTTACTTACAACTCTCGTTACGTAATATACTATTACAACTCACATACGAAAATTAACGTGATAAAATGAATGCCCATAAATATGCTGCTGCACAATCGAGCACGACTTTATCCATGAAAATAAACGTTTGAAGGGTTTTACTGATACTACTTTTTGAAATAAAACACATTGTAATAGCTTGACATATGGGTCGGGGGGGCACACAACTGAAAATTTTTAAGTGGCATTTGGGGTCATGTGTCACATCGAAGAAAAGATAATTCAATTCTCTTTTCAACCATCTGAACTTTTGAGAATTTAGTTTTATTCAAAAACATTTCTGTCCCGTTATTTCACATCAAACCATTCAAACGTTATCGTGGTCAAGTAAGGTAAGGGATTCAGATCCGCACTTATTCTGACAGTTCAATTGTATATTGTGAAAAAACGTGAAAACAAATTTCCAAAAAATTCAGATGGTTGAAAAGAGAATTGAATTATCTTTTCAACTATGTGACACATGACCCCCAATGCCTTTTAAATTTTTTTGGTTGATGTGCCCGCCGCGCCATTTATCGAGCAATCACAATGTGTTTTATTTCAAAAAGTAGTATCGCTGATACCATCCAAACGTTTTTTTATGTTTGTACGTCAAACCGTTTGAAAGTTAATATGGGGGGGGGGGGGGCTAGTGAAAGCCGCACTGTATATTCTCCATGATTGTTTGGATTTGTAGTTGGCCATGACGACGTGATCGTTGAAGTATGTTTTGGTAACTCTTCAAAGACTTGAATAGTGGTAAAATATCATTGAATCATTGAAATGAAAGTTTATTAATTTCTATGTGTCTGGGTCAAAGTTTTTCGTGAATCCGTAGGTAGTTACCTATATTTTATGTCTGATTCATTTATTTTCAACCTTTTTGAATTCTATGACGTTTTAACAATAATTGTTTTCTTTCCAAATTCCTATCGAATTCCCGTCAACTTGATATTCCGAATCATACTCAACGGTCGCTATCCTATTCAAAGAAAAATATGATTTTCACCTACTAATAAATATATTTATGTCTACTAATATATACTAATATACATTTTTTTTTCAGGTAAGGACTTCCAACATTCTAATGTACCAATTTGACGAATTGTGTCGGGATATACTTTGTTTTCAGTAAGTATATTATAGGTGCCGATTAGTATAAGCTTTTGTGAAATTTTTTGCTTCAATTTAAAATTAATCTTTTCATGAAGGCAAAAGACCTAACACTGATAATGAATGATAATTAATTAATCCGGTATTCCTCATAAATAAGTATTTTCGGAAAAGGGGTCATGTGGAATGTTACAAAATTAATTTCAACATTCGTAGTTTCAACATTTCATTTTCCATTTAGTTCTCTGTGAGAACAAAACAGAAATTTGTCAATTGAAGTAATTTTTATTTTTTCTAGACTGGTGGAAGGCGGTCAAATAAATGCTACAAAATATACTTTCATATTCTACGTATTCAACTTTTCCTTATCTTATTTGAAAAAAAAACCCAGAAAGATGTCAACTGTTGTTTGATACTTTTTTTTTTATTATTTTAATACAAAATCAAATTTCACTAGAAATGTGATCAATGGATAACCTTTCAATGAAATACAATCTCAACATTAATATAAATTATGATGAACTCTCATTAATTCGATGATAACATACACAGTTTCCTTTGAAGCTATTGGTTATAGTGCTTCGAAAATAAGATAGGTTTTCATCTCCCCAGCAAATTCATCCATAGTATATTACGAGTGCGGAAAGTGGAAAATACCCACGAGTGTAAAAATCACTCTTTTTCCTACGATCACACGATTATTATCCAACTAATTAATAAAGGTGCTAGTGACATTTGTTCCATTTCAACTAAATTCGTCTATTTTGAATACTCAATTAATCTGAAATGATTAATATTTTTTTTTACATAATACCTACGAGATCAAAATCATAACATGACGCACTTTACAATTGATAGTTATTACAAATATGAAATATTCCATAATACTAGGTAGACCTAACTTTATTAGATATGGCCAATTAGCTCAGTTGGTAAAGCGATGTGATGGTTATTTTATTTTATTTTATTTATCTTGAACCTGAACCACCAATCGCTAGTACGCGTAATTGAATCCCTTCGGTGTCAATTTTTTTATTTTATTTTGAATTTTACTTTTCAAATAAATTGTTTTTTGAGTTCAGAAATTTTAAATTTGATAGCTTGAAGCGGTAAATCTAAACAGAAATTACGCATTTAACAGCTTATCCACACGCGTGCGGTTTACTTTCCGCACATTAGCGGAAAGCAATTCTACGCAGGTTTGGATAAGAGCCACTTTCAGTGCGATATACGTTACTTTTCTAGGTGGTCGAAGAAAAAATAATGTGATGCATTTGATAGTTACTGTTAGTTGTCAGATAAAAATAACTAAAGTTTCACAACCTGTCATTCTTGCGTATTTGGAAAAAAATCGAATAATATGAAGTTGTCAAACCTGTGGTCGAAATTTTCTTTATGTTAAAATCAATTTTGCTGTTTACCTTCCGATGACCAGCCTTTTGTTTATACACGGATGACCAAAGGTGGTCATAAATTAACCCATTTGTTTTAGAAAATGAAATAACATATTCATTGATAATTTCAAAATTTGTATGATTTTATTAAATGATTTAGTGCAATTTAAGTACCAGAAGAAAAGTCAGAACATCATTCTGAACTTATAAATTTAGATATAATTTGAAAATATACACTAGTGCAAAATTGATTGATATTTTAAAAAAGCGATTATTCCCAATTATCATTATGATGGTCTCAGTTTGAGATTAAATCTTATGGTTTTGTATAATTGTAAGTGATATAAAATAACAGGAAGTTTTTCTCATTCTTTCATGATGCTCTCCTATCATATAGTTACATCAACTACATCCATCAATTCATAGATGTAGAGATTTTCAATTAATATAGGTACTGAGAAAAGGATAATAATGTAGTAAAAATGCACTAAACTCATTTTGCTAATTTACTTAAAACACTACCCAAACAATTATTCAACTAAAACATTGACTTCATTCACTAACTATTTCAAATTTATTTTCACTGTCGCTGTCTGTCTGCGAACTCTGGAACTATATCTGCAACTCTCTGTGACTATCTCTCTGCCCTCTGCTGTCGAGCGCCTTATATACCCGCAAGCAGATTCTATTTACAGTTCTCGATCCATCGAGTCTACGGCGACTCCTTAGGTGTCTCTCGAAACTTCGATTCGATTCCTCAGAAAGTTTGCCTTTCTTCTACTCGTGACTAATGTGTTTGCGAGCGGAGACCTTGTCGACTTGTCGAGGGTGCATTATTAATGAGGTGATCAGGGCCGGTCTCAAAATCGTTGCAATAAGAAAACGGGTCACTCTGCATGTATAGTAGGTCGTGGTGTTACAGCGTTTGCTTCCCACCCAGGCGGCCCGGGTTCGATCACCACCGCCTGCCACTGAGCTAAAGTGGTTCGGAAGCTCTGCTCTGCTCTCCATAAACCTGAGTGATTCTTAAAAACAAATTTTCCAAATTAAGATGGAGTGAGTTTCCCTTGATTCAGTTTTTGTAGTCGATTCAACCTATACATGTTTGTTTATAATGAACTATAATGATTTTCAGTTGTTATTTTTTTTCTACGACCACATGCTGTTGATGTTTGAGACAATGTTGACACTCCACATAGAGATTTAATTAAAATGATTTTTACTCTTACTATCTTATTTTGAACTAAACCCATGACATATTAGTAGGTCTTGGGTCACTCGTAGGTTTTACATTTCTGGGAGTTCATGGGTTGCCATGCACTTCAGATATAATATACATATCGATGTCCACATTCCATTATTAGAAAAAAAATGAAGTTTTTAAGTAGGTATATTTAGAAAACACCCTATGGATGACAATTATTATGAACCTTGTAAAATTCCTCTTTCCGTTTGAAAATGGAAACTTATATCTATGCTAGACGATCATTCTATTACAGCTTCTTCACTGATCACTTCAAGAAACTTTGATTAGCAAAGTTGAGACATAACGAAGGTACGCTGCGTTGTCCAGTATAGCAAACTATCGTAGCAGGAGACCCTCTCCCCCCGCATAGGTGACACACCTCTGAGTGACTCCGTTGCTATGACGATCGTCGAGTAGGCGCCATCATAAACACTCATTGTTGTGATGCGGTGTAGCCCGGTAAGTGGCTGCAGGACGTCGCAGGATAAAAGGGTGCCGTTACGGGGATAAGGGGGTCAAAATCTCTCCTGCCGGACCTAAATTGGATTTCATCGGTAGGTAAGGTTAAGGGGCTGAATTCGAAGGTAGAGGTGAAAGACAGGACCGTTGCCGGAAATTAAAAGTTGGCGGTGAAATATCATCGATAGCGTAGCGTTACTATTTGAACCTTCTAGAATATTATCCGTTTAGAATGAGCAGCAAATAATGTATTAAATCCATTAGCATCCATTCTTTGAATGTGTTTCGTTTGAATGCTCACACATATGAAATTTTTAACTAAATTAGCAGATTTATGTTTGTGGAATAATTTCAGTGATATCGTTATGAACTGCTGTTTCATAGCAAGTGTATTCCTATTATTTGATTCAGTAATTGAATTGAAAATTGCAATGCTTCAGTGAACATTTTTGAATGACAATTATTCAAAAAGCGAAAAGCCTAAATTTTCATGCATCAATAACTGAAGGTACACTTTTATATTTAGCAAACAAAAGTTTACGAAATACCTTCCAACGTTCTCTTGTCAGTGAGTAAAACTATGATCATATTCTTTTTGTACAAGGTGGCTTATCGAAAAATTACGGCACGACAATTACAGGCTGGGAAAGACCTTATCCACAAAATCCAAAAACACTTCAAGTTTGTTTGACAGGGGAACAACTTTTAGGGTGCTATCCTCTAAATGTTTTCAAATGAGAATGAGGGTCAAATGATACTTCATAGAAAAAGACTTTTAATTCTCTTCATTGCTGATTAGTTTTCGAAAATCGATCCACTCGTTTAGAAAATATGGAGCATTGAAATACCAATTATACGTTCCAATTTTACTTACAACTTTATCGTATTTTTTCAATGAATTCCTTCAAAAGAATTTGCTGCTTTGCTGGTTTCTAACACTTTTTTGTGAGAACACAATTATCCGGTTTGTGTTTCTCATTTTAGAGCCACCATCAGCCCGTCATACCGGAAAAGTGGGTAGGAATTGGTGTTATGGATTTTCTGCAGGCTGTATGCCTCAGCGAACACTTCCCAAGGCGGTGAGGTCCATAGTTTTGCCGTTCGTTTTGGAAGAACGAGCTCTGGTTTTCCCGTGGAAGGGTAATGCTGATGGTAATACCAAGCATCAAATGGAGGACTGGTATGGATACTTATCCCTATTCAGTTCGTGCAAGTTTCTTCCCCGTTCTCTTCTGCTTTCACGGATTGATATTAGGTAGCTCTCGACAAATTATTGATCTGAAGAAGAAACAGTGTTGGTGCTATAATAGATATCTGTGGAATACCAACAATTATGAATAGTTTTGGATGAAATTCCATCAACCACCACATAAATGAATTTGTCTGAGAGAAAGTTAGATTGAAAGGAATAAAATAAGGGGGGCAAGCTTTAGGATATAATTTTGACGAGAAGTCCCTGGTGGCAAACGCGATTAAACGACTTGAAAATGTCTAATGCAACGGCCAAAGCTCCACCATATCTTTTAAAAGTATAGCGATTTACATATGTTAGCCATGAGCAAGCAGGTCTTACTAATTGATCTTTGATATCAGAATCTATATTGTCGATTCACAATTCCTGAGCGTTCTAGATAGTAGTTTTCATGGCCTTCAGACAGAGGTTGAATAAGTTGCAAAAAACTGGTGTTAGTCCAGGGGCACATTTCTTGAGGATGAGGATGATCGGCGCTACTTTGTTCATGTGAAGACCCAGCAAGAGAAGTTTGATAGTTCGTTATGATTCATGTCTAGTATCGGAAATTGAACGTTGAAGGAACATTTTTGTGGTCGTCTTTTTCAACCGTCCGCCCCTGTGTACTCCTGAGGGAATCTTCAAAGTGATGAACACAAGATAAAGGAACGGTAAATGAGAACGGTGTTAGGCCGTGATAGATTCTCGGAATTGGACAGAGACCCGCCATGGCAAGACAACGGGGGAAACTAACTACACAGGTGCTGAAGGGAGAGTGAGATGTTTGTTGGGAATTCGATCACGTGCACGCACCTTCGCAGGAAACAACGCGGGAATGATGGCGATTAAATAAAAGTGAAGTTCATTGGCTTCGATATATTGCGGATTTCGGTTGATTGGAAGAAAGTTCTAGTAGGTATTTCGGAGAGCGCTATTGAGATAGTGATAGCAATGATTTTCATTCTGTGTGACTGAGCAGTATGGCAAATTCCAGACTGACGACAGTTGATACCATTAAACACAATTCATGTTGGTTTTCATTTATTTTTCAAAGTAGACTGAGAAATGAGTTAAAACAAATTGTAAATTGATTCGAAAAGTTGTTGATTGAGTATTCAAAAATGCCGGTGAACAGTTAAATGTGTATGGGGTGTTTATTAAGTACTTATACAAACTCCAAAGGGTAAATCATTGACTAATTTCAAGATGAGAAGTTCATATGAACATGTGTCCGCAAAGTAAAGCTAGGTTCTTAGCAAAGTAATGCTAGGGGCAATCGATTTTGAGAAATTTGCAAATGTATGCATTGATATAGGTTATGGGGTAATTTAATAGGCGCCACATGAAGTTGCTCAGAACCTAACAAAACTTAGTATGTGATGGATCTTGCTAAAATTACCAACTATTTTTCTGCAAAGATTTAATACTGGGTAAGTATGTATTTTGAAAACTTAATATTATTTCAATGCATCTTGATGAAAAAAAAAGGTATTTAGTTCAGCGAGATCTATCAAATACTCAGTTTTTATCATGGTCTGACGCATAAGTGACCCCATAACATGCATCAATGCAGAAATTTGCAAATTTTTCAAAATCGGTTGCTCCTAGCAAGTATACCTCTTATTCTAAGAGAAGGTGTAGGGATAAGATTTGAATATAAAAAATCTCAAAAGTTCACTGTCAAAAAAATAGGTACCAATTTTTGATTCCTCACCTCAGCGAAACCAGTTCACCAGATTTGGTGCGAAAAAAATTTTGTTTGCAAATGTTATTCAAAATAATTGAAAATGAAATTCCATCTTCAAAACCCTGTATCTCCGAAAAGAAACGTTTACGGACACATATTCATGAGAATTTTTTATCTTGAAATTAGTCAAAGATTTGCCCTCTGAAGTTTGTACAAGTAATTAATAAACTCCCTGTGTAACAAAATAATAAGTTAAGTGGTATGGAAAATCTATCAATAGTAATCGATTCATTAAGTTTCTTATCATACCGATAAAATCAAAATGAATATGATCAACAATCAGAAAACCAGGGTTGAGAAGTTATCTCATACTTCTTTGCAAATTATATGTTTGAATTCCTATTGATATTCTTTCGCGAATAAAATAATTATTTTCAGTAGGTAGGTACTACTTCACAAAACATGTCCTTTCATATTCCGGATATAATAACCCATGATACCCTAACAAGATCTATTATATGACCTATCTCCAAAATGAATAAATTTTCTCAGAAATGATGCAATAAAAATCAAAAACTCCAATATCTACCATGTTCAAATCGAATATCGTTTATGATATTCCTTGCATAGACTGTGAACAAGTGTATATTTGCCAATCTGAACGAATGCTTAAACATCGCACTAATTCACATAGAGATAAAGTCCATGGAATTGACTGTGATAATACGAAAATTTTTGTTGTTGAAAGTAATTTAAGATGAGGGCAAAAAGAATTGAGTTTTATATATACATACATTTTACAGAAAAACAAATATATTTTTTCCCACAGACGTCCTCCTTGAATTTATTCTTTTATATAATTTTTTTTCTCATCCTATATACACCATTCATCTGTCACACATTCCTCTCTCTTTCTGTATTTTTTGAAGTCGTCATTATTTTTTATGTTTATTGAAATTTTTTTTTTCTGTCGACCTTAAATTAACATGTCTGATGTTCTTCAATGCAAACGAAATCAACCTTTAATGATCCCTTTTAATGGCAGTTTTGTCATTAACGCATGATTTTTCGAAATCGACCATTTATGATACATATTAATGTTCGATTTCGTATAGGGCAGCTATAAAACGCGAGTATACAGAGGTGGACTTTTTCTGTAACTTCTTTCAGTTTCTTTAATTCTACCATTATAAATGTTAATATTCAAATAATTAAAAGATGGTCATTGATGTTCCGAGTTTTACGTATCTACTAAATTATTATAATCAACGCGATGATCTCGAGCATTAAAGCGCTCGCTTGGCGTTTAAATATCACTATCATTAATCGCCCTCATTAATATACTAGTTGATTGAATAACTATTAATTTCACATTATTGAGTATTACTTAACTGTTGTACCACATATTCATCCACCTTATATTGTAATTATAGTCTTGATAAAGATAATAAAGGATTTCGAAAGCTTGACTTAAAAATCGAAGATTAAATAACTTCTTTCACGACGAGCGATCGTAAAAAATGCGTCATCAATTTATGTTCGAAGAAATCACACATCCTCTATCAAACATCTCTTTCTAACAACCGCTATGAGCGATTGAAAATTGGTTTACATTTGTCTGCTAAGCTAAGAATTATGGTATTGTGGTGATGACGCACGGGTAAAGATATAATAATCGAACTATATGTGGAGAACCATTCAAAATAAAAACTCGATATTTTGTGGTAGTGGGTTTTACAATATACTTTCTCAACTTAAATATTTTCAACTTCCGGCCTATTTTCGATATACCGGAAGTAGAGGGCAACTTACTCATTTCCAATGGAACTCCCTGTATTTCATTACATTTTTTAAATTTCCCATCAGATTTTATGCTCACTTTTGTGTAACAATGACTAAACCCAAATTTGTTAATTTTCTAGATATTGATTTTTTTCTGAAAAATTTGAGAGTTACAACACTACTCCGAATATTTTGGAAAAGCTGTGAATTACGCCTAAATTACAATTTCGTTGTTCTCATTGTTTACGAGTGGCTTTCTTTTGGTAATGACAGATAAAAAGAGCCAAAATTCGGCAGTTTGCTAGACGTCTCCTCAAAATATTTTTATTAGGTCTGTGGAGATTTGGGAATCTTTAACACGACAAGTTCTGTCGATTATCTTACTGTATTCGCCATAAATAATTATTTTAATCAGGCTATCTTCATTAGAATACCCTAAACGAGATACGTTTGGCACAAATAGAACTAGGAAATACACGTCAGCTACAGCTCATCAAATTCTGACATATTTGTGGTATAATTTCATTTTTTTTTAAAAGCTTTCTTGGTTTGGTATTTATATATTTCAAATGTTTTCCAAAATCGGATATATCTTGCTAGGGGTGTATTTTAGATATAGGGTATTTTTCATGAATTAGAATTTTTTTCCGTAGTATCCAAAAACAATACAATAGTGTATGGTTTCTATAGAAAAAATGGTGTTTTATCAGTTTTCTCGTAAACTAGATAGGACTGAAGATCAGCATGAGTATATAGTTAGGAGAATTTCAATGAACTTGTTATCATCTTCAAAAAAGCATGGTCTAATTGGAGTACAGTGGCAGATCTGAAATATTTGATAAGAAGAGAGTAGGTCCCAAAATAGAACCATGTGGAACTCCCGAGATGACTTGATGTAGATCACAATGACTGAACCAACCTTACTTTGAAAACTCTGTCTGAAAGTAATGATTCAATCCACTTGAGCAGCTGAATGCTTATCCTGAATTGTTCAAGTTTGTAAAGTAAAATGCCTTGGAAAAGTCGAGATATATCATTCATTCATATTATTTCAACGGCGGTTAAAGCAAAAAGTGTAAGAGGTCATCTACAATTCCGCCCTAAAAAGACAAATGGCAGTAAGTGATAATTTTGAAAAACTATAACCTTACCGTGACTGAGTATGAAGGAATAGTAAAAATTGCCTCTCCGGTTTCATTTCATTAGGCTATTATTACGTGAAGACCTTCAAGTTTCAAAAATTTTGATTTATCTCGGTTCAATGTTTTATCACTTACTGGGCAGAATTACTCTCACCATAATTTTGAAACATAGAACACCATATGTGTACATATGTGTAGTTCCCAGGATGTTTCATCATTCTATTTTCAGAATTATTCAAAAGTGCTTAAGTACTGCTCAGTGCTCGAAATTTATAAGCACTATATGAAAATTCTCAGTGCTCGCGAGCACTTTATCATTGAATGTGCTCAATGATTAGTGATTAGTGCTTGAAAGCACTTTTGAAACTACTTTTGAGCCAAACAACTTCCCAAAATGTTTGTGAGGATCGAAGCGGGGATAATATGTTTATGCTGGTCATTTATTCCAAATGAAGAATTGACCTGTGATAAGAGTTTTTCTAGTTTATTGTCATGCTGGAAATGAATTGATTCGCGAGTTTCGTCTCAAAATCTATCACTTAAGAATACAACCATTGACTTGTTATGAATTAATTTGAGCTACTGAGAGAAGTGAGCAAACCATTTTCGGAATTATTATTTTGATGATCGTCATTAATCTGGCGGTGTGAGGTTGGTTCGATTCCTGGCTGAGGCAACCATTTTTCATTTTAATCCTAGAAGTGAATTTGAAATTATGTATAAAGACCAGGAAGAGTCGTTCACCAGGCACTGTCGGGTTCACATTAATAGTGCTCCTCCTAAGACGGCGTATGGGGTAAGTAACACAACCTAAAGGAACACTTTCGGCTAACAGGTCAACCTAGGTCAACGGTCATTCGAAATCGAAGGATGTCGATAAACTACTACTGATCAGCATCATCTGCCCACTTCAATATTACAATTATGGTACATGCTGTAGTAGGAAACCAATTATTCAAATTAAAGTTCCATATAAATACATCCTGTGTGATCGAATATGTTAGCTCCCAGCATGTTTGTTTATTCACAGACTGATTAATTGACGGCATAAAGGTAATGAATGTCTCGTTTGTGTAAACCGGTGTGTCAAAAGAGAAGCTAAACGGCTTTGCATCTAAATATAGCCCTAATTTGAATCGTGCGAATGTTGAAAGAAATAAGAAATCAAGTCAAGTGTATTCCTCAGATTGAATGTTGATATATAGTTACATTTTACTTTTATTTTCAACTAAGAATCTGATATGGAAGGGTAGGGGGCGTGTTATATCTCGTTTGAAAGGTATTTTATTTCTTCATTTGACGAGCATTAAGAAGTTGGTCTACTTAATAATAATTATAATTACTGGTTAAGAAGTTATGTAAATGAGGGACAAAGAAAATTCAATAGAGAATAGCTTCTTGAGTAAGTGGCATCATTTCTAAAACTAGCAAGAAGACATTTGACTCAATTATATGATTTCAAATTGAAAGTTGATCTCGGCTTGAAAAGTATAATAAGTACCATGATCGGAAAATACCGTTATGCATCATGGTACAACTTTTCGAAATTGCACATTTTTTAAAAACATGCTGGGACTCAGAAATGATGATAGATATCGATATGCGGTTTTCACCATTATGTTTGTCATAAAATTTGACCTCAGACACAGCTAGCTATCACTGGAAGACTTGGATTGGATATGTTTCAATTTCAAAGTGAAAGGTAGACGTGATTCTAGGTATACAGGGTATTCCACATTCGATTAGACGTTTCTGGAGAACGGAACAAGCATCTGAGCTACTGAGTTTTTGGTTTTTCAGTATCAAATGTGTTATGGTTGTGAAGTAAATTTTGTAATATTAGCTCTGGTGTAGAATGAATTCAATTCATTTAATTTTTCATTATTCAAACTGTCAACATAATCATATTTGTCACACACCCAGTATGAGGGAAGGTTCATGCATTTCATTACACCTTTTTCAAAAAAGATGAAGCTCTTATTTGTTATTTGATAGATTTTTCACCAGATTTTATGCGAATTTTTATTCTTGCACAGACCTCAAAAATTATGAAATTATTTTCATCTTATAAACGGTAAGGGATAGGTATATGACATAGTCGATGAAACTTATCCAAACTGGTTAGTTGAATTGGGAAATAATATAATATACAGGGTGTTCCATTTGAAAAAACTGAGTTTCAATCATTTTCATAAGTCTCCGAAAGGAAGTTACTTCTGAGCCTCTCTGTATGATGAAACTGATATGCAGTTCATCGACACAATACCTAATGGCGTCATGCAGCTATGACCCAAATTTCAATGTTTTGTAAATTTGCATTGTGAACAAAATTTATTTTTTCAATGGTCAGGTTTTACACAAAAATTTGACAAAATAATTTTTATCTCGAAACCCGTTATAGATAGATATAGAGAATTATATGAGAAAGATGTAAGGACTTCTACAAGGATTCCAAAAATTATATAGTAATTATATGGGGTGTTCCATTTGAAATACCAAAGTAGCTACCACTTTCTGATACAAGTGGCAACACTGTATTGATAAAAATATTTCAGACGGGAAGGAATTTTTAAAATGATCTGTCGTTCTGTTCTCCAGAAACGTCTAAAAGGCCATCGAATGTGTACCATTTAAAGTATATAATGTTATCCCAAAATTTCAAATATAAGTGTAGATCTGGTATCACCGTTCCGATACATTTCCAAATTATCTTAAATATGTCTATCATACAACATTGTGATATTCTTTTTGTGTAAAGGTAGTAGATTTTCTTAAGAGCTATGACTCATACCGTCGCAGATAAATAATTTACGTTTTAGCAGTGAGTGTGAGTGAGTTGTTGCCTGTAAGCGACGCGCAGATATATTCAAGGTCATAGCTCTTAAGAAAATGCACTACCTCTATTACAAAAGTTATACATTGGAGCAACTATCTTGTGGCACTCGGTATATTGACTCTTTTACTCACTTAAGTTTCGGACTTTTACATTTGATCTCGACTTCTCATCAATCCCATGAATCACCTGGATAATGATCAATAATTTCGCCACCTCTCTCGCATTCCGTAAACAAGCCCGTAAACAAAACAAATACCTTCCATATATCCAAAGTAATAACTACATTAATGAGGTAAACGATCTAACGAACGGTCGTTAGCGCAGTTACTTCTAAATAATTATACCTATAAGAAGTTTAGATGAAGTGAATAACTTTCAAGATGGAGGTTATTGCTTAAATCATGTTAATTATGATTGATGATAAACAGGAGAGTATAACTGAAGGCTTGGTTTGAATTGTACGGAGTGCTCTCGAGTAGCTGCATTAAATTACCGTTCGCTCTTGGAAATGCGTAAATGTTAGATTTGTTAGTGTCAAACAAATTAATTTATGGGAGTCGGTGGAAGTATCAACCAAGAATTCGTGGAATCGGGACGTTAAACAATTTATGTTATTATGGAGATGACCAAATTATTGACTCCATGCAGATTTCATTTCTGATCATGTAGTGGTATTGAATGCGGCATTTTGTAATGTATGGAAATCCTTCATTCAAGTACATGAATGTATATTTCGTAGCCAGGATAATTTTCTTCTGCCTATTACCATTATTCCTATACTTCTAATTTGCCCTGAAAAATGAGCCGAAAGTAGTAACGTTCCCAACGTTTCGAAATTTGGTTTGGAAATATTATCAATAGAAAATACTACTGCAAAACACGGATACCAACCAGAACATTTACTTCTTTTGTACGGATATGACATTCCGAATACAACCATGCAGGTATCACTTGTCATTTTTTGTAACCAACATTTTTTTTATTCAGTTTGTGGTCGAGATTGATATGAATACGTTCAAATCACTAATTTCAGTCCAAAAAATTTTGGAAAATTGTAACTGTTTTAGCTCAAAATGTATTTACTATGTAAAATTTAATTTCAAAATTTGTATTACTGCACAGTAAAAAAAGATTTGTTGCAACAATTAATTTTTGGACAAATTATATTTGTTATTTTAAATAATTTTTGGCAAAATTAACAAGTTATATGTTTCTTTGAAAAAAACAACTTATTCAAATCAACAAATTTTGATTAAAGTTTTAGTAGAAATTAACAAAATTTCACTTCGCCCAACAAAACTTGTAGTTGACACAAAAAGAGAAATCTTGCTTCAAGAATATTTTTGATGTTGAATCACTTCTTTTATTTGACAAAAATAACAAAAAATTTTATTCATTTTCATTAATATATCTTTTGTCACATAAAACCAGTTAATTTGTTCACTGAATCACTTGCATATTAGAAACAAATTCCATATTTTGTTGATGCAACAGTTCCATTAAAAATGAATGCACAAGCAATTTCGTTACTTATTACACTGACTCCTGTTAATGTCATTTCAACAAAGAAACTGGAGTTTATTGAGCAGATATTGTATTATTACAAAAAAAATATATTTTATCCTTTTAACTAATCTCTATGTCAAGGTTGACAATAGTTGTTTACATTAACAAAATATTTTGTCGTGGATATATGACCCTCAGATTTTATTAAATTCATGCATTTTTTGTTGATTGAAACAGTTTTTTTTCTGCGTGTATTTTGTTCAAATGGCAACATGGCGGCTCGTTTTATCCCGATTTTGATATGAAGTTTCAAACAAACCCGTTGAAAAACTCAAAAAGGTTACCTTACGTATTTCTTAAAATTATGCTCTTTTTAAGATGGAAATATGATTTAAACGAATCGAGTAACCTATGCCCATCGCAATTGATGAAACAAAATCATTAAGGTGTAATTGTTGCTGTCAGCATTCTATTTTGACTCGCTTTTATAAAAATAGATCAGGTAATTATCTTGTACGTTATTGTTTAGAAGAAAAAATTATAATAATATTTGTGCATGTTTTATTAGTTAATTCTCAGTTAGTTTGAGAAATTCCTTTTTTATTTTCAATATTAACATAACATTCATATTAATAGACATTCTGTTCTTTGTTTCATCATATTCCACTTCGTGTCCATTAATAATATTACGAGATTGATAAAAGCCCCCTAGCTGCGCCGCTGAGTCCATTCCGCGGGCGCCTCGTCGATGATCAGTTCCAAGAAGTGTTTATTTGGATGGATCGTTTTCTGTGCTGCATGAATATTCTAGATAACTGATCTGCCGCGTCATCGCTCAATTCCTGGAAATGTGAAGAAGTTCTTCGTTTTGAGTATTCTCGAAATCATCGCGAATAATCCAGTCTACACGATGAGTATAAAAGGCGAGACATTTTGGTCGAAAGAAGAAGTTTTATAAAGAGAAGTTATGATTAAGAAGAATTTATGAAGAAGTGATAAACAGATTTTGAAAAAGTATATGTATAAGTGTTTGGAATATTTAGCACAAAATGACTTATGGACTCACTCAATACAAAATTTTGAGTTTCTCATTTTTAAGAACACCACATGAGGAACAAATCAGTATATAATACCTAATTTGATCACAACTTTTTTTCATAGGGTCAATTAAGGATTTAATTTTTAATAATGCTTGACTCAGCTTGAATCTAATAACTTATTTTTTTTTTCAAAAACCAACTCAAATTCTATGTCTTATATTATCAAATAATATAATTCGAGTTCAATTTCTTCCTTTGGCAATTCTGATTGAATGAAGTGAAATAGTCAAGTATTTCATATTTATTTTTCTCTCTCTTTTTGTATTTAATATCTTTTGGCAGGCAATTTCTAATGTGATATCCAATCATTTATTAAAACTAAAATAAATGATTTAAAATAATGAAATTTAAATTAAATCGATTTCCCCACCCTTAAAACTGTAACTAGTTACATATCATCAATCAAATTTTAAAACAAAGATTTCTATAGTTATCAAAAATTAAATTGAAGGAAATAAGTCCCAAACAATTCACAACAATATTGAAAAATATTTCTATATACCAATGAATTTCCAAATAATTGAATATATCTCTGTCAAGGAAACTATTAAATATTTATTGTATATTGAATTATCATATTATTCTTTTCGTCATGCACAAACCATTATATCTTTACGGTATTCACCATCATATTGTTAATTGTAGTAGGTATAATTGAATAAGTAATTGATTGGTGATTGATCCAGAAGATCCAGGAATCGTTTTGTAAATTGTGACTATTGAATGTTTCTAAATTGAACTAGACTGCAAGATTTCGCGAATATAAGTAAAGTTCATCTTTCAAGCAAAATTACATGAGAATTAATTTCAGGTAAACTCTTTCATGGAAATCGAGTAAAATAAGTGAAGGTAATTTTCAGATCTCAAATATTTACCTGTCAATGACTATAGTTTATTTTCGAAGCTATGATGTGTGTATGTGTGTGGTTGACATTGAAAAAACCGTTTGCCACAGATTTTTATCGAATTGTAAAGGCATGATCAAAGCCATGGGTGATTTATTCTCGCCCGCTCTGAGGGCCGTTTCCAAACAACATCCCTATCGCATACACAACAAACCAAGAAGTCCTTTGATTAATTATGAATGGGAATCGAAAATAGCCCAGTTGTTTGATTAAAATGCATAAGCGGTTCGCACAGTTGGTCTTAATTGCTGGCCGTTGTCCAGTTCGTCCTGTGGGGAAACCTTTGAACACGTAGAGAGAGCCTCTTGGAAGTTCTCGGACGGTTTGTCACGCCCGGAACCGCCGCCGAGCTTGAATTATTAAGAAGAAATCCTTGTCGACTATAAAGAGACAGACCACTTTGCCGCCCTAATTGAGTTATGCGCTTTGCAAACGGGATTTGGTGTTAACCGGCCCGTTAATGATCCCACCAGAGTCGATATTAATATTTACGAAGTTCTGGATTAGCCAGAAATTTTCTTATTGTTATCGGAATGTTTATTTGTCGTATTAGATTTCAGACAGACTCATGGTACACGCCCTTTTCTCCTCTGTTGCTGTACCTATATTTCTGAAATTTAGAACATTGAATATGCTCACTATGGGGCACTTTTTGACATATTTGGAAAAAAATCCAACTTCTGGTTTTCCAGAATTGACATCAACTTTAGATTTTCAAATGGGATATGCTGTATTCTGAAATCTACATAATTTTCTGAATCCAATTGATACCTCATAGTTGATTTTTCATTCGTCAGAACACCCATTTTATTTTTCAATCTATAGCCATGAGCTCCCTAAAATTATTCCAAATAATCAAAATAATGCTACACTATGGTAATTTCGATTTAAAATGTATCGTGGTTCGAAATACGTGCCAAAAATGTAAACCAAATCCTTTTTTTATTCGAAATTCCGTTTTTTCAAATGGTACCATAATGGTACTCTGACCATATTAACTTTGTATTATTGTTTTTGAACCGAGAAGATACTTGAACTTGTCTAAACTCCATTATCCTGTTCGTATTGGTAATACAGAAAAAAGGTTAATATGGATTGATACCCCATCGATGGTACTTTCGAATGACGTCAGAGTACCATTACGGCAAATAATAATAATAGCCGTCCTCTACCCGCACATGCAGGCTATACTATGCTATAAAACGATAGTTTAGCATCATTTTGGCTCTCTAGATTGAAAAATGAAATGGGTGTTCTGACGAATGAAATATCAACTATAAGGTATCAATTGGATTCAGAAAATTATGTAGATTACAAAAATGTAACAATATACAGCATGTCCCATTTGAAAATCTGAAGTTGATGTCATTTCCGGAAAACCAGAAATTGGAATTTTTTCCCAAATATGTCAAAAGTGACCTATAGTGAGCATATTCAATGTTCCAAATTTCAGAAATATGGCTACAGAATCAAAGAAGAAAAGGGCGTGTATCATGAGTCTGTGTCACACGGTATACACTTCCGCAAGAAATTAAATCACCACCAAAAATTAGGCAAAAGTTTAAGATACATTTTCTTCTAAACGTTGGTGTGTAAACTGCGTGTACCTACAGGGGTGTAGCAATAATAGCGTGTTTTTTTCATAAAATCTGTAACACCCTGTGGAGTGTAACAGTTACATTATTTAGTTAGAATTAAACACACCCTTTAGCTTTATCTCCGAGCTTTATCTTTTTTCAACATTTTCTCTCCTGATTCACTTCATTATCTTTCCTATTTCTCGAGATACACCATTTTATTGCACAACATGATTTTATGGAAAATTAAGTTTCAAATTGAACAACGAAAACACGAAACAAAGGAAACAAGTCAAACGATAGTGTCAGTAGAGTATTTCCACCTCTGGCACGAATAACTTCTGTAGGCAACGATGGCCCATACTTAAAATAAGAGACCTTATGTCATTTTGGTCCCGGTCTTCCTAAATTGCAATCAGTCTCTGCCGTACGTCTTCCAAAGTATTCAAGTTACGTTACTCTTGTACTCTTCTTCCAAAAATATCCCAGAGATTCTCTATGGGATTTGATACCGGGATCCGAGCTGCCCATACCGTGCGGAAGCCGATACCAACTTCCTCTAGATAATTTCTCACAACTCGGGCGGCGTGAGGCCTCAACAAAAATCCTTGCCCAATACCGGGTGGCTACGGAAGTATTGCCTACGGAATATCTCAGTTATTGTATGAAGTAGGTTTGTGAAATTTGGAGCGTCGATATAATGACATAAGAGCTAGAATTTGAGCATATTGACATGTCGAAGTTAACTTCCGGTCTGACCGGAAGTAACATCAACTTTCTTATTTTAAATGGAAACCCTATTTTTTTTCTTTTCGCTTTATTCAGCATTCAATTCCCCTTCTAATGACATATCACAAGTTGGTGTCTAACCAGAAACTAGATCAGAAAAAAATTATTATTGATATTCACCGAGTAGGCCGTGGAAGCAAAATGAAAGCCAAAAATTGAAAAGTTGGCTATGGAAACCATACGTCACTTGATAACAGTTGCTACTACTGTGATATTTTATTTTCATTCGTCGGCGTTATAAAAAGCCGACAAAAAAAATATTTGAAAAATTGGGAAAAAAACAATACTCTGTAGGTCCATAACTTAAATAGGAACATACAACTTTTTCTTGCCTGTACTATTCAGCATAACCATTCCTTTCTAATGATATAATAGAAAGTAATTTTTTGAAATGAAATACCAAAAAATCCAATTATTATTCTTCAAATAACAAAACAGATTATCGCCATACGCAAAAATATCATTAAAAATAATGTTGAATGATAAATTATATCCTGTAGGTTCTAGGTTAAATAGGAACATAAACGTACTTGGTCTGTGCCATCGTCCATAGATATTCTAATATCTACCTATGGACGATGTTTGTGCTATTCAGAATAATTATTCCATTGCAATAATCATTCGAACCAAAATATTAACAAGTAGGCTGATTAAGATGTATTTTGGAATGAAACAAAAAAGAAACGAGAGCTCTCACGAACGCTGCTATCCATATTATTTTGACGTTCGAAGTAGTGTTTTTGATTCTGCCATTTTAAAAGGGTTTGGAAATCGAAATTAGTTAGTGGAATATTCAAAAAATGCCCAGTTATTCACGAACCGAACAAATTGACATGCTTCTCATTTATGGTGAATGTTTAAAAAATTCTTATGCCGCTGAACGATTGTATTTAGAGCGATATCCAGGGAGGCAGCAACCGTCAAGAAGGTATTTCCAGTGGCTTGAAGAAAAATTAAGAACTGAGCTTGATGTTCACGAAGACCAAGAAGCATTTGTTATTAATGAGGAAACTGAAATTAATGTATTAGCTTTAGTAGAATATGATAGCACAATTTCCTCAAGGCAGATTGGCGCCGAATTAGCTATAAGTAAGGACCCTGCTAGGAAAATTTTGAAAAAACATCGATTTAAATCCTACAAGTATCAGTTGCATCAATATTTGTATGAAAATGACGGTGAAAGGCGCCTGGAATATTGTAATTGGTTTCTTCGACAAAATGCTGAGAATCACCTATTTAACTATTATATCTTGTTTACGGACGAGTCAAGATTTACCAACAATGGATTATTTAACAGGAATAATACAAGGTAGGTACTGTACATTATTTGGATTATTGTCGATAGTCGAAGTGTAAAGTGCTAAAAGTGTGAACGGTCAGGTGGCCACCAAGGTCACCTGATCTTACTCCGTGCGACTTTTTTCTATGCGGGCATCTTATAAATAGGGTGTATTCCACACAGCCTACAACTCTTCATGAGCTAGAAGTAAAAATTCGTAGAGCTTTCCAAGATATCACGCCCCAAATGTTGAGAAACGTTTTACATGAAAATATCACCAGAGTCAATAAATGTTTTGACGCTGAGGGAATGCATTTCGAACATTTGTTTTGAATTTATTTTATCTTTAATCCTATCAATTTGAATTTTTTTTTTTCGATAAATCTGTTTTTTTGTTATTTGAATAATAATAATTGGATTTTTTGGTATTTCATTTCAAAAAATTACCTTCTATTATATCATTAGAAAGGAATGGTTATGCTGAATAGTACAGGCAAGAAAAAGTTGTATGTTCCTATTTAAGTTATGGACCTACAGAGTATTGTTTTTTTCCCAATTTTTCCAATATTTTTTTTGGCGGCTTTTTATAACGCCGACGAATGAAAATAAAATATCACAGTAGTAGCAACTGTTATCAAGTGACGTATGGTTTCCATAGCGAACTTTTCAATTTTTGGCTTTCATTTTGCTTCCACGGCCTACTCGGTGAATTTCAATAATAATTTTTTTCTGATCTAGTTTCTGGTTAGATACCAACTTGTGATATGTCATTAGAAAGGGAATTGAATGCTGAATAAAGCGAAAAGAACAAAAAATAGGGTTTCCATTTGAAATAAGAAAGTTGATGTTACTTCCGGTCAGACCGGAAGTTAACTTCGACATGTCAATATGCTCAAATTCTAGCTCTCATGTCATTATATCGACGCTCCAAATTTCACAAACCTACTTCATACAATAACTGAGATATTCCGAAGGCAATACTTCCATAGCCACCCGGTATATGGCGCAAATGGCAATATGTAGCTTTCAGCTGTAAGGCTTCCATTAATGATCACAAGTTCCATGCGACCAGTCAAAGTAATGCCTCCCCATAGCATCACATATCCTGTATAATGTGGTATGTGAGAAACTATACCGAGTATATTACCGTTCGTTAGGGCGTATATTCGTTTATAGATACACGCAAACATAGAAAAAATTGGAATATAATACATGTTGCCATCCAGCCTCTAACCAGTTACGATGTTCTATGGCAAAATTTAGCTTCGCTCTCTGATGAACTTTAATTGAATCTGATGGACCTCGAGCAGCAATTCTAGGTTTCAAATCATGTTCCTTTAGTCGCTGACTAACAGTTTCTGTACAAAGTTGTAAAGCATCAGCATCTCGAAGCTGAGTTTGAAATGTCCTAGCTGTTACAAAACGTTGTCTTAATGCTGAAAGTCTTAAAAATCGATCCTGGATCGGAATAGTTATCCGATTCCTTCCCTGTCCCGGCCTGCGATCATGACTCCAGGTCTCTTTGTGTCTGTCTGTATGACTCGTGAAACGGTTGTATGATTAATATGAAATCAATCACCAATTCTTGGGTAACTCCAACCATCCTTAAACAATATTACTGTTTGTGCACATTCTTCGCGTGTAAGATTTCGTGTTTGTTGTTGCATACTCGTTAATAAAAAAAATTGCAGAAAAATACGTAAGAACTAACACTGATACTATGCATTTGTATTTGACCATTACTGGCACTCGCTGTTTTTCCATAGCCTGCTACCAAGTTCTCTAGATACACCCTGCTACTTGAGAGCTGATAATGCTAATTAAATTCAATAAAATCATGTCATGTATATCACGTAATAGGTATTGGAAGCATTTGTCAAAAACGTTAATTATGACCAGTCATATCTTACATCCTACAAGAATTGTTACCCATCTTAATGGGAGAATTAACTCATCTCAAATTGACTATATAATATCTAATCTGAGAGAAATATTTCATAAGGAAACAACGGATCTGGGTTTTTCAGACCACCTGGCACAATATTGAATTCCCCCTCAAACACCCTTCAAAAAATCAGGCACATTGTGTTAGTATACCCAGGAACCGTATCTGAATTCAAATATCTTTTTAATAAAGAAAATCTTACATTAAACTTCACAAGGGGTATCGACGAAGTGTTCATCCATTTCTGGCAACATTTTTTATGATGTTTTGAGACCACTCATCCAATAAGAAAATTCAAAATATCAAACAACAGGGCCAAAGACGAGAATATGAAATATTCTAGAGAAACTCTAAAACTTACTGATAAAGTTAGAGAGTTGAACTGGTTTCGAAAATTCACAAATGACAATAGCATTCACTCTAAGGGCGGGTTGTAACACAGGTAGTTAACCAACTGGTTATGGAACCGAAGGTTAACCTATAGTTAACCTTCAGGCACTGGCCAGTCGATTTTCGTTGCATGACGATAAATTAACCATCAGTTGGGCAACTGCTCAATTTTTGATTGTCAGTTGTCAACCTGTCGACAAAAGAGTTATGTTATGTTATGGCATTTCATTTGATCTTGATGGCATGATGGCAGAGATCCAAAGAATAGATATAAACTGATGTACTTGTGCATATGAAGATAACAGATTAAAAACAAATATAAATAATAGGTACTGAAATTAAAATCACACGTAAAGTAAAATCATAGCAAAGTTTCACTGTAAAATTCTTCAAGAGTATGATTTGCCTTTTTCAGTAGAGCTTCTTTAATTATTTGTCTAAATTTGTAGTACATTTTCTAATTCCTTATTTCAGAGGATAATATATTCTTTTTTGTTTCATTGATCAGATAATCCTTTTCAAAGTTGATTTTGGAATAGGGAGGAGTATTTTATTTTCAGGTCTTTATCTCATACATATTTAATTTGTTTGCTTGATTTTTGGGAATGAACTGCATTATGTTTTTTATGTATTAGACACACAGATTCTAGAATGAAAATGCAGGCGAGAGTTGAAATTCCTTTGTTGATAAATAATAGTCTACAGTGCTCTTTTTTGTACAAACACTGATAGAAATAATTGTTGGCTACAGAATCCCCAGAAGGCAATTCCATATCTTAAATGAGCCTCAATAAGAGAGTGGTAAACCATCTTTGCACTGGGATGTATGTTTTACAATAAAATACCAGATTAGAAGTTGTAAGAATTTGAATAATTTTAAGAAAGACGTGAAGATATTTCTGAATTTTAACACAGTAAATTTCATGCAAGTACATAAATATGTGCTCATTTATTTAATAGTTATCTACATAAGTTTTGTTTGTATTTTATAACTTCACATTTTTAATCCATTTTACACTGACATTTCTTGACATCCTGTTTTTGAAAGCGTATGAATGAATCTTGCGTAATTCCTTTATACAAATTTAGTTAGATTCGAAATAAATTAATATTAATAGCATCCCAAATCCTTGCTGCAATATCGTCATCAACAGGAAGCTCAGGATCATTTCTTTCACATGCTATGTTGTGTAGTACAACACAATATACAACAATTGCTTCTACCTTATTCATATTCAGACGAAAAGGTACCCAATGCTAATACAGGAAATCGTCTCTTGAGACTCCAAAACATCTTACGATAGAATTTCTAATACTTATTTGACCCTCATTGAATAGATGCTCGACAGGTACTTGGGGATTTGTCAGAGGTGTAATGAGATATGGTTGAATAGCATAGCCACTGTCACCAACTACAAGTACTTAGTTTCTGAATTCCCTATTTTCCATTCTTGCCCTCAATCGTGAATTGTCAAAAATGGTAGAATCATGAACTGATCCAGTCCACCTGCATACTATATCCTAGATGGTTAAATCTGCTCTACATAATACATTTAGGGAAAAAAATCCTTTCCAGTTTCTGAAAATCCTTGCATTATCTCCTCCAGGAGACTGTATTTTGATGTGGGTGCAGTCCAGTGAGCTTATACACCTGGGAAAACGGCTAATGGCATTAAAATCAGCTTGTACTTTTTGCACTTCTTGTTCCTACTGGCATCTTAAAAAATTCTGGACGAAGCATTACTAAGCTTGTGGAAACTTTATCATTTATTTAATTTAGGAAACAGTTCTTCAACGAATTCCAGAAAGTCTTCATCATCTGTGAGTTCTTGCAGCTCTCCTCATTATATTTATGTCCATGATACTATTAGGAATTAATACTTTCACTTTCTGTACAAAAATACAACGCAGCCTCTTCCTAACTGGATTGCAGGCAAGAGGTAAGAGTTATATTATTAATTATATATTATATACCGATACCACATAGCTAAAGCTAACCTAACATAAAATATTAATGTCTCAACCCAAATCAAAACAAAACCATGGAACAAGTAAAAATTCAACGTTCTGAGGACTGAACTCTAGTTAACCATCGTAAATCGGATGGTAAGAAATTCAATGGATAACCAGTCGGTGAACTTCTGAAATTCCAAGTTACAACGACCCAATCGAAGATAACCAGTGGTCAAGAAAATCATAGGTTAACCTGCCGTGTTACAACCCGCCCTAAATACAAAACCATGAGAAATATTCTGAATATCCAAATTCAAGTAGAAATAATCAATAACTTTCCTATACTAATTGAAAACTCAAACAACAAACCTAAGATGTTTTGGGAATTGGTGAACAGCAAATTGAACAAACAAAAAATTTACAGTCATAATATGTCTATCAAACTGGTTAATGGAACCATTAATGATTCTAAAAAAATAGCCGATATCTTTGTGAAGTTTTTTGCAACATCTGCTAGTGATCTATGACTATGAAACCCACTGAAAATACAATGTATTATAACCATTTTGAAATATACGAAATAAAAAATCTGTAGACTTGTCTGAATTTCCCACATCACTTCTGAAGGAATGTGTGCATGAACTAGCACCATATTTAACTCATTTAATAAATTGCTCAGTTGGAGTAGGAAAATTTCACGATTTATTGAAAATTTCAAAGTGTACACCGATCTATAAAAAAGGTGATCTTACATTGGTAGGAAACTATAGATCTATTTGTGTCTCTCCAATCTCGAAAATTATGGAAAAAGCAATGTACATAAGATTGGTCAATTTATTTGATAAATTCAAATTACTATCACCTCATCAACATGGGTTTCGAACGGGTTTGTCAACCGAAACCGCATCAACCGATCTGATTCAAAACATTCACGAAATTCTCGATAAAAACTCTCATGCAAGCTTCATGCGATGGGTGTAAGAGACTCTATTAACGACTGGTTGATATCTTTTACACAAAATCGTCGTAATGTTGTTGATATAAATAAAACACATTCAGTTGAACAAACCAGTGAACTCGGCACACCTCAGGGCAGGGTTCACTGCTAATGTTCTTGGTTTATATAAATGACCTGCCCGAATTTTTTGAGGATGGTAGGCCATTTATATACGCTGATGACACTGCAGTAGTTGTTTCTGGTAACTCATATGAGGAGGTTACACATAAAGTTGAATCAGCAATCGGTCAATTTTCGCTATGGTGCGACATTAACCACCTTGTAGTTAACTTGCAAAAAACCAACTATTTATATCAACTTTACTGAAAAATATAAATCACCCATCATTGATACGAGTATTCCTTTCGGTAATACAAATATACAGGCTGTTAACTCTTTTCATATTCTATGGTCACAGTTTTAGACTCAAAATTATCTTGGAACGTTCAAATAAATCACCTTTGCAATAAACTTAAAAAATATTTTTTTGCTATATTCTCTTTCAAGGAATATCTCAACGTACAAGGCCTAATCAATGTCTACTATGCTCTGGCATTTTCACCAATCAGTTATAATATAATTTCCTGGGGCCAAGCTACAGAGACCACCAGAGTCTTTACCTTACAGAAGCGTATAATCCGTCTTATTTTCAATTCGAAGAACCAGGAGACCTGTAGAAATCATTTTAAGCAATATGGAATACTGACAGTGATCAATCAGCATTTACATATTGAAGGTACTGTGTCACATCATCCACAAAAGCAAACCCGTCCTCAAAAAGTGCTCGGAAATCCATAAATACCATACTAGAAATCTAAACAATATTTACATCAAAAAATTCCATCATATGGAGCACAAAAAGTCTCCGAAATATAGGGGGAGCCACCTTTACAGCCCACTGCCTGAATCGTTAAAATCCCAATCTCCGAAAAGATTTAAGGCTGAACTTAAAAAAATTCTAACCACAAATTGTTTTTATGATATAGTTGAATATCAAACTCATCTGATATCCATTACATGATTTTACCATTTCGAACTTTTCATGTACAATTGTAACTTTATCACATTATTATGTAACTATACTATAACTCAGCATTGAGTATATGTTTTTAACACACATTCTGTACATCATGCACTTATTTATTAATAACTTGTATGATTTGACGAACCCAATTGTAGTATGGCACAAAGGAAATAAAAATCTAATCTAATTTATAAAACTCATTTGACAAATCTTGGACTTTCTGTGCATAAAGTGGGACAGGGTGTCCAAAACTAGTTTAATTCGAAATATGAACAGTTATCAGAATGAATTTTCTGTTTTCAGTTTGGCAACTGAATATCGTTGATATCTGATCATCTAATTACTGATTTGAAAAATATTTTCTATAATTTGCAAAAAATCATTTATAACTGAAAGCGTCGAATAGATGAGATGTCATCGCTCGTTTCTGAAAGCTCCCACTGAATCGTTATCTGGGCACATCCGCCATTCAGATAATGAAACAGTAACAAATTCCATCCCTCTGAGGACGCACGAGTTCCTACATGACACTGTCCACAGGTTCTATTAAGACCGAACTACGGCAAGGTAACTGAATTATCGAAGCTGTCTGCTGGCATTGCTCCAACTCTCCAGTAATTATCTTTCAAATTTGGTCTGGGACTTTGGGATTTAGCGGCCCTGGCCATCTGAAGATACCTTCATAGGTCAGGTGCTAATAGAATAATAGACCCTTTATTGGAATTGTTGGAAATTCGCATCAGTTGCGCTAGAACAGTTTTTAATTGGAATAAAAGGTAACTTTGTTCATAGTTGATGTACCTTGTAAGTCATAGTTCACTAGGTGTTGCCCCATTTATTGAAAAGTCCTTCAATGACAAACACAAAAATGTATTAAGTAGGTGGTATAGCATCACTATTGATATGTGTTCTTGTCCTAATTTGAATGCAAAGCATTTTTTTTCACAAAGCCAATTGATTGAATATGACTTTGTAAAGTTTTGCGGACTGTAATGACTTGTTTTTCTAGTTTTTAGTTGAATTTTCTCATAGAAATTGATTTTTTAAATATATTGACAATTCCTTTCTAAAATTGATTTATTGATTCTATCTCCATGACATCTCCATGACAGCAATATCGAATACATTATACAGAGTATGTAATATGAAAACATGAAACAAAAATAAATACAACGTTCTTGAACATCCTTGAAACACTCTGCTTTCAATCGGTTTTTTTGGTAGCGGACAAATTTTAGGAAAACTTCGATTAATGATTCCATTCCGGGTTTTGATCGTTGCAATACGTCCATGACCATCGGAACCGGGATGAACTTCCATTATACGCCCAAGTCTCCAATCGAGTGGTAATAAGTGGTCGTCTTTAACCAAGACTAAGCTGCCATTGCGGAGCTGGCCTTCACTTGATTTCCATTTATTTCTTACTTGAAGCTCGGATACGTATTCTTTACTCCAACGTTTCCATACATGCTGGCATATTCGCTGTAATAGTTGATACCGCGCCAAACTATTAATTGGGACATCCTCCAGCTGAACATCGGGTGCAACTGTTAGCGACTTACCAATGAGGAAGTGAGCAGGGGTTAAAGAAGTGAGATCATTAGGATCAGATGAAATTGGACACAATGGACGTGAATTTAAAATAGCTTCTATTTGCACTACGATTGTTTCCAATTCCTCAAAAGTGAATGTAATATCACCCTGTATACGGTCCCATATTTCTCGTAAATCTGATGGTAGAGGATCGTCCCAGGATATTTTCTCCATCCAAAGTTTTTGCATTAAAATTTTTAATTTGATAGTAGGAAAGGATCAAAAATCTTAGCGATATGTGATAGCACAGACCTTGTTGTCGGGTTGCTATTTTTAGGAAATTCTGCTACTTTGTATAATAGCATATCGGAATGACAAGACCAAGTTGAACCCAAGGTTTTGGCATATTGATTTTCTCCAAACTCTAGAATATTGAAATCCAAATCTGACTTATCGAGTCCTTCTAGTATTTTTGGCTCATTTGAAATCCATTTGCGTAAATCAAAACAACCACTTGCTAGGATTTGTTTGAGTTCTTTGCATAAGTTGGAAACATACTCAATGGAGTTTCCGCCAGTTAGCAAATCGTCAACATAAAAATCCTCGCGTATTATTTTTGCTACAGTTCGCATTCCTTTGCTAATTCGAACAGACATCTGATACTCAAATATGAAGCAGAAGCTTGGCCATAAGTAACTGTATTCATGCAGAATGTTTTCAGTTCACATGATGGATCTGGTCTCCAGAATATCTGTTGTAAACAACGTTCGGAGGGCTTAATTAGTACCTGACGGTACATTTTTGCAATATCTGAGGATACTACAAAAGCATATTTCCGGAATCTCAGAATTATAGAGAATAAATCATTCTGTATAACTGGAGCTACTAGCTGCAAGTCATTGACTGATAGACCAGAACTTGTAGGAGCAGAAGCATTAAATACCACCCGAAGCTTAGTAATTAAACTTTCTTCGCGTAGAACACCATGGTGTGGCATGAAATACTCTGATGAGGATACATTAGAATTCGATTGCGACCCTATGACTTCAGTTATATGCCCTAAAGATTCATACTCATTCATGAATTCTACATATCTCCTCTTTAGAACCTCGTCTCGTTGAAGTCTCTGTTCCATGGCGTGAAATTGATTCTTTGTTCGTATTTTTGAATCCCCAAGAACAGTAGCAGACCGATTCAAAGGCATAGAAACGATAAATCGACCATTTTTGTCACGTCTTGTAGTTTTCTGAAAGTATTCCTCACAGATTGTATGATTTTCAGAAATTGATTTAACATCTGAGCATTCCTCAACTTCCCAAAATCGTGTAAGTGACTGATGCAGATCATCGGATTTGATTGCTAAATTACAATTAGTCTCTTCCATGAGAGGGATTCCTAAAGGTCCTGAAATGACCCATCCAAATTGAGTTTGGTGCAATATTGTCTGATTTTTACCTAATTTGATTTGATCAAAACAAAGAATATTCCAGAATAAATCGGCACCAATCAAAATATCAATTTTTTGTTGCTGATTGAAATGTGGATTTGCAAGTAAAACATCTTTGGGAATTTTCAAAGTTTTAACATTTATTTTGGTAGTAGGCAATGATCCAGTTATTGTGGGAAGAATAAAACACGTGAGAACAGAAGAAAATGAATTATGCTTTGAATGAATTCGAACTTTGCATTTTTCATGAATTATGGACATTTTATTATTTATACCAAATAGGGATAAACTAGCATCCATCTTTTGTAGACCTAAACGTTCGGTCATCTCTAGAGTTATGAATGAAGATTCTGATCCACTATCTAGTAATGCACAAGCGGAATGGTGTATACCTTGTTTGTCCAAAAGTGAAATGATCACAGTTGATAAAAATACGGGAGTTGCTGTAGGATGTTGAAAAGCACTAAAACAACTTGTTGATTGATCTTGAGATATTGCATGACTGATAATTGATGTCGATTCATTTTCCTCTGTAAGATGCAGAAGAGTGTTATGCCAGGATTTACAGATTTTACAAGGACCAACTTTACATAACTTGATATTGTTAGCATGGCCCTGGCGCAAGCAATTCTGGCATAATTTTTGTTTTTCAGAAAAATCAATCCTATCCCTCACAGATAACTTCAAAAATTCTTTGCATGAGTAAATACTATGCTCTCCTTTACAAAAATTGCATTTGTATTTGGTAACTGAATTAGTTGCTATGAATGATCTCGATTTACTATCAAATTGTTTATTTTTTGTATCATTTGAATGTTTGAATTCAATAGTTTCTAGACAATCAGCGCGAGATTTCAAAAACTCTTGAGATTATCCCAGGTAGGAAAAGTATCCATCTTAGCACTATTTTTCTCCCATTCTCGCAATGATTGAGAGTCTAGTTTAGAAGATATCATGTAAACTAAGAGGGTATCCCAAGAATTATTTTTTTGTTCCAATTGATCGAGTGACCTCAAATGCTTCAATGTGTTATAAAGGAGCTTTCGAATTTTTGCAGAAGATTCTTTCTGAATAGAATCTAGAGTAAAAAGGGATCTGACATGGTTGTGAATTAATGGTTTTTTATTATTGTATCTTTCACATAAAGCATTCCATGCCAGCTTGTAACTGGTAGATGTGAATTCTATAGACTTGATTACCTGTGCAGCGTTACCTTGAAGAGATGCCCTTGAATAGTGATATTTCTTAATGTCGGTTATGTTATCATTTCTATGAATGAGAGACTCGAAAGTGTCACGGAACTCTAGCCAAGTCTCATAGGAGCCATCGAATTTTGGTAACTCAATGGTAGGTAGTTTAACACCCTTTGTAAAATCAGTTGCCACGGGTTTTTCACTGGAAATAGATATTTTAGAATCATTGTCATCATCGTGTATTGAAACAGTTTTTGATTTAATAGAAAGAGTGGATAATGACAATAATTGGGGTTCTCTGGGTTGTTGCATTGATGAAGTTTCAATACTTTGTTTTGCTTGATTTCTGAGACTACCAGCTAAGAAAACTTTAGCACTTGAAATGGTAGCACAAATTTATTCTCGAACGTTTCACGTTCGCTATATTGCTGATCTAAAACATCATCGTCGCAAATAATTTCGATCTCATTTTGAATCTCAACGAACTCGTTTATCAAAGGTTCAACTCTATTCAAGCCATCTCTCAACTGAATCAAATTTGCTTCACTCAGAGGAGATTCGTTTTCTAAAACCTTCAGAAAATTACTAAAATTCGTAATTGAAGCTTTGATAGTGCCACGTTTTCTATTTAGAGATTTCAAACGATTTTCAGACATTTCAAAAGTATAGTGGAAAGAAATCGTAGGGCAAATATAACTAGTGCAATGACGTAAGAGTAATTGATTTGGAATAGCTTGAAAATTGTTCCCCTACTCACCCTTGTCTTCACGCTAACAATCTTTCGTACTGGACTATGCTTTTTCAATCCGGCTCGAAGGACCGTGTAAAGTTTTGCGGACTGTAATGACTTGTTTTCCTAGTTTTTAGTTGAATTTTCTCATAGAAATTGATTTTTTAAATATATTGACAATTCCCTTCTAAAATTGTTTCATTGATTCGATCTACATGACATCTCCATGACAGCAATATCGAATACATTATACAGAGTATGTAATATGAAAACATGAAACAAAAATAAATACAACGTTCTTGAACAGACTTATCGTTGACGTTATCACGATTGATATTCATTTGTGATATTATTCTTCCAACTTTTGGATTGGAGTATAGTCACTGATTGCCTCAGGGTACAGTCAGATTTTACTGATCTTGTCTATTTGGTGATTACTGTAGCTACCGATTGTTCCTTAGTTTGGAGGAATACTGAACTATTTTGTTCACAAGAAATTGCTCTCAGTTTGGATTCAGCTATAATGTGGCCGGAAGTGATCTCGAAAGAGTCAAAAAATCAAGGATTTACTTAAAAGTTTATTTGACAAAAATCTCAAATTTTAATCCACACTACGAATACGGTACGATTTAATAAGTAGAATCTGTAAACCAGGGCCGGTCATGGGGGATTGTTCATCAGTGTGCAAATCTTAAAATGGCGCCACTATTGGAGTCATTTATTGAAATAAAAAAGGAATCCTGATGTGCTAAAATCAAACTATTCGATCTTTTCAATCTTATTTTCCACAAAGGTAAATACTAAAATATAAGTAATATAAATAAAAATAAAGAAATGTAAAAATAACGAGTAAACTCAAATCTGAAAATGAATCAACTTTTTCTCAATAAAATATTCAGGTAAGAAGAATAAGCACACAAAAAGAAGTATTACTACGGTCATTCACAGAGAAATGGAACGAAACGGGTTTTTTGAGTAGCAAAATCTAAAGCATTCACGTCTGAAGTGTACAATATATTCAATTCTATTGATGAAGTTGCCAAACTAGACAGTCTTTTTGATTTCATAGAAAATTTGAGCAGGATGTTCATAGAGTCAGATGTTATCTTGAACAGTGGGAAATGGCGACTAAAGTTTATCTTTCAGTCGTAGATGATTCCACATCTGACTTTATGAACATCCTGTTCATATTTTCGATGAGTTCAAACTGCCAATACCCATGACAGGTTTATGTCAACAAATTTTCAAGGTGTCATCGCACAAGAAATATTCTCATCTTTTCCATCGTTGTTAAGTGATTTTGCATTTGAAGAGTATGAATCTCAATTCTTCCACCCTTCCTGATTATCTTTGTACAGTGAAATATATTTTCGTCAACAAAAATTCATTGGAGGCCTATCGAAAAAGATGCAATTCCCGCTTCAATGATTTGAACGTTTTCTGTGATACTTTTGGATAACATTCTCGTTTATCTTCAAGAATTTTCAATAAAAACTAAATAGTTAAAAAATCAACTATCTGAATGAAAATGAAAATTTTCGCTTTCAGATTTTCTTTTTCTATATAGGGTCTTTTCACAATATCGATCAGATGTAGTTCAATGTCCAGCTTGGCTTTAGCCGAGGAAGTAGTTGTTTTCTGTTAGATAGTACAAAAAAATCTTCATTTTCATCGTAGATTGTTTTCATTTGAAAAAACAATTTCCAATTATTTGAGAATGTTCCTTTTTTCTAGACAGTATTTCTTGGGTCATCGTCGACCTCAACTAATTTTTCATTTAGAAAAAAAACTCTCACCTGTTGCACTATATACATGGTGTTGGTAACATTTTGAAAGCCACCGCCAAATTAGGAAACAAATGAACAAAATTATTTTTGAAAACATAGCCAACATAGTGTGAGGATCATTATTTCTGATATTTTCTCCCAAATAATTTTGTCCAGTGATGATTTCATCGTAAAGTTCTAGATCGTCAATATCTGGATTTCTTTGATTTATGTCGAGTAACTCACTGTGAAGGTTTTCACAATGTATCAATAATTCTTCCAGCGACATTTTAGGAAATTGAAAAGAATAATTAAAAATCAATCAAATGATTATAATTCTCCTCCTTGTTCCTCACTCTGGATTTCCATTTCGACTTTCTTCAACGATTTCAAAAACTACAGATGAGAATGTAGCTTGTTTTTCAGATTATGTTGAACTTGTAGACTGCAATGACGTAACGTTGGTGGTAGTAGAACTAGTAGAAGTTCCCCTTACAACTTTTTCCAAGTATGTGCCAATTTTTCAACTCGAATATTTTTCTCTTCTTATTTTTCCGCTCATGATACAGTTTTAGATTTTCTCTCCTTCAAGATATCAAATTCATAAGTAAATGGACTAATTTCCAATCAGTTTACCTACTTACCATTTTATCTTCTCAACTATCGGTAATTTTCAATTTTTTTAAATTCGAATATAACCATTATAGACGAACTGAAGTAGAGCAAAATACAGTGGCAATTTCATGTACCAAAAACCACTCCACCTAACCCTAACAGCAAAATACCTATATGTAAAAAAACGCAGACTATAACTAACTATAAGCTCGTGCCGCTGGAGGCTTTCAACAAAAGTGAGCCTCACCAAGTGTGAAAATTTACTATATGTTAGTCCTATGAAGTGCTGTAAATCGATCCTTATTGCCTTTACGTTTTGCGCCAGGCCAGACCCTGTTTTGGCATGTTTGGAATGAATGTTTTCATTTGAAACTAATTTTTTTTTCTTGTTTTTTTCTTGAGTTTGGCGCTCCTTTCCAGCCTGATGGTGTGCAATGCACACCCGCTAGAGCCTGCCCTGCTGTAACATAACATTTCTATATTTTGGTTACATTCATAGAAGGCTTAATTTGGCCACTGATATTTGGAAACAACAATATAATATCACAGCATAGATAACAATCAGCACTGACACTCGGCCATGCCGCCTCTGATGTGGAAAAGTATGTAGACGCCATTTTGGGAGGTGCCGATAAGAGGACAGGACTTGTGGAATGGTATTGAACAGATTCGTACCCAAAATTTTATAGGTCCGAATTGAAAAATAGTCTCAAATTTCGATAGATCTCACTGAATATAAACATGGATCCAAAATCAATAATACTAAATCTTGTGCTAACAATCTACCTGAACAGAGGATGTTTTTTAATAAAAAAACAGGCTTTTGTATTTTGCAGTGATATATGTATATATATAAACTAATAAATAATTTTGTTGAACCCACTTTGGAGAATATGTAACTTTATTCCTTACTAGGATCAATGGGGATTTATATATAGTGCAAGAACTAAATTACCGTAAAACAGTGAACTCCGTATTTCATCAAGCTTTTTTGAAATATAACAAATTCCAAAACGCATCAAAGTATATGTTCAACTCTATGGTACTTCCTATATTTATATCAGAGATAATAATGATAAAATCTAGTATAGCTGATAAAATGTAATCATTTCTAATCATGGAATGTAAAGAATGGTGTATACTTCAGTAGTCGACCCTGTGAGGATGCTTCCAGGTAGCTGGTAACTATTGAAGGAAAATAATATAACTAGTCCGTTTTCAAATATTTATTGAAGTCTCCAAATTATAACTTTGTTATTTCTGAGATTTGAAATTCCTATTGACATACTTTAATGCATAAAATAATCTTACTCTTCCATATAACCTCGAGAGGTGTGATAATGGGAAATTTTCACATGGGTGGGTATACACAAATTGTTCAAACAAAGTTACAAATCCTGCAATAATATTCGTTCCTACGATTAGATTTTCAAAATATACAAAAGCATTTTTGGGCATCTGTAAGTTCCCAAAAGTGTCCAGAGTTCCATTTTGAAACGCTCTAAAAGAGAATACGTCCTAACACTGGCAAAGACAGCACAATAATGAAGTCATAGACAAGCGTTCTATTGTTCTATACTGATAAATGAAGTGCAAGAATTCCGATCCACAACACTTCCCACTAGGCAATTCGCATGAAACAATCAGAACTATCCTGACCAAGGCGGTATATTTGAATCGATGCTAAGGCGGTATAGTAGTCCCAAGTATTCAACTTGTATAGCAAGGTTGGTCTTTGATCATGTCAGGCAGTATTCTGCTTCTTGATACAGAAAGCATTTGTGGCTGTCTCCCAGATTCTAGGGAGAACGCTGCACATATATCTGTCAGATTTAATTCAACGTCCGTCGTGGTATTAGCCAGGGAAGTAGTTGTTTTCTGTCAGATATCTGCCTAAATTAAGGAGAGAATAAGGGGTTTTTATAGAAAGGTTAGTCCCTTCCCTTCTTTTTTAATTTTTAAGCCATAAAAGAAGGGAACATGATCTAATCTAACCAAACTGGACCTTGATATCCAAGTTGTTCCTTAACGTAACCTAAAATTACAGTGCACATCACGCAGGCGCAACTAAAATAGAGTTTTGATTGGCTATTGGGAAGTGTTGTGGATAGGAATTCTTGCAAATGAAGTTTGGCAGTTCTGGCACCTCCCAAAATGGCGGACTCATCGACGCGTAAGATATGCGCAAACTTTTCCCGCCAATGAGAGTGTCAGTGCTGTTTGTATGCTGTGGTAATATCAATAATTTGAGGCTAGAGATGATTGGAAGTGTGTTTCTCAAGTTCTTGAATTTCAGAAACAGTGGTCGAAAATATACATTTGGCAAGATAAACTTTTGAATTCCTTCCACTAAAAAGTCGACAAATCAAGTTTTTATGTTTAAGATCCTCAATAACTTCTACGATCTTCTATGGTATTTTTTCACATTCCGTCCAGGAACATACGAAGCAAACTAATTACTCCAGGGTAGGTTTGATTCAAAAGTACTAACTTGGGGCAATACCCAGACTCAGCGACAGCTACGAAAAATATTGCTCCTGAATTGATGTTCCCTGTGTATCGCTTTCTTTCTTCAAGAACAATGCTAGACGATTTTATCTCCAAATCTTGATTTTTTTTTTATTTTTAGGTCTTTTTAGGCTTCATTTATCACACCTATCCATTTCGCTTGAGTTAATTGAATTTGTTAACTTCAGAATGACGAATGCGTTGGTGGATACTATACTTGGTGTTCACTTGTTTATATCCCGAATGAGTATATGAATAAATTAAATCATCGGAAGCTGTAAGCTTTCTAGAGAGTACTATAAACAATTTCCGAATTTATTATACAGGGTATTTCCTAACTACAATTCCTAACTGCAGAGAGTGATTCGTTAATTAGGTCATTTTAAGAAGAACAGTTTCTATGAAAATATGCCCTTCGTTTCTGAAATACAGGACGTTGAAATAAAATTAAAAAAAAAACGGACAATATATAAAGGATTTTTTCGAAATCAAAAGAAGTATATCCGACTACGTCCGAAAGTACCCTTCTCTCCACACATTTTCACAAAGTGGAAAAATGAGCCAAATATCTGGCAGAAAACAACTACTTCCCCCTACGAACACTGAATTACATCCGTCATCCATTTGGAGGAACCTTTTTGCAAATGCTAATTGTAATAAAGCCATTAAATATCATCCTTCATTTTGTTTAAAATGACCACCTGCATACATGCATGTTTCGTGGTTATTTCCTTTCATCAGTGCAAGGATAGGTCAGACGACAATAGAGTCATCTTGTTCCACAAAATCAACGATAACATTCAAAAGCCTTATAGTATTTCCCCATGAATGAAGCGGTGACTTACAATCACAGCACCAACCGCAAGGGAAAAACAACAGTATTCCTCGGTATTACATACTCCAGGAAGAGTTAATGCAAAAATAAATCGAACAAAGTTTCAACACTGAATCCTTCAAAATTCTACCAGAGAGTTAGTACTTACTTTGTTTGTTCGAAGAATTAATCTATACTCTCTCCTACTCTTTCACATAAATTATTGAAAATTAGGACCGAACACAACCTTCATAAAACGGAAATTGGTTATATTCCTTTTCGTTTTGTATAAATTCGCGAACTTGAGATTTTTGATTATAATGATTTTTAAGAAAAACATGAATTTATATGATTCGATGAATAGAAAAATTGAGTTCCCTAATTATTTTTCGACCACCGAGTGCAATAAAAAAAATATCTCGTTTAAAAGAATCGATTTTACGATCGGAAAATTTGTATCTGATAGTCGCTGCCCCCTACACAGTATACTGTCATGGAATTATTATGCCTGGCGGAACCATTATCTTCACTCCTTGTTTTGATGAATAATAATATGCCTATAAACCTTAGCTGAGGTGAGGAAGAAAATCGACTGTTCGGTGTGACGCGCTATTGATAGCTCTTGAAGAACCTTCAACGCAGAATGACAAGTAATCGTCACCTGCAGAGCATATTTGAATTAGTGTGATTAATATAGACACCGGATAATGGAAGTAATGTGAGGCAATATAATTGCTTTGTCGCCAGGTAAATGGAAAGTGCATAGCAACCAATTAGCGATATTCACGACAGGTGTAGAGCCGTTTGCGTCGGAAAATTAAGAGAAAATTCACATTAGAAATGCATTATACCCTACACTTACTACTGTTTCATTTTGCTACTGATTTATTTCCTGATTAATAACGGCCGTAAAACAGGTGTACTCGTTCCAGATTAAATCGTATTTTCAGTTGTGGAGCAGCGACTGTCACGTCGCAATTATGTTCTTTTGCATAATTTCGAATTGGAGGTAATTGATTTGACAAATTGGACAATGAACGTGACAAATGGAAATTTTATATGAATAATTGTAATGATGATTTGATTGATCGTATTAAGGTTTCTTTCAAGTGCCATCTTCATTAGAAAGACAGCTTAAATTGTTAATATATGATGCCATAATACAGGCATCATATTTTAACTGAAGAAAGAAACTTCGTATTCTGTACAGAAAATTATTTGTAGCAAAGCGCTTTTGACTGTTGAGACATCATCAGTGTGTTACTCGTCAAGTGAACAAGAAGCCATAAAATCATCTTATATCCTTGAGACAAAGTGAAGATTAAAACATTGTAAAAAGAAACTTGAAATTTTTTAAGATTCAGAAACGTCAGTGGATCACATCAAAATTTCTTGAACCCACAGATTGTGAAGGTTCATCGCTATATGACGAGGCTTTCAAGAACACAGTATTAACGATCATTTCACTATTATCACTGAAAATAAGGAAAATGTATCCAACGATCTAGCATTGAGGTCCGAATACATGAATGTTCAATGAACGAAGCAACTTTTGTTCATATTGTCAAAAATGTTTCGAACACACTGTATATTAAATCATTCTTTATTCAGTGGGTGTGTTATTAAACTATTACGTCTTGAATCACAACTAGTCCTTAATTATGTTTCGTACGTTTTCTAAACAAAAAACAAGAGTTTGAAAGAAGGCCACTGATAGTTCGATCAGGGAGTTGAAGTTAGGCTTCTGCCGTGCCCAGAGGTAGTGAGGGCAATGGAGGGAGTTGGGAAGTACATCAATCAATCATTCAATCACTTTATTATCCTTTCGACATATACATGTATAGGAATTGTCGAAATAATTTACATATAGAAAATAAATTACAATTACAAAACAGACAGGTAATATACACTGAAACATTTATAAATACAACAAACTATGCAATTTTACCACAAAACTCACTAACATTTCGATAATACTTTATAATACAAATGATGGAACTTCTTCTAGTCCGGCTAACCTCTTATTCTTCAATGTATGCTGCAATAATGAGTAAAGTTCGTCCTCTGTATACGGATACAGAAACATACTGTTATTGTTGAACTGATTTTTAGATATAAAAATTCATTATCAGCTATTCTTTCTCCCAAATGAGTTGGAGCCTCTATATGAAAAAAACATTGAGTTCTTTGGCTATTATATCTGGATCTTCTACTATATGATGATCAATGTTGAGGGATATATTTTTATTTGATACAGTTATTTTTGTCAGTTCATTAGTAATCTGCCACAAAGCACGCGTGCTGTTTTCTGCATTTTGAATGCGTTTTTTGTAATGTGCGTTTTTCTTCTAATTGTTTAAAATTGTTTTTTCCGTTAACCAGCTGTCTTTCCCTACGAACGACAGCCCTCAGAAGTCGAAACTTGTACGAGCTAAGGATTAACGAGGTCTTATAATCTTAGAATCATATAAAAAGCTGTTATAAATGTGTATGAAAGCATCATAAATGTTATGTTTCGAATAAAGTTCTGACCAGTCCACATTTAGCAGACTGTTATTAAAACTAGTCATATTTTTTTACAGAAATTTCGTGTCAAAGTTGTATTTTTATAACTCTTTTTGGATTTACATTCATCCAGTTCTAATAGTACTGTTCTGTGATCAGATATATCGTTATCTAGAACCCAACATATTCCCTCATTGTTGAAATTTATAAATATTCGATCAATCGAGTAGGCCATTCCAGTAAGATTGAATTCTATTAGTAAAGAACTAATAGAAACGAAACGATCGTTTTTGAATCTATCGAAATTGAAGTCACCACATAAAATCTAATTCATTCCTGGCTTGTAGAGGCTTTTCAATACTATTGAAATTTTATCAAAAAACAAGCTTTCTTTTTCACTTGGGGACCTTTAACAATTCAATATCATATTTTGACAGTTATTCATTTTAAAAGTTATGGCACATATTTCAAACTTCTGTTCCTCGCAATATTCTACATCAATACTTTTAGACTGAATATCCTGTCTGGCCCATATTCCCCACACCTCCACACCGCATGTTTGATCGACAGAATGAAGTGATCAACTTGAAACCCTCAATATGTATGTATACTTTCTATTGCATCATAGTTGACACCTATTTCAACGAGGCAAAGAAAGTATAAGTTTTTGTAACTTTCTGTATCAGCCAAAATGTAATTAATTTTTTCAACACTGTGTTGACATTCAATAAAAATATATTTGGATTTAATATTACGTTATTTGTGAGTTTACTTTGCGTTTTACAAATACATGCCCCAAATGGCCATATGTTTGGATTCATGGCTTTTTTGAAATTATTATCCTCAATGGTAACCTTGAATGAGGCATATAATCAGGAAATTTGGAATTCAGACTATCACATTGAATTCAGGAAAATGAGGCATCAACATAGTTTTCATTTCTTCTGCGGTTGTCTACGGATCCACCCTATAGACATGTAATGAAATGTGTTTTGGAACTCCTCTTACAGTTCATTTTCCTCATTATACATAAATTGAATACCTTCACATAATGGTTTGAAAAGTTATATCCCCGTTATGATTGTGAGTATAGGACTTTTCTAATTAAATTATTAAAATGTATTAAAATTGAACAAGGAGGGATTCATTAAATTATTTCTATTCCAATTGAATTCAGAATAATTGTAAGTAGATTGATAAACTTTGTGTTCTAAATCTTTAAAGGATTATAATCTGCCTAGTCAGTCGTGAACAACCCCAATTCATCTGATCTGAGTTTCTTTCGCGCTTCACTAAGAAGATGTAAAGAGTAAAATAGACAAATTTTTTAAACGATATATTACAAAAAATTTACAAAACAAGCAAACCTTTATCAGATCATGGCTTTGCTGATCACCCAGTGGCGGCAATATTTGTATTGTGTAGTTTATTTGCAAAATCTTCGACGGCAGATTCAACTGGATTTTCTACTGGAAACATTATTTTAATGACTGTTTGGAAAGTACCTATACGCTGAAGATGCTCACAGCAGTTGTGATCGAAACGTCCACGGAAAATGCCTCTAATAAAGTGGACTAACGACTAACCACGACCTCCAAGCCCAGAAACCATGATTCTTCATCATAATTCTGGCCGTAAAAAAGCCTTTAGTCAATGGATTTACAAAACTCATCTCAAGCCTCGTCCTTATTTTTCGGTCATTTCGAAACTGCAAATGGGAAGCAGTTTGAACAGAATGACAAGATGAGCATAGGACGGGTTGAAGAAAACTTAACAGGATAACAAGGGGATTGAAGAAAAACAAAAGGAAAAATTGGCTCCTATGTATAGAAAGTTTGCAAGAACAGAAGGCATCAACGAACAGAAGATAATTACCGCTTACAGGTAATTTTGCAAGAACTGAAAAGCATTAGAACAAAAAAATGTTGTTCAAAATGTGTTCTTTTCGTCAACCAGCTGTATATTTAGAAGTTCTCGTGAGACTTAGTTCTAGTTATTTGGGGACTTCACAAACCCATATGAATTTGGTCTATGCACGTATTAAAAAATATATCAAACATCACAACTCATACTGAATCTCGTCCCCACGTGGCATCTTCATACTATCTTTGAGAGGAGAGTCTGCTCTCTACCAACGTGGAAACGGATCTCCTAGATTTTTATTCCAAACAATATGATGTTTTGTGCTCTCACGTGGCTCTTAGTGATGTTCTATTATTTGTAGAACATGAAATGAACGTTTTTGCAATATCTTCGTTCCCCTGGTAGACCAAAACTATTATTTCGATGTATTTTTTGCCAACTGACATCTTCACAACTATATTACGAAGTAAAAGAAGATTACGGACCTGGTGTTCAATGACATGATGAAGTCTTTCAATATTCTAAACATTCCATTAATAGAACTCTTCTACAGAGACTCATTCTCGCTATTACGGTGTTCCATTTAGGAAGCAGCACCTTATTCATGCGGATGTGCATCTGTAATATCCTACCGATATAGACGAGTATTGCCTCGTTTTTCCTGAAATCACCTTCCGATAGAGACGAGAAACATTTTAAAAGTCATTCAGCACGTTCATGTGAGCGCCATTTGCTCTATTTACGATATTATGGCGAAATATAAGTATTGTGCAGGAATGCTTTGAATTATACTTCTCAGATTTCATATTCATGTGAAAATAGGTTTTTTGATTTATCTCCACTTGCAGTATATTCAACGTGAGCGATAAAAGAGTTCGCTTTATAGAATTTTTACAATTTTCATTTATGATCACTTTATATTTCATAGATTCATTATTTGGTTTGTAATGCCCTTGGCTATTGTTCTTGCTTTGTGTCTAATTCGTCTTGACCTGTTGAGACAGTGAACTTGTGAAGGAAGCGAGCCATCACAACAAATTTCCACCTTAACTGCCTGATAATTGAGTCAGTGGCTCCATCATCATAATTTTTCCTTGATTATTGCCTGAGGCATTCTCCCAGATAGATTGGTGATGGTTCTCAACCCATTTCTTCGTGTCCTCAAACGGTATTTGCTACCCCTGCTCATGCTGTGGCCATGGTTCTACCATGTTCTGTACTCCTAGGTCATTGAAGTTCTCCCAAACTAACTAATTGCGGCCTGACTGTCGAAGAGAATAACTATGGGTTTGTTTTTAGGACTCCTCCTTAGAATTTCTCCCGGCTTGGAATATAGAGGCCCTAGTACCAAGGCTTGGACTCTTGGAAGTCTTTTCTTGGTCCATCTTCGTCTACTCTAGCCCGTACCACACTTCACCGAGTCGATCGACTAAGTCTATCGACAATGACGACCAAATCTATCGATCGACCTGTCGATTGGTTTTCCATAAACTGTCGGTAAAATCAAAGGGTAGTCGAGTCGAATCCAGAGTGTGGACGTGGTATTCGGCATTTGACACCAGCGGAAAGACTGTAATCAATGTGAGCGTGTCGTGTTACGTTGTAATATTCAAATTTACGATCAGAAATTCGAAAATGAATTCTAAGACCACCATTACATCTGTATTCCTTCCAGGCTTGGTCAAACCTAAAAAAATTTTTACGCGAATATTTCATTTTTTTAGACGCAACAATAACAAATAATGCGGTACAAGTAATAATAACGTATTAATTCTCCATTAAACATATTCGTTTCGACTGATCGACCAACTTTCTGTCTACTTGATGTGGACAGGTGAAGTCTTTTCGATTCGTTGGTCGACAGCGTCGATAGACAGAGTCGATCGACAATGTCGAAAGAGTGAGGACGCAGCTTTAGAGCCATCCATATACCAGATTTGCAATTACAGCCTTTGATGTGATTTCTCCATTTTCTATGATGGTGGTGTATGTTCCATCAAAGGATTAACTTGGAGTAATTTTGTCCGACGTCATCTCAGATGTGTCGACTTCCATTATGTTGGTGTGGCCTAAGTTGTTGTTCCTCAATTGGACCAGACACCTCAGTCTGGATGTTTCTATCCTCGCATTCTCTGCAATATGCAGATGCAGAGGAAGTTCAACATAGCATCAGTGGCTCTGAGCATCACTCTGGTCGTCACTCGTTCTACCTTTGTCCACCACAGCAAGGTTATCCAGCCTCACCATCCAGAAAGAGCTCTGAAAGAAATTCAGATTGTTTTAAGCAGGGACGATGATAGGCAAATTGGTTTGAATGCAGCAAAGGATGGATATCCCGGTTTGCTCTAAGGCCTGAACAGCCAGAGTAAGCATGGAATCAGGAAGTCTGTTCCTCGTTGTAGCACAGGTTCGATTTCATCTGGCCCTGCTGATCTTTATAGACTATATGTTGCTTTAGCTCATTCTGACTTCATGCAGGTGATGACCCCTTCCGCTATATCCCGGGTTTCCTTTGGGATGCGATTTGTTCCTCTGGAATCAGAAAAGTGAGTATCAAGGAGTATCAAGTGAGGATTCCCCGGATCCTTTGACAGGATATTGTTCAGTCGTGAGCATTTAGCCTTGCTCTCGACTTCGCAGAAGTTCTTTTACGCCTTCCTCTTCCTTCTTTCCGTATGGCTCTTTTGTACAGATAAAGGGCTTCATAGTATTCTCCCCACTGCTTTGTTCTATAGGCCTCATTACTTGGGATTTTCATTTCTTTGGTCCAGACATGAACCGTGCCTCCTTTTGATTAATGGGTAGCTTCTTTGTAATGAATCCAGATTGTTGCTGACTTTGTTTAGAATTTTTGGATTTGATTTTTGGATTAATCCAAAAATTCTAGACAAAGTCAGCAATCAAAAAAACAGGTTATTCCTTGAGATGGTCCATATCAACAAAAATCCTAACACAATTAACTACAAAACCGATACAGGACAACTTAGTAGTATATATTGTAATATTTTAAATTCCCTTCAACGTTGTGTGTAGTTTGACAGTTGGTACCAATGGAATACCTACACTAATTAACACCATTGTATTTAAACGACCCCTTATTCAAACCATAGTAACACTCCAGTCAGGTAAATTAAGCGATTAGTCTGCAGCGGAGACGAACAATTTTCCTCCCAAATGTTCCATAGGTTAGAACTAACTCTGTGAATTTTGTAAGTTATCATTTTATTTTTATGTAGTCCTTCAACAACTTATATCCTATTTAATTGTGTCTGTGTCTTCTCGATGTTTATCATCGAGAAGACACAGGTCACAAAATAGACTTCAAAAACACAAAAACAATTTCCACCGAGAAAACTCTACAAACCAGGATCATCCGAGAAGCCCTTGAGATAGAGAAGCGCCCCAGTTGCCTCAACACTCGCGACGACGGACGTAGACTTCCCAATACCTGGAAGCCTCTCATTGCACGCATCAACTCATTTCCCACCAACCCTGTTCCCGCACACAGCTCACTTAGCGCCAACCAAGTTCCTCAATCCACAATTCCTCAGTTCTCTCGAAGGAGTAGGCAGATTGAGACCTTAGAGAGAACCAGTGACGAGACATGGGGAGTAGAGGCAGATTGAGACCTCAGCGTAGAATTACGTTTCAACCATTTAATAATTTTCTTATTTTCTTTCTTTTTCAGTTCTTGAAAATGGCTCCAAAATCGGAGCCGAAACGTCGAATTTCAACAAATTCTAGACGCGGTTCAACCCGAACTTTTAGTTTTCATATATATATATATATATATATATATATATATATATATATATATATATATATATATATATATATATATATATTTTTTTTTTTTTGAAGGATGTTAGCTCGACTACGGTTAGTTACGGAACGACAAAGGGAGTTGTCAGGTATTGCAGTCGGAGACAAAACACACTATAGAATCTGACCACAATTTCTTAAATGATGAAGTGAAAATATTAGATACTTCGAACAGTCTCCAAAAAAGACAGTTCCTAGAAATGGCTCACATTTTTAAAGTTACATCTTCCCTCAATACCAGGAAGGACTTAATGTTATATATACATACTTACTTCACCTCAACAAACATAATCAATTCATTAACTAAATAAAGAATATTAACAAACAAATTCCCAATGCCAAAAAGTCCCTTTTGTCTTTTACATTTAAAAGTAAAAATTTAAGTTGGTATCACGATTGCAGTTGGTAGCACTGATTGTAAATGCCAAATGTCAAACCTATCAATGTCAATGTCACAATTCAAAATTTATTTTTTACAGTTTTCCGCCTTTTTATGAAGACATGTGAACTTTCACAAAAATTTTTCAATTATTATAATGACTTAGTATAATGTGTTCCTGTACTCACACAATTTTATTATTTACATTTTTAATGTCACAACTCATAAGGAAAAGTGTTTATGTTTAATGCAACCGGCTTCGTTACAACCTCACTTTTCGTAAGTACTTGGAAATTCTTTTTTCCCTTCACTGATTGTAATAGTCAATTCTTCTTTTGTTCACCAGTGTTCCTGATGAAGAGAAAAATAATTCTCGAAAGCTTGAACTGAAATAAAGAGTTCACACAAAGTGTCTCCGACTGCAATACCTCCACCGCCAAAACTAAGAAGAAACTTATCCCACCTCTCCAACTCTCGAACTGAATTTCCGACATCATGTCAGTGACATCTACAGGGTGTCCCGTGTAAAGACCACGTCAAATCGAGGGAGAATGTAGATCAAAGGATAACCCACCTGCTATGACAAAATGCCCACTATAAAAGTCTTTAAAAGTTTTCGATATATTTTTTTTTTTAATAATAAATTTTTGCCCCTTTCAATAGTTTTGTCTTTACAGTTGGTACAGTTTTACACCTTTTTGGTTCATTTTTTCAGTAAAATATTACTGAAGAATGATTTTAACGTTTACATTTAAAACATTCTCCGAACATTTTAAAGGGGGGCTGTGAGAAATATTTTTATTGAAAATTTTGGTAGTGGATTCTTTTGTTCATGAAGTTTAGCCCATTGTAGTGGAACCAAAATGTACTGAGCTACTGCTGCACATTAAACCAATAAATTGTCTATTTTATAGTGATTCCAAAAAGGTATAACACAAGTCATTTGTTATTCAAAGACAAACGATATGGCTGTTTCTATCCAACAGGGTACGTTTCTAACTATAATTTGACGGTTATTATTTGGGGTAGGTACTAATATTTTTTATGACATGAAAAGAATTTTCAATCAATACAGAACATGTTCAAAATGGCGACCCCCTTCGCGTATACAGGCTCTGCATCGAATGGATGTCAGATATTTCCGCTGCAGCAACTCGGACGCGTTCTCTCAATGCGGCTTCATCACGTCTGGGTATTGCGTATAATTTGTCTTTTAGGCAGCCCCAGTAAGAAAAGTCCAGAAGATTTAGATCAGGTGAACGAGGAGGCCACACAATTTCACCTCCCCTTCCAATCCACCTGTGGGGATAAGTTCTATTCAAATGTGCGGTTACTTCGCGTCCATAATGTGCTGGGCATCCATCATGTTGAAACCACAGACTACGTCGCACATCTTTCAATAAAATGGGCAGCTGGTCGGTTAAAAATCCAAATAATTGTTGGCGTTCAGTGATGGCGGCAGTTCGATCGGGCCCAAAATTGCACCATTAAATATTCCAGTCCATAAATTGACCGTGAATCGATATTGTGATCTATCTTCTCCCATCTCGTGTGGATTTATGATCTTCCAGCTATGCAAATTGTGGAGATTCATGTACAGGTACAGGAAGACTCGTCGCTCCAAATGATCTTATTAAAAAAATCTGGATCTGCATGATATTTTCCCAACATTTGGCGGCAAAATTGAATTCGCGCTGGGTAATCCCTGGGTAGCAAGCTTTGAACTCGTTGCTCGTGGTAGGGGTGATAATTGTGCCGCTGCAATATTCGACTGGCAGTTGATTTGGATATGCCTGTACGGCGTTCTATCAGTCGTGTAAAAATTGATGGATCTTCTTCGACTGCATCCAAAATAATGTCATCATCTACCGTTGCGGGCCGGCCACTACTGGTACGACGCCCAGGAACTCTGCCTTCGGCAATAGCGTTGTGTGTTCGGATAACCACTTCATAGTTGGGGTGTCGGCGATTTGGGTACCGTTCTGAATACACCCTCGCCGCAGCTCGAGCATTAAGTCGCACTTCTCCGTAAATCAAATGCATGTCAGCGTATTCCCGCGACGTATACGGAACGTTTGCTTCCGCCATTTTGCAAAATAACGTCCACAACAATTAAGAGATCAGAGTCCACAGAGCGCAAAAGTTCCGTTATCACTTCACGAAAACAAAATCCAATTCTTTAGTCAAAACAAAGTCCAGGTCTGGAGCAAAATCAAATACCTAGTACGTGACCGATAACCAAAAAGCGAGAACGATGCGCGAGCTGAGCGCAAGTCACATACTGAAGAATGACAGAGCAAGTTGATCTCAAGCGAACCCACAGCTGTACTGCCTGTGATGAGTTCTCTGGCTGAGCCAGGTGGATGAATGAGCTAGATGGCAAGTACACTAGGTCCGCGACAAATGACCCTACAAATGATGGCCGGGGTACCGCTGCGCCTCGCATGTGAGGAATAATTTTCGTTGAGGTGAATAATTATGCTAGTAATATTTTCGCACGTAGACGATTACCATTGTTCACTAGGTAATGCAAAATCGAAGATTTCTCAACAGAATTGACAAACTTGATTTTGTCAGAAATGTACCCATTTGGATAAAAACAGCCATATTTTTTTTCTTTGAATAACAAATGACTTGTGTTATACCTTTTTGAAATCACTATAAAATAGATAATTTATTGGTGTAATGTGCAGCAGTAGCGCAGTACATTTTGGTTCCACAACGATGGGCTAAACATCATGAACAAAAGAATCCACTACCAAAATTTTCAATAAAAATATTTCTCACAGCCCCCCTTTAAAATGTTCGGAGAATGTTTTTAATGTAAACGTTAAAATCATTCTTCAGTAATATTTTACTGAAGAAATGAACCAAAAAGGTGTAAAATTGTACCAACCGTGAAGAAAAAACTATTGAAAGGGGCAAAAATTCATTATTTTCAAAAAAAATTAAATATCTCGACTTTTATAATGGGAATTTTGTCATAGCAGGTGGGTTATCCTTTGATCTACATTCTCCCTCGGTTTGACGTGGTCTTTACGGGACACCCTGTATATGAACCCAACGTTATAAACCCAGATGGGTCTGTCTACAAATGAAATTTACCCTTAGCTATTTGCCATCAGCTGTTACTGGACGTCTTAGCTAGTGAGAGAATTCTGTTGTCTACTCTTTAGACAAGTTTACATGTTTGTTATTAGGTGTCGCTCCTAGTATGGTTTTGGAATTAAGTGAAAACAAATTAAAAATTTCAAATGTAATGATATTTTCGTTACAGTACTTGGCGGCGGGTTTCATCAATATGATCTTAGGGACCCAGAGTCTTGCTGACCCTCAAAACTTCTCTTTGCTGTTCCTCATATGAAGAATAGCACCATTTGGTTGAGGGTGTTGGTAACTCCTTAAAGCTAGGTGATAGGGTTTTCACCTGCACAGTTGAGTCGTAAACGTACTTATGGAAGCGAAGACGTGCACGATTAGGTGTTTCCTCCGCTGACAAGAGATTCTTTCGCACCAGGAGTCGGATTTTGTCCGCCTAATCTTTAGAGAGGTATCTTCGGACTATGTAGCTTTCCTGTTTGCGTTTTGTGCACGCTGTGCTTGCGTTGGTATTTTTTACCCCTTGCTTCAATTTAAGTCCTCAGGAGTTTTTGTCTTTGAACTCCTGACAAATGTGGGTGCTTCATGGGCATTCTCTCGAGGTCCTTCACCAACTCTTCCGGTGTGGCCTGCTGGGGCCCCATCGTTTTGTTGGGCTCATTTCTGTTCCTGACTCCTGGATTCTTGGAGTGTACTGAGTGACCCTGTGGACAGAAGTTTTTTGCTTTCAGATTCTGCGGGAGCTGGAACCTGTCCAGGTCTTTGGTTGGCTTGGTTGTAATTTTACATTTTGTTGTAACATGTAGTTTGCAGAGTAAAGTCTGAAGAACGGCAAATTCCTGCAGAGCTGCTTACTGGAACAAGACTAAGTACTCCAGAAGGTCGCCTTGTTTCGTAGAGGAATCTTTAGCGTCACATTACCCTATGTGAACGCACCTCTAGAACGATGCCTTCCTCCTTGTGTTAGACGGAATTCTGAACCAGTTGTGACATATTTGCGTATTCCTATTCAATACGTAAGCTGGTCAGTGTCAAATGTTGATACCTAATACTGACATCTATATAACTTCACACTAAACAAACATCTGTTCCTGTAGTTTTAGAGAAAGTAATTGAAAAGTGCAAAAATTTCACTTTTATTTAAATTCGAGATACTAATCTTTTTGGATTGGATTCGGTATAAAATATACTTTTGCTATGTGTTCTGTGATACTAATTGCATTTTTGGGACTGACAGTATTTCTGATCCACACAGCCACGACCTATCGACTTATAGAAAAGTCCGTTTACTTTTAATTAAATCGATTACATTTGATCCGTTTTGATCAAAATGAAAAAAACTGCTCATACGTTACACTAATTATACGCCAAAATTATTTACTTGTCTTAGAAAAAGATAGCAAAATATGTTCATTTCATATATTATCAAATCAGTATAACCTTGGAATTACATTGGACAGTAATTAATAGTTGTCTTATTCAATGAAACAATACTTAACCTGGCAGTATACATAACCTTCATTATTTCAGTAATTATTGATTCTGAAAGATTTCAAAGAAACGGACTTCCACCATTCAACATGATAAATAAATGGTAATAGTCTGCAGGCGGTAACGCTTGTAAAGAACCGTGAAACGAAGATAAATTACCTTTAGGAAAGATGAGTTTTTTAGAGTTCATCGACGTGGAGTTAGTATGAATTTGTGAATATATCAAAGTCTAAAAAGCTCTAGCCCACTTTTCATTATCCCCTTCAGAATGCAAGTGGCGCCCCTCAGTCGGCAAACGTCACTTATACCAACTATATGGAGGTGCGACGAGTTACATTTTTCAGGGGAGAATTCTTTCCCCCTTTTCTCTAATAACAAGTCGCTACTCTGGCATCCGAGACAGACGAACGGGAAAAACGATTACTTACAGTGAAAGGTGGGTTTAAGACAATTGTTGTTCACTGTAAACGAGATGAGTTCAAGATATATATTTCGCGTGAATTGTGTCTCGGAATAGATTTTTTGTGAGCATGCCGCAGTCACAAATCTCCGGATTCGTTGGATTGAATTTCCGTTTACGTTTCGTAATCGAAGAAGTCACCTGCACTAACGGGATGAAATATGATCCGCAGTAGTCACCACCAATGTTTAGATATAATTCAGGACAGCAGTAGCCTTTGGCGCTGATGCTGAGGTATCTGAGCTCTTACTCTTATAAAAATAGTCTATGTATGAATGTTTACTTAGTTTACTAGTTCTGATATACAGGGTGCCTCAACGAACTTGGTGAAATCAGAATATCAGGAGAACTAAACGATTTCAAGATAAACGCCGAGATATGTCGACGTTGTCTTTGTCTACAACTTTGATCTTACCAGAAAGAATTTGAATCAATAATGTTTCTTGCGATAGAGCATTTGATTATTTGAAGAAACAGTTTTAGTGCCTTTATTGTCGTTTCCAATTTTGAATGTACATTGCCCCATGTTATTTTCAAGTTGGGTGTGAGTAATTGATTCCTGAACACGTTGAATTAGTTACTTAGTATTTTCAGTTCATCACATCCATGTAAGAAGCCTCATTCCGAACTTCCCTGAAACCGGATCAGTTTTCATCCATGAAAAGGATCCAGAGAAAATTTGAGGTGCAGAAATCGTTGTTCATGTCCATGTTGAGTTGGATTAATAGCAAAGCATTCGTCGTCTATCTGAAACTTCTGGAGTATATCGTCCAAATATTTATAGAATATTGAAATCGTCCAAAAAATATCCCTATAAAATAAAATTGGAGAATGATGATTACCCACGATTAAAATTTTGTGATCAAATGAGTCAAATCCCAAGTAGGACAGTAATATTGGGATGATATACTGATGAACATTGCCCACCAGGGGCGATAAAGTTACTCAGTTTTGAGAAAAATCATATTAAGGGATAATATATGCCTCAACATTTTACCGGATTTGATAGAGTCAGAAGATCAATTTCACTACCAATACAGATTTTGGCTGAAGAATTTTCATTTCTGTTAAAACTCATTCTGTCTCACTTCTCATGGAAACATCTCCCTACCTAACTTTATTTCAGAATTGTTCGACATTGGGCGATAAGTCTAACTCTCATCTTATAATGGGAAGTTTCCTTGAGAAGTGATACAATTTGAGTATTTTCAGAACTAAACATTTTCCAGCGAAAATATATCTTAATAGTAAAATTGACGGCCTAATTACAAATACTGATACTGTATTATTGTCCCCTAATATAATTTTTCGCAAAACTGGGTAATTTTATCGACCCTGGCAAGCAGTGCATGTCACTCATATCAACCCCAGGCAAGATTTAGACTTATCGCCTGATTTACACATCTTCTGGAGGTAAAATTGAAGTTCTCCACCTGCGAATAAAGGTGCGACTTATAATAAGTCAGTCGCAGCGCCACCCTCTAGCAAAGCAATAAACAATCCTCAGTAGCATATACTCCAAAAAGCGTGAATGCGTACTTTCAACAAAATTCAAGAAGTGTACCGCAGAATTTCAAATAAATGAAATGAATCATTTCCTTGTCCACGTGTCTTGGCTTTTTTTATACTGATTTATTTTCCCTGGTTTTCTGAATCCGCCCTTTCCGTTGGGATATCCTGTATTAGTCTTGAAGTTGCCTGCCCTAAAGAAAAGACATATGATTCAGTCGTAAACTGTGACGGTCTCAGAAATCACGAAACTACTAGAGTTATGTCCAATATTTGGTGCTGATGTTAAGAGAATAGCTAGCTTTGTCGAAAGCCTCCTTTAAATCAATGGATACACAAATTGCCGCTTTACTTCCATCTAGAGCTTTGTATATTTTTGACGTTATACATGCAATGGGGCCCTGTGCACATTTAGACTGAAACCATACTGTCTGTCACAACAAGAGTGTAACTAACAATAAAAAAATATACACAGTATAAAAAAACTTACATTGTCCTGATAGTCAGCAGAGCTAGAGATGGGAAGATGTCAAACATGATATCAATCTGAATGCAAAATGTTGACATCAGTTGACGAAGAATAACTATTGTCCCGATCTTGACCGCACGCCATATTTTTTATAAAGAAAATTATTGCTTAGGCATTCAATTCAAGTTTGCGTTTTTTTGAGCTGTTTTATGTTTCTTTATCCTGTAATTGTATAAATTTTGATGTCTATGAACTTGAAAACTAAACTATGGAATTATGAATACTGGGTGTTTGTAATTTAGATTATTAAAACTACCTGATTTTAAGACATACACTAGGAGAACATTCACTGTCACAAATAATGCAACACTGAACTATATGTATATTAATTTATCGAAAACATATATCAACATCAGGACCAAAAATTAATGGAGGAGGTGATATCACGCAATTTAAAAAACATGGAGGATGAAAGAGCACTAACATAGCAGAAGGTTATATAGATGAAAATCTTACCAACAAAATTTATTTAAATTTAATCAATTATAATAATCATTTGATAAGTAATGGATAATTTCGAACAGTATCACTTATCTAATTGTAAAGAATTGTGCCATGCCCAAGAACTAATTTGCCTGGTGTTTCAGTACTGAAGAGGGAAGAAGTATTAGAAGAATTCCAAAAACATTTAGATATTGTTACACAAATCTATGTCCATATCATAAAGTGACACAATAATATGTAAATAACTAATTCAGTAGATACTGAAGTAATTTATTATTGTTTTGTTTTTCAATAACACACATATGTAGCGCAAAGTAATGCTCGTACGTTTCAAAATCTGAACTGTCACTAATCACTAATTTTCACCAATAATTTTTGTAAAATATTCGGTTGTAGAAAAAATCTTGCGGCAAAGTATTACTTTGCGCACTTAATACACAAATACCTATTGAAACGGTTTGAAATGCTGAAATGCATGTTTTCTGTTTGTTTGAGATCAAGAAAACACCTGTTTAATTCACGATTGTGGTACCAATTACACCCTGTGTGGTAAACTGGAATCATCAGCTAGCTTATTGAGGATCCCACAACTGATCCCTGCGAAACACCCAATCGGCCCGAGAAAACGTCCTCATCTACTCAATCAATTCGACCGGCTAATACCCGAAACCGAATGTTTGTCGCAATATGAGCAACATGTCGTATCTCTCGACAATATTTGCACCTCGTCCTCGTGTTTGCCGTCGAGCACCGTTCGTCGTCGCACTCGCGCTTGAGGTAGCGGTCGCGAGGACTGTTAATGGCAGCAACAGTACAACTATTAATCATGTCAAGTGTTGGTGCAACATGGCCGCTCAGTACACGGAACATCCATCCCAGATAAACACATTATGTATGGATCCGGTACGCCGATAAACAATTCCACAGAGGTGGCCTTATCGCCGTGTGCGCGCCGCCTCCCGGTGGTGTTGTCGAGAATTAAATAAATAGATTTTAGTTCACCAACGCTAATAAAATGACCAAAAGCGCGCGGGTCAAAAGTCCAGGACGACGGTAGAGCCCCAGTTATTGACAGTGTTCTAGTGATTGATATTTGCTCACTTTTCTCTGAATAATAAGTGGCAATCTATAGATCTAATCGTGGTGATTTTGACAAATTCTCAAATTCTTTTGATAATATGTTGGAATTCATTACTAGGTATGAACCATACTGAAGTTGTGGTATTACGGGATTTTAATGTAAATTTTATCTCACACAGCAAAGAAGGAAATATTCTACAACATATATTCGTATCTCATAATTTTAAAAATCTCTCACGTGAACCTACCAGGGTTACCGGAAGCTCCGCCACATGTATTGATAATATTTGCGTAAATTTCAACAGCTATTTAGACTTTGGAATCATCAGAGAGGACATATCGGATCATTTTGGGCAATTTATCAGTGTGATAATGAATACGAATTCTGTTTGGAGCAACAAAGAAATAAAAAAAAATCAGGCAAGTGAAATGGGCATAGCGGAGTTCAAACATCACATGAGCAAAATAGACTGGACACAATTTTACTTATCTGACAATCCAAATATCTTAGCGAAATTCTTGTGCGATAACTAAACGCATGCGATTGACGTAGCGTTTCCTTTAAAAAAAGTATATCAAAAAATTCTTAAACTAAATGGTTTACAAACGATTAATAAAAAATGAGAAATGGATTGAAACAATAAAGGAATATTTATAAAATGACGGGAAATCCAAAATCAAAACATTCTTATAATTCAGTAAAAAAAGACTAAAGAAAAAAATTGAAAAATCTAAAAGGGAGGTGTATGATAATATACTCACAAATAGTAAAAACGTTCCAAAAACTTCCTGTAAAATAGTAAATGAGATCAGAGGGAAATCCAGTTTCAGTAGTGAAAGCACGTGCAGAAAGATGATGCTAATAATTGTGACAACTTCAGATTTATAACAATTATTCCTATAATCTCAAAAATAATAGAAGCCATTATCAAGGATAGATTAACCAACTTTTTAAAAAAGGGCAAATACTTAGATGATCATCAGTACGGCTTTCGTTCTCTCAGATCAACTTCTCAAGCCGTCACCGACATTCCACTCGATAGTCTGATTTTTGACTATAGATATAGGGATACATACGTCGAAGGCATTTGATAGTGTTTCTCATGACATTCTGTTGAAAATACTCCACAAATATAGAATACACGGAACACCATTAGATCTCATCGAGTCATCCATAAAAAATAGACAGCAGTATGTATCACTCAATAATAAGATAACAAAAACTAAGTCGAACATGGAGTGCCTCAGGGCTCAGTGCTAGGTCCCCTATTGTTCATTATTTACATAAAAGACTTACCAACATTTATTGATACTGCTGATGTGTTTATGTATGCAGATGACTCTACCCTTTTGATATAGGATAAAAACCTAAGCGTGATAGAACGTAAGTCAGAGGAAACACTATTGAAAATGGAAATCTATTCAAATTCAAATGTTATGTCCCTAAATAAAAATAAAACGAAGAACATCACTTTTACAAAAAATCGGCAAGCGCTCGACGATAAAACAACAGTGAAACTACTGGGTTTTCATGTTGATGCTCAACTGAATTGAAAAGAACAAATAAATGAAACACAAAAAAGCTTTCCAAGGGTCGATTTGTTTTGAGAAATCTCAAGGAAGTATTGAAGACTGTTTACTCTGGCATGGTACATTGCCACCTTGTATATGGGATTTTACTGTGGGGGACAAGCCCAGCTTGTCGTAAACTTTTGGTGAGCCAAAAGAAAATTATTAGAACTATGGCCAATTTGGGCAGCAGAACACATGCCAAGCCAATTTTTATCGAAATGAAAATCTTGACACTCCCGTGTATATACATAATTGAGGCAATTCTATGGATACATCAAAATAAAGATATATATTTCTGGAACAGAATTTCATGACTATTATACACGAAACAAAAATCTATATAGTCTGCTAAAAGTAAATTACGAAAATACAAAAAAAAACAAACTGAATATTTGCCGATGAAACTGTACAACCAAATGTCTATGGAATGGAAGTATTACCCAACTAAAAAATTAAAATACCAACTGAAACAATCATTGCTACTGAATACACTATATGATATAAATGAAATTTATCTTCATTCATGGGTTTAAATACTCATGTTTTCTTTTCTTTTCAAGAGTGTGGACTTTTGAGTTTTGAGAAATATTCTGTATTTTTCATCTGTGTGCTCCTAAATGTAAAACTTATTATATATGTATAAATGTGACTAGTTTTATGTATGCATATAATTTATTCTTTATACACTAGCATATTTTTCAAAATATGTTTTAAATCTGAGTATACTCTACAAATTGTGACGTACCTAAACAAAAAACCTTTGTGTGCTTATTGTAACATACTGTTTTCTGTGCGAAAAAATATCTTATCTTATCTTAAGACTATATTATAATACTACCAATATATCTAAAGAATCATCAAGAACCAAATATCTGTCAACCCTGTAGCAGATTTCGTAGTTATCAGCCAATGCAATTTCTGGTAATAAAAAGGCGAAGTGCATCACATTAAGTTTCTTTGTGATTCTGAAGCAAACTGTTAAGTTCACTAGATGATACTTTTTTATTTTTGTTGTATTAGTGTTTAATCATTTCATATATTTTGAAGGTGTTTATTCAACTCGTTTGATTCGTGACTGATTACTTTCCTGTTAGATCTTCTCACCTAATATTTGTCTCGATGTCAATGACTGGATCAAGAAAAACTTGTTCTTTCCAGTAACTGACATACATGTCAATGATCAGTTGATGATAAGTCGATGAAGCTAAACTGTTTATCTGTTTGAATAAGCATAAATGGGCTTTCCTCTAAATATGAGCTCAAGCAAATTTTTGGTACCAGTTATTGACAGGGGTGTCGATCATTGATACATCAACTGTTAATCACTGGAACATCATTCTTTTCAGATATGGCGCCAAAAAAAAATATATCAAAGAACAGTTCTATGCCGCCCTTACTAATATATCGAATGGGATGCCCGTTACTACAACTTCTAAAACATACCCCATTCCTAGAACCACATTATTATACAGATCAACCGGGAAACTGTAGATTGCCGAATGGGACCATACACTTTTCTCATAACCAACAAAGAAAACCTCATGGAGCAGTTGATACTAGCCCTAGCTGAAGTTCCTCAAAGAACAGCTATTAGAACCCATAATCAAAAGCTAGCAGGAGAAATGGAAAGGAGAAAACAGAAAAGGTTTAGAAAAAAAAGCTATGGAGGAAAAATCTGTAGAGAAAAAAGCTTTTGGGATCTAAAAGAGTAGAAAAAGTATTTGAAGATTCATTTAAAGGTAATGAAGAGTGGAATGGAAGTGGTGATAGACGAAAAAGCAGATGAAGAAGAGTTGCCAAAATTATTGGCTAAATGTCATGACATTCAAGTCGGTGATTTCGTATTGGCAGAGTTTTTTAGTGCAGAAAAAATAGTCATATATTTTTTTTGTAATAAATCTTCTAGGTTTCCAGGAGCGTGTGCGAGCAAGGGAAAGATCCGGGACCGATGGACGTGCTGGGCTTTGAACCCACGACCTTATGATTGTGAGGCGAGCGCTCTACCACACGACCATCACGGCCCATATTGAAGTTACGTCCCTCAAATCCATTGGAAAATCATCCTTCAAGCTGGTCAAAACTGACGTTTCCACAATTCAGTTTGCAGACGTCATTGTAAAACTATGAAATTCCAGAGACAGAATCAAAAATGTTTTTTTCTAGAAACATAGATATATTCGAAGCATAGCACAAAACCAAATGTTTAGTTCATTTCTGCATTGCTGTAGGTACTATCAATCACAGGTACACTTTGTACAAAATAAGTCAATAACTGGTACCTTGAGCAAACTTTTTTTAAATAAATTATTGTCGTTTTTATATTTTTATGTACTCAAAGCATACATCAAAGCATAAACACACTCAAAACATGCTTACAATTAAAATTATGACCACAAATATTCTTTTTGTTCAAATCGTTCTCTAGTAGTGTCAATTGTTGTTTGTTTTGTTTTTTTCCGTTAACCAGCTGTCATCCCCCTACGAACGACAGCCCTCAGAAGTCGAAACTTGTGCGAGCCAATGATTAACGAAGTCTCACCTTTTAACGTGCGATTCCTAGCACGAGACCAGTGACCATGCTGAGAATCGAACCCACGTCCCTCTGATCTATAGACTAAAAAATAAATGAGGTTTATTTTACATAGTAAATCTTTCAATTCTACACCAGGAATGACATGTTCCCCGCACACTGCAGATCAATCTTCGCCCGGAGGGCTCAGGAGAGGAGAGGTTCGGGAGGACGCACGGAGAGCCGCCTCCCTCCCCCTCTGGACATTGCTGGCTAGAGGGAGGGGGAGAGCTTGTGCCAAGGGGTACACAGGGTCCCGACAAGGGGCGCTGGTATCCACCCCCGCTGGTGTTAGCGGTGGGTCGAGCATTCCAATCCATGGAGGTGGTAATAAATAAGATACATGGCTCCTGCAACGCTTATGCATGTTGTAGCGATTGTATTCAATGTAGAGAATCGTCTAGTGTAGTTTGTCGGAGGTGGTTGTTACCGTGCTGTTGAAGTACTAGCGCCTAGGTCTGACCGGCGTCTTGGTTCCCTATGGAACCGGTTCCGCCCATCTTTCCTGGAAGATGGCCAACGATTGATAGATCAGCCCACCGTGTTTGCGGGGCTGATTATCATGAACTCTGAGCCTGGTAAGGTCTCTGGTTAGCGGACTCTTGGAGAGGTGGAACCTGTAGAATTTATCTGACAGGTTTCTAACATGTGTCGGGATGGAGTCGACGCCAGCAAGAGTGCGCAGCGCATCCAGACGAATGTATCGATCACTTTTGGTGATGATACGAAGTACTTTGTTCTGCATCCTGTCAAAAGGAGTCTTGGGCAGGCCGCAGAACGCTGGGCAAGCATACAACATCGCCGGCCGGATGATTTGCTTGTAGACCATCATCTTGGTCTCAAGCGTCATATGTGAACCTCTGGGTATCTGAGGGTAGGTGCTTTTTACCGCAGCCGCGGCCCTCTGTATCTATAGACTAGCGCTCTACCATCATGACCACTGCGGCCAATTCCTGGTGCTGTTACCTTATGCATACTTCGTTTATTCTGGTAGAACGCTTGCGCAAAAGTAGTTTACAAACTTTTCTACTTTTGTAATTTTTACGCATTTGCCACCGCTATCGAGAAAAAATTAATTTTAGTAAGCAGCTACATTCAATTGATTTTTTCAACAAATGGGGTAACCTATTGTCCACACACTCCTTATTTGGTTTTTGATTGAAATTTCAAGTTTCCTGAGATTGTCGAAAACCTGATTGTTCTGTGATGATTATATTGTTATTTCCAAAAAATTCTGAAGTTTGACCGCCGTCTCCATATTTTTTTCATAAATTGGAAGGGGATTTATAGGTCGGAATTCATCAATGATCAAAGTACTGATCAATTTTTGAATTGATACTACTGTTGATAGCTTCCAGGCACCTGTAAAATGGATGAAGTCAGATGTTCGAATGAGTTTGGGTCATTTTCCATTTTAATTTTGTACTAATCGAACAGAATAAACAAATACACGTTAAGATATGAACCAACTTCCAAAAAATGTTAAATGCAGCATAACAAACCTAAACGTCAAAATGAAAATAGCTGTAAAATCAGCAAATTATTTTTTTCAATGTTTCGTTGAAAACTTCTAATTTGATTATAGCGATTTAAAAAAAAATATTTAAATATTTTTCTTGATAACGCTTGAAGTTGCGTAATAATTACAGGAGACAAAAAAAATTTAAAGCAAAGCAAATAATTCATTTCACAATTTCGAATTCACCAACGGGTTACTACAAAAAAATTTATTTGGTAAAAAGTACATGACCCCTGAAAAAATACCTCTGTAGATTCTCACAATCACTCGGATCTGATTGGTTGAAAATCATACGAAAAAAATAATCAAATAATCGCATTATTTGGAGAAAGTGAGGAAATCTAACAACTTCGAGACTTGGCACCTACAGCATTTAACCTACTTCACAAACACACATAAAGCATGTGTGAGCTGGTTTAGCCCGCCCGCTGACAGCTCAGCAGGGCAGGAGTAAACTCCTCGCCGCTAAATGCAACATAATTCCCTCCTTTCCCCTCTGTGGCTCAGTGATACTTTTAGAATTTTCATATATTCAAATGTTGTAACGTATTATACAATTTTACTTTACTTTGATTGAAAATATATTTTTTGTTTTTTTTTATAGTTAGGTTCCAAATCGTACTAGCTGTCTCGCACACCTTTTAGTCTTCAGTTTATATACATAGGTTGGTCTACGAGTCTTAAGATCAAGGAGTCACAGCTCAATCGCAAACTACGGAGATACAAATAATGTATTTATTGTGATACTCTTCCTCATAAACATTCACATGCCAGAACAGAATAGCCTGTGATGGTAGATAAGTATATCATTATTTGAGAAGGGTCCATACTAAATAATAATAATAATAGTCTGTATATAGGTAAGTCATATAAATAGATATCACATAGTTTGGGCATATTAAGTCATGAAGAAAATAAATCTTCAAATAAGTATGAATAAACTACGATCAGATGAATAAATAAAATCAAAGTTTAAGATACAACGCAACACAAGATGAAAAATTAACCGATTATCTGTACCTATAAGTAAAACTATATAGGTTTAAGTGTATTAATAAACCACGCTTATTTTTATAAATAAAACCATTAAAATGATTACAAATCTGGTAAGACGACAGCATAACACAAGTTACTCATCAAAAAATTAAATTATATCACATCAGTAATGGATCCTCTAAATATTCTTGATAAGAATAATAACTTTTTTCGATTAGCAGATATTTTATTTTGTTGTTTTGATTTGTTGTTTTAAAAGTAATCTATACTATCAGTATTTTTGAACGAATAAATATCTGACTGGAAATCCCTTTTATCCATTAGACGAATTTTCGAAATTCAAGTATTTGTATGTATTGGGATAACAGTAACACTAAAAGAAAGAATGGTGGATAAATGGGGAATTAGCGAATTCCAGAAGTCAATAATGTGAATCAATAAAATCTGGTCTACCTTCTTCAGTTGTGGAGTTATACAGTAATTATTGAAAATTTCGGAATTTTTCTTGTGCTTATATCTTTTTATTTTGCGAATACTTTTCAAAATTTTTGGCGATTTCTCACAGTAACCTTTTCTAAACCACCCGAATATGTGAAATGATATACAAAATATCGTAAAATTGGACCATCTACAACTTTTCATTTTCAAATACGGACCTTATATTGCATTTTTTTGAATGCCAAGTGTCGTGTTTCATATTGACGTAGTATTTTCATCTGAACTACAGAGTTTTCTGGAATTATTGGAATATTACTAATAAAATTACCAAAAGATACTTGCTGATAATCACCAGATTGATCGAAATTTGAAGAAGGTAATCATTTGACTTGTTCTAATCTCACCAACTGTTGTGATAAATCACCAGTTCTGGCAACATTGTCTACGAGTCCTTTGCTTTCATTCGTTATTCGTACATGCGGTTTATTTATAAATTGTCCTACTTTGCACGTGGAATTGATAAGTATGGTTTATTCGCGGAAATCGAGCCGATACGTGATTGTTTAACGAAGGGGTGAATTGTCGATTTCGGTCATGATCCGTTCTGAAATTACGACTGGATTTCGTTTTGTATTTCGTCGCTCGCTGATCTGAACTGATGTTCGTTCCACGAACTCATGTTTTCTGGTTGTGTCGACATATAAATTATATTTTGGCAGTAAAGTATACCGAGAGGAATATTTTTACTCTGGAGGCTCTGCAGTCATGAAGGCTGGTTGTGTTTTCCCTGTTACCTGTACAAACTGTGTAGATTCAAATGATCGGGGGTTTGGTGGTCAAAGACTCAGCAGAAGTTTGATACTTTCCTTGCTGTCCAGATGTTCAATGCATATTTGGAAAAATTGGGTGAGATGCCAATGACAGCTCCTGATCCAATGAACCTACTTGCGGCACCTTATCTTTTCAAAAAGGTGAGCCGTTTGCCCTCCATTTCGGAGTGGCCAGGAATCCAGACTGGAGTCAATTTGACCCAGGTTAGACGTTGATCGATATAGGCCAAGTGCTTTCAATGTCGCTTGACTGTCCAAGAACATTTTTATTGATCTTTGTGTCATGTTGGATTCTTCCATTCTCTCTACACATAGATCGATGGCGTGAATTTCCGTGAAATACTGTCGCATATACCTAATCCTATACATGTTGATATTTCTGTCCAAGATATACGACTGTATACACCTGCACCAGAACCTAAGGGGGTTTCTGAACCATCTGTGAACTAACAGCAATCTGCTCTAAGTAGTTTCTTTTCTTGGAGGACCCAGTCGCTTCTCTTGTGCTGTGGTACTCATACAGCGTTTAAAGCCACCAGTTATACTGAAGCAAGCACAAATTGGAGTTGCTCTTGAGAAACTAGCCGAAAAAAAAAGAAAGTTGAGTAGGTATGGCTTCGTGCTAGCAGATGAACTTGCTTGAACCGGATCTGGAGCCTGTACTGGGCATAAAAAGAAGCCAAACTTTATCGGCAATGACGAAGGAACGGGTGAGGACTGAACATTGGAGGAATATTTCCGGCTGTAGCCTGTCCGGAGACTTGATGACTGTCCCCAGTAAGTCAAGGACGGAATTACTTCCAGTCAGAGATCGCCAAGTATTACACCTCCTAATAAATATAAGTGCATAACAAATTGAGCAGACGCCTGTCGTTAATAGCCTCAGAAAACAACCCCACAGAATTCGAACAAACGTCATCTCATCTCATCCCTCAGGCGATGGGAGATTTTTATTTGAAATATTTGGAGTTAACGAGTTCTACGAGCCTAATTGATTCTGAGTAGACTGATTGTCCATCACTGATATGCCATGTAAGATCGAAATGAGGGGTCATTTGTAGGATGCATAGTTATGTGAAGAACAGGGAACGACAAATGGGGGCAACTCGTCAAGAAGTCGAATTCAACTAACGACAAAATATCCCTTCTACTCAATCACAAGAATTTTGATGAGTATAGTACGCTTATTAACTGCTCAATATCTTCCTGTATATCGTATATAACTCCGAAACGAATTCATTTAATCTCTCATTCGCACCGTGTTTGATTAAGGGTACATCATCGCACTTTACACCCCATCATCCAGAATCTATATGTATAAATGAGTTCTCTCCCCATTCGCAAATATCGTATATTTTTAGCATATATATTTTTCAAGGCACACGTTGTTCATGAAAGGAGCAGCTGATTCTGATTTAGTAACTACCTAATACGTAAAACTGCTACCTATATGGGGGCCCATGTGTTGCAAAACAAACAACTTTTTCATTGCTTTCGATACCTGATCCCTCCGAAATGTATAGGGGAGAGGGTTTCTGCCGCTTGTCTTGGCGATAGTCTGAACTCCGAGGGATATTGAAGGATTTGAATAACAGGAGTTTCGATAGCAGGGCGATTTCCTGTAAATCCCTAGGAGGTAATAGACTCAAAGTGTAAAATGATATCGATTGTGATTTTTTTTTATACACACGTACAGAGTGGTTTAGCGAAGGCGATAAAAGAGGAGTTTCAACAATAAAATAATCTGCTTGGCATTTATTGAATTTGCTCTCTCTTTCATTCGATTGCACTGTTACTAGCAACCCTCAGGAGTTTTTGTGGGATTTGTGCTAGTTAGGGATGAGTATACCCAGTGAACCAGAATACATCTCATAGAAGTTGCAAAGAGTTACTGCGATTTCGCAATGTGGATACAAAATAGAGACACTAGTAATTATTATTTGCGAGTGCTTAATGTCCGCATACACGCTCATCGCCAGTAACTACCCAAGACGTCGCAAAGCGTACATTTTTAAGTTTCTATAGACAGCCTCAAAGCGAATTCACAAAGCAGCGGTTTATTGAAACATTATAAATATTTAAATGGAATTCAAATGCACCTCTCACGGAAATTAAATGAATGTACACATTTGTAATTACTGCATTGAACTTTTGAAAGCATTCCTTTTATATTTACTAAATTGATGAAATAAATGTAGGTTTGGGAATTTCTCTGGAATGAATAAATGAAAAGCAATTTGATATAATTTTCAACATATTTATTAACACTAACTAATATAAAATATCATAAAACAGCAAAATAAAAACTTGGTCTTCAAAAAAATATATACATATATATAACGAAAACAAACAAAATTTTCAATGGTGGCTGATCACAGAAATCGACGCAACTAAAAAAAACTCTCTTCATTGCATGCAGCCTCCACAAACCTGAAATGAAAAGTTGAGGATGAGTTGCTGCGCTATTTTAAGGCAGTAGTTTGGGGAATACATTTAATGACCGTTATCCTAAAGGCACTGCCTGTAAAGCCATCCCCACTACACCACTACATAATCTTCAATATTTTTACTCCTCAAATAGAAGTATGAGTGAAAAATATAATTATGTAGAGAACACAGCATCAGAAATCAGAAAATGGAGCTTTTTCAAAATGGGGGTGGAAAAAATTATCGAATACTCTTATCAAAGAATAGTGAACAACCCTACTTGACGGTATATCCGCATAGACCTATACATTTTTCGTTTGCAAGTATTCAACAGAAAACAACTATTGAATTTTTATAATTTTCAGTTGCTCATTTTCACCTAAATCATTTTTAGCCACTCTGTATAATTTGAGGGCATGAGAATGGGTCAAAAATATCACACATCTGTCTATCAAATATTATTATAATTATTTACTCTATTATTTCGATTTGCATCTGCATATAGAAGCCCATGGCCCATGAGTAGTACATTTTTGTATCCAACCTAATCATAATCAATAACGGTTTCAGTTATTCATAGTTGTTTTCAGTGTAGATTTTCTCTGCTGCTACCTCACCTTCCACTTGAAGATGAATCGCGTAATTTTTCATCGAATATGTTTACAATTTTGTTTATTTTACGAAACGAAGTCAAAAAGTTTCACTTACCTTTAGAAAATTTGCAACTTTTCTACACCAAGGGACTGAACTATGCACGAATACCTACAAAATACACAACTTCATAAAGTACCGATAAAATAATTAAGTTTTGTTAGCAACTTACAATTCTATAACCAAACAATAGCGCTACAAGCTACAAGTTCATCAACATAATAATAATAATAATAATAATAATACTCCCTCATAAACACTCGTTGAGTGTACCCAAAGGCATAGCCTGTGCGGGTAGAGGACGGCTATTATTATTATTTGCCGTGGCGCTCCGGGGCGACTTACTGATGTTTTAGGTGATGTATTCACTTTTCAGTTGCAGGAAAACCCGGAAAACCTACAGCACCACCTCGGGTGGTCGGTGTGCACTCCAAGCTAGCACCAGACGAGATTGGCATCTAGACAACTCACAATACACTTGCTTTTCAACAAGGCATGCGGCCGCCTATCGAATCCGATATAAAGTAGTTGAGAAAAATTCTCGTACCTACATCGGATTCGAACCGACTATCGCTATGCTGGAGTTTCGAACGGCCTGTGCATTAGACCGCTGATCCACCGACCACATCAAATGACAAAGTCAAAAATGTCTGCCATGGGCCGGCCGTTGCCAGTTGATATCCTCTGCCGCTAGTGTCGAAAGAGGCGCTGTTCACTTCTCAAAAAAGTCGCCCGATCATAATCCATGGAACTTCTCGAGTAATATATTATTGAAAATTCAATAAATATCACGAAATTAACGTTAATATAAGACAGTCAAAAATATGTGGCATGGTGGTAACATTGTGAAATTCGTAAGGACTTCTCTAGATCGCATTGATTTTAACTGCTTTTGAATGGTATTTTGCGAAATTACAAGGTTAAAGCATATCATTGTCCGCAAAGCGAAATCGCTGGTACTTATTTGTAAAATCGCATTGTTGATCCACATAGAGACATTTAATTGAATTCCCTGCCACTTACTGCGACTTCGCTGGTTGACTGGGTAGTTGAAATACCTGTGACTCTGATAGTAACTTTGAAGCTCTTCAATTATGACTCAAACATCCCACAGATCTATTATAAATAGAACGTATTTCAACGTATCGAGCTAGAATAAATGCCCTGCCTAGTCGACTGCCATTATGAGCCATACACTGTGGTTTTAGAGTTGATTCTGGCCACTATTATATACACCTTGGCGAAAGACATAACGCCCATAACGGACTGGTACAAAATTGATGATATTCGTATAAATAAAATGTGTTCTTATATGAAATGTACATTTAAGAGCCTCTGGAGACACAATGCGTACATACCGAAAAGCAGATATTTATAAGTTGACGGACCTCTTCAGGAGTTTTCATTCGAATAATTTCAACTCTTCAGATAATGTGATGTTACATGTTTTTCCGGGTTGCCCTGCAGCTGCAAGAGCGAATACGTTACCAAATCCATTCAAAGCAAATATTGTTACTTTATTAATATTTTATTGAACACTTTGGGTTTGAATTGACTTTTTAGGTTCTTATATACTTTAGATGAAAGATTGATTTCTAATATAATCCACGCCTTCTGCACTGCTTCTGCGTGGACGATATAAAATAAAATGTATGAATGAAGACTGGATGAATATAGATATTATTAGTATAATTATACAGGGCTATTCAAATTCAAAAAATCTAATGTGGCGTCTTCAGTTTTGGAGTTATAGAGGAAAAATCGAAAATTTTTAAATTCTTATTTTGCCTATATCTTTTTATTTTGTGAAGTTTTCTTGAAACTTTTGACGTTTTGCCATAGCAACTTTTTGTAGACTATCGAAATATGTGAATAAAAAGTATATACAAAGTATCGTACACATTGGGCCACTCACAACTTTTCAATACGGACCTGTTTTTTAAGGCATTTTTCCAAATTCCTAAAGTCATGTTTCATATTCGCGTTATATTTTCATCTGAACTACGAATGTTTTGGATGTTTTAAACTATTAGCAGTAATTCCATAAAACACTTAATTGAAAAAAATCAGAGAATGAGAAGTGACATTTTTCAATTACAACTTACATGTAATTATTATAGTTCTTAATCTCCTGAATACTGTAGTTCAGATGTTATGATTCTTTACATTAAAAAATTCGCATCGTATATATGGGATTCCTTTTATTATTCAGTAATTGCAAATTTAGAGTTCATGAACAGTTTGTGTTTTGAAAATGATGCAAAATGACCTTTACGATTTTTTCATCTCGATCGGATACATCTCTCAAATTTTAACATCACAACATATTTGGTTATTCCTCAATATTTTGAAAAAAATGTGAATATTTGGTTTCCTACCCACCTGCTAAATTCAAACCAGTTTGAACAACTTTGATTTCTTTGGCGTTTTCTCAACCTTACTATTTTTGGGCTATTTCAAAAGACCAGTTGCTATAAAATACACATCTGCTGAAGGAATATCTCCTATTTAAAAATGTTTATGATTGGATATTTTCATAAAAAAACAAGTGCACTTAAAAAATAATATCATGGCTTGATCCAGAGTTAAATTCCGGATCCTTTTCCAAATCAAATAGGCTAATGCAATTTTATATTGTGTTAAAGATTATTAAAACAAATTTTGCAATGGAATATTGAAACACGAGCAACTTTTCATAAAGTATTACGTAATATTTTCGGAATGTTTGTATATTTTTGGAAACATCCAATTGCAAACATTTTCAAATAGAAAAAAATCTTTCCAGCGTTTGAGTGCATTATATCTCAACTGGTCTTTTCAGATTCAACCAAATAGAAAAAAATCTAAGTTGTTTAAACTGGTAAAAATTCGAAAAGTATCAAGGAAACCAAAAAATAACGAATATTTCCTTTAATTTCTTTAACGAAATACGGAGATACATCCTTACAGTTTGTATTTTTTGGAAAAATGTTAAAGACTAGTGTGGTGTGGTGAAATACTTATTGAAGTCATTTTACTAAATTTTAACCTCTTCTTATTAATCACTCCGAAGTGTAACACAAAAATTAATGACATCTTCTGTAGGTGGTATCTCTTCGGAAGACTTTTTTGATTAAGTCAGCCTGGTCTCATTCACAGTTTCCTATGCCCCAAGCATCTAATGAAATGTACGTAGCGTAATTTTAGTTAAAAGAAATACTCTACCGTAAAGAAAACAAAATGTCATATACATGATGAACAAAATTCTCAGATAACCCGAAATTAAATGGAATGGTGGGTAAATAAAAAATAAAATTTGATCTCATCACGAAATAATGATCATAGTCGGGAAACGATTCTTTTTATTAGGAATTTTTGATGATCCGTTTCAAAGTATGTGAATATGCAAACGAACGGTAAATATATTTTTTTAATAAATCTATTATATGTGCAGCTCTAGCGCCTTAATTTTTATTTTTGGAATCCTCCAATTTTTTTAATTTTTTCCGTTTAACTTTTGTAACGATCACGCTAGCTTATCGTATAACTTAAGAAATCGACCTGGATCCATTTTGATATACCTAAAATATGGGTCAGTCTTTGAAATTTAAGAATATAACACCATCAGGCAAAATATCGCGACGGCAATAATGAAAAACGTCTCTCCCCTTTACTATTACCATTTTCTGATAATCTTTCATCCCTATTTCATATTTTATTTACCAACATAAACACTTTTCATTTCGAGGTAAACAAGGAGCATGTAAAATCGCGAAAGCGGAATAATACCCTCGGTCATCGCCAACAAACCGAGCCCCAAAGCCAACTTTGACTGGCAGCAAAAATCGTTGCAACGATTACTGCGATTGTTCACCGGTGTATTGTGTGAGAGGTGAGCGAGAGTATCATGTGCGAGGGGATGCTGGATGGCTCTGTGTGTGTGAAAAGCTGTTCGTTCGGTTTTAGTAGAGGTAGAGCGACTGTACCTTCCCTCACTGACGTGTGCACTTCGTGTCCCCGTGTCGGTTTTTAGGTGGATTTGCGATTGGTGTGAGCAGTGGCGTGCATATGGGGGCTCTCTCAGGATAACCAAGGTAAACGTATTTTCTTCGGCTGATGACAATAATTTATATACCTACATTGTCTATTGAACGGAGAGGATACACGTAGACAAAGGCTCAAAGTACATTTTTGCAAACCTTAATTCTTTTAATAATATTGATACTAATATGAATATCATCCTAAATATTTTACATATTGACACGAATGATAAATATGCGGGGTTCAGCTATTGAAGCAACTGCAATACCACGTGACCTGTGGCAGTACACACATTGATACCTTTTTGAAAATGTATTAGAGGATTCATGGGCAAATGCGCTGTCATGAAATTTTACTATGGAATTGTAATTACTAAAATCCTTGCAAGACGCATCAAGATGTTTTTTTGCTAAAGCTGTAAAATACTTGTAGTGGTACCCGTTTAAACAAAAACCCAAACGGAGGCAACTAGATTATTTAACGTTACTTACATTATCTTTCAAAATCATATTCTAAAAAATTACTTCAATGCAATACTATCTATCTCTGAATATGAAATATTATAAAATTATAAATGATAATAGTATCCATAGCACTCGGAGGACGGCGATACAAATAATCCATAATATTTTCACGAAAATCCACGACCACCCACACAAAATCACTGTACGAAAAGATCTATGTTTAGGAAATATACACGGTGTGCGGTAAACCTTGGATCATACTGCAGCTGGTGATAAACCAGTTCATAATCTATCAGAAAACCACAAGTTGAATCTTCACGGATTTCAAGATATTGGAACTTTTATTAAAAAAAATGTAATTCCTCAGATTATTCTTTTATATTCCACGCATTTCAGCCGCGTTTCATGTTGGTTCTTATTTTCGATAAATTTTACTGAATACTTGGTAGTTGTAACAATCACAGGAGAAAGTTTTCGACAGCACTCATTTAGGTCTACAAAAAAATTATTTTCCGATTTGGATACTTTAAGATTTCTATTATGAAACTTTTAACTCATTCTGTGACAAATAAACTTGATCGTATTGTCCAGAGTAGGTATAAAAAGTTATAGAAGTTCCATAATTCTTTTTCTGAAAAAAGATATTGCTAATAGAGTACGAAAGGGGGGCGGGGCATTTTACGGTGGATCATAAGGATTGCAGATTCGTTGAAATGGGTTTATTCTCATTTTATCGGAGGTTTACCACAACACAATCACTAGCGAAAGGGAACTGAGGAACCGGGTACGCCATGCAGCCTAATAGATCATCTTCTGCGTTTGTTGGAAATATCTTGTATCAGAGCAGAAGTAAAACAATTCGAACAATTTCATTCATAGAATCAACCTGTTTTTATTTGAATTTTTTTCATGGAAGTTCAGTAGTCGCTATGACAAATGAGCAACAAACCGCAGCTCACACTTCGATGAAATGAAAAATAAACCCATTTCTAGGGCTTCGCGAGACCAAGACCAAGACTGATGAGTGTTAGTCTTGGTCTCGAAAAATTAATGTAGTCTTGGTCTTGGTATTGGTCTTGATGTTTCAAGACCAAGACGAGACTGACTCAGTCTTGGTCTTGATAGTCTTGGTTTTGGATCAAAATTTGTCTAGAAATTTGAATCATTCAATTCAATTGTCCAACAGTTTATATGCAAATCATAGGTATTTCTTATTTCTGAGTCTTTAACAATTGTGAATTTGTACGGGTAAAGTAAGCGAAATAAATTTCTCATTTCACCATCATAATATGATTTTTAGGAAATCTCAGATAAAGAATTAAACCCACACATCACACAAGTCGACGCCCGACAGGCCATTTTGTTGGAGTGTTAATAGTCATTGACCATTTTACAATGGATCATTGTATGATGAGCAGTAAGATGGGGTTGCGGCAGACGAGTGGAATCGGAATCCCGAGGAAATTGCAATACTTATTAACCACTGCGACCTAACATCATACACCTATTTGTTGTAAACTGTACAACGGCAATACAGATTTTGAAAAATGTATTTTCGATTTTGAATGAACAATATTTAAAAACCTACCATATGAAAAATAAATAGTTGATATAAAATGCCATAACATTTTCCATCAAAATTTTCTTAATATTGAGTAGATTTAAGTTCACTATTTTTCTTTCGAGACCAAGACCAAGACCAATACTCTTGGGGGAGAGTCTTGGTATTGGTCTTGTTCTCGATAGTCAAGTCTTGATCTTGGGAAGATTTATTGAGTCTTGATCTTGGTCTTGTATCAAGACCAAGACAAGACCAAGACTAATCTCTTGGTCTCGCGAAGCCGTACCCATTTCGAATGAAACTGCAATCCTTGTGATCCACCGTAAAATACTTCCCTTTTGTACTCTATCAACAACATTTTTTGTTCGAAAAAGAAATATGGCAACTTCTATAACTTTTTAGACTCTAGACAAAATGAACAAGTTTTCAAAGTCAATGTCCAGGTTTTCATAGAAGATTACCTTGTCACAAAAAAATTTAAAGTTTCTCAATAGAAATTTTGAAAGATCCAAATCGGGGGATAACTTTATTTGTAGATCGTGAATAAATGCTATCGAAAATCTGCTTTCTGCGATTGTTACTACTAATCAGTATTATTTATTGAAAACAAGAATTGACATGAAACGCTCCTTATTTGCGTAAATAAATAAAACAATGACCTGAGATAGGAATTAATTTTTTTTATTAAAGTTCTTTTATCTCGAAAACCATTAGGTTTTTACTGAGGTCAAGTTGTGGTTTTCTGATAGGTTATGAACTTGTTCATAAACAGGTATAGTAGGATAATGATTATTGAAAAAGAACCAAGCGCCAAATTGCAAAATCTGAGATAAAGGGTCCAACGAGAGTTTGGAATACACTTCGTATGTTCAAAACTATTAAGCGTCTACTAGAATTCTGGCGACATCTTTTAACTAATTATCTAAGCGACTTTGAAGAAAAATGCAGTTTTCTATTATAGAAAAAGATTCAACATTACGATACCTTTCATACAATATGGTCCAAGTCGCTTGGTTCCTTTTCAATAATCATCATCCGTATGATCCATGGTTTTCATGATTTACCGGACACCGTGTATATCAAGGATCACTTATTGAGGGGTATATTTTTCTGTTTTTTTTTTTAATACAGTGAAGTTTTGCTTTGTAAGAGAGACTACCAGATAATTACAGCTCAGCCAGTGGAATAATAGTTCTTACGGTGTACGGCATTTTTGTTAGATGTATTCCAATGTCAGTCGCCGTATTATCCAGGAAATTACATGTTCGCCTCATATCTTACTCTGTAGAAAATTGAAAGGATTGAGTTCCATCTATGTTTTTAGCTCTCTTCATGCTATCAAACCTGTTTCACAAGGAACCTAAAATCTCCTTTGCGCGAACATAAAGTTCGAAAAATAATTCTAGTCAAATAGTCCATTGTTTTTATACAGCTTTAATTATAAAAATCGAAAATTTGGAATGGAGAAAAACTGCGACCTGAGGAAGTAAATAATAATAGGGATTACAGGATTACATAGTGAGTGAATAACGCAAACCGTTGTACAAGACAAAAAGGTTTTTTTTTTCTGTACGCCACTGTCATTTGCATTCAAAACCCTCCGTGGGGGCGATCCCTGATGCATTGCACGGAGGCGTCCATGTGTGCAAGTTGTCAAACCGCTCGTGCCCATTGTTAAAGGTACGACAACCTAAAATTGCACAGCGGTCGACTCAATAAAAGCTTGCAGTGACAGATTCACGTCATTCGTTATTTACAATAGCAGAACTATTATTTTATGGCACGTGCTCGCATTTGGATAAAAAGTCTTATCGGCTAGGATGGGATGTTATCAAATGGTCAGTTGAAAACCTAGAAATAATTCGGTAAAGAAGCAATTTTTCGCATTACTACTGTCACTTTAAATTTCGTTTTCAATTGATAGGTAATTGGTTTTTGAAGCCCCTGGCCGCTCACGGTCAAATGGTTTGATCAAACCATGAAACTATGCTGTCCTCAATGACATTAGGTCAAAACAGAGGATTGAATTGGAAAATGTTCCTAATTATACCACGTTCGATCAAAAAGTGAGTTTTATTACGTTTTTAAACATTTGAGGAGATAATTTTTTCTGTTTTAATGTAAAACAACAAACAATACAATACAGTACAGCCTGGTCTGGTCTGGAGAGGTGACATTATTAATGAATTTATAAACAAATTAAGTAATGTTGTACAACATTGACCAATACGCCGGGGCATGGCACAAGTGGTATGGCGTCCGGTTTCGCGGTCCCGGGTTCGAGCCGCAGTTGGAGGTGGTATTTTTTCAATTTATTTCCACCGAGGAAGTTGTTTAAATCTCGTGTCTTGCTCGTGCTGCTCCTAAGCTTATGGAGTTAGCAACACAGAATACCCAGAACACATTGTGGATAATAATCTTAGCAATTAATGCTACTATAAAGACCTTTTAAAAAAAAAAGCCTTGACCAATACCTCAAGAAGAAATGAGAAGGACAAAACATCTGCAACTTGCACGCGTATTTGTATTTTTATACACAATCAGCGTTTAGTATCATTTTGAAACATATGTCGTCCACTATAAGATAGTTTTGATAGCTATTGGGATCGTTTTCTCTTAATCCATTACCGACCTAGGTAAGCGCAACTTTTTTTAAATTCTGTATTTGACCAGAAGTATTCCCAACTTCTTTTTTTCACTCTTTATTTTTCTCTAGCATATCTTATTTTCCTTGAAATTATTCATTCAACCATGTATCACAAATTGGTGTGTGTTCTTGATTAGCTGTTTGTTGAATTGCATTTTATTAAGCTAAGCTTTTGAGTGATATCTGTCAACTGTACGAACTCAAAGAAGGGAGCATGTACCTTTTAGAGGAAAAGTTTTGAATATTTTTTTTTAATTATTTGAAAGTTTCATCAATGAGAAGTTGGTATGGATATATTTCGTACAAATGGTTGAGGTTTTTTTTTGTTCAGGCAAAGATCCGATTGCGCGATGAAAGCCATTTCCATAAACAGTCTCCTGGTGGAATTGCATTCCTTTGTTATAATTATTGTGTTTTCAAAGTTCATATTGTGACCTGTATTATAAACATGTTCACTTAATGCACATCCTTCAGGGTGTCATCTGCAATCACTTTTGTGTGATGTAATGTCTTTGAGAGTCCTATATAAGTTTTTTCACAATTTGAGCAACGAATACAGTACACTAATTATGATTGTGCCATTGGAGGCATTTTGTCTTCAACTTTGGTGAAAATGGAGTTTATTTATAAAACTGTTTTATTGGCAATTTTTATATTATTGAATTCTTTGAGGAATCCAGCGAGTTTAGATGAAAAACATCTGTAATATAAGGAAGAGGGGTGTAGATAAATTGATTTGGGTTCCTATCAACAATATCAACATTATTGATGGGACTGACATTATTTTGGGAATTGTTATTCGAATCTGTAATTACATAGTTTTCTTTAAATGTTGCTGATCTGAAAGAATTTCCAATAGAGGGATCGAATTAAACTGCTGCTTGAAGGAATAAATCCAGCTGAGCTAATCTACTCTATAATTTGAAATTTTTCCTAGTTTACTACTTCATATTGTTAATTGAATATTGAAATTTCCAAAAAAAAAACAAATCAATTCCTTTTTAATAAATAATTTTTGAAATCATTAGAAAAAACCTTACAAAATGTATTTCTTTCTACTCACATAACTACAATGACATTAATCTTACGGATATGTACCTCACTAAATGATTTAATCTCAGATTTATAATATGCGCTCGAAGTAAATTTTTTAAAAACATTTCCAGGGCAACTCTATTCCAGGAATACAAAACTGAATATGGTATCTTTTTTATTCCAGTGGTTAAAAACTCGCCAATTGAAACAAACTCTCACCAGAACCTAAGATAAATACTTGATAAAACACAATTTTATTGTTTCAATACAACTTCGTCGAAAAAGTACTCTATAAAATACGTTCATACCATTCATTCTGAAAGGGCGTTTATATAACACTTGTTACATATTGTACTATTATCGATATTTATTGATTAAAAGTTAGAAGTATGATGAAGCTAGTGGTATAAAACAGTTTTGTTAAAATTTCGTAGATATTAAAAATGGATAAACCAAGAGTTGCTATCACTTTTTGAAATCAAAGCTATCATAAATGATTATTTTGGAAAAAAATTGTTTTTGACAGGTCGCGGAAGTAACGTAATCCTTTCCGAGTAGGCTATTTTTTATTAAATTTCAAAATAATTCATTTTGAAAAGTTTTTCCATATAATGCCAAATGTTTAAAGGACACTGTAAACTATACGAAGGAAAAATGCTCAGTGCAGTGTATGGGAGTAATACATTCAGAAAAACGCCGCGGAAATCGCTGACCAGCTGAAAAGATACATTTATCATAATAAAACATAGATTAATTTTTATTTTTTTATTATGGAAGTATATGATAATTATGAAACAATTCAATTTTTATTTTCAAAAGACACTGATTTAGTGAAAAATGGTGACCGAGAAAACAATTTACGAAAGAGATAAAATTAATCGGAATTGCAATCGGACCATTTTTTATCTGCGGGTTTGGAAAAAGAACTAATTCATAAGCATTGTAGGATATATCTTGTACAATATCAATATGTGAGTAACCACAAAAACATTTTAGGGTACTCTGTAAAATATTGAAAATGTTTACTAAGTGGAAAAAGCATTCAGTGATGTTCTACGAAATTCATCAAATCTTTCAAAAGTAATTTGAATCTTGTGGAATGTTAAAGTGCATTTTTAAGTTCGTACAAGACCCCAGACTTTTAAAAGGAACAAAAAAGAATTCCTATTATAAATGACTGTACAGGTTGTTTCAAAACTTTTCTCTCCGGAATAAAAGTGTTAAATTACAAAGTTGTAATTCTCTTGACCTGGAGCTAAAATATTATTGATGGATTTTTTAAGTAAAAAGGATAAAGCGATGTTATAGTTGCTCTGGATTTTTCTGGGTTTTTTCTTGCAGAACTTTTTTCTTCAGTCAGTTACAATTGTCGGGCTGCCAATAAAATAAGTTCTGAAGCGAATCGGTGGAAAGGCACGAAATACATATACTCTATTATCGACCTACGCCGTCGGCTACCCACCGGTCGAGGTAACTATATCATTTGTTTTCCCTCTTCGCTTCCCCCTTGTATTCGCATAACTGCAATTCTGAACTGGAATATCGCGTATTTCGATCAACAACTGATATGGAAAATCGATAGTTTTATCTTCCATACACATCGAACGGTTACTGACAAGAAATATAACAAGACGGGCTGTAATATAATACGGGGGGGTATCACTACGAAGTCAGATTCTGTATCTGAAGACTTCTGAACACACATTCAATTTTGCATAGATTCTCACCCACTTTTACCTTATCGCTCCCGGCTTAAGTGAAACAAACTTTTGCTTTTGACAGAAGCACTTAATATACAGGGTGTTCCAGATTAAGTTGGCACCATTGCCAACTCCGTTATTATTGATGCTATACAAATTCAGTCTAATGAGCAAACTAGTGGCAGTTTTAATGGCCTTCTCGATGATGAGACATAAAAAATTGACAGTCACGTTTACATAAAATTATATTTTTTTAATGGAACACCCATCTTTCTCTAGCTCGCCAAGTCTCTGACTTCTAAGGGTTTCACGTAGGGGTGCAACCGGTTGACGGATATAACAATTTTAACGATTTTTTTTTAACAATTTTAGCTAAAAAGTGTTTGAGAAGAGAAAAACTAAATGACTATTTGTAATACCTGAGGACACCGAAATTGACGTTTTTGCCAATTTTTGGGCTTATACAGTTACCATTCTATCAGATACTTATCAAGAGAAATAGCTTTCCACTGTATGTTATACATTCTGAAAATATTTCCCCTAATAAGTTATGACTACTACAAACACAAGAAACTGCTGATTCTGAAAGACGATTGGGGTTCTATCGGTGGTTTATGAATAAATGCAGACAAGATCTAAACTTCTATTGAAATATATTGAGCCATAAGACAAATTTTTTGAATTTGGATTCTATTTACTTTGGTTCTTTGGCCAGACCCCGTTTGATTAATTTAGTAACTGGAGTGTTGGACGAATTTTTCTTCAATGATCTTAGTTCTGTTAAGTGGCCTCCTCGATCACCAGACATGACGCCCATAGGTTTTTATTTTTGGGTATTTCTGAGGAATGAGGAGTAAAAAAAAATGCTTAATAATGTGGATGAATTGAAAAATTATATTAAAACTATAGTTTATAGAATTGATGACTGAACTGTGTTGAATGCAATACGTAGTGTTAAGAAAAGTGCCCAAATATGTGTACAAAAATAAAGCGGTATTTTCAAATATTTATCTTATTTATCTTCTTATTTTATAGAGCTTTATCAAATTCTATTAATAAAACTGTCTTATTTTCAACTTTAGAAAGAAAATTTATATTATGAGCTTTGTTGTTGAGAATGTAATCACATATCGAAATGCATGGTAAAATTCAGGGTGTGCCATTTGAAAAAAATATCATGTTATGAAATATTTTAAAATCGCCTGTCAATTTTTTTGACTTAAGCATCGATAAGGCCATTAAAAATACCACTTTTTTGCCCATTTAACCCCAATAACGGAGTTTGCAATGGTGCTGACTTAATTTGCAACATTCTATACAACAAACTTCCAGTGGACATTAATTCCATAACGAATGCAATCGCTTTCAAAAGACATCTCAAGATATTCCTCTGTGATAATTGTTTTTACACAATTGATGAGCACCTGAACTTCACTGCTTGAAAAAAAAATATCATCTTATTTATATCTTTATGTTTTAATTTTATCATTTAGTTTTTATCTGAAACCATCAGTGACATGTAATATTCTTTATGTGCTCATTATATTTTTTGTAGCATTGCCCATATGCAAGAAAGCCATGACGTGTTCAATCCAATTTTAAGTATTGGCGCATAAAGAATATATATATTCTATTTAAAATTTTGAATATAACCGTTTTTGTTTGAGCATTGGAAACTATATTTGAATATTTTTCACCAATGTCGTCATAAGAAATTGTCAGGTTCGCGCGCTTTGTCACTATATTTTCATAGTCACTCGGTATTTATATTCATGATTTAATGAAGTATCAACATGTGAGTGCATTGAAAATTAGATCGTTGTTTCCATATAAGTGAAGCTTTCATCCGACAAATTGGTGGTATGAATAAACTTTGAGCAAATGCTTTTTCTTAGAATTCTTGAAACAGACGTGTTCATCTTATTGAGTCATGAGAGAGACAGACCTACAGTATCATTTGCTAGCTTTTAGTCGTACCACCAAATGGGTCGTATGCATAAACCTCAAATAAATGCTTTAACTCGGATTTCTGGAGACAGACATATATTTTAAAGAATTATGAAAGAGACAAACTTATACTAGAGGCATTTGCTAGCTTTTATACATAAAACACATCAAGCAATCAAAATAATTTTTTTAAGCCACAAAAATGTTTGAAAAAGCAGAAAAATATTCACTTCTCTTTTCTAAACCTCTCTGCAAAAATAGTTATTCGTATTACAGGGGCACTTTTTGGAATGATGTCTTCGCTATTCTTTTCAAACCACTTCTTTTGTCTCGTGTGTAGCTGTTATAATATATTCAAGAAATTTCGGGAAGACATTTTTTCAAACATTTTGGAATGCTCACAATCAAGAGAAACATCCCAGTTCGAAATTGAATCAAGATATTGTGTTTTTGACATTTCCACTGCAGTTACAGCTTTCGAATTGAATTTATTCTGGCAAAGAAAAAATATAGAACCTCACAAATAACAGTCAAATAATAACAAAACATCTATATACAGAATCAAAGAAATTAATATTTGGAACATTTGGGGAGAATAAAATTCAAGAAATAGAAATTACCCAAAACACCAAAACAACGTCAATTTCAATCGACGCACAATTTGTCAACAAAAATGGCTTGGTAACAATTGAATTTGAATTTTCTAGTTTCAGTGTTTGTCCATACAGAATGGACGACATCTCTTCACGAAAGAGCATTAACTTTCAATGGAAAATTAAACAAGTAGACCAATCTACGAACCTAAACTACAGGTACTTTCGTCACAAACATCCAATCGAAAACTACTACTGTCCTATACGACCGTTGTATTATATCTGTTAGAATCCTAGCCAAGTTTTCCACAAGAACTACTTTGGAATGCTCTAATATGAATCTCATAGTTGTTACTGTATGTTTACTGATATTCTGTGTGTTTTATGATTATTAATTAAGTGGTTGTTTGTCCTATGTCTAACTTTAAGAAAAAAGATAGGTTATGTTACTGAAGCCACATGTTATAGTTTTCACATGTTGATAAAGATCAAAGTTAAGTTAACGAAATGTTGTTTTAATATACAACAATAGTCTGAATGAGTTCCGACTCAGTTACATGGTTATTGTCATTCATCAGCAAAAAATCTGTTGAAACAAGAATTCATAAGATGAACACAGAAGTATATACCCAGCGCCATCTCTAGGATCCAAACAGCACTTCGACTATTGTATCAACTTTAATCTTTGTTTCGAAAAATCCACCAGTCTGGTAACTATCCACTCAAGCCATACACGTCTTCGATAAGAAAGCTAATCAAAATTTCTGTCATTTATTTTCAGTATTTTCAATCGGTAACCAAACATCGATACCGAAGAGCTTAAACGTTCGCCGAACAATGTAGTGCGAGCCGTAAGTAGTGTAGAATCCAGCGATCAACATCCTCTCCCTCGGGATAGCGTTAGCGTGTTCCCACGTTTCCACTCACGGGACCACTTGCCGCCGCATTAACTGAACTGTACCCGGATTCCCGACGATCAAACATTCATTGCTGATATTAATGACCGGAGAGCATCGTCCGTTACTGAAATCAATGTCGAGTCCAATGAGGTTAAGAATGTTTGAAAAAATGGTTGAGTGTCGATGCACAGAGAATATTGGCGAGACTGTACGCAAGAGAGTCAGTGTGAGACCATCAAATTAAAGAAGTAGGTAACCGAAATAATATTCTGTCTTATTATTATCGTTTTTTGTTAACTTTTATGCTTTTCAGTCAAAAATTAAATAAATTGTCAAATGTCAACATTATTGACACAACTAACTTTTTTTCAAATGGTACACCCATTAGAAATTTGCTACACTTGCCATTTTCTCACATTACGTGAGCGTAAATTGATGTTGATATGATTAAAATTGTAATTTTTCTAGAACATCACGATACACGCGTTTATTATTTTGTTTCCAAGAGTAATTGTCATGGTTTCGCACGAATTATAAAATGTCATACGTGAATATTGATTCCTGAGAGTTTGTTGGCCAATTAACAAAATGAGATACTCCATAGAAGAAAAATGTTTTATGTTCGATATTTATCCACAGTAGTAGAAAATATAGACTGCAATTTCCATCTAGAAAAATAGACTTAAGAGAAAGTTTTCCAAAACTGGTAGCCTGAATATAAAACAAACTGCCCACGCAGTGACTGAAAATACAGATTTCGCCCATACAAGCTACATATCGTAGAAATCATTCAAACGGATGCACATTTCTGGATAAAATATTGTGGACCGATGAGTCGTCGTTTACCACTAGCAGAGGTTGCCATCGCCAAAATAGACACTATTGGTCTGATTCAAATCCTCATCAAATAAAAGAAATTCAGTATCGAGGTAGGCAGTTAGTGTTTGATGCGAATAATTCGAGAAAGTGTTTTGGATCCTATAGTTTTTCATGGTTCATTGAGACTGGTCAGGTTTATTTAAATTTTCTGAAAGCGGAAATTGAACTTTCACATTGTGTTTGTGTTGATGGTTCTTGAATAGGAAATATCCTTCGTGGATTTGGAACTAGGATACTATCAGATGGTCTCTTAATGGTCCCGATCTAACACCGTGTGATTTTTCTTATGGGGCCCCGTTTAAAATATTGTATATTCTACGCCGTGCTATTCTTTGAACGTTCTAAAAATAAGAATTAGGAATGCCATTCGACAGATGCAAAACAATAGAAACACTTTGTTAAAAATTAGAGGACATACTGAGAGTGCAAAAAATTGTTTTAACTGTTTCAAATTATTTGCAATTTGTAAATTTGATTTATTTTATGTTTCAATATATTTGTTGCTCTTAGACTTGAATAATTTACTCGGCTACTGAGTGCACAAAGCAGAAAATCGTCTGTCATAATAAATGTCCAAGAACTATAACTTTAAAAACCATGTCAATTTTTGGAAACACATCACAATTTTATTAATATTCTTGTGAAAATACAGTTAACTAATTTCGCTAATTCATTTAAAACTCGTCTTGAACAATAGTGTATTGAAAACATTGATTTCACTAGATATTTCAATTTAGTTTCATTGTCGCTGTCCATTTGTGAACTCTCGAACTATATCTGCAACTCCAACTCTGCGACTTTACCTGACATCTGACGTCAAGCGTCTTATATACCGGCAAGCATATTTCTTTTACCATTCTCGAACTATCTAAACTATACCGTGACCCGATCAGATGGCTGTCGTACTTTCTCGAATATGGACAAAACGAAGATTTCATTCTTTAGCGAGTTCATTTCATGATTAATAAAACAATATTCCTAAAAAATATTAGCCAATAACCACAATAAACATGTGAATGAATTGATTATATTTTTTGGACATTTAAATTTCGATGCCACTACTATTTTTCTCGATCTGCAGTATCTCTTGCATTTTATTATGGCTACTCTCTAAGTCTTTTCAGGTAATCCAGTTCGTTTGATTCTTCGGAAATATTGAAGTAGAAATATTATTCCCATAATTTCTGCTAGTTTGAGATGATACATAGGCATTCAATCGCCATGAATGAAGAATGCACCAATTTCTCCTCACATTATTTTTTTATCGGTAGGTATCCAATCATGATAATGAAATTACAATGAAATATTAATAATTTGTTCCCTAAAGGCCAGTTTTATAGGTTCCAGTTAACTCCAGATCGACTAACTGGTTTAGAATGGGAACTATAGTGGAGTGGTATTATCTTACAGATATCATTCACATTCTAAACTATTAGTTAGTCCATCTGGAGGTATCTGGAACCTATAAAACTGGCCCTGAGGCCACTAACAGATTATTTACAGTTTTTCGAAAACTCGTATATTGGATATTCCGTATAGCCCCAATATGAATATTTTATTTTGAATTCCAAGCACAAGAAGTTAGTTCACATATTCTTGACGTGATTCAAAAAACAACGCTTCTGCTTCTATGCATCCTTTAATAAAAGTTTTCTGTATGCAACACTTTTCATTTGATACAACGAATGTTTGATGAAAGGCCCAGATCAGCTGATATCACGAAGTTTTAGTGGATCATCACTCACCATTATTTGCGAGGACGCAAAATGTTAACGACAACAAACCATATAATTGCCTTAAAATAGTAATAATAATATTTTTATTGCACACAAAAAATAATAGAATAACAAATATCTGTACATTATATATAAAATACTAATAATAAGAATAATTCATTTTGGTTTACATCTATTGTTTCACATGTTACCAGAGAGAATTGAAAGATATAGGTACATAATGTTACATTGCAATAAACAATAACCCAGTAGAAGTAGTAGTTTAAGTGATGATTCTACCTTTTTTTTAATGTTAATGGGTAAAAAACTAAGAAAATATGGAACACATACATATCCAGTTCCCTAAAAAAATTCATGTGTGGGCCGGTATATTTCAGCTATGTAATACATTGTTGGAACCTGTATATTTGAACGCCAATTTTACTGAAAAAGTCGGTATATCTGGACATTCAAGACCTCAACCTTTGAAATACTTGAAAACCATATTGACAAGTTCGGTGGAAAATGGTATATCTTTTCACTTTTACGGGCCAGTAAGACGATATTTATACGAACCATAATCTGGATTGAACAACAGGTTCAGTAGAGTGGCCTACTGGTTCTTCTGGTATGACAACACTGGAATTAATTTGGTACGATTATCTCTCAGAGAAAAATGTTATACTGCATTAGAAGGATTCGTGAAGTATTTGGGTAGATTTTCGCTGTGTTCTGCTAGAATCACTACGGGTGTGAAGTTATCCACATCCACAAATGTACACTGAGAAACATATAAAAAATTTATAGAACGGAAAATTGACTTTGTACACGTTTCTACTCGAGATATGTTATTAAAAATGCTCTTTCCTTCATCCGTCAAACCACGTAGGAGTTTTCCAGGCCGTCCGAGGGGGTGCAAATGGGATTAGTTCTCGAACCAAATCCTAGAAAGCACAAATGGCATTGTACACGTTTCTACTCGAGATATATAATGTTAAATACTCTTTTCTTCATCCCTGATACCAAGTAGGACTTTTCCAGGCCGTCCGAGGGGATGCAAATGGGGTAAGCTTTCGAAAAAAAACATAGAAGGCCCAAAAGGCTTTGTACACCATTTTGCTTGGGATACTCTTTTCTTCATCCCTGATACCACGTAGGAGTTTTCCAGGCCGTCGGAGGGGTTGCAAATGGGGTGAGTTTTCGAAAAATATTCAAAGAATGCCCACATGGATTTGTACACCACTCTGCTCGGGATATTTTAAGGAGAATAATCTTTTCTTCATCCCTGATACCACGTAGGAGTTTTCCAGGCCGTCGGAGGGGTTGCAAATGGGGTGAGTTTTCGAAAAAACTTCAAAGAAGGCCCAAATGGCTTTGTACACCATTCTGCTCGGGATATGTTATGGAAAATGCTCTTTCCTTCATCCCTGATACCACGTAGGAATTTTCCAGGCCGACCGACGGGGTGCAAATGGGGTGAGTTTTCGAAAAAAATGTATAGAAAGCACAAATGGCTTTGTACACGTTTCTACTCGAAATACGTAATGTAAAATACTCTTTTCTCATCACTGACACCAGGTAGGAGTTTTCCAGGCCGTCCGAGGGGATGCAAATGGGGTGAGTTTTCGAAAAAAAATCATAGACGGCTCAAATGTACACCATTCTGCTTGGGATATGTTATGGAAAATACTCTTTTCTTCATCACTGACACCACGTAGGAGTTTTCCAGGCCGTCCGAGAGGGTGCAAATGGGGTGAGTTTTCGAAAAAAATCATAGAAGGCACAAATGGCTTTGTACACCCCTCGGACGGCCTGGAAAACTCCTTGGTGGTATCAGAGAAGAAGAATAGTTATTATCCTAACAAGTACGGAAAGAGTACCATTCCCGCATGAGACTGCCGTTACCCAACGACGCAAAGCGGAGTTCGGGTAAGCAGTCGAGTGCAGGATAGTACCTTTACGTATGAGTAAGGATCAAGATTTTTTCTACAAGCGCATTGAAACATCTTATGTAGCGTTCTTGAACGAACTTTCACGTGCGGGAAAAATTATTACCGCACTAGTGCGGGAAAAACTCACCTGAAGTGACATTAGCGTGCGGGAAAATTTTTCCCGCACTAGTGGGGGAATATGACACCTCTTAAACTAAATTGCGTGCTGAAATAGGGAGGAACACGCACGCTTGTAGGAAAAAGACATTACATATCTCGAATAGAAACGTGTACGAAGCCATTTGTGCTTTCTATGAATTTTTTACGAAAACTCACCCCATTTGCACCCCCTCGGTCATCCTGGAAAATTCCTACGTGGTATCAGGGATGAAGGAAAGAGCATTTTCCATAACATATCCCGAGCAGAATGGTGTACAAAGTCATTTGGGCCTTCTATGATTTTATTTTCGAAATCTCACCCCATTTGCATCCCCTCGGAAGGCCTGGAAAACTCCTTCGCGGTATCAGGGATGAAGAAAAGAGTATTTTACATAACATATCTTGAGTAAAAACGTGTACAAAGACATTTGTGCGTTCTATACATTTTTTATATTTTTCTTAGTGTACATTTGTGGATGTGGATAACCCGTAGTATTACTTATTGTCAAGCATGGACATTTTGAGTATTTATTCAAACTTGGTAACCATTAGGTTTGAATTATTGATTTGAAAACGGAATGTTTCATAGTGTTTATTGGAATAATTATTTTAGAAAATACCTCACTTCTGCCACTTCTATAATGGGCACTCGGGGCTAGAAAGAATAGATGTTATATTTTTTCTCGTGAAGAATGTGGAAGGTTGTGTCAGTTTTGACTGATAAAAAAAATAAATAGAGGAATCCACACTGAATCGTAACATCAGGTATTATATGTTATCAAAGTCTACTTTTAAATCCTTCAACATTTTATAAAATCATTTGCACATCCAACAATGTTTCCGTTAGTACCTACTCAATGCAGAAAGTCTATAGTTGACAAATGTTTGTAGTTTTTTTCAGTATTCAATAATTTCTGGAGATTTATTTCATATATCCTCGCTCGCAGTATCCAATCCAAATCCAATTTGAATAAACCACTGAAACCGCTACCTATATCCGAAAACAATGAAAGTAAGTGAAATGTGAAAATAATATCATAGAGATTGGTAGATTATACAGTGTGTTCCAAATTAAGTCGGCACCATTGCCAACTCCGTTATTATTAATGCTACAAATTCGGTTAAATGGGCAAACTAGTATTTTTATTGCGGCCTTCTCGATGCCGAAAAAAAATAAAATAAACAGTCGCGTTTTCAGAATATTTCATAAAATGATATTTCTTTCAATGGAACACGCTATATTTTTTCATGCATTTCGATTTGTCTCAACAACAAAGCTCTTATCACCTTTCTTCCTGAAGCGGAAAATGAGCGACTTATGTGGAAATATTTCTTTCTTTCACTAGTACAAAAAAACTCTTTAATTTGGCGAATAAAACCTCATGATTGTCCAAACACCCAATTTTGGTACATATACGAATGACAATATTTTGTTACTAATAGCAAAATTGCGCTGGGATGTGAACTCGTGAAACCAATGATCATCATGTTCGAATATTTTCCGAAATGCCGTTTTCCCATCAAGAAAAATGTGATATGTTAGAATCCTACTTGGTTTGCCAGAAAAATAGCGTAAGAGCACTCCAACACTACAGCAATTCGTTCCCCGATCGAGGAACAATCAAAAAGTTTTTGAGAATAGGAGAACTAAAAAACGTTTTGTAATATCTGAAGTTACAGAAATTGATGTTTTAACCTAATTTGAGGTATATCCAAATAATTCCATCAAAGATTTATCTAGAGAAATAGCTGTTCCACTGTCTGGTATTCAACGAATTCTGAAGAAACATGAGATTTCTCCTTATAAAGTTAATACCAGTGCAAACACCAGAACCTTGTGATCCTGAGAGATGATTTGGGTTTTGTCGGTGGTTTATGAATAAATGCAAACAAGATCCAAACTTCCATAGAAATATTATATGGAGCGATGAGGCAAATTTTTTCAAATCGTGGGATGTATAATATAAAGAATTTTCAGTATTGTAGTAGACATAATCCATTTCTAGTCCATCTGCAACGACGATTTAGTAATAATGTTTGGTGTGGTCTATTATTTAGAGGCAGAATTATCGGTCCATTTTTCCACAATGGTTATTAGAACGGACCCCGTTACATTACTTTATTAACGAGAGTGTTGGAAGAGTTTTTTGATAATCTTGATCTGGGGGCTCGTCAGATGATCTATTTTCGGCAGGATGGAGCACCAGCACATAATGTCAGTGGCGTAAAAAGAATGATGCGAGGCTGTGTTGGAAACAGATGGATTGCTACAAATGGTCCTGTTCACCAGACATGACACCTCTAGATTTTTATTTTTGGGAAAGATGAGGTGTACAAAATGAAACATAATAATGTACCTAGATGAACTGAAAAATTGTATTGAAACTATAATTGATAGAATTGATGGCCAAACTGTGTTGAATGCCACACATAGTGTCAATAGAAGGGCCCAAATATGTGTTCAACAAGAAGGCGGTGTTTTTGAACATTTACTCGATATTTTATAGCGCTATATCAAATCCGTTTGTTATTAATGTTTCCTATTGATGAAACTGTCTTATTTTCACCTTCACGGAAACAAGTCAAATGAGATTTGTTGTTGAGAATGTTATTACGAATCGAAATGCATGAAAAAATATGGGGGGTTCTATTGAAAGAAATATCATTTTATGAAATATTCTGAAAACGAACGCGACTGTAAATTTTTGTTTTGTTTTCGGCATCGAGAAGGCCATTAAAAATGCTACTAGTTTGTCCATTTAACCGAATTCGTAGCATGAATAGTAACGGAGTTGGCAATGGTACCGACTTAATTTGGAACACCCTCTATATTGTCTATAATTATTATTAATACCTAAGAAGCTGATTCAAGAACAGAAGCTAAAAATATGAAAAATTCAGTCATTCACAAGAGAGTTATTCTATTATCAAGTTATTTTGGAATGAAAACATCGTGTTTTTACGTGAATATTGATTTCATTGCCAATAATCAGGAATTTTTAAACGAAAGTAAGTTTGGCGAGAAGATTTGTAGATCACGGTAAAGTGGTTCTCATAGAAAACATCAAGAATCTAGACAGTTATAATTCAACGGTGGTAGGGAGCGGTAGATCTTTTCTGTCAGTGACTTGTTCAAAGTTTGTTCTCTTCGTCAACTTGCAACACCCTTACAAGCCACCCTCGGATGTTTTCAAGAGATCTGTGACCGTGCTAGGGTTGAACCCACGCCGTCATGGTTGAGAAGCGAAAACTCTATACCATTACGACCATCAAGACCAATGGGTAAAATACCCATTGGATATAAGTGTAATTTTCAATTCAATATACTTCATTGTTATTACAAAAACTCCCTAATTCTTACTTATTACGCTAAAACTTTGATCGATTATTCCACTCATGATAAGATACTCGTGTTTTTAATTTTTGAAATGTTTATGTTGATAACACTTGTTGATAATAAGTAAAAAATACCAATTGATGTATCACAAATACTCTAGTTTTCCATTAAGAAAAAATTACATAAAATTGAGTACACTGACATTTCATTAGTAACAAAATCAATTCCACAATCGGAAACACCTCGTATGGGTAGGTATGTCGAGTACCAGTAGTCAACTTAGTGATCTTGATCAATAGTAATTAAAAAACAAAATTGTTGTTTAAAATTGTTTTTTTCGTTAACCAGCTGTCATCCCCCTACAAACGACAGCCCTCGGAAGTCAAAACTTGTGCGAGCCAAGGATGAACGAGGTCTTACCTTTCAACGTGCGATTCCTAGCACGAAATAACAACAATTACAAATATCTTCTTAATAACAGTAGTTTTTTGGAGAAAAGTACCCCACAATATGGTATTTTGAGGATAACACTAAATAGCATAGTACACATTTTTATACAGGATATTTCATAGTGATAACCCCAGTATCAAATAATTTTTTTATGGGTTAATTCAAAACCCTATACTTATGGATTTATTTGAGGGAAAATTATTAGCACTAATATATGAGTGCCTCTAAGGTTCATGATATTCAAGGTGGTTTATTTGTCGAAGGGTTTTTTCTCGTGTTTTTTATTTTGAGATGAGTACAAAATCCATGAACACTCTGTATTCTAATATTTCACCAGTCAAACAACCATTTTCTCAGTATATGATTATTTTAATAACGTCATGAGAGTTATGATTTCTACATTCCATCCTATGACCAGGTTAACTAGGTGGAGACATGCTGATTTCATCAGTTTTTTACCTCAAATTGAAACACTGCATTGACTTATATTGCGTATATTAGTTCAATATAAGTTTTGATCAGATGTACATTGAGAGGTACAGCAAAAAATATATTTCATCTTACAGGGTGATTCACGAATAAATCACAATACGTTTTTCAAACACTCAATAATTCAACATTTGCACCACAGAACACTTTTTTATTTCAATACTTACTCAAGTTAATACTTACTTACACGTTCACAATTTTTCACAGTTTTTCAAAAGCAGCATTTCTCCACTTCAACGCCCTGTACATATCTAGAAAACTGTTCATAGGATCGGATGTAGAGATCATAACTCTCAAGACGTCCGACCGAGGAAATTTTAGAATACAGAGTATTCATGCTTTTTGTAAGTACTTATCTCAAAATAGAAAACCTTGCGAGAAATATATCATACCTCAGATCACTTGAAGCATAGAGATACCCATATATTAGAGGTAATAATTTTACCTCAAATCATTCATTTGTGAGTCACTCCGTCAATATGCATATTCTTAGTCATACGTATTCACCTTTGTATTTCAAACACAAGCAGTAAACGTGTCTATGCAACAGGTATTGAATCTAGCTAGTGAGTTAACAAAAAAAATCTGAAAATCTATTAAATTTTTATTTTCAACACCACGTATCTAGAAAACTAATCACTTTTGGTTACTAGGTCGAGAACAACATCTTACCAAAGTTTCAGAAGATTTGAACGATCGCCACTTCACATAGAAAAAGTGGGGAGTCATTTAGTGTTATTTCTTCATGAATAAATTTTCGTGCTGGAATGTTTTGATTGGGCAGTGATAAATAAAATGAAGATTAGTATTCGATATGTTTGTATTTTGACATAACAAACTTTGAGCAGTTTGTGGTGTGCTGTTTTGATTGGTGGTATACAATATCGATTCAACAAGAGAAGTATAAAGAATTTTAGTGCCATGGCAGATACAGTGCAATTTTCTACCATTTTTAAGCAAAGAAGATCTCAACTTTGCTTATGTGACATTGTTGTGATATCCAACTCTGATATGTATCTTTCATGCTTCCAATAAGAATTTGTTCACAATGATAGGATAGTTGGACTGATGAGAACAATATGATTGATTGAGTTTGAGTGAGACTACGTTTCCTTGCTACTCCAGAAAAGAGAGTTGTTTAAGATCTAACTTTTTAGATGATTTTCAGTATTGTATTGATAATTGATAAAATTACATTTCTAGTTCATTCTAGTTTTATTCATACATTATATCTCTATTCTCTCCTATATCTTCTTTGTCTGATAGTAAAACTTTTTATCTAGCATATATGATTACTCAATTGTATAAGTCTCATTTGAATATTTATTCGGGAATATCCAATGCACTAATACCCAAGTTTTAGCATAGTCACCTCCTCAATTCATATCCCACATAATATACCTACAAAATCTCAGACGATTATTGCGGATTATTCTGGAGTTTCAATTAAACTTGGGCTTCATTCGTGCAATTCATAACCACCGGTGTTTCTCCTAATCTCTTGTCGTACATACGTCAACCTCAAATCAAAATATCCTGCTTCTCAGTAATAACATATTCATTGTTTTATTCAAAGTGTTCCTCAACTCCGACGAACTTAATCTCTTCTTCAGAGGGTAGACGTAATTTTATCTCTCGAACAATAACTTTACTTATCCGCGACACAAAGACATATCACAAATCTCAGTCATTATTCCAGGTTAAACACAAGTTCGTGGAGTTGAAATTTCGTATACACATTTACAGGGTAGACTCGTACTTAACGCGTACTCCTAGATAGTGAAATATTCACTAAAATTAATCTATTGTGGGCACCAAAAACCTCATATGATTATAGAATTTTCAGTTTCTTGAACCATAATTCTGGTCACATACATACAGATCACCTGAATAACATTCAAGAAAATGAAAATGAGTTCGCTGACTACAGTTATTAGAAATATCAATGTTGACATTTCAAAGAAAGAAATGAAGCAAAAACTTATCTAGTCAACATTAGTGCATATGGTTGTAGATCGGCTATTAACTTCTCCACTAGAATACAAAAAAATTCTCGCTCCTATCTTGACCATATATTTGTTCATACAAAAAAGTTCACTTAAGATTCTTGACAATCTTGATGCAGATGATATATGTTAAAAAAACAGTCTATACAGTGCGGCTTTTGATAGTCTCTCATTGTTAACTTTTGAACAGTTTGACGTACAAACATAAATAAAAATATTTGGAGGATTTCACCGATACTGCTATTTGAAATATGACACATAGGTATTTGATAAATGTGAGAAAAGAGTTGGCCTAAAAGATGTACTAACCTCATAACTGTAGAGAGAAAAAGACTGTCCACAATCACTCATCGTTTTTATATCAAACAACGGAAATGGAAGTCAAACATATTACATAACATGATCTTGAAGCTAAAAATTCCACCGTATATGATGGGATAAATTCAGAAATACTGAAAACAATAGTGAGTATCATGAGAAAAAAATCAAATAAATCTCAAATTCGTAAACAACAAACTAGAATAAATAGTGAAATGAGTGAGACAGAAGAAATAACATGTGGCGTGCCACAGGGTACAGTGTTAGGGCCTCTGCTATATTCACCGTCTATATGAATAATATTGGTCAAATCATCAGCTCTGTTGATGACACTGTCATAATATACAAGGACACAAACTAGTATAAATTAAAACTGAAAATGGAAAGTGATTCTGCCAATATAGATGGCTAGATAGTAGGTTACTCTAGATGAATTTCAATTAAACAGTGTATTTACCATTCAGTAGCCTTGAGACGTTCCTTCCAAATTTAAATCACCGTAAAAATACTCAGGAATTATGCTTGATGGCTGTTTTAAATGCAATACTCATGTAGATTACTTGATAGGGAAACTGAGTTGCATAATATCATTTAGGTTTAAAAAATGGTGGAATACATGAATATGAAAAAAAAATCATCGAATACCAAATTCTAGTGGAATGTCATTTGAACTATGGAATCGTTGGATGGGGAGGTGTATCCAAAACACACTGCATTGCAACAAATTTTTGAGAATAACGTTAAATAAACATTACAGATATTCCACTGATCTGCTTTGTTCCGAAAAGAATATACTAGATATTTACAAGTAAACATGAAAGAATATTCAAATACGGATAAATTGAAAGCCATACATATGACTATCAGACAAGAAACAGAAAATAGTATGTTACACCGACAGAACAGTTACATAACCTACCTTCAATAACCTACATGAACAAATTTAACAAACTTAAGATTAATTTGAAAGGATGCATCAAACGAATGTCAAGCAAAGAAAAATTGTGATTATATCATGAGACTAGGTTATCCACTAGGCATATACCCTAGTTTCAATATTTTCATATTGAATCCATCATTGGAGAGTTGAATTCATGTTTATGATTTTGTAACTTATAATATTGTACTCATGTATTACCAATTTGCTTCTCATTCAATATTTTAAATCTTGTAAGTAATTTACTCTTATTCATACTTTATTTCATTCAATGCTTCTGCAACATTTTAGAAATGGAGAATTCTCCACATGACGACAATCAAGTATTTTCTATTAAAGATCTATCAAACACTGCATTTAAAACACACCATTCCAAAATTTTTCTTTAAAAAAAGTATTCAAGTATTAAAAAATGAAAAATAAAATTGTGCATTTAAAATTTAAAGGGATTGGTTTCTATTTCACCATCTGGCAACATCGGCTACAAATTCCACAGATAAGAAAGGACAACAAATATGTTACGTTAATAAGTTAAACAGAAATGACAATGTTCTGACTACCGACTTATAATAAAATATAGGTCGGTGGTTCCGAGTCATTCTGTGACATTTTGTGTACTGTGTGCCTAAACCCTAACAAAGACAGATATATTAATTATAGTAATTATTCTTCTAGCATACTACCATCCCCTACGTTTTGTTGACGCTGTTGCCAACATGTTAATTAGAAACCCTTTAAAATTTGAAACCCAACATTCGAAAAATTAATTTTAATACTTTCCGCAGTAAAATTGAAAAACTCAACTTTATTTTGTTCATACTTGCATTTGCTCCAATAACCCAAATTGGGGAGAATTCCCCATTATTTTGCGTATCACGCACAAGCTGTGTTTGCAGCTCCTTCTCCCACACTATTTCACAAATTAGAGAATTTGTGGCAACTATCTTTCAGAGAATAACTACTTTCCTCTACGGCATGTACTGTTGTTGCTACATTCTCTGAATACATTAGGGGTATTTCATTGGCACTATCAGCGACACAAATTATGATACGGTTATGATGTTTTTAACATTAGTTTTGTTTGCTTTAGTTTTCCTAGAAAACAACTCTGGGAGTATTCACCCTGTATACCTATGCAGCGTTGGTAGTCGCACATTGTTCCAAAGCGTCAGACTCGCAAAGACTTTGTATAGTGGATTGCGTCTTATAAATGTTATAAATCTCGGACGACTTCTGGTGGTTTATCTTCCGTTTTGACAAACTCAGCACATCCTCGCTTTTCAGGATACTTGATCCAATTTAACGCAAATGTTGCTGCTGGTGTGATATCCTGGAGATTTTGTCGTTTTTCGAAAGGTGGCACTGATATTAATGTGGCTTTGTTCGAGGTGTGTATAGGAGTGAAAGGTTTTCTCTGCATACAAAGAAGGCTTTTTGATTCATTCATAACTTGCATTGATTTCATTAAATAATTCATTGGTATTCATCAATAAAGATTTAACTTCTAAAAATGTTCGTTATACTTGACTACTAAAATGTTTCTTGAATTTGAAATATTATATCTCCCACTTTTGAACATTCCTTTTCCAATAAAAGTTCACTTCTTCACTGGACTTTATTATAATTTCATTTTGTTAATTTCTTCGTGCATAACATCTCAGGAAATAGACATGAAGTAGATAGGAGAAAAATCGGACTAATTGTTTGTGTATGTTTTTGTAAAACGTATAACACATTTATATTTGCTTACGTTATTTATGATATCCGAAACATTTTGCTTTTTTCAATTGGATGCTTTAAATTCTGGGAAAATTATTGAATTTCAGTAGGTACTTGATGACTAAGTCTCTAATCATAAATTGACCCTGATGTGTTACTGTGTGAAAAATATACCAGTTATGAATAAAACTTTTGAATTCAATTCTCTCTAGCTAACCCACTGTTACTACTTTAGATTACGAATTTAAAGAAAATCTAGTTAATTTATATTCATTAATTTAGTACCTTTCATATTATAGAATTCTGAAGATTGCAAAGAAAACGTTATTAAACGAATATGGAATTCCACAGCGAAACAGCATCAAGAATATTATTTGACCACATATAAAATCAAGTTTGATCCATTTAAAGATATAGAGTTTTTGGAAGCTATATAGAGCGACAAGATATACAAAACGTCGTAGTAAATTGCAGATGGGTGTTTCCAAACGAAAGAAAAGTTTTTCAGCATTATCGACTGCTGATTATAGTAAAATGGTGCATTTATGAGATGAACATACAACTGAAGGTCTTTATTCTTGCTCTTGACCTCGCATGGAGAGGTGGTGAAGGAGTAAACTACTGCATTCAATTCTTCATTGAAGAAATTAATAAAGGAAACTCTACTGGCGGTATTGAATATAACCCAATTGTTTTTAAAACCACTCAAGGAGGGTTCAAAAGAAATGCAGAAAGCAAGTTTCTTATAAAAAAAGCTAATGCTAGTGCTAATATGTGCCCCGTAAGATTATTTAAGAAATTGCTGGAAAAACGTAGTATGTGTTAAATAACAACAGACCGTCGCAATCTCTGCATGGTTCATACAGGCAGCAGCAAAGATTGGGATCGACACTTAAAAGAATAGAAGTGACAAATCGTTCAGCCAGAGCCACAGCAGTCACTAGCCTAGCACAGTCTGGAGTTGAAGAACAACTCATTAAAATAACAGGACATTCCTGTAGTCAATCTATTAAGCCTTACCTACAAATGAATAGTTCTCACCACCAAAAGATAATTGAGTCTATGAGGCAAATTCAGGCAAGTGAAACTACAACTTCTACCTTTGTATTAGAGCAATTGAATAATGCCAGTATTTCCGACACTTCTTCCAAAACTGTCTACAACAACTGCATGTTTGATATTAATACAAAAAATGAGTCATAATTTTAAAGTTTCACGTTACATCGCTTTAATGAGTAGTATTATACTAAATAGGCATTAAAAAGTTAATCCATTATGAATGTTTTAGGCTTTCCTTTCCTGCTTTCCTTCTGAAATATACATTGTTGAACATAATACATAATTTTTTCTTATTGAATTTTTTTTGCTAAAATGCTCCAAAAACATATTTCCGGCTGGTTTAGTTAATTAGAGTTATAGAAACGAAGTAACAAATTTGTTATCTGAAATCCAATGTCTTTATAGTTTTGAATTCAAATAAATCTTTGAAAAAATATTTCTGATGAGTTTAGTTACATATGATGAACTATATTTTTACAATAGACTTGTTAGTAACTAAGGTTTATTACTAAAATTTCAGGAACATTAAAATCATTAATCTGTTTTCAACCATAACATCTGATATTACATGTCTACATAGTTTCAAATGAAACTTAAAAATACATAATTCCGATGAGTTTAGTTGAATATAACGAACTATATTTCTAAAATAGAAGCTGATTACTTGTTGTAACTGAACTGTATTACTAACATTTCAGGAACATTAAAAACATTAATTCGTTGTCAACCATAACATCTGAAATTATGCCTACATAGTTTCAACAAAAGCTAAAATAAATTATTATTATTGTATTTTCACGAGAGAATTTTACTTTGACGTTCAGTAACACTTTTTTGTTACTAAAATGTGACGGACATTTAAAAATATTATTAATTGTACAAATGAGGAGAAATTGATAATACGTTTTTATTAAGATATTCATATAATATAAATGAGTGAATAGTTGGCTCGGAGTAACATTTGTTAACGTTCGACATTTGTCATTTATTGTCTCGGTGATCTGGCATTCAATATTATCAATTATTGTCAAATCAATGTAAAATTTTAATGAATAATAAACAAGTTCGAAACAAGTATCTACAATGAACTGTAAAAGTTATAGATTATGTACTATATGCCAGAAGATAAGTGACGTAAGCCAAAACTATAGAGAAATTATAATAATTTTTATTGGACCAGTTTATGGACGAAAATATTCTTGAATATGAGAAATTATTTTACAAAGTTGATATGGAATTAAAACCAATTCTAGAAATCCACAAGATGTCCAAAGCCCAACGGAATAAACTAATGTCAAAATATTAATTAATATATTTGTTAAAACACAATTTCGTAATATTTTCAATCTTTTCAAAATTTTTGATGTGTCTCTTTTAGCTCCGGTGTTCGATATGTAAAGCAAATTGGTTCGTATCGATCAAAATTATTTATTATTAAGTTAGCATCAAAACGTATTTTGGTTTTATTCTCAGTGATTTCTGCCTATACATACTTATCGCTTAATTTCTTACAGAAAAGTTATTACTTATTAATTCCATTAAGTTAATAGGAACTAACAAAATTATCGCGATAATCCCCGTTGCTATGAGCAACGTAAATAAAAAGGATCCTTCTAATTGGTTGAAAATGAATTTATGGAATTTTCAGAATAATTGAAAACGGGTCGACAGCTACTTCTAGAATTGTCATTTTATCATCTGAAAATTTTAATTTAGAACAAGACGGTCATTATCGCAAACTCGTCGCTTTCTGGTGTCTGTCCCATCAGCCACTTCCAAAAGGGTTGAATAAATCTAAAGGTAACGTGACGTTATCGGTTATTTCGGTCTTCGATTCTCCACTCGGGAGACAGTTTGTGTCGTTTCAGCGAAAAGGGCAATGTTGCCACTGTCCGACGCCGGCGACGCTTGCCGCCACCGACGTCGACTTTACTACGTTATAAATGGGGAGATATATGGACAGGTGCAATCAGGGAAGTCCTGAGGGAGACACGTCACTGAAAGAGGGCACGTAGACGAATACGAATGGAAAAGGGACCGCAATTTTAAATCAATACTCACTGTCTATTCAAATTTTGTCACGGCGGAACAGTGATATTCTATTGTTCTCAATTGAGAGTTGGCGAAGTGAATATGGAAAGAGGTGAAGAAAATCGAGTAAACGTGCTTGCAGGAAGGTGGGAAAGCTTTAATGAATTGCAAATTTGAAGCAAAACTGATATATTTGTAAAATATCCCATTTTATTTCGGAACTATAAAGTTATTTACATATCAAAACAGGAAATCATTCCTTTATTGGACGAGTGAACAAGAAAAATATTTGCCTAGGTTACGTTGGGTTCGGTTAGGTTTGAAATGAGCTGCTCGGCCCTCCACTGCGACCCGTAAAGGTCTATTGTGGCTCATTCCAATTCATATTTCACCAAATAAACTCAGCTTCTTGACGATTAGTTTATTTGGTGTATGATCTGTCAGGTCCGAGGAAGAGAGTGAAACTCTGCCAAACATCAAAAACCTGAATCGGTCTGCGGCAGGGTAGACACAAAGTATGTGCTCTGCTGTTTCATCAACTTTAAGATAGAGACGACATGTCGGGTCCTCTGGCAGTTTTACTCTTGTCATGTGATGATTCAAACGACAGTGGCCTCTGTGAGTAGGCCTGATAGACATTGCAGGTCATCCATTCTGGACTCAACAGTGTTTTAGTCAAATTCTTCGAGCAATATATGAATGCTTTGGAATGAGCCAATCTACTTGCGGTATCTCCATACCGGAATGGCCAGGAATCCATACCAGAAACAGACTGTTGAGTCTTCCTATTAAGGAGAGTCTTCTCTGGTAGTTTCACACTAGCTTATACGTTGATCGATACAAGCGAAGTCTTTCAAAGACGCTTGACTGACCAAGAAAATTTTGATCGATCTTTGTGTGAGTTTGGTTTCTTCCAGTCCCTCTCCACATAGATTGATGGCGTGAATTTCCGCCTGGAATACTGTCGCATATAATTCTAGACAGGTTGATATTTTTGTTCTAGGTATAAATACGACTTTATACACCTGCACCAGAACCTGAGGGTATTTTGGAACCATCTGGGAACCAACAGTAATCCGCTGTCAGTAGTTCATCTTCTTGGAGGACCCAGTCGTCTCTCTTTGGAATTAGAACGGTATAAGGCAGGTCAAAATTCACTGTTGGATGCATTATATCAGAGGTCATTCCCAGAATGCTGTGATTTTCAGTGTCAATCATCAGCAGTCTGCTACGCTCTGTATAAGTCTGTTGCAAGCAATTGGCAATATTCATGATTCTGTACGTTGTCCATCGAGGAAAATGTGGAGAAGAGGTAGGTCTAATGGGATTTCCATAGCAGCGGACGGTTTGGTGCTGATGGCACCAGTGATCGCCAGACAAGCCTGTCTCTGTAAACTTGAGAGCTTCACCTTGGCCATTCGCTGTGAAGATTTCGACCACCAGGCAATGGCTCCGTATGAGATTATTGGTCTGACAACCATTACATAGGCCCCAAGATTTCCCACAAATACTGGCTTTGTGGAGAACCTTTTCCATATGAGCGTTCCATGAACATTTGTCTACCACGAAACATAATTTGCATGGCATCGCACGTAAAAGTTAAGAACACAAGTCTTTCAAATACTTCTGAGAGTTGCTCGAACGGGTGCAGTCGGTTGACGTATAGAAAACCCGTTTTAGAACAAATATTTATTTTTCTTGAATGGAAAAATTTTAAATGAAAGACATCTATGCTAGTGTAAAAGGGGGCTTATGGATCAATTTGCCCCGATAAATTACCGCACTTAGTTGCTTCTTTTTAGGGAAGAAAAGAGAAATGACAGAATGGTGATCAAGATAGCAAATGCCAACCTGAAAATTATCCTTGGCTTATTTTATTAGCTTTCTCAATGAAAGATCTCATTTTCTCTCATACGAATTGAGTTTTATTCAAATTTTGATAACTGAGACAGATGTAGTCCTCGAAACGTCATCACTTTTAGGAGTATTTTTAGTAATTTTCAACTTATTAATTTCAAATATACAAGCTAAAAATACGATTAGTCCAAAATTAAATATGTTCTTTAAAACAACAGCAGTCTTGTTAACGCACCAGTTACTTGATAGTAAGTACAGTTTTCCTTCATTAGAAGTTTTTATGTTTTCTGAATTAGGAAGGTTAAAATCCCAAACACATCTGTCAAACGAATTTCCTCTAAAAAAGCTATCTCTCGATCGATACTTATTGATATTCATGCTTTATGCAGAAGTAACATGCGCTAGTAACAAAAGGGTTGACACCGTACTATAATAAAAAATTGATCCCCAACGTCACTGAATGAAATGTTTAGAGTGTATTGGTAAGTATTGCAACTGTTTCATTCATCGAGGTTATTTGCAGAGATTTTGTGTGTGTGTGTGTTTCACTCCTGTCGCATATTGAAACAATTTCGTCATGAATCTCAAAAATTGTAAACTATTCGTTACCTACCCATTTGTTAAAGTAGGTAAGTGCAGTCAAATATGTTTGTAAATATGAAGTTTTTAGTTTTTTCAAGTCGTCGAGAACTTAATTTTCTATTGGCATATCTAAACGCAACGTACTGTCGTTTGAAGTTGCTTAATACTTCTTTTATTTTTTTTTATCAAAGGTTCATTTCAAAAAAAAATTCAATGAAACACGATTCATGAGAAGAAAAGTAAGCGCAACAATCTCAGTTCAACAACTTCATCAAATAAAACACATCTTGATGACAATATTGCTAGAAACACAAATTTCAAATTCCTGAGGAGAGAATGGTCGTGGAATAATGCCATACATGCTTCAAAATGTGAGAACAAAAACTTAATTATTGTGCACAATTTGCTTGCAGTCAGTTTGAGCCTTTGCTCATGCGAGGTTTGTGATGGATAGTTGCAATAGAAATGATCTGAACTGCACTTCTCTTCAGTTATTCCTATCGTTCAACTCTTGTTCTGATTTAATAGATGACAAGTTACGCAAAATGTGATATGAAGATCTGGTAAAATATTATCGGCAGGTTTCCCAATACTGCTGCGACTGCGATTGATAGACTGACACATAAATAATTGAGCTCGAAGCAAACAAATTGCAGGCAAGCAGTAATCCAGTCCATCATCAAGATATTCTTAACAATCGGCGGTGTTCTGAATTGTGCTCTGCCGGGTAGCGGTCTCTTTCGTCGGTTCTAGAAGACTCGCGTTCCATCAGGAAAACTCTGCTAGTTGTAAAATAGGAAGCACTACTGAAGAAGAGAATACACAATTTACAGAGATAACTGAATATAGAGTTGCATACCCAGTATTATGTACGAGATAAATTTGACATACTATGTTTGTGAAAATAAATAAGGTGAAATATTTATATTTTACCAGTAAAATGAATTACAGTACATTAAATTATAATATTCATCACAATTATCTGAAAACATAAATAAGTAATTGAATCAAATAATCTACGATAAAATATAAAGTTATTAGATATGATATTGACATCGAGCATTTCAGTAGATTTGTGAAGTTAGGAATCAAATTTCTCATTTTTTCACGTAGAACTGTAAAAATTGCAAAATCGATCGACACACCAAAAATATACAATTCTATTTAAAAAGAACTCCGCACAGACCTTATGGGAATCTGGCCCTCTGTCGATTGGCTGTTACTTTGGGAAAATGAAGTTCTCGGCATCCCGAACAGAAGTCCCCACGGGCACAAAAATATCCTATGAGTAGTTTCGGAGGTATGGGACCTACAAGTCCAAAACTTTTAATGATGTTGCACCTGTGAGTAGACTTAGCTGGGAGTCAAAATTAACGTGAACTTAAGCTAAGGCTGTTGAAAAAATTATATTTTTGAAACCTACCGTTTAAAAGTAATAGATGGATATGTCGGGAAATACGGGAAAACCTGAAAAATCGTGGAAAACTCGGTTAAAATCTACATTTTTCGCTGTCAAGATGTAAACAGTCTAATTTTTTTCAAAAAAGAGAATTATTTTTCAGAACTTGTTCTCGCTTAATACCAAAGTGTGGAAAAGCTTGGAAAACTCATTTAACCTACTACTTTAATTTTGTCGAAATGTAACCCCTTCTAGTTATTTTGTTAATTTCTGAAACTTCAATCGATTCTACACGTATCATAATGCTACCTCAAAAATTACGGAAATCACGGGAATGTTTCTATGAGAAGTCTGACAGAATGGATAGGTACTGTACTACCTACAAACAGGCAATATCGATATAATTTTCAAATTATTATTGTCGGGTCAAGGTATTTGTGTTATGATGTATTTAATCGCATTCCAAATGTTTTAAAACATTTTTGAAATAAAATTTCTTGTTTGAATTGTTATTGAGATGAGTTAATTCATCACATCTAGTAATGAATAAATAGATTTGCCTTCCACATTCAAAAAGCAGTTGGTGTTGGTGAGCTATTTTAGATCTTGAAATTATTCAACTCCGATAAAGAATTTGTACGAGACCCACGTTAGAGATGTCACCATGCAATTTTTATGTTATTTCTATTACTGTTCTATACAGGGTGTTCCATAGTTGCATGCTGATCCTAGAGAGCGATAAACCTTGATTGATTTTCAGAAAAATTCGTCAAATGAACATACGTATGCACCGCTTTATTTTTGAGATACAGGTTGTTGAATTCAACAAAAATATTAAGTTGTTGCCGAATATCTCTATAAACGCTCTCTGTTTTTTTTTTCAATTCAGGCACATGCAAAGTACTCGTACAAATTTGTTTTTTCCAGGATAAAAGTTAATTTTAATCAGTGGCTTCCCAGTTAACATGCCTTGCGATAATCAAAAAAATTCTATGCTACTGTTTTTTCTGTTTCTCAAATGAGGAAAAATCTCCAAGGGATTTTTTTCCAATGAAAAAAATGCATTAATTTTCTTCTTTATACCCAATGAATGCCTTTTAGTTTTTAAATCGAAAACTGTCTGCCGGAAAAAGAGAGATCATTATTATGAGAAGATAGAAAAGAAAAAACAGTGGCGTTACAATATTTTGATTAAAAACTTCAGCACCAAAAATAAGCCGTTGCGGGCCTATGCATTAAATAAATTTTCTTAGAATCCCTCAAGGATCAGCATTTCATTATAAATGGCACTTCCCTTGAATATTATAATTGAGTTTAGATATGGGACCCAATATTTTTTCTACAAGCTTGCGTGATTCACGCTATTCCCGCACGGAATTCAGTTAGGGAAGTGTTATTTTCCCGTACTCTAAAAGTTATTTCAAGTGAGTTTTTTCTTGCGGGAATGGTAATCTTTGCGTACTTGTTAGAATAATAACTATTAAAATCTACATGACAAATACAGCAAAATTGTATGGAATAACGTCTTTTTTTCAACACCAAGCAAATATTCGAATATATTCGATTCGCCACGCGTTGCACGATTTGTACACCTGGCTCGTTCCTCTTTCGTTCATGTCTCGAAGCCTTCCAATCCAATTCCGTTCGGAATATTGCGACGATTCATCCGATTGCTTTTCCTCACCGCGAAATAAAGCAACCCATACCCGAGTTGTATTATGAATGTTGAATGCAACATCTGTATTCCTGGCTGGCGGAAGAAACTCGTCGCACTTAGAGGTGTTCGCTGGGATATCCTATCGCACATCATAAATATCGCCACAACATACAATAAAAACGCTTGCTATCGGAATGGAGAATTAAAAATTGATGAGAAATCATGCAGATTGGAACACGTACATACGTTTGGATTATTCATCGATGATGGAATCTTTTGGGGGATGATCGCTTTCGATAGTCGAGTTGCCTGCGACTCGTATATACTTTTGGTGTATTTTTTTGTTTGTACAAACCGCATTCAAGATATTGGTTATTTGTCTACTAACTGAAGGAAGAATGCAATTTTCCAACAAATTTAACAAACAGTTTTAATGACCTCACAAATTTGTCATGTAATGGGTTACTGGTTTAGTTACATTGAAATTTTGTTGACAGTTCTAACAACCATTCGAATTTTGCCGTTTGGTTTGAACCTATCATATCTACGCATTAGTGACAAAGTGACCAGAAATAGCCAATCAGACAAACATTTAACTGATAAGTGCTCCGGTAAATTATCACTATTGAACAATCGAGTCACCATGGTTATGACATAGTTTGACGTTTAATAAATTAAAATTTCAGAATGTCAGTCCCTTCGAGTAGATATGGAAATATCCAAAATGAGTCGATCGATATAATTATAAGTTTCATAAAAGATGGGCGACACTACTTGACGGAAGATCATAAAACTAATAATGAATTATTGTGGATTACGTAATCCAATCTTCCGCAAGAAACCTATACTATAGGTATGGTCGCCGGCAAGTATTCAACAGAAAACAACTACTGCCTCCTACGACCATTGAATTATATCTGTTTAATACTTGGCAAAGTTTTCTACAAGAACCACTTTGCAATGCATTTCAAATATCAAAGCTGAAATAATTTTTCGATTTAATTTGGGGAACACCTCCGTACCGGTTTCATAGTCATTGCCAATCATCAGCGAAGGCTAGTTCGACCCAATTGAATCGAAAAATCCTTTCATCCTAATTGGAAATCCCTGAGACAAACACTGAAGTATGAATTCAGCGCCATCTTTGGGTTCCAGATTAAAATGCACTCCGACTACGTGTCGACTTCAATATGAAGCCAGAAACATCATAAAAGATGGGCGACACTACTTGACGGAAGATCATAAAACTAATAATGAATTATGGTGGATTACGTAATCCAATCTTCCGCAAGAAACCTATACTATAGGTATGGTCGTCGGCAAGTATTCAACCGAAAACAACTACTGCCCCCTACGACCATTGAATTATATCTGTTTAATACTTGGCAAAGTTTTCTACAAGAACCACTTTGCAATGCATTTCAAATATCAAAGCTGAAATAATTTTTCGATTTAATTGGGGGAACACCTCCATGGTCATTGCCAATCATCAGCGAAGGCTAGTTCGACCCAATTGAATCAAAAAATCCTTTCATCCTAATTGGAAATCCCTGAGACAAACACTGAAGTATGAATTCAGCGCCATCTTTGGGTTCCAGATTAAAATGCACTCCGACTACGTGTCGACTTCAATATGATTCCAGAAACATCATGAAAGATGGGCGACACTACTTGACGGAAGATCATAAAACTAATAATGAATTATGGTGGATTACGTAATCCAATCTTCCGCAAGAAACCTATACTATAGGTATGGTCGTCGGCAAGTATTCAACAGAAAACAATACTGCCGCCCTACGAGTAGTGTCGCCCATCTTTTATGATGTTTCTGGCTTCATATTGAAGTCGACACGTAGTCGGAGTGCATTTTAATCTGGAACCCAAAGATGGCGCTGAATTCATACTTCAGTGTTTGTCTCAGGGATTTCCAATTAGGATGAAAGGATTTTTCGATTCAATTGGGTCGAACTAGCCTTCGCTGATGATTGGCAATGACCATGAAACCGGTACGGAGGTGTTCCCCCAATTAAATCGAAAAATAATTTTAGCTTTGATATTTGAAATGCATTGCAAAGTGGTTCTTGTAGAAAACTTTGCCAAGTATTAAACAGATATAATTCAATGGTCGTAGGGGGCAGTAGTTGTTTTCTGTTGAATACTTGCCGACGACCATACCTATAGTATAGGTTTCTTGCGGAAGATTGGATTACGTAATCCACCATAATTCATTATTAGTATAATTATAAGTGACAATTCTATGAAAAAATTGTATGACTTCTTCCTTGATTGGCGCATTTGTACTCTGAACATTCGCTTTGCCAAAACGTGACATTTTGAAATGTATATGGAATGAAGTTGTTGTCAAACTCAATCGTGTTGTCAGTGATTGATAATTGCACTGAATGCAATTATCACTTATAATATCCCTCGGCAAAATTTGTCTAAACTTTTCTCAAGCGAGTTGCTTTAACGTAACAGCCCTCCGCCTTCGGCGTCGGCGTGCTACCAAGCAACTCGCTTTCGAAAGTATACGACAAATTATTTCGAAATTATCAATAGCCTTGGGATATTATAAGTGATAATTGCATTCAGTGCAATTATCAATCACTATGACAACACGACTGAGTTTGACAACTTCATTCCAGATACATTTCAAAATGTCACGTTTTGGCAATGCGAATATTCAGAGTATAAATGCGCCAATCAAAGAAAACATTCCCAGAAATACAACCTACAGTCACAAATATATTTGAGGAATATTTATGTAATTTTGCTGCGAACGAGAATATGGATTAAATGGACATTTATGCTTCGAAGAATTGGCGTTGATACTAAAAGATTGCGCGGTCAATATGGGAAAGAAAGAGGGGACCGAATTTAAAGAAGCAACGGCGAAGAAAATGTGGAACTTTTCTTGCAAACTTTTGCAATTGAGAAATATAACTATGGCTCTCCAAGGTGCTAAGGTGGTTCTAAAAGCTGTACAAGTAGTAAATAGTTGGTTTCCAATAGTAAAAGGCAATGCTGCCCTGTACGTATTTTTCATGAACTGATATCAAAACGAGGCGATATTTCCTCACCATGACTGTTCTTGAAACCAAATCGACACTGGAGAAATGAAACTGACAAATGGTAAATAATAAACCCGTTGGAAGAAAAAAAAAATGCTGGATGGACTAAATCTGCTGCAGAGGCAATTGGCTTGACTGTAAAGGACAAAAAGATAACAAACAAATCACTCGAATAAATCAACTGCTGTTAGCAAATTGGCAGAAAGTGGTGTAGAAGAACAACAATTGCTGAAAATGACTGGTCATAGCAATCAGAATTCTATATTAAACCATGCTTGAATCTCGATCAAGAACACCACAACAAGATCACAAATATTATGTATTGTACTTTTAATAAATTGTGTTGAGTTATAAATTTTTTTTTCAAAAAAAATTCCGCCGAATCCCCTTCAGACAGTGAGAAATTCCTCATAATTTTATAAAAAAAATTCTCAAGCTGGTTGAAACGAGCTTTCGATTGTCATAAAATTATCTCGTCTTTTATCAATGTCCTAGGGATATTACTACTACAACCCCCCATCAATTAATCATTTGAATAGTTCTGAAACAAAAATTTTTTGATACGCATCTATGTCTAAGTACTCTAAGCCTTTTTGTGCTCGTGGGAACTGTGCTTGCAAGCGCTCAATCTAAGTGCCTTAAGTTCCTATGAGCTTAAGTTATTGGGCATCTCTATCGGGCCCGTTGTGGACCCATTGCTGCTGGTTCAATTTTGAAAGCAGCCTTAGCGAAAGAGGCTAGCCTTTCTCACACTATCCGGGTTCAGAACGATGCTTCCGAGGAGCGCTTCCTGTATTGCTGCCACTGCTGTGAGTATGTGAGTGGCTGGCTCCTCAAAACCCAAGCTGTGTCCCGTCAATGGACCAACCACTATTCTGATTTCCTTTCTGCTCAGTGTGAGCATAGTCTTGGGCCTTCTAGTAAAAGTGTCTTCGATGTAGAGTATCGATTCCCGTATACCTCTGCGCCTGCTGGTTCACCCATCTCGAAGCCATCTATGTACTATCTGGGTATCAAGCGGTGCCCAATCTGCACCCAGTCACTCCCTGTGGAAATGAGTGACTGCGGCCTTCTGCTGAATCGTATGCCAGGTGAAGAACTGCCACCCGGCATCTCAAGGAAGGGACAATCCTTCACGGTCTGATTCCATAATCGATGTTCCTCACTCGGCCATTGGTTGGAGTTTCTAGAGCAAGCAGTTGCTTTGCGTGCTTCATGTTCAATGAACAGATACATGAAAGGTAGCCCTAGAAGTATCTCCAGCGCCCTAGTCATGGTTGTTATTCCCATGGCAATTGTTGTTGCAAGACAGGCAAAGTCTTTGTACCATATCTTATTGATTTTTGATATGCCATAAACTGTAATTTGGCACCATATGATGGCATAGGAGTCGTGCAAAATCCTATATAGAATATTGGGCCGGAGCCCACACGTACCGCCAAATATGATCTTCTGCATGCCCAGAAAGCAGCTGTGGCTTTCCGAACTTTATGTTCAATATGCTTGTTCCAATTCAGCTTAGAGTTAAGAATGACTTCAGGGTACTTGGCTGACCTGTTATATTGCAGGAACGTTCCAGTAAGTTGGATATTTGGGAGCCCCCCTGGTTTGCGTTTCCTGGGGAAAAGAACCCGCTCCGCATTTTCAGGGTTCACAATGAACTCTAATGAATGGCACCATTCATTCACCCAGTTGACGTCAAGTCCAATTATTCAATTTTCGAAATAATTAAATAGCTGAGTGCTTGGTCCAAGGAGGGGCCACGGAATGGGTGTTTTGGGACTGATGGTAGCCGGTTGAGAACCAGCACCGCGAGGAGGCAGATGAAAGGAACTATATAGCAGCGACGACTGGAAAATTAGTCTCCACTAGGACCCGCGGGGGAACCTCGAGTCGGATACTGCAGGTCTGGTAGGAGGATTGAAGGAAATCCCTTGACAAGCACCTACCCACACACCTACTGACTCTGAGGAGAGCAGGTGGAATCCATAGGTAGGTAGAACATACATGAGGAGATCAGGTGACGGCGAAAAATGGCCTATGGGAGTCTTCTTGCTTAGCTATGGCAACAGTCTCCCCATAAATACTATTATTACTAATAGTGCTTGGTGCTCAGCAAGTTTTAAACATTTTCTCAAATATAAATCTTAGATGTCTTTTAGTGATAACTGTTTTCACGATCATCGCAGATCTTGCACAGAAAAAAAGATTTCTTTCAATTTAACAAATCTTGTTAAATTCAAAGAAATCTGAAGTTTGAATAGGTCCAACAAACAAACTTGGTTGATTTAAAGTTTCCATTTTTTTGAATTTTCAAATAATTCATTGTTTTGTTTTCAAGTAATTTCTTCAAAATGCTACATTTTATTATTTGAAACAAAGTGAATATTCCTTTGGATCAATAAATTTTTTTTAAATTTAATATTAGAATTATTCGTGGTGAATAAATGTAATTCGAATTAAAGAAATCACAGCTCGAGACAAAAAATAAAATTGTTTGGAAGAAATAAATAGGTATTTGTGAGAAAAAAATATTTTGGTTCTTGGGAAAAACGGATATTAGCTTCAATAGAAAGAAAATATCACCTCAAATAAATATTCTCTCTACAAATTAATATTTATTAACTTTTCATAATTATATGTTTGAATGAAATTGAAATTTATTGTAATAGAACAAATAGAATCTTCATCTGAAGAAATGGATTTCTTAGAGAAAAATATTTCTCTTCTTCATGGTAAATATATATTTGTTCATGTTGACACAATATTATTTTTTTCTCTCAAATCACCAATTTTTCATATTCTAATTATAGGGATATAGAAAATCATTGTGAAATTTTTTGAAGAAAAGCAAATACATAATTATTACTTTTATTAAAAACTATTCTACAATTCTTCTGTCAAAAATGTAGGTACCAAGAATTGAATTACACAATTTTATACTACTATCTTGGGTTATTTCAATTTGAATGAAGAGGTATCAGATATTATTAATACAGCACATTAGAACAATAATAAACTTTATTGAATAAACATGATACTCATTGAAATGAACATGTGGGAATAGCAAACTCTAGATGTTATTTCAATAAATTAGGTTTTGAAAAATTAGATAACATTTTGTATAATAATTGTGTGGTATAACTATTTACTTAATATATACGTGCATTCTTGTATTAATGAATCCATCATGAATCTATTCACAACTCAATGCCTAGGGTGGGAATCAGTTCCTTGAAGTCCTTCCTCATCAGTCAATGTTTGACAAATTTCAATTGAGTCGATTTTTTTGTCTGAAAAATTGAACAAAATTTCAACATTTTTGTACTGGGTGCCACGGTGGTTTTGGTAAACCTCTTAATTTCAGTCAACGGTGGAATTTGATGAAATTTAGGGTTCATGTGCATATAACAGTTAAAGACATTTTTATTTGACTTTTTCATGAACTTAAGTGGAGTGTTGGGGTTGAGTAGCAAGACCAACTACTTACATGAAAATGATGTCGCAATTTATGTTATGTAATGACTGGTCATCTTTAAAAATTCATCTTATAACTCGATTTGGTTTGATTGAAATCAAATTGAATTTAGTGTTTTTCAAAGTCGTCTATAATTTTCTATCTTCAAAAATCTATCAAAAATTCTCTCTTTATACTTACAGGGTTATTCTCAGAGGCATATGCATACTAGAAAAAATATTTTGTCAACTAATTTTTCACTGTGCCAGTCTTCCCAATATATGATCGATATTTGTTCAGTTGGTTTTTGTGTGCTACTTCTCAATCATAACTTCTCAACCAGATCTGAATAAATGAGAAAAACCAAGAGATCATAATTCTGAAATTTCTGGTTTTCCACGGGCGTTGCAGAAATTTTGAAACTTTAGCGATGATTCCTTAACGGTGAGATACATCCTTAGAAAACATGAAGCAAGAAAAATTCACGAACCATTTCGAGATCATATCTATGTTCACTTTCAGAAACTTTGGGAATAATAAAATTCATTTAGAAAATTCGGGAATAATAAAATTCATTTAGAAAATTTCAGGAAAATTAAATTCATTTTAATTCAAACCAGGTTAAGATAAAAGTGAATTTCCAAATATGAAGGTATGTACATAACCATTCAACACTTTTAAGTTTGCTATTCAATTACAAAACTCCACGAAAAGTTGATGAAAACCTCATTTTGCATTAGTTCTAAATTTTTATATGTAATTATTTATTCAGGTGGACTACGTAAAAACATCGTATTTCTATAATATTTGTTCTTTCCATTTCGTGGTTAGGTAGGCAGGGTAGTAATAAAACATTTTTACATTTGAATATTCATTTGTTTCATAGAAACAAATATATTGTTTCAAGTGACGCTCATGACATTTGAATGAAAGAAATGTTTATTTGACTTTATGGAATTTTTTTTTTATCTGACAATAGAATATAACATTTATTTATAGTCAATATTTATAATAATATATTGTTGATGAAAAAAAAAAAATCTATATTATTCCGAGTCCATGAAGAATTTTGCTTTGTTGATATTGCTGCTCACTATCCAAAAATCCAATAATAGCTACAATTTGATACTGTCTAGCTTCCATTGCGGACTCGGTTTTTCTGAGGACTCCCAATGCTGCATCAACACTGCTGGTGTCTCCAAATTGTGCCATCTGTTGAGGAGAATGACTTGGATCGAGAACTAACAGGATTAAGTTGCCATCTCGGTGTACTTCTATACCCATTATTGTCCTACTATGACCTTGATGTTGTAAATGTAACGGTGGTCTAAATTCACCTTCTACTGAACTCTCAAAATATTTTAACACCCAACTAAATAATTCCGAGTGGGTTCCAGCAGGTCCTGTTGGTTTGTGAAAATCAACAAGTTGACATTTTATTCGAAGAATTTGTCCATACCCTAATGAGAAGGTAGAACGCCATTTCACTGTGAAGATTTCATAATAAATATAATTACCTACAAAATAAAGTGCGAATAGTTTGTATGTATGTACCTAGAACCCAACGATTATCATTGTCTACGACTATCTATCACTAGTTGCGTTTTTGTAATAGGATCGGTATGAAATCACCAGAAAATCAACAGATAGAACAATGTACGACGTTATTGCCAATCGGTATTCAAATATATGTTAAAATAATCAGATTTGGTTTAATTATACTTTCTTACTTCTGAATATAGGGATCAGATGATCCAAATTCCATTCGTCTAATATTCTTTCCATAACACTTAACACATTTACAAGAATATAACCACAACTATAGATGAGGATTGAACCGCCACCACCAACATACGTAAGACAAATGACAAATGAGTACTCGCACTCGCCCTACTCGCGTAGTGTCGGTTAGCTGGCTGTCCGTTGAGCGGTTATCGTTTCCGCGGGGATGTCGGATGATTTGACCACGTGACAACTCAACCTCTGACCATTGTGTTACCAAAAGGAATAATATTATTAGGTTCTAGGTATGAAAAATGAATTATATTTCAAATTTAAATTTTTCTCATGCGTCAATAAAATGAATACCTGTTTCAATAATTTTCAGTGAAAAAAATTTGCTGAAGGCTTATTCATTCTATCCAGTAGGTTTGTCTGAATATGGGATTCTTTATTATAAACGTCGTCGATTTTTTTCATTTTGGGTAAAAGAACAGAAGAAAGACTGATTTTCACCAATCATTCAACATGTCAACCCATTTCAAGCCCGTACTCGCAAATTTCTCTCAAATTTGAGTTGATCTGAAACATAACGTATTACCATAATTATATTCAGAATGGAAAATACTTGAAAATCATGGGAATTTTTATCATATACTAGTAAAAAAGATTCGGTGTTTCAAAATTTAAAGCAATTTTAGATTTGGGACAAATATTATTAAATTTTCTTATGAACTTTACTGTCGTTCAAATCGAACTTTTTTATGTTTTATTTTCAATAAGCCTTCATTGGAGGTAAATACTCATTTACTTTCTTTGTATAATATTTCTTAAATCTAAATTTAAATTTGGTTCATAACAAATATAATAATTGGTCCAATTTCAATCACTATCAATTTCAGCCAATAATGTGATATTTCTGTTCAAACTAATATTTATTTGATTCAAGTAACATTTATTGCTTGTAAATAAATAGTTTTTCAACAAATACAATTGTTTCACACAAACAAATCCAATTCAAATAAATGGATAACTTCAAACAAAGAATATGATTTGGTTCTTAGGAATAACATTTGATCCTCACAAATGAGAATTATTTCTTGCAAAGAAATATTAGTCAAATAAATGAGATTGTTTCACGCAAAGAAACGTTTTTCTCTGTGTGCCAATTCTTACATTTACTGTCTTGAGATTGATGTAATGTTCTACTGCATTTCGGTTAGTTATTATTATATTTTTTTTTTTCCATTTTTTGTCCGATTTATAATAGCCTGATAATGTCTTAAAAATGGCATTCCTATGGGCTTATGATGTCAGAGGGTTGCTTTTTTTCGCTTCTACATATGGGTTCATGAACTTCTCTTCCTCTTTCTCGGTACACTTCCATTTCAGTTATTTATGTAATAAGGATCATAATGACGAACATTATGGTGGTACCTATGGTATTATTAGCGTAGATAAGTACATAATCTTCTAAATTCTGTTTTTTTTAAAACTCCAGATACATTCTAGTTTTTCATTATGAAAATCAGTGAGCCGTTTTGCTGACAATGCAACAGCAAATTATATTTAGTCACGATCAAACACACGCTGCTGTGAATTGGATTTGAAGTTAAATCTTTGAAATTAGGTGATTCTGATTTGACTTTTCGATTTGGAGGTTGAAGTTTTCTATGTTGTATCGAAATGTTTGATATTGAGTACTTCCATATTTTTCTTTTAAATTTCAATCATGCTGAGCTTTCATGAACTTTACATTTGATATTCATTATGGTACTAGGACTTTTTGAAATTCATTATGATCCTAGGATAATATACTGTACTTATAATAATAATAATAATAAAATGGAGTATAGTGCTCAACCCTTCTCTGTTTCCGAAAGCTTTGTGTAAATATCATTAAATAAAAAAAGTGGATGGACCCTTACAAAACCCGTGTGATAACGAATTCATTGCTACTTGAAAATAAGTATCTTGTCACTCTTTTTTCACATTTATCCCGAAAGATACCAGAATTTAGTTATATACAGAAGAGGAAGTAAAGCGGTTTTGCAGTCTACGTCTGATATAGGATTATAACCATGAAACAGATCTACGAATTATCCGCCGTTTTTTTCGATAATAACTCAATTCTGTGCTGATAATTCAAGTGTTTCGTTCCTAATCACGAACTTTGCGTTATACTTTGTCAATAGTCTTGTATAATGTATGTACATACATGTTAAGGACCATCCATAAATGGCCTTCTTCCCCTGGTGTGAATTCACATATTGGGCAATAGATATTATTATAAAATTAAAACTGCCTCAAAATTATTCATTCATTCCAATTCGATTATTTTTTTGAAATCTACTTTATATTTATATATGTGACGTCACGAAGCTTATGACTCCCATTTTTCACAGTTTGTTGACCTCCTTTATGAATTTTTTTAATTATAGCATCTTGCATACGGAATGGTTCATTCTTAATAAACGAACAAATGATAAATTTTATTTGTCTTGTGGGGTCGGTTAGGGCCATTACTTATATTAACATTCCATGTGTTTAAATTGCGACAGTATTATTTATAATTATCATGTTATTCAATACATACATTGTATAATTATTATATTTTTCCATTATTTTAATTTGTTGCTATGTATAACTAAGTACAACCTGAACTTACATGTTAAGAAATTGTAATGTTTCAAGAGCACTAAATGATTGATTGAATGGCATTCAACTTGTGAATATTCTAACAGCATTAGTACATTGCAACGATTTTCGTTGTGATGTACAAAGAATATTTATTTCAGCTTGAGTTCATCCTCCCGTGATTGTCTCAACATTAACATCACCTGGTCGGTAATATTCCCCCATATTTTGCGAGCACGAGAACTTGAGAAATTCTCCATTCATCAGGTGAAAGTTCTCCCTTAAATCTAAATTAGCGTCGTTAAAATTCCCCGGCAAACCTCAAGCATATAATTTCGAAAACATGACGGTAACGCAACGTGTTTACATATTCCTGCGGAATGAAGTGCCGGTAACAAATTAGAGAAGTGGAGGTATTAATTGTGCCGGTGTTACTGTTAATTTTGTATATCTACCGTTTCTGCTATTCTTAATCTCCGAGTTCCTTTGCCAGAAAGGGTGGAAATAGAGGTAAATGAGAGACATTCAGAGAGATACTCAACGACAACTTCGAAACGCTTAGTAAATAACCGGTAGTAAGGTGTTTTATAATAATTAACTGAGTCTGTTAATTGCTGCGAAACCGCAGAGCAGTAGTGGCTAAGAGACTTTATGAACACAGTTCTTTGGAGCGCTTGATTAATACGTTTGACTCGATAGAAATGAGTTGGTTTTGTATATTTGAACGTAGCAGAATTACGGTGGAGAAGATGAGCAGAGCCCGCTTCGGCCTCTTCAAGTTATTTGATGAAATTTAGTTTCGGCTATCCTTTTTCCTCTTCTTGCAGTAATACATAATGCAGTATTGTTACCAAGGTGGAACTAACATATCTTCACGATCTATTATTATATTGTAATAGAGTTGTAATGAAATATTTACAGATATCACACTCTTTGGCTCAAAATTGTAAAAAACAACAGTATAGACAAATAGAAATATTCAATGACAAATGCCATGTCACTTTGCCGTGTTAGCGCATGCCCAGTTCCATTTTCAATGAAAAGATGATAGGTAACTATCTTTCTAGTTGCTGAATCTTAATTTAATTGACAGCTGAAAGTATATAATATAATCGCTGGAAGAAGTCCATTTCAGCCCAAAGATAGATTTAGCCATCCTCATATATTCGTGAAATATTCGTTGAAGTAATTGACTTTTTCTTCATCCGATTTGAGTTATTTGAAATTTTTGCCTTGTTTGACTTTTTGTTATTTGTTATTTAGCTAAATCTTTTTGAAATATTACATATATTTTATATCAATTCAAATATTATTAGTATTATTTAAGATTATGTGCGAAGTAATCAATTGGTTCGTTCACTTTTAATTCTTGGATAACAGACTTTATTCTGTTGTCTAGATGAACATACGTATTCACTCTTTTTGCTTCATTTCCAGCCAACGTCTATTCCATATTACTTTCAAAATATTGCTGTTCCTTTCTTATGTTTTGTAATATATACCACTAAGAAGGGTGACTGTAAGAAATCAAACTATCAAATCCTTGCCTTGCTTCTGAAACATTATTTTGATCTAGACTCTTTCATGAACATTCCAAACATAGATACCAAAATCTGGTTTTTCACTTCTTCATTTCTCCGTCCTTGTAGGCGACTTATTTATGTATCTTCACTGTAGTCTGAAATAATACATGCTTCTGGAAGAAAAACTTCGGAGAGAAATTCGAAATATTTTACAACCTGGTTACATGGAACTAATGCCAGAGAGGACAACATTTCAACTTTCATTGTGAATTGTATGACAATACTACATATACCCTGCAATACGTTTTACTGTATATTCTTATAAACGGTCTGACAGATAAAACAAACAACCTCGAATAATGATATTTATAAACGATACATCGAAAGCATTCATTGTTCCAATTTCAAAATCACATATGACAGTATTTAGATAGGAGAAATCAGTTTGCTTTTTCGAAATGTCTATCATAGTCATGTGGGTTTGTTTCTTCTTATTGGATAATAATGTGTATATCACTGGAACAAAAAATCCCTTAACATAGACATAGATGGTATAAGCATCAGTTTGAACATTTTTGGTACTTTCTCAAGAGCTTCGTCTACAGACCAAACTTGTGATTTTTGAAGCAATTGCAAATTATTTGTTGTTGAAAAAATCAACATTTTCTCGTTATTTCCTCTAAAATTCTGTAATTGTAAATTATCGACTCTAAAGTGATTTTGTAATCATTGTTTAAAAAGAAATCATTCCATCTTGGGAAAGGCAAATGTTTCTGTATCTCTTTCTCTCTTAAAACAGTTTAAATGACGATTTTTTGTATTTTTCAAAGTACTATTGCCATACCCTGTAACGGGTGTGTGATAATTCTGCCGTGCTTATATAAAATGCCGTATCTACAACAAATATAAATATTGAGATATTGGATTCTTCATATTTGAAAACATATAAATTTTGCGTTTTACCAAGCAAAAATGATCATAGACAGAATTAATAAATCATATTGCCGTATGTACAAAAGTTTGAGAATTTCCTTTGTATGAAGGTCGGATTTACAGAATTGTAAGCAAGATAGCAGATGCAGATACGGCATTTTTGCTAAGGACGGCAGAATTAAGAATAAGGTAAATTTATGGAAAGTCATGAATCTTTTCTCCTTTTTAACTAGAATTTTGTTTCACTCAAACTTGGTACACCTCCGGTGTCCTGATTTCATCATGTCATTTGCTCTCGTCAATTACCAAAGCAACCAGTTTTCGTTCAAAATGAATGTTAAGTTATCCATCCATACTCTCGATTGTGAATCAGTTAGTTAGTCAGCTAGTCTTTATTGATCCATAAAAAGAACTTCAAGAAGCAATTGGATAAGTCAATACAGTCAGTACATTTCAATACAATAGGTTTAAATAAAACACAATATATTTACAGTGATCAATAAATAACAATAAGAACACGTTAGAACAATGCATTGTTAAAAGTATATACAATTTATTTCTGTATGTATGAAAAAACTCATCAATTGTATACGGTACCTGTGGTAGAAGTCCATTGTGTCTCGAAGTGGAGTGGTATAGATTCACGATGAAGAAAAACTCAATCATCTCCACAAATTTAATATAACCACCAAATGTTAGTGCTGTTAAAACGATAAGTGACTATCGATCAGTTCAATGGTTTCATAGTAGTACATGTTTCGAACCTATATAGGTTCATCATCAGCTAAGTTTAAAATTCTACAATAAAAAGAAGAACAGTGTAACTATCAGTAATCTAATACAATATGATATTACTTACATGGAGAGAAAATTATGTAGAAAATTACTAAAGAAATAAAATACTACTTTTAATTAATGTTTTAAAAACACTTAACTTTTCATGGCCCACATAACTCCTTGAGGAATCATGTGGTGACACTCATTTTATTTCTTTAATAATTTTCTACATAATTTTCTCTCCATGTAAGTAATATCATATTACTGATAGTTACACTGTTCTTCTTTTCATTGTAGAATTTTAAACTTAGCTGATGATGAACCTATATAGGTTCGAAACATGTACTACTATGAAACCATTGAACTGATTGATAGTCACTTATCGTTCTAACAGCACTAACATTTGGTGGTTATATTAAATTTGAGGGGATGATTTTGAGTTTTTCTTCATCGTGAATTGTATACGGGCTGATTTCAAAAAGTTGTCGTTTCGTTTTATTTTTGAATTCTTATTTCTTGGTTACATTTTCGAAATTATCCGGAGAAGCATTCTCAGTCCCATAAACTCGAACGAGTTGAGTCGTAGGGATACCCGTGTTTTCGGTATGTGCATGGAAATCATGCTTAGTGTGGGTGTGAGAATCATGGAAGGATTTATTCTGTTTATATAGTCTCCGATAAAGTTTCAGAGATTTCTGAAAGAAATCGAAGATACGGGATGTTTCATTATGAGTGTTCTCAAAATTGAATATTCTTAAACAGATGCGGCTTGAACCTACGAAAGCAAAAAATCAAATCTTTTCATTAGAATAATGTATTAATTCATCATATTTCAATACCACAATGTGAAAGGAGTATGTTGCCATTTGAGAAATGGCAGTTGTGAGCATTTTTTTATGGGTAGGTACTACTCCGTTTCGAGGAAATTTTTGATTATTGTTGGAAAATATGGTTGCTGCAATTACATGAGAAGCTCAATTTTCAGCTGTATCTTACCTCAAACCTTCCACTCGTAAATGTTGTGATGCTTTGAGTTTGATGTTCATGGCCAAATTTGTTCGATTGATCAATCAACTGTATCTCCTCCAGTTTTCAACCGATTTTCAATTTTGAAGAACAGTGTTATAAAAAATTGCGAGTTTTTCCGGATAATGAAAAAAATTGAGTATCATTTGAAAAAAAGTTTGGGGTCACTACCGGAAGTGGTAAATTTTCGGTAATCGAGTCAAAATATGCGTATTTGAGTAAAATATCGACGTACCAAATTTGAAACCTGTATCTTTGAAACTATAGAAGAATTGGGGGGCATACCTCACCTCGTGGTTACCCGGTATATCGAAGCACATGAGTACTAGTCTTTCATAGTACCTACACTAATGAAATTAACATAAAATATCAATCCAAGTTTACCAAATTGAAATAAAATACACGATACATCAATTTACAATTTGACTACATATTGAGCATATTTAAAAAATAATGAATATAAATAATGAGAAATAATAACCATGACGAACAGTTTAAAATTGAAATATCGCACAATACAAAGAGAAAATCATATTTTCACTCATCATACCTGAATGTGTTTCTTCAATTTGTCTTTGAAATGTATTAGAGAAGTGGATGTTAATGGCATCCGGTAATTTATTTAATTCTAGAAAGCCTTTGAAAAATAATGAGTTCATAGTGTTTTGATAAGAAGTTTTTGATTTATAGATTTATTTCAATTTTCCCACGAGTATTATAGTAACAGATATTGTTATTAAAAGTTACGTATTTATGAAAATATTCGGGTGCCATGATGTTGATTATTTTGAGTACCTAATAAAATTTTAGTAAAATAAAAAAGTCTCCCTTCCACTGGAAACCACTTGGGCTCATTAATATTGATCTAATTGGTGTGAGTCGACTAGATTTCAGAATATCCCTCATTCAACGATTTTGCAGCTTATTTATTCAATTCAGACTAAATAGATACACAATTGATGCGCAATAAACAAAATATGGCTGGCTGAATTAATTATATACTGTAATTTTAGACTCAGTCGACAGATGTTGAAATACTCGGTTGGAAAAAAAAAGTTTTTATGATTTTTTTTTATATGTACAGAGAGGGGTACCCAAAATGAAACAAATCGAATCCAAGAGGGACATCTTCCTATCATAACCTCAACTGTCATACCTCTCCCCCCACCCCTTGGTCACTATCACCTAAACAATAATATAGGGAATAGTGAAAGTAGTGAATGTGATACATCATCAAAAAGGTAATTTCATAAGGAATTCAGCCATGTAAATTTTCGCTACCTAACTTTCTATTTTGGCGCCCTCTTGCGGGAACAACAACTGATCCGTATTACAAATTATGATATTTCATTTGCAAGCTAATTTGACATAAATTCGGTGACAATGCATTATGGACTTTTTCTAAAGAAAAAACAAAATGGCGGCTCCAAAACGGCGTACAAGATTTAAAATTATGGTCCAATTTCATTCAAACTTGATAAGTGGTGGTTTTCAGGGTCGGAAATTATAAATTGTTTGTCAGCGCAAAAAAACAAGATAGTGGCTCCAAGATGGCGGACGAAATTTGTAATTATGGTCTGTTTCACCCTCCATCTTGTTTTTTGTATCGACAAATCATCATAACTTCCGGCCCTGAAAATCCCCACATACTAATTTTGATTCGAATCTGACCATAATTACAAATTTCGTCCGCCATCTTGGAGACACCATCTTTTATGCTTTGACAAACAATTTATAATTTCCTACCCTGAAAACCACCACTTGTCCGCCATTTTGGAGTGGTCGGTGAATCAGCGGTCTAATGCACAGGCCGTTCATAAGGACAAGCCAATGCATGGGGACTTCTTCAAGAACATTGAAGACCTTGGCTTATCCAGAAACCTGACATTCGCTTTTCTCAAGGCAAGTGGTCTGAAGTCAAAAACCGAGGATTTCATAATGGCCTGCCAGGATGGTGTCTTCAACACCCTCGTCTACCGTAGTCGCGTGATGGGTATAGAGGTCCCTGACACTAGATGCAGAGCGTGTCGTGGGGCAGCTGAGACAATAATGCATTTGCTGTCAGCAAACGCGGCCCTACGAGTGTTGTACTACTGTCTACGACACTCGTACGGTGTAGACGAGTGTTGCCTTATGCTCCGGGGGATATTGAGTCCGTTGTGGAGAATGAGAAGTGCCAAATCTATTGGAACTACTCATTCCCCACCTTCAGGCAAATACAAGCCAATAAGCCTGATGTAGTCCTCCTCGACCATCAAAGTAGGACGATTTTCGTCATTGAGTTTTCAGCTCCTGGCGAAACGAATATCGTCCGTAAAGAGGAGGAAAAACGGACTAAATATCGAGATCTACTCTTTGAACTCCGCAGGCTTTATCCAAACCACTCTGTCAAGATGGTGGATCTGATAATAGGGGTCCTTGGTGGAATGACGGACACGCTGCTCTCGAATCTAAAAATCATACCGGCATGCCGTGAGTCGGCAGAAAACCTAGCCGGAAGAATGCAGAAGGCTGTTATTCTTGGTTAACTCAGGGCACATGATTCTCGGACCCAGTAATCACTCACCCCACGGACGTGAAAGTGTTTGCTGGGGTTAATGATACACCAGCGCGCCCTCCGGTAGTATCGGAGCTCCGGGGACAGGGCCTGACTGGTACATTCGTTATGGAAAAAAAAACTAAATAATAATACTCCCTTAGAAGATAGTAATTCAGTAAATCATATACTTACTCTGCTACTAACACCATATTATTTTAATTTAAACAGTAATATTTTTCTGTCGATCGTATCAAAAGCCCTCTTAAGGTCGAGAAATTTGATTTTATTGTTAGATTTTCTGTCGATCGTCTCAAAAGCCTTCTTTAAGTCGAGGAATTTGATTTGATTTGATTGTTAGATATTCCGTTCCTTGTTGGACATAGTAGTTCATATAACATGACAATAATATGGTGTCATTCCGTATAGAAATAATCATGAATTCTTAATGTTCAAAGAAAGAATTTATATCTAGTTCAACTCTTAGAGAATGAGCAAGGAGTGAATTCTCATTCTGGGACACTCTATATATTCACGAGTAATCAACTACGTAGTTTCTCTCAATAAGTATCATTCCTGCACTTTTTTGCCTGTACTAGAGTAACTTCTTTAACGATCTTTCATCATGTTCAGAGACGAAGTGGTTTTCTCCCACCTATTGCACATTGATGATTCTCACAGAAATATTGGGAGGAGTTCAAAGTAACTCGCGAGTTCCCGAGCGGTGTCTGAGAGAACGGTAATGAGAGCTTGTGCTGCAGGTTTCCTGTTGCTGGTGTTCATTTCGTAATCTCTTCAGCGGAGTTCCTCCGATGTGCTGCTAAAAGTCGTTCGAGGGTAATTTCCAGGTAATTCGCACCGAGAATCGCTTTGAGGTCGCGAGTTATAATGGCCTTTGCATTTTTTCGAGAAATTTGAATTGCGGTCAAAGACGTTCTCGCTTCACAGCGTCTTTTGATATCATTTGAAAGATATATAATGTCGTATGTTTCACTGACTTCATTATATTTTCACAGCATGAAACATAGAAACCGAGGACAATTGAGATTATTTTCTATTGTCGAACCAGTAGATAGCTCAAAAATTCTCGTAAAAAATTAGTTTACTTTAACGATTTAATGAATACGATTTCCCGGAAAAATAAAACCATGGTTTTCTCGAGATTGGGTAAAAATGAAAATGGTATTTGCTATAATCATATGAGTTTCATGTTTGAAGATATGTATATTTTGATGGGGGTATATTTGGTGTTCGCTAAGGCACTGTGATATTATATTTCTATGGATTAGCTACTGTGATTACGTGGTGACTGATCGCACGGTTAGTAGAAAAAATAATGATCTGAATAAAATCAAACAAGTTCAAATGAAATCTAGCGGTTTGAAACCTTAAGAACATCACTGGGTTAAAAGTAGCTTTACGATTGAATAAATTATGATTTTACAAACAATCGCCACATTGTAAGGAATTGTTCAATAGTTTACTGTATCATTTCGCAAATTGATGCTGAATGATATTCGATGAAGAAGACTAGTATCCAATTTTCTGTTGTCTCATGATTGACCAATGACCCAAATTCATCTAACTTTTTTAATAGAGTTGGCGGCCGTTCGGAAACTTTCATTATGTTTGAGCTAGACTATAGGTCATGCTATATGTATATATATTGGGTTCGTAATTGCATTTTGAATAAAAAACTGTGAAAAATACAGGGTTTTCTATTGAATATAAGATTCGCTTTCAATTTTGGCTATAAGTAATTCACTTGGGTAGATCATTGTTAATAACTCTCTGTTCCAAATTTTCAGATTTCGATTTGAATAACTTTCCGAAATACGCCTGTATATTCAAACTGGTGCAAATTGAATATCATTTCGTAATCGTTGCATACTATCTTATTCTGTGTTACGGTATTTATATCGAAATGCACAACAGCAATTAGCGTTTTATCTCTCTACAAATAGAAATATTATGGCATCGACCACAAAATTGAATATTAAATATTTAGCAATTATCCTGGATAATAGAGAATCGTATTCCTGTTAGTTCAATTTCTTTGATCTAAATCCATACCGGCCCCGTTTCTTTTATCTCACCTTCGCTTCCCATTAACAACTAGGTGTGAGTTATGATATTATTAGCAGGCCGAACATGTCTCGCGAAATAACGCACAAATATACGGGTTTTCTAAATTTCAAAAGAGAAATCCCAACGATATTTACTTTGGGCTGATTTATTTGAGTAAGTAATGTATTTGATCTTTTTCTATTGCAGGTAAGAGGGAGTTTGTTTGGTGGATGGCGGACGAATCGGGAAGAGTTGAAAGATGGATTATGTTCGCTGGTGAGTGGTTAATTAATATTACACTCTTGTTCAGCAACGAGCGATAAATAAGTTAAATTGCCAGTCTAGTCGGAGAAATTTTCTGGAGGAAGATTTACGACGCATATTTTTCAATCAAGCGTGACGTGTTTTGAAAATAAGTGCGGGTATTTTGTGCTTTGCTTTATGAGAGCACGTTCCGTTTGTTTTATTTTTATGGTCAGTATGTCAAACTAACGCGATGGTAATTCGGTGCGTGTGATTGCGTAATGGAAAATGAGCAATTGTATCAATGAGTTTTCAGAACGCAACTCAAGTTCTCTGATAATGACATGTTTTGAAATCATGATTTACTCGTCGTTTGTGCGCCGTTTGCTGAAATTAACCGCAAACGGGTATGTTATTAGCAATTTTCAGATGATATTGTATACGTTTTTTTATCACCAGTGGCTTCACCAATCTACCAGCAGTGCTCTCATATTAGAAGAATATAAGGGCGAAGTTGGTATACTGGTGGATCCACCGGTGAATAAAATCATACCTAAACAGGGCTCCCTCCGGGAAAACCATAGGTGGGCCGAATTTGGTAGTTCACTATTGTTGATAAGTGCTATCCGGCTAAAATATTTTGAAGATTGTGGCACTTCCGGTTGTGCCGGAACTGGACCCCAACTTCGTTATTTTAAATGGGACACCCTGTATATTATCAAAGTTTTAGATTTACGCATGATTCTGAACTTTTAATGTCTAAACAGGAGTAAATCCCAATAACAAGACATGTAAATTAAATAATTCACGCATTATTCAACAATTTTATAGTGACAGAGTATTATAGTTATGATGAATATTGTACGTTAATGGACACATGATTCGTTTAACAATAGAAACAATAGAAAGTTCTTAGCAAATTTAATAATGTAATGTCCTATACCCAAGTCTAGAAAAACAAGCCATTTGTTAATGATGAAGATATTGAAATTGCCATTTTGGGATATTTTGCCGCATATCCAACAATATCTTTAAGACACGTTGCAAGAGAATCAGGATTGTCAAAGAACACAGTACATGGAATACTGCGCAAACATAAATTTCACCCAAATAAGTTCTCCATAGTTCAGCAGTACTTTTTTTGTAGGTGAAGGATACTTGAATATTTTGCATAATTTTGAAAATGAGTACTTGGACATTTTACCAATCGCTGACCATAGAAACCTATTTTATTAACATGATGGGGCACCTCCGCATAATAGTCACTTATTCAATACTCGTTTACAGGAATTGTTTCAAGACCAGTGCATAGCCAACAATGGACATTTTCTTTGGCCACCCCGCTCTCCTGTTTTATTAGTGCTCGACTTTTTCATTTGGGGTACAATTCTATGGAATTCAATTAACTACCATGGAACATTGTATGCAACGAGTGAGAAATAATCTCAGACCCTATTCAATACGAAAAGCTACACCTCAAGAATTATTAGTGAGATATGAAAAATGTTTGGAAGTTGAAGGGCGTCAATTCGAACATTTACTGACCAAATAATTTTTGTATACATCTCAATATCGTTAATGAGTAGTACTCTTTTATTCGAATTGTTTTAGAATTCCTTCATCTACATTGTTGTATCGGCAGATGGAATGTTTTTTAAATTTTCTATAATTCGTTTAACAGTGTTTTGTGAGGGCTTCTGCTTCTGCGGATACCGAATAGCAAATAGTTATATCACATGTTCTTGAGATAACCCTATTACATTCGCCATAAAAAATAAATAGATTCAGGTAGTCTTCATTCAAATAATTCAAACGAGCCGGCATATTGATTACAATGACATTACTGTGGCAGTTGATTGTTTCCAACGCAACTGCGGGCGCCGTGGCCAACTAAGAATAAGTAAACTCAAGAATACCAAATTTTCTGGAACTGGGCAGAAGGACCTCGGTCTATAACCTTTTGAATTGAATGATATTCTAGTTCAATAAACAACATTTTTTATTATTATTATTTCTGGAACTGAGACATGTTAATTCGCCAATATTTCGAAAACTGTTGTAGGCATAGATAACCTTATTCAAAGTAAGGTTAATTTTCGATGCCGAATCGAATGAGAATATGAGATTGGCGGGTTTCCATTTGGAAAAATTGACTTATAATAACTTTTTCAACCGGATCTATATCATTTTCTGGTGAACGCCTTGTATAAGTCTTATCGATTGATATCAAAATTCTGCTGAACTAGGTCCTCTCCTACAAATAAATGGATACACAATCGAAAATAAATGATCATGTCCAAAAGTTAAAAAAAATATTTTTCGGTCTACAAACGCAATTGTCAACTTAAAATTGAAATATTTCGAAAACGGTTAGACTTGGGTATAGGACATTATAAATGAAACATGTTCAGAATCATGCGTAAAATCTAAAACTTAGATGATATACAGGGTGTCCCATTTAAAATAACGAATTTCGGGTCCGCTTCCGGTACAACCGGAAGTGCCACAATCTTCAAAATATTTTAGCCGGATAGCACTTATCATCAATAGTGAACTTCTAAATTTTCAAATTTGGCCCACCTATGGTTTTCTATATATTGATCGATGCAGTTCCCAGAGGGACCCCCTGTATACACAGATATTCCAAGACATTCAATACAATCGATCGTAAGATTCTATTCAAAAAAAATTTGACAATTGGTTTCTTTGGGAATATACCAGAGTGGCTCGCTGTGACATCAGAACACAATTTGTAAAAATCAATGGTTACACATCTCACGAAATATCTGTCAGTTCAGGTATTTCACAGGGAAATCACTGGGATCCTTTCTCTTCTTCATTCACGTCAATGATGTCGACGAAAAAAATCAAGCATTCTGACATGTTTATATTTGCCGTGGATCTTAAAATACTCGACTATATCTGACTGATTATGAAAAAATTCACATGGAATTCATAGCTTTCTCAGACTGGTGTTCTGAAAACCTAATGAGAGTTGATGTAAATAAGCGTTAGAGTATGTTAATTTTTCGAGAACCAGTTAATTATAACAGTCTTTTGTATTGCCGAAGGGTAACTTGATTCTGTGAAGTCTTTTCTGACATAATGGCTACATGGCAAAAATAAAAGACTGATATTATTTTCTTTGAAAAAATTCTCACTGGCCGTCTCCCAGATTCTAGGGAGAACGCTGCACAGGTGTCTGTCAGATTTAATTCAACGTCCGTCGTGGTATTAGCCAGGGAAGTGGTTGTTTTTTGAAGGGGTTTCTTGATGAAGTTCTGTCTCTCTCCTGAAGCCATCAAACTTTGTCTGATTTTCCCTCTCATTATTGTGAGTCATTTTCGGAGTTTTTTCCTTTAAGGCTATGGAATCCTTTAATTGTACCGGCTAACTAATACTCTTTGGATTTCAAAGCCTACCAAGTGCCTAATATCGTCGAATTCGGGTCACAGCCAACTCAATGTTTTTCAATAAAATACTGAATAGAGAATTCAAAGGTGAATAAGATAGGCTAGAGAAATATACAGGACATTTCAATAAACTGAGTCGTTGTTACTCTCAGTCGAACTGGAAGAAATGTCGGCATTGTTAATAATAATAGTCCCTCATAAACACTTATAGAATGTACCCAAAGGTATAGCCTGTCCGTGTAGAGGACGGCTATTAATATTATTTGCCGTGGCGCTCCGGGTGACTTACTGATGTTAGGCACCACCCCTGGTGGTCGATGCGCATTCCAAGCAAGCACCAGACGTCGGAATTGGCATCCAGACAACCCACATCACACTTATTTATTTCTCAAACATGTTACAAGAACTTTTTAACCTCAAACTAATGATTAGCAGATGTAATATATTGTACTGTATACATATATTCACTAGCAACGAAACATGCTTTAATTATCTAGATTCAAAACAAGTTACAACGTTATTGAAACGAGTGACAACGTAATTCATTGAAAAGCTTTTTGGGAGAGAGGTCAAAACTAAGTTTAACCATTGTGGTAACTGGAGAACAGAAATTACTTGAGAGAGTAAGTGGAATTTCAAAAAATTGCTTGTATCTAGTGGCACGATGGGGACCTCTTACCTTGAGAAGAGCTTTTAGTTTGGGTCAGTTGTAAGCCTTTGTAAACAATTTATAACACATGGAAACTGATGCTATGTGTCTTCTCGTTTCCAAGCTCATCAAATCGAATTCATTTCGAAGACTTGCCGATCTGACTGTTCTGTAATCTGGGTAAATGTGGTGTTTTTTCACATATAGAAATCTCAATAAACGATTCTGTATTGTTTCCAGTATGTGAGAATTCACGATTGTTGTTGGATACCATATTACAGAACAGTACTCGAGTTTGAGTCTAACCATATAACTGTAAAGTGATTTAATTGTTTCACAATTTCGGAAATTTTTCAACAAGTTATGTGGTCGCCTAAATATACCGATGTACTCGAGATAAAAGATTAACGCGAACTGAGGCCTCGAATGACAGCTCAGTCATCGGTCATTTCCAAAAATTTGTGACGACTTGAATCCGGACCTGTCTATTGGCTTTAGCTCCGCTCAAGGAAGTATGTTACTTTGATTCGAAATTTGATCCACTCTAGACGTGAGTTGCAAAATAATGACCAGTTCTAGACTCTTCGGAAATAACTCGACTGGGGAAAAGTAACAGGCGTCGCTTGGGATATTGGAATCAATTTCACAGCTGGATATAGAGTTGCATATATGGTAGTATTCGTGCGAGATAAATTGTCAAAAAAAAAATTCCTGGAATAAAGTTCTTGGTTGTCCTGAATGGTGATCCAGGTTTTTTGAATGAATATTATATTTTTTCCTGAATGCATGCGTGTTAACTTGCTTCGGTTTCGAGATACAGGGTGTCAAAGTTTTTGAAAAAATCGGTTTTTTCATTGATTGCTGAAAAACCTTTTGGCTGATTTTGATTAAATTTGGTATAAATATTTGTGGTACTAAGAAGCCTGTTTCAGTATAGTAAGAATAAAATTATCATTTCCACTGGCGTCCTAGAGGATACTATTTTTATTGTATGTTCAAGTTATGTTTCAGATCGAACAATTGAGAGTACATTTCTTTTGTCTCCTAATTTTTTCTCTTATCTGGATTCATTTTTGGAAAACACTTCAAAAACTGTTTTCTTGCATGTAACAGGAAAAAAATATGTATTTGAAAGAATTGAATTGTACGAAGACGTAGAAGGGCCACACCAATTTTATTTTTCAAATTCCGACTTGGTAACTCGGAATTTTATAATTCCGACTTTGTTTCTCGGAATTCCGAATTGGCAACTCGGAATTTTATAATTCTGACTTAGTATCTCGGAATTCCGAATTGATAACTCGGGATTTTATAATTCCGACTTAGTATCTCGGAATTCCGAATTGGTAACTCGGAATTTCATAATTCCGACTTAGTATCTCGGAATTCCGAATTGGTAACTCAGAATTTCATAACTTCGACTTACTACCTTATTTCATTCCATCCCTACAGCACATGTACGCCCATTGCATGTTCATTGGATGTACAACATGGATATTATGGACGTCCATTGAACGTCCGATTACATACCATAATATGTCCAGTTAATGTCCGAACCTCACTGGATTCAACATCCTATGGATGTACATTTCGGATGTACAATGGATGTACATTATTGGATGTACGTATTATATGTACATTCTCAGAAAACATTCAAGTATTAAAAATTTTTGAATGACATTTTTTTGAATAAAATTGCAATAACCTATGCTATATAGTAGTTTTTTAATTCATTTCTAGTTTCTGCAAAAACGCCTGGTTTAATTTTTAAAGGCCCAAATAGATATTAATTATATCATCCACTTCCCACAAATTTGTATTTGAAATTAAATAATGATGGCTTTAATGCATACTCCATAAATGCAAAATCATATAGTATAATACTTATGTACATTACAAAAACACAGCAAACATATAATATAGTGCAAGTGTTATCGGTTTCCACTCAGAGCAATGCACTGTATTGAATATTATATAAACAAAAATAGCACAACTTGCAAGTATAAATAAAATATACAGTGTATCAAAAGTATCGGAACGGTCTCATATTTCAGAAACGGCCCAGAGCAAATTTATGAAAATTTCGACAGGGTGGTATTTGATGATGCCCGATCCAATGGTGATATCGACAATGTTGCCATGTCAATAGTTTTTCAGATATAATTTTTTTCGATTACCGATGTTACCGTTGAATCGGGCATCATCAAAATTCACCCTGTCGAAATTTTCGTAAATTTTCTCAGGGCCGTTTCTGAAATATAAGACCGTTCCGATACTTTTGAAAGACACTGTATAATGAACATTCTGAGAAAACTGAAAACTCGCATAAAACATGAAACAAACACCAATACCACTAAGTTGACATAGAAAAACTCAAAATATTGAAAAACCACACAAATTTTCTCTCCTTTCATTGTCTCTTTGAAGCCATTTCGAAATTACTTCTAGAACATCCTTTTGATCTAATATTTTGGAATGTAGAACAGTTTCGGAAAATTCAGTTCAGTAAAATTGTGCAACATAATTACCATACTGAAATTTATAGCCATATATCAAGTGCAGATATCTAATAAAATAATTGAATTGAAGTACTGTTACTCAAGTGAATTGATAAGGGCGATTAACAATTGAGATATTTTAAAGCGAGAGCGGAGCGAGCGCGTTAATGTTCAAGATTGTTAATCGCCATTTTAATTTACGAGTTTGTTACAAAACTTTTCCGTTGACCGTAATTTAAAAAAGTACCACTTGGGGATTCAACCCTCGACCTTGCTATCACCACAGGAATCAAACCAGCATTTTACCAGCCGGCTGCGTGACTATCTAGCTATCAATGCTAGTGACAACTGATATACAGGCTGATTCACGGTGGATGGCACATTAGACGTTTCTGGTGAACCAGACAACGGATCACTTTGAAAATTTAATGGAGGGCATATTCGGACATTCTCTAGCCAACTAAAATATTTTCGACAATGCGGTGTTGCCGCTTCTATTAGAAAGCAGTAGCAACTTTGATTTTTCAAATGGAACACTCTGTATATAATATTATTTTTGGAATCTCCAACAATTGCCCGACAACTTTTCTTGATATTTCCCTATACCTATCTGTTACCGTTTTCGAAATAAAAATAATTTCAATTTTTTTCTTCGAAAATCATGACTTCTAAAAGCCGATATCTTTTAGTTAAGAAGTACTATGATATCGAAATTTGGTTTGGAGTTAGGTGATACTTGAACACTTCCCACACGTCAGCCTAATCTCCGTTACTTCAATACAGAGTGGTAAAAAATACAGTTTTTTCGTTTGCTTGAAAAAGTTGCTGAAATTTGATTATTTTAAATGGAACACCATGTATATTATTGGAAATTCGGAAAGCTGCTGAAATTTGCTTTCTTTCTATGTATATCATACATATACCTAACTAGTCAAGTTTCGGACTTATGAGCATTTATTTGTGAAAATGTCCCTTCAGAATGGTATTTCCATTCGGTATTTGGTAAGCAGGCCATGATTACTATTTGATAGTAGCGTTGTGACATTCTCCTAATAATATCGACATTTTCGTCACGTCAGAAGTTGCAAATACCTTCAAAACGATGGAACAAAACTATTCAAACAAAGTTCTTATGAATTTGTTTATTATTTTTGGACAGTGATAAAATTATCAGCAGAACATGTAGAAAGTTCAATGAAATGTATCCGAATCTACCGCCAATGAACCTCAAGAAATTTATACGAATTCAGAACAATTTCAATGCATTTGGATCAACTTTAAAAGCACCAAGAAACTTGCCTCGACCCGTAACTTCTGAAGACAACCAGATTAATGGCATATTTTCACGCATTTCCCGAGTCATCGATAAGAAGTGCTGAAGAAGATTTGGGTATAAAATATTCATCGGTTCAAAGAATCTTGCGAAGACATAAAATGCATGATTATAAATTCACCAAAATTCAAGCAATGAAGCCTCAAGACCCTCAACAGAGAGTAGAATTTTGTGAAATGTTGTTGACACGCATTCAAGAAGATCCACTTTTTTTAAATAAAATTATTTGGACTGATGAATCGAAATTTTCGAGAGAAGGGATTTTCAATAGAAAAAATCGTCATTATTGGTCTAGTGAAAATCCTCACGTCACAAAAGAAGCCGGATTTCAAGAAAAATTTAGTTTTAATGTCTTCTGCATGTTGATGGACAACAAATTGAGGTACGTGATATACGAGGAGTCATTAACATCCAGAATATTTTGGAGAATACTGTAGAGAGTTTCGTGGATAATCTGCCACTCGAAGAATATCGAAACTGTTGGTACCTCCTGCACATTGCACAAGAGAAGTGAGCACAGAACTGGAAAGACTTTTTGACGATCGGTGGATAAGGCGCTTGGGACCATGGAATTGGCCAGCGAGATCACCCGATCTTAATCCATTAGATTTTTATTTGTGGGGAATGTTTAAAGAAAAAGTTTACAAAATACCCGTGCGTTCGAGAGATGAATTGTTAGAAAGGATTGCCCAAACATTTGAAGATTTGGATCCCAATGAAATCAGATCTGCCACCACGAAAGCAGTCAACACCCGCATTTTAAAGTGATTGGAAGTGAACGGCCAGCGATTCGAACATATTTTGAAATATTCCACATGATTGTTTTACTTTTTAATAATTATTCATATCAATATTTTCAATTTCAAGTTTCTTGGTGCTTTTTTAAAGTTTATCCAAACATATTGAAATTGTTCTGAATTCGTATAAATTTCTTGAGGTTCATTGGCGGTAGATTCGGATACATTTCATTGAAGTTTCTACATGTTTTGCTGATAATTTTGTCACACTGTCCAAAAATAATAAACAAATTCATAAGAACTTCGTTTGAATAGTTTTGTTCCATCGTTTTGAAGGTATTTGCAACTTCTGAAGTGACGAAAATGTCGATATTATTAGGAGAATGTCACAACGCTACTGTCAAATAGTACTCATGGCCTGCTTACCAAATACCGAATGGAAATACCATTCTGAAGGGACATTTTCACAAATAAATTCTCATAAGTCCGAAACTTGACTAGTTAGGTATAGGTATGATATACATAGAAAGAAAGCAAATTTCAGCAGCGTTCCGAATTTTTTCAATAATATACAGGGAGTTCCATTTAAAATAATCAAATTTCAGCAACTTTTTCAAGCAAACGAAAATACTGTATTTTTTTACCACCCTGTATTGAAGTAACGGAGATTAGGCTGACGTGTGGGAAGTGTCCAAGTATCACCTAACTCCAAAACAAATTTCGATATCATAGTACTTCTTAACTAAAAGATATCGGCATTTTTAGAAGTCATGATTTTCGAAGTAAAAAATTTAAATTAATTTTTATTTCGAAAACGGTAACAGATAGGTATAGGGAAATATCAAGAAAAGTTGTCGGGCAATTGTTGGAGATTCCAAAAATAATATTATATACAGAGTGTTCCATTTGAAAAATCAAAGTTGCGACTGCTTTCTAATAGAAGCGGCAACACCGCATTGTCGAAAATATTTTAGTTGGCTAGAGAATGTCCGAATATGCCCTCCATTAAATTTTCAAAGTGATCCGTTGTCTGGTTCACCAGAAACGTCTAATGTGCCATCCACCGTGAATCAGCCTGTATTTGATGTTTTCTGAATTTTTTTTACAGAACTTCGTCACTATCCATCTTTTGATTTCAAAATAAACGTAGAATTTTAAGAAATTACAACAATGAAATAAATAATGACAGTACTAACACAGCTACTTGATTTCAAAATGTTTTAGCGGGTAAGTATAAATATGTTTGTTTGCATACGCCACAGGTCACTATATAAATATAATAAGTATTGGAGCAATGTACGTTGGGTTGCATATAAGTAAATTGTTGATTAATAGAAAATCATTCATTAACAGGGGTCATTAATCAAGAAGTGCGTTAAAATACATTGTAAATAAACGGTTGACGGAAAAAGTACATAATCCGTACAATTTGTTGTAAATATACGGATGTACAGCTGTCATGTACATTCAAAGATGTTCCAATTTGATCCAAAATTATTCATCTAGTGGAAGCTCATAATTGTATAATATGTTTATGTACAGTTCTGTAGATCCTATGGACGTTCTTCCGGCATGAAGAAATTTGATTCAATATAGTTCATCTATTGGATGATGTACCAGGTCTTAATATCCTACGGACGTACAGAAAAATGTATAATTATGGATAAATAATTCAGGTTAATCCAATATTTTTTCATTCAGTTGAGATATAGAAAGGTACACTTTCTGAATCTACAAATTGGATCCAGGCCTGTACACCATATGGATTTTCAGAAATGTACAATTATAGATATTTCAAGTTGTCCAGTATTGTACATCCAGTGGACATACATAAACGAACAATTTCTGAAAGCACAAATATTATTCAGTTCTGTACATCCCAAAGACGTTCAATAACGTACATTTATGGATGTTTGAAGAACGTCCGATATTAAAAGTCCAATGGATATCCATAAGACGTTCAATTATGGAACGTAACGTACAGGACATATCCAGAATTGCTTATTCATTATTAGGTCCTTGGACATTTGGACTTCATATGGACCTGGAATGAACATTCATTGGACGTCGTGTGCTGTATGAGATATTCAGTTTATTGTTGTGTTTTTGTTCATAATTGTGGGTTGAACATTCGGTTACCAACTTATTTCTTATACATAACTATTTTGAAGCTATGGCTGATTCGACGGTAGTGAGTTTAATGGAATTCCGTGTTACCAATTCGGAATTCCGAGATACGAAGTCGGAATTATAGAATTCTGAGTTACCAAGTCGGAATTTCGAGATAAAAAGTCGGAATTATAGAATTCCGAGTTACCAATTCGGAATTCCGAGATACAGTCAGAATTATAAAATTCCGAGTTACCAAGTCGGAATTTGAAAAATAAAATTGGTGTGGCTCTTCTACCTTCTACGCCTTCGTAGAATTGAGATCAATTTATTAATTTTAATTTATTAGAAATTGGAAAATTTCACAAACACTGCTCAAAATGATAATAATAATAATTTTTTTAATTACAAAGTTTGCACCTACGGACTACAGAGTTTGCAGCAACAAGGCACTCTGCTGGGGTGATCTTATCCGGAGAGTACTTTCGTCGTTGATAGCTCATCTAGTCTAAACTCTGTTAGTCATTGTACCACATAGAGAAAATCCATAGGGGATAGTCAAGAGAGCGCGTAGGTCAATGAAGGGGCTGGCTTGACCGCGACGTATCCAGCTTTCCGGAAAATGGTGGTGCAGCCATCGTCGTACTCGTAGAGTGTGATAAGCACAACTTCCGCCCAACTCGTTCAAAATCATTTTCTAATAAAAATTAAGTGAGTGATTCGTCGCATAATGCCATCCAAACCTTGCACGCATATGCATGTTGAACATTGCTAACTTTGATAACACGAGGATTTTCGAGCGCCCAAATGTGTATTTTTTCTTGTCACATACAGGGAAAGCGTTTTAAATTGTTTCTTGAAAATGATTCCAAATATACAAAAATTTATTAAAAAAGAAAAGATAGCAGCGTTCAATTATTTGTTATTATATCAATTGGATTACCCTCTGGGACGCCACTTGACATAATAATTCTATTCTAGGTACAATTAATTAAAGGAGCCCCTTATAACCTCAAATAATAATGCCAAGTTTTATCAGAATCAGCGTAAAGGGTTTTGAGTAATTAATAAAAACGTACTTTGATTGGACAAATTGTAATAAGAAAATAAATCTTATTTTCTCCTAAAAAACAATCATGGACGTATGGCGGTTTAACTCAGTGAAGTAAATAAAAACATAGTTGAGTGCATTGATATTAAAACACATTATTGTTGGCCATGCCAATAATAAACTTTATTTTTCTTTATTGTTCAGTATTTCACCCGTTCAGAGGAATACAGTTGTAATAAATTCAAATGACAGTTCTGGGTCTTAGTTGAAACTGACTGCTATTTATTTTCACTTGCTGTATAGGAAATATCTCAAGTACAGTAGTTTCCTCGGTCGTAACCTGCTCAAAATGATTTACGTTAACCGTAATACGGCAATCCGCAGCCATATCGTCATCGTCGGCGGGTGGCGGCGGGCACTCACACCTCCAGGTTTCCTCCGATGAGACTCACGTTGCGCTCCACGGGAAGTGGAAAGCCCCTTACCTACCGCCGAGCTCTGAAAGAAATCTCTCCGGGACTGAAAATTGAGAGTAATAAAGTGCCGGCGCATATTTTATAAGTACGTTCCGGTTTGGCAGAGCAGGGGTCGCCATTTCAAAGGTGTAGAAATAGTTCTGCCAACCAGATCCAGCGTTTGACAAACTAGGATAATAGAACTTTTTTTTTTTCGAAAAATATTTGATATACTGTGCTGGAAACAGTGGAAACTACTATCGACCGAAATGTAGGCATTTCTGCGTAGAGCCTTTCTGCTCCCCGCTGTATGGGATCTTCCGATGATCTCCTGGAGATTTCTCACGAGGTTTTTTTGTGGAATGATCGTATCTTCTGCACTACAGGAAATATATCCATCCTAATGCGAACCAGGGCTTTGCATTCAAACAATAAGTGTAAGGCTGTTTTGCAAATCAAGAATATGGTTTGTTAGCCAGTCAGTTGGCCCCATCATCATCATTTTCCCGTTAGTATTGCCTGAGGTGTCTTCCCAGGAAGATTGATGGTTCTTGACCCATTTCTTCGTATCCTGCTCAAAGTTCCCAAAAGGGTTTCGACCGACTGGTTCTGGTCCAATGAGAATTGTTATTGTCCCCCGCTCTTGCTGAGGCATCTGCGTTCTCATTCCCTCGGATTCTCTTGTGACTTGGTAGACAGGCAAGTGTTACCCTGTTTTGTTCTTCTAGGTTGTTGAGGTTTATGTGAGTCTCCCAAACTAATTTGGAAGTGAATCACAACCTTTGCTGCCGCCTGGCTGTCGGAGATAATGACTATGGGTTTGTTTCTAGGACCTTTCCTCAGAATCTCTCTTGTTAAGACGGAAAATAGCTGTTACCTCGGCTTAGAATAAGGAGAATTGAGTGCCGATGCTCAGACTGATGTCATGTCTCGGTCTCTGCCCGTTTATGCCAGCCTCTACCTCATTGCCATCTGTGTACCAGATTTGCCCCCTAGACAGCATTGGTAGGGCCTTGATGTGACTTCCCCTTCTTGAATGATGACCCTGAATGTAAAGGAGTAGGTTAGGGTCATTTTCTCCGATGACATCCCAGACGCGTCGATTCTTATGATCTCCATTATGTTGGAATTGGCCCACACATGTAGTCTCCGCTATAATGTACAAATGCAGAAAAGGGTGGTTCAGGATCACCTCCAGGCTACTCATCGATGTGCTGGATATTGCACCACCGACTCCAAGCAGGGTCAGTCTTTGCCAACTGCCCAGCTTTCCTCTGGTTGAACGTTATTCTGCATTTTGCCACCACAGCAGGGCTCCATTCGTTATCGATGATCTCACTATCGCTGTGTCTAGCCAAAGCGATTGTTTGGGTCCTAGTCCCCATGTTTTACCGAAGGACCACCTGGCTTTCATTAATGATGTCCTTGCCCTTGTCAGCAATTTTTCTCAGATGTTTGTTCCAGGTGACCTTTGAGTCTAAGTTCAGCCTCAAGTATTTCCATTCTTCTGACATCTGAAAGCTTTCACCAAAAATTATTCTGTTGGTCTCCAAGATTTCTGGTAAAAGGTTCAAATATGGTTTTTGGAAGCTGACTTTTAGGTTCTCCCTCATGCACCACGTTTGTAAGTCTGTGAAAGCTGATTGTATCAGATCCTCACAGACTCTCATATACTTCCCGCTTCCATCATTACGATATCGTCAGCGTAGCCCTGGGCATATACTCCTCCATTAAGGTCTAAAAGAGGACTGTCTACCATGAGGTTCCCTCAAAGTGGGTATATTACTCCTTTCTCAGGGCAGCCTCTCGTGGCTTCCACCTCCATCGTATACCCGAATAGGGTGGCTTGTATTACCATGAGCATGGCAGATATCCACTGAAGACTATAGATTAAACGAATGTTGTCGACCACGTCAAAATTCCATTCTCTCTCGGATAGAAATCAACTACTTTTCCTGAAGTCTTAACAAGAGCAGACATGAAAAAACTCAAATGTCTTGAGAAAAATTCTCAGATTTCTCATTTAAGAAAATCGTGTTTAAATTATTATTCATTATAATACTATCCATTGAATAATAAATCAGTACTACCAGATGACTGAAGACGTCCCTGTTTTTCCTTGTTGGAATTATACACCTACCGGTAACTGTCAATTAGGTGTGAATTACCGCTCCGTGTTACTGGCTATAAAGTTAACTGTGATTATTTTTCTCTTCAGATTTATAAGCTCTTATTAGTCTCCAGAAAAGTGTGCAGTAATGAGCTGTGTATCAAATTTGATCATGTTGGTCTTCGTGGTGGAATTACAGTTAGAAATACAAAAAAGACACTGGAAAACTGTCGATCTATCATGTTGCAATCTGTATATATTAATTTCCAATAGACAAACTGATAATAACTGAAATAAAAAATGTATGTATACTACACAAGGGCATATTTAACGATGTCAATGAAAAAATTGGGAAAACAATTTAGTCCTCGGGCCTCCAATACCAGTGTAAAAAATGTATTTACCTACTATCAATATGGAATGTCAATCATGACGATACTGATATGAGTTTCGTAATGAACTTCATTATATTCATATCGCGTTGTAATGTTTTCGAAAACTCATTTCAAACACAAATTAGGAATATTTTGAATGGAATTTGAGTAGGAAAATATTGTTTCAGGTTGCTGAAGGACATGTACGTAGAATATGTTCATCCATTTTATTATATTTATTCTCTAAGAATCGATGCTATTTTACTAACGGTTAACTTAATTATTTTATTGGCCTCTTTCTATAATGTTCATCATAATTATTTACATTATTCTGTGAAAATATAATTTTGTTGAAAATTGCACTTCCCGAAACTATACAACAAATTTTAGCTCACAGAAGTTTGTGCAATGCTGTTGGCTGTTGATGTTACAGCATCAAGATATTGATATGATATCGATTTGATGCAATCACCTGCCACCAAGTATTTATACTTTTTGCCGTTCAGATTCAGCGTCTAGAGTCAGCATGAAGGTTCTAAGCTAAATTTGACGTGAAATGAGCGTCATTGTGAAACTTCTCTGCAACTTACAGTGTCTTACTGGAAGCAATTAATCGATGAAAATAAATACATAGTAGCAATATTCTTAGATTTCAAACGGGCGCTTGAAACTATAGACATGCATATGATTAACTTTCAATATTATATAACAAACACTTGCTATGAAATATCAAACAAACTGCCCTTCATATTTGAATTGCAAAGATACAATCCAATCCAGTCAGACAAATATAATACGGTGATCCAGTTCTGATTAGCATTATCACGAATACTATTTATAATTGTCATTTAACCTAGTATTTACTTTTGCCGAACATGCAAACTACGTTCGGGAATACTTCGATTAGATGTTAATTAAAATTTGTTGATCTATTTGTTGAAGTTGGTTAATTAAATTTTATGTTGACAACATATAAATAGGAACGAATTTGCAGTATTTGCACGGAACAAAGTGATGATATTCGGATTGTTAGCAATTAGGTAGCTTGGAACGAGCACCCACGCTGTATCTAATTAGAATCATGAAATTTGATGTGCAGGGGCGATCCGAGCGATACTGAAAGACATCGGTATATTTGATTCTGCTTCGAACTCAAACCAGCCAGAATGAATTCGTCAGAGTATCTAATTATTTTACGATTCGAATTGAACCACACTTACTTTGTGAAAGGGTGGGGGTGATCTTAGTAATATGAAGGATTGAAAGACATTGAATAATTCAAAATTATAAGTTTTCCTTAAAAACCATTAAATGAGAATTACTCATATTACACAGTAATAACTAATATTATTTCTTTATATTTGATGCATCTCCGTTTTTTTTCAAGAAATAGATTATTCCGTGGTCTTATCCGGCTTTCTATGTTTGTTACGGTTTTATTCCCACTCTACCTTTCAGCCTTTTAAAATTATCGATGTGCTATCAAATCATACATCAAAAACAGAAAAGGAATATTTATTGAATGGTCTTGTACATGGTATTCGAATTCTCTCAAAGTCGGATTGCAACTTCAGCTGTTTCCTAAAATAATAATAGTATTGTTATATTATATATTATATATATAATAGTATATTACACACCGAGGTGGGAAGAGATTCATTCCTGTCGTCGCATAGCGTCGAGGTTAGCTATGATCTCGAGACAGGAATGAAACTTCCTACCGATGTTTGTATACTATTTTATTTACAACCATCATATTTATATATATATATAATAAATCTCTGTTTCGTTTTGAACATACCTATAATATTACATTTAACGACAAATTACCGAGAACGCGGTTTTCGCAGAACAATCAAGTAGATATATTGTTACCGTAACTACGGGGTATACAATTGTCACCAATATAAATAAATGTCAGATAAAGTCGGATATTAAATAATAATATCAATAAGTAGTTTGTTGTATTTTAGTTCATTGTTGTTTTTTATTGTTTGCCATTAAATAGGTATTATAAAATTTGTCAAAAAAATATGTTATTTTTTTAAATATAAAAAATATTCATCTGGAATAGATGAAATGAGGGCGGGAAATGAGGGCGGGAAGTGAGGACGGGAAGTAAAGGTGTGTAATGTGACACTTCCCAACCTTCAATGACGTTAGTAATGACAGCATTACATATATGGTTACAAATAAAAATGAATTACTATTATGCCAAAACGATCAACTTTCATAAGGCTTTCAGAAGGCTACAAGAAGGATCCCTAGATCAATCTTGGATGAATAAGTTAAGCTTCAGTCACTTCAAAGCTTGTTTCGATCATCTTTATGATATCAACAGTTTACTTTAATGATATTTACAATTGGATAACCTCCAGATTGTCACTTTTAATTTTTCTTGTCTTATTCTATATTTACAAATTCCAAGTTGACATTACACAAAAATTTAAAGACCTTACCGTTATTAATAATTATTTTTTAGATAATATCTGAAATTATTTTTATCAAAAAAATTCCAAGTTGACATTACACAAAAATTTAAAGACCCTACCGTTATTAATAATTATTTTTCAGATAATCATCCCTATGCAGTATCACTTCCGTTGAAAATAACGTCACCGTTATTCACCATTTCCGTTATTTTGCTGTTACCAAGCAATAGCAAAATAACGGAAATGGCGAATGACGGTGACGTTATTTTTAACGGAAGTGATACAGCATAGGGCTGAATATCTCACTATGAGAATAACAGAAACGATTTTGTTTTCAACTTGTCAATGAATCAACTGTTCTGAAAACTCTTAAGAAATTTAAAAATAGTTATCCGGGTTTTTATGGTATTACCATGCAATATCTGACACTCAATGTTAAATCTGATTTGATAACCAATCAAATGAAGATTTGAAAAACAGATAGATATTATATATAGTATATTTCACTATTATAGTGACACACAAAAAAATTATATAATGCCACCCAAAACAACCAATATTAGAGTTGAGCATCTCTTGATAGAATGTATGATAACAATTTTGTTTTGAAGCAGTATATACTGTATTACATTGTTTCATTTCATCTGGCGATTGAATATATTTATTCAATACTTTAAAAATATTGATATCGTTGAACTCTTCAGCTTCATTCTACTGATATGAAAATCATGAATTGACCGTGTATAAAAGTTATTGAGTTAGCTGTTGTATGTAATGAATTGATTAAAATATTCAGAAAACAAATTTCTTTTGATTTTAAAGACACATATAAAGGCCATTTGACACAGTCTTTGATCTACAGATTGCCATTTCAATGATGTTAGTCATTGTCTCCATTGGGGTGTATTGTTACAACCTCTGTTCTGCAATATTTGTAATGTTTGGATTTAATTTTTCAGTAATAAGTATAATTTAGTAGAATATTAATCAAAGTGTGGTTGGATCATTGCTTTATACACAGGTATTTGGTTAAATAGAGGAAGATGTACGGAAATTCTAGTTTACAAATATATTTTTTTTGCAATGTTTGCAGATGTATATACAATGAGACTTCGGTTCCAAACATTCATCAATTATGGATCCTTGATACTCAAATTCATGTACCCATTCTAATCTTTCATTTTCCCGTACTAAACTGATCATGTTGTAATTTAGATCTGACAATTTGTATCTGATGCTCAGGAACAAACCCTTCGTTTTGGAAATACTCAACTTCAATTTGTTCATTTTCAGGAACTTTTCAGTATCATTCAAAACTTTATTCATTCTCTTTACAGTTCCATTCAAGTCATTTCCATATTTCCATATTAGAGTGTCATCCGCGAGGAGATTCAAAAGGTCATTGTCTTGAAAATTATAATCTGATCAATCAATCAGAAAGGACTTGCGCCAAAATTGATACTCTAAGATAATCCTAGGAGGAGTTCAGAAACAACTCGAAAGGACCAAGACGATCGAAGACCGATCACAATATCTGGATATCATCCTTTCATACCTCGGAGGTATCCCCGAGAAAATCAAAATGATCGGAAACAAGCACAACAGTAAAAGATGCGTTACCAATCCGGCACTACCTTACGAAGCTTCCTAACCAAGAACATACCAGAAAATACAGCAGAATCCAGCAAAAACTGCATTTACGAGTTGGGAATCTTACATTGTTATCCGTGAGAAAAACCGAACACAAAAAGTAGACTCAACAGGGGAAGTCATCTGAATCGGGAATTGCTAACCATGCCTGGACTGAGCACCATCAAATTCTTTGGGACGAGGCTAGCGTTCTTCATAGAAAGGAACATTGGTTAAACCAAAAATTCATAGTAACTGCGTATATCGAAGCCAATAGCGCTTTCAGTCAGCCGAGCGTGGAAATTAAAAACTTATGGAGACCGCTCATAGACCGCATAGACAAAAATTCACCCAGACATAAGTATACTGATCATTAATTTATACAGACACCATAAATTATCACGATGGCTATGAATTTACCAATCGATACATCAAAAATTCCATTGTAAAGAATAAATGTTTTATAATATTTTTTATCTGTGAAATCTTGTGTAGGGGAGAGGAGTCGAATATCGATCAGCGGTAAATATCGATCATCTTATTTTTACCAAATATAACCAAGCTTCACAAAGACAGAACAGGTGCTGCCATCTCTCAAGGTAGGTAAAAAGCACCAACAGCATCTTTTGTCAGTTTCATCGTAACGTTGAGTGTACGTGGTAACAAACAGATTTTGTGAAGGTATTTTGATATTTTTCCAGTTTATTAAATAAGGTATGTACTTGTTATGAATAAATATTTGAAAGCTACTTTAGTGTTGATAATTACGTCATAACCCTAGGAATTTTCTGAAGTATAAACGGAAATTTCAACTTGTTGATATTAGGAGTTGTGTGTATCCAAACAATGGCGTTCATGCGCGGGTAATATCAGCCGGCATGATCGATATTTACCGCCTGTGATCGAAATTAGCCTCATTGCTTTTTATTTTTGCAGATGCCCTACAAAAAATATGTTCGCAAAACAAATCGCATTCTATTAGGAAGGCAACAAGGTTACAAGGAATACCATATGCTACGTTGTGCGACAGATTGAATAACAGATATCCCAGTAAGAAGATAAAATTGGGAAGAAAGCCTGTGTTGAATGAAAACCAGAAGACGGAACTAGCAAATCACATTTTGAAATTGTCAAAAATGTTCTACGGTGGAAGATAAGGAAGAAAAGAAAGAGAAAAAAAAAGTCGATGAAGCTACAAAAAAATTGATTCAAAAGGAAAACCCGGCAGGACCTAAAATAGCACTAGCTAAAAAACAAATAAACTGCAAGTCCAAACCTAAATAGCAACATGGGGAGACTATGAAAAAAGAGAACGAAATATGCCCAATATGCGTTGAATCTGGATAAGATGAACTGTGGTGGCGCTGTAGGGCATGTGGCACATGGATTAATGCCGCATGTACTGATGAATCCCGTCCAGAAGACTTGGTTTACTGTGTAGCATGCCTTTCACATGATCGATATTACCCTACCTTAGGTGGATACTACCGATCAGGTAATAGTTTTGTTTTCCATATTTTGATAATGTTCCTTATCAAAATACAGAAAAAAAATGTATGTTTTTGCGTTGACAAATGAATAAATTTTATGTTAATTATAAATTTAGTTTTGTTACTGTCTCAGATTTGTGTTAAGTGATCGATATTTGACCCCTTTCCCCTACTACGTTTCAGAAATCTATCTTGGTCTTGTACTTTTCTATACCTTAAAATCACCTGCCTAAAATAAATAGTCAGATGACATGATCTCTGGAAGATCATTGACGAATATTCACAGTACTGGTCCCAAATTCGAACCTTGTGGAACGCCTGGTCCCTCTAAAAACGAGTGAAACTTCTCACCTTTATAAATGACATGTTGACTCCGTTCATTCAAACAAAAAACAAAAAATTATTAAAAGATTGCGTAATCCGTAATATTTCTACTCGGCCAGTAATGAATCATGATTATCTTGATAGTTTCTAAAAACTTATTTGCTCATAAATTGAATTCAATAAAATGTGCCTTCGTCAACACGAAAGCCAGGACTGTCACGATTTATAATCCCCTCCGAATTGATATATTCGGCACAAAATATATGAAACAAGAAAGTTCACTATCATTTATTACATTCTTGGAAACAAGGTTTCAACGTAGTATAATACTTTCGCTGCAATGGATGAAAAACTAATCCTTACTTATACAAATAATATTTTACTTAACAAGGAAAGTACTTACTTACTAGGGTCGATTTAGTCTTCATGTTGTGATCGGGTCTGCACTGATGATCGGGTAAACTATGAAAATAGATTGTGAAGTGAAGTATTGCAAAGTATATTCTTGTAGAAAAGCTGTGCCTGGCATTGGGCAAAAGTGATTCGGCAGTAGTATGGGGCTGTTAAATTATTTCTGTTCGACATTCATAATTCAAATTCCATTCTGGAATATTCACATCAGTGTGGCCATATTTATTTATTTACCTAAGCAATCTTCGTAATTTGGCATTTCACACTTCACGTTATTAGATACAGTAACCAATCACAAAGCGTGTATTTTGTGTATGTTACTATTGCAACATTTTATACGATGACTCTGAAGGGACATGGTAGATTGTTTTTTATTAGTTATCTCATTATAATGGAATAGTTAACTCATTATAATAGCTTACAGTATCTCATGATGATTAGATAATTCAACTCATTATAATGACTTGCGCTATCTCATAATAATGAGAATTAACACATTATAATGAGTTGATACTTTGCAATGTTGTCAACAGGTGCTGATTTTCCTATTTGTTATGTTTTGTCGAGCATCACGTTAAGTTATCACGACAAATAATAATAACAGCCGTCCTCTACCTGCACTGGCTATGCCTTTGGGTACAATCTATTGGTGTTTATAAGGAATTATTATTATTATTTTTTCCATAAGGAATGTACCAGTCAGGCCCTGTCTCAGGAGCTCCGACACAACCGGAGGGCGCACTGGTGTGTAATTAACCCCAGTAAACACCCCCCACCTCCGTGGAGTGAGTGATTACTGGGTCCGAGAGTCATGTGCCCTGAGAAGACGGAGAGAACCAAGAAGTACGGCCTTCTGCATTCTTCCGGCCAAGTTTTCTGCCGCATCATGGCAAGCCGGTATGATTTTCAAGTTTGAGAGCAGTGTGTCCATCATTCCACCAAGGACCCCTATTATCAGAACCACCATCTTGACCGAATGGTTTGGATAAAGCCTGCGGAGTTCAAAGAGAAGATCTCGATATTTAGTCCGTTTTTCCTCCCCTTTTCGGACGATGATCGTTTCGACGAAAATCGTCCTACTTTGATGGTCAGGAGGACTACATCAGGCTTATTGGCTTGTATTTGCCTGAGGGTGGGGAATGAGTAGTTCCAATAAATTCGGCACTTCTCATTCTCCACAACGGACTCAATATCCCCCTGAGTATAAGGCAACACCGGTGTCTCCGCCTACACCGTATTAGTGTCGTAAATGGTAGTACAACACTCGTATGGCTACGTTACGCCTGTGGATATAGGCTGAGACCGCATAAGCTGGACAAGCTGACAGCAAATGCATTATGGTCTCAGCTGCCCCACGACACGCTCTGCATCTAGTGTCAGGGACCTCTATACCCATCACGCGACTACGGTTTCCGACTTCAGCCCACTAGACCTGAGAAAAGCGAAGGTCAGGTTTCTGAATAAGCCAAGGTCTTCAATGTTCTTGAAGAAGACCCCATGCATTGGCTTATCCTTATCCTGTAGGAGCCTTATGCCTCCGGTTGCTGTTGTATCCGCGTAGTGCAACGGACAATGGCAGTAGTGAGATGCAGAAGAGACGAGGGCTGAGGGAGTCTCCCTGAAACACGCCTCTTCTAAAGATAACCTGCTCTGTTTGGACTCTGACTTGACCAGATGTTATGGTAAAGCGAGTCCTCCAGAGCAACATCAGCTGCCTCTCACTATTTGACCGGGTACAGCAAGGCATCTGAGCAAATGCATGATGAGCTCTTGCGATGTTGTAACAAATGCCTTGCGATAGTCGATCTAGGCCATTGAAAGGTTACGCTTATACTGCACGGAGTCCTGCGACCCTCTTCTTTGACCCTCTTTGCACATATATCCGTTCATACACCGGCTCAACTGCGGAGAGTATTCGCGTGTATAAAATGCGCGTACACATCTTATAGCATTTTTTTTGTTAAGAATTTCCCAGACATGCCCTGTCTCCGAAGACCCGATACTTCCGGAGGGCGCGCTTATTATTATTATTAATATTATTATTATTATACACAGAAAATAATATAAAAAATCTATCTCTATCTATTTGCTGGTAGGTACGTCTAGTTATTTTGTTTTAGCGCAACTTAAGATGAGGAGACAAGTGGTATCTTGTTTGAATAAATGTTGGAAGATCCCTCAAACATTTTCTGCAAAATGTCATACCAACAAACCTCTTGCTTGATCTCGTATGAAATCAAAATTTGAATTGCATTGGACGTTTAATAAGATGTATGAATCCAAGCGTGGTCACCGCACACTGGTATTCAATTCATTTGACGAAATTTTTACATAATGTTATTGAATAAGTGTTGTGTTATTATTCAGGAAAATCATTCAAAAATCAGAAGGTACAGGGGTAGGTAAAGGAGCACTCTTCCATCCTCAATCAAATATGGGAATATTGGCACTCTGCGGGAATAAGTTATACTTAGTGAGTTGCATCATCATCATGTCCCTCCAGAAACATCGTGATTTTATGTAAGCTTATGTGCTCTGAATAGTTTTTGAAATGGTAAGTTTGTTGTAGAAAACAATCAATGAGAAAGGGAACTACAAAATAAAAACGTGATTTCAACCAATCAAAATATACGCGTATGGGTGGAGTAATGCCATAATATAGTAATTCTGTCAGAAATTAACCAGATCAAATTGATGAGTAAAACGTAGTTTGATCTAGTTTGAGATGGTATTGTGAAACGGAATTGTATTATTAACTGGGAAAATTGCACGAATTAACAAAGTTAGGTAAGTATTTATCGAAAAAAAAGTTAATTTTCGTATTTTTAATGGAAAAGAGCATATCACTTAATCGGAAAAAAATCGCAAGGTACTAGCTTAATGGTCAACAACACTATTCTACTCATCAATACTTATAATATAGATCAGTATGATCTCAAAATGAAAAAAATATTGTTTACTCGTTGTTATGATGTTTTGTTGTTATTAACATACCTAATTAAACAGTTTATATTTCTGACATATGCCTACCCAATGAATTAAGTAAGTACACGAGGGTCGACTATTATGATTTTTACTTTATCCACTAACTCTTTTCCATTGATAATACGGAAAAACAGCCTGTTTACTGTGTGAATGAAATTAGTTTTGTAGATCGAGGAAATTTCATTCTCTTGCTATGCTTACGAATCGATACAATCTGGTATCTTACTCACTCGAAATGAAGGAGCTGTGGACTATCAAGGCATCCTATTTTATCGCGAGATATAGGTATCGAGAAAAATTATCAATATTGGCGTAATATCCATAAATTTCTAAGCTCCCGAATGCAACTTTTTATTTGTTTTGATTGAATCGGAGAAATTTCATCGTGTTATTATTATTACAGTTGTTTGAAAACATGAAATATCCAAAACAACTTTCAGCTTCTCAGGTGGTGCTGTGGCATATGGTTTATTTGCATAACGCCGGAAAGGAATATAAGACTTTGAGATATAAACAAGATGAATGATTTATATCTAGATGCGCCAAAGAGGTGTTCTAAAAATAACACAATCCACAATTAATCATGTATCAAATTTCCGTTGCTGCCCATTATTATTCGATTGATTTTTTTATATCGGGTGATTCAGCCAAGTATTCGCGGCCTTGTAACTTTCTTGTTTGTAGATAAAACCATAACGTACCTACTTTATATAGTTTTTTAATGGTGTATGGAAAGCCATTATGTGACTGATTTCAATTATCTACATGTTATATCCTGTCAAAGATTTTCATGTCAACTTTTTTTTCAAATGATTTGACATGTTTTTTTTTAATTATGATAGAGGCTGTCCTTCTGAGTTCAACCATATACAATATTTTAAATTTTGTGTGGAGTGTTGAAAGGACTACTAAGTCGTCAGAATTTTATAACAGGAAAAAGTTGTGACCTGAAAACAATTGAGGACGTCAGTTCGAACATCTGATGAACTGAAGATGTATTGTATGTTTTTTATCAATTTATATTTCCGTCTTGGTGTTCCATTTTTTCAGAAGAAAAATTGACAACGTTTTTCCATGACGTTACATTTTCCAAACGAACGTGTACAGTAAATGCTGTTAACTATGCATTAAAAACATTCAGTTTTGTTTCAGAGTTAAGTATTTCCTCGATGTTATTACGAAGGGAATGTTTGAAGTTTTTGATATGGTTATCATTATTTACATTAAAAATTATGTCAATTCAAAGTGGACATGAAAATCTTTGACAGGTGACAATATGTAGATAATTGAAATCAGTCACTCAATGGCTTCCAATATACCATTGAAAAAATGTATGAGGGACTTTATGGGTTTTTTTAACAAATAAGAAAGTTACAAGTCCGCAAATACATGGCTGGTAGTTCCTGCCTGCCCTATGAAAAGGATACCTAATACCTATAATTAGTTTGACCGATAGTGGGCCCTGAAGTTGTAAAAATGTAAAGTAAAATAATTTCAAGTATATGTAATCAGATCGACTTCATTCATTATTTTCCCCATGGTATGGGCAATTAAAAACAAAACAGCATCTCTGTAGGTCGATAAAAAACGCTTGGACACGACTGTCGCAGATCTTGCCGAAAATCAGATTCCGTTGTATAAATCTTGCTTTTTAAGTGGGGTGAAATCTGGAGATCTGGCTGGCCATTCTTCTTTTCATGAAATATTTCGTAAAGCAGACCGGCAAAAATTGGCTACTAATAGAGTTTTCAATATCATTGAAATACTGAAACAACTCTTGCTGATGACTGTATCTTCATGTCGACAAGCCTAAGAATATCTTTGAGATTGGTCATGTGATTGCCCGTTTTTGGAATGTTGATAAAACCGCTATACTACATACATTTTATCAAAGAAATTATTTGAATTCAATTTTATGATACATTTGAAATTTTCAATGCAAAACCAAAAAAAAAATTGAAATAAATAAAGAAAGAAATATTGAGGGGAAATATAAAATTGATAATGATAAAAAGGGATGACTCTCAGTTAGAAGAGCAACAGTATAAATACGTGTAGGTGAGTAAGTTAGTATTTATTGGTCTTAATTACCATACATAGAAAAATAGGCAAGTAAAACCAGGCCGAGATTAAAGTAAAATCACAATAAATATCTGCAACACTGTTTGGAAGTGGAACATACATAGTGCTACACAAAAGTTATGTAATTTTATTAATCAACTAGTTACAATCGTCAATTAAAAGGAACATAACAGGAAGACAAATATTCTGTTATACAGTGGGAACTGTTTGTTGATGAAATCCTTTCATTTGTCTACTGAAGACGTCTTGGATTGCAAAGTCAGATAAGTGTTTTCTAGTTAAAGTAACGCATTTTAAAAATGCCATTTTATATTTGAGAAAAACGCACTTGAAGTTCATACTATACCATAAATCACTTGAACATAGTTTGAATTATATTTTGATATATTCTGGATAGTTGTAGCCCACATTGAATACATACTCAATGATAAATTAAGATTTTTTTTATATTCTGGCTTTTGGCTCTTTAGGTATTTACTTATAAGGAAATAGAACATGGATAATTCTAAACAATTAGTATTTTCATTATAGTGAGTTACAGAACTGAAAAGCTCTTCCTAACTAAACTTATCAATATTATGCGATATCATCTATTGTTCTTCTTCTTAGCTCTTCTTCTTAGCTTCTTCTTCGAATCCATCTGTCATCTGTCATACAAAAGTTCGAATTAAAAAAAAATGTGTATAATTCAGCACTTTTCTTCCCGTTATGGCCTTTTTTATGACATCTTCTTGGAATTCACCCTCTTCATGAGTTGACTTGAAAAATATTGAAAAGAGTATCTTTAATCATTTTGGTCACTTTTTCAGCAACATATGCAGCATTATTCGTAACACTATTTTGTTGCTTCGTAATAGTTTCTTTCAGTCCCATTGCTAGTCTTTTTTTCGTCTCGAAAACATTTTCAAACACAAGATTTGAAAAACATTGTCAGCTGCACGTGTCGTAAACCGGTAAAAATATACAAAAAGAGACATACACTAAATAATTATGCTTACAAAGAACCAAACGCCAACCAGTCGCTTGGATCTCTTCCAACAGAAGTCACGAAACCTCTTATTTCTGTTTGTTGCTTGGTTCGATAGTCCAGAGAAAGAGCTAGAGTGTAAGTATCGGCTGGATTTTTTACCAGTATCTAAATATTGTTAGAAAGCTTTTTTCAACCCCAATTTTAGATTTTGGCATGTGGTTCCCGTTCCAGTATCGACTTACAATTTGTCGCTGAAAAGTCATGTCCCAAGAAGTTTTGAATGATACTGTAAACTCGACCTGAAGTTCATCATGAAAGTCTTTGGTTTGATTTTTTCATATTAAAGTTCAAACATACTGTTTTATTCTTATTGAGGATTGATGAATTCCTCTGACACCAGACCTCTATATCGTCAAATGTCTATCTAAAGTTTTCTAGGAGTCCAACAAGGGTTTTGCCTATCATATTTATCGGGTTGCTGTAATGTGGTAAATCGTTCACATACAATAAATATTGTATTGGTCCCAAAATAGAACCTTGTGGAACTCCAAGTTGGTCTGATAATTATTTCCAATTTCAACAATCACGCCACGGTTTGAAAAATAAGATTTTTCAATCTGAAGGTAGTCTGTTTTTCTTTAATAGGTACTACTATACTCAAGCTATCGAATGCATTATTACTCTAATCAAGTGGTCGAAAGCATTAGAAAGTTATCAGTGAATATATGTTTCTGAAAATTCAGTTATTGTTATAGACAGATCTTCTATAAGTTTTTTAGATTTCTGACTGCAACTTTATTTGACGAAAATTTTCTATATCCGCATTTCCTTTATTGTGTAGTAAAAATACTATTGCTTATTTGACTGGCGTATTCCAGGCTGTTGGTCATTACCAGCACGGTGTAGTCAAATTCAGGGGGATGTGCAAATTCACAGAGCCAATTGCACATTTGAGATTTCTGAGGACACAAATGTTTAGTTGGCTTTGTGTGGTTAACTTCGTTTGTCTTTCGTATAAGGGCCGGTTTTATAGGTTCCAGTTAACTCAGGATCGACTTACTAATAGTTTAGAATGTGATTGACATTCATTCAATGACGTTTGATGGTTCCCATTCTAACCATTAGTAAGTTCTGTAAAACCTCATTTATGTACTATAATATCAAAATCTTCAGATACCACATAATGAGTTCTTTAACGAATATTCAACACATTTTTATTGAATATGACTTCTGGATCCAAAATTTGCAAGATGGCATTCAATCAAATAATAAATACTTTACATAAATAATACATTATTACATCTTGTTATCCAGTTGTGGTTTATTTTTTTTGGGTTTTTCAAATTGCTAAATCAATCGACATGCTTTCAATATTCCATTAATATATTAGTTTACATTTGTATTCAACTTTTTGCCGATCACTGTATATAGAGATATACAATGTTACACATAAAATTCGCAACATGTGAATTTTTTTTAGTAATAGATATGATAAAAATTTTACCTCGCATTTAGTTCGTGCTTGGAAAATTAGTACAACTCAGCGTCTTTCCTTCTGATATGTTCTACTCTAAACTTGTCAAAATTGACATTATTTTCTAAAACCTCATTTTTTTTTATTTAGAAAAATTCCAAATGCTCAGTTTCTAATTTTATACCTTTCTCTCAAATTTTTACTTTCTACTGTCTACCGATTCTAATGAAACATGACTAAAATTTCATAATTCATACTTCAATGTCGAGTCTAAATACCCACATTATTGGCCTGTTACCAGAAAAAAAATTAATGCACCTCCTAAATTCTTTGCTGTTGCATAGTTCATCTAGTTCTTTCATTTCATTGTGAAAATTATTTGGATTTTCAAAGTTTGGACGTCATATGTCAGTAATCGAATAAACGATTATCTCTTCATTCTTATTACACACGTATTTCTTTTTTCAATAGATTTGTATCCCGACAGCTGCAAATGAGTTACACCCAACAGTGTGACTATTGGATGAACACTGTCAGATGTAGTTTTCAAGCAAACAATAGTTTTTCGCAACGATTTTTGAAATAATTTCATGAATCCCCCTTTCTTTATTTTCACCATAAGATCTGTAGAAAATTTTGAACCTAAATATCTACAACCAAATAAAAAAAAAATATCGTAATATTTATTGATTTATCTCAGTATAAGCTTATAAAGAAACCGAATTCATCATTCAGTATGCCGTCCTTCCAGTTCTATACAAATTATAGTCCTTTCACTCACTGACTTTGTGGCATTTTTTATAAATAGGGGATTTATGTTACCATAACTAACAATACCGGATGGTATTTATTCTCTAAATATTGTTTGTTTGCGAATGGCCTGTGCTCATACACTTTTTGTTTCAGATAACCCAATAAAAAAGTCTATTGGAGATAAGTCCGGTGATTTTGGTGGCCAATAATCTTCCCAATCTCGTCCTATCACCTTACCCCTAAACATATGACTGAGACATTGTTTCACTTCTACCGTTTGACGGATAGGAGCCATGTTAAGCTGATACCACAAATTTCCTTTCACACTTAGGGCAGATTATCCAAAACCTCAGACAACTGATGTTTAATGAAATTTCTGTACATGTCTGCGTTCAAATTTTCTTTTAAAATATGGCCCAATTATTTGAAGCTGAATTTTACTAATTTTTCGAGCTCATACTAACTGCGGAGTAAAATTTTCATTATATCTCTTGATAAAGAAAACTTCCATGTGTTGCGAACTTTATGTGTGACACTGATGTATATACATGCTCTTTTAAAATATTAAAGAATTAGACAACATATCTTGATATGTTAGAAATATTATATATTAATAAAATCATAATCATGAATTGAGCCTATGGGACAGTGTTATAAAAAATAAGTGTACATTAAAGAATCGCCGGTGTTCACTATTCAGTTTTACCAGAAATATATATAAACATTCTAATACGTTGCTGAGAATTCAAGCCATCACAGAGAAAAGAGAATTTGTAAAATTACCACGAAAATCGTTGGTTACAAGTAACCAACGATTTTTGTGTTAAATTTTCCGGCGGTTACGTAAATTTTACATTTTTAATGTAGAGATTACAGTGGTCCTGTAATCTGGGATTCATCGGGAATTTGAGAATTTCCAGAATTTTTACTAGGCCGTATGTAAAATCGATTACATTTTCGAGTAAATTTTTCAATTTCATTTTGTATTTTCACAAAGGTAGTTTTAGTATTTTCCGGTAATTCTACAAATATTTTTTATCGCATGTACTTGTTGTATTTTAACAGATGTAATTTCCTGATTGTTTTGTGTTTTTACAAAAGTAAGGTAATTTAACTAATATTCTGTATTCTTGCTTTTGAGATTATTTTGTATTTTCACAAATGTAACTCAACAAATATTCTGTATTATAGCAAATATAATTTCACAAACATAGTTCACTTTTACATATGTTATTTTATGAAATTTTTGTGTTTTCACCAACGTAGTTCAACAGATTTTCTGTATTTTAGCAATTGCAATTGTAATAATGTTCTGCAACTTCACCAATGTAATTTCATGAATGTTCTGTATTTTTACAAATGTAATTCAACGAATATTATGTATATTGACAAGCATAATTTTCAGAAAATTTTGTAGTTTTACAAAAGCTATTTCATGAAAGATCTGTAGTTTGACAAATGTGATTTTACCAAAATTCTGCACTTTCACATAACTTATATCTTGAATGTTCTAGATTTTTATAAACGTTTGAATATAATACCATAAATGAGATTACGATTTATTATACCTGGAAAATGAAGAAAAAGGTGATGAATGAAACGTAAAAAATAATTAATTGAATAATTTAATGATCGTCAATTTCAAAACTATTACACGAAAAGGCTAAAAAATGTATTCAGGATAATGTTTGAATGATTGAACACAACGGAATAAGCCATTCGAGTTAAGTCAAGATTAAATAATGAGTAATTGAAGCATTCAGTAAGCATACTTTCATGTATAATGAAGGATTAAAGATTCTTTTGTCTGAAATATACCAAAGTTTGGAAAATTAATGATCAAACAAAAAATAATCGACTTGCCGGCATTGAAGGGTACCTACCTCAATTCCTACAGATTGATGTATTTAGTATGATCATTATGAAATATCTCCATAAAAATATGTAGACTTAGACAATAATTAAAAAACAAACACTGCCATAAGGCAAAATAAAACCTGAAGATAACAATTGTTTTTTTGATACAAAGAACCATGAAAATACATACATTTAATCAATAAAGAACTATTAAAATATCAAAACAAAAACTCAACTCATAGAAATTCTGATCACTTCTGAAATGTGTCTCAAAATTAAAATTCGAATCTTCACATGAAGTAAAAATCTTATAAAAATACAACAGTTTCACATACCAAAGGTTGACTGGTAATAGAATCGATTCGTTTCATTTAATTAGAATACAAAATAATTTCTCCACTGTTTCATACAAAACCTTCGAGCAACTTTTTGAGGTGAAATTTAATATCAAAAAATATTATTTATCGTTTTTGAAAACTACTTTGTCCCAAATTCCAGTGTAAAAAAGTTTCGATCCAAAAACATTATTCTTTATTTATTATTTAAAATTCCTGTGAAAAATTTTAAAGATTAATTCAGTGTTTAGAAAAATAGAGATTTGTTGCTTGAATTATTTAGTAACACAAAAACTGAATAAAATATGGCAGAAATGAAAAACTCTTTTGGAGGAAAATATTACGATTCCTGCAGATACATATCTGGAGCAGTTTGGAATTCATTTAAAATTTAGCATAAACGGGTAATCATTGGCGCTAAATATCAAAACTCAAAATTGCTGAAAAATGTACCTCTTTCATTTGTCTTGATACCATTCGACTATTCACAAAAGGTCATTATCAAATTTACTACTACGAATTGATCATACTACCGGTGTTTAACTTTGAATAAATAAATGCAAGCCCTATCCATCGATCTTCTTCATCAAATTCAAAACTTTGTTTTTAGTTTTTTTTGGATTTGCCTCCACTAGCCGGGTGGATTTTCATATGGTACCGTTGTACCATTTCCAGGGTAGCTCCAACTTTATTGGGATACTCCAAGTTGAATATGAAGTAAAGAGCGAACATCAATGAGAATGCCTCCATAAATGTGTCAGACTTCAATATTTCTACTTTTTCGAATACAATTGAATTCTGATCATCTGAAAAAAAAAATAATGAGAAAAATAATAAGAACGAAAGGAATGGTTATATATATTTTTTTGGTCTTTAGACCCAAAAGTAATTCAAAAGTATAACTTCACTTTGGAATACAGAATAAAGTTGAAACATATGAGTTCAAATGCAATTTGAACCCCGTTATATTTGTGAGAGCAAAAATTGTTACTACAGAAAAAGTTCCATATTTTATTCGCCAAAGAAGCGAAAAAGGAAACTTCTTTTTATATAAAATTACTACTATATTGAATTAGGCATGGTGACAAAATCACAACTGTTTCAGAAACAGATCCATCGGAACCATCCTGAAAAATAAAGAGATATAAAAATTATGTAATTTGAAAATTATACAATCTCTATCTTAAACTTGTAAATCAAATTGGATATATCCTCCTTGAAATGTTTGGCATAGAATTCTATGCAGTATCTTTTGATATCTTTCGAAGAATCTTCATTCATTACTTTTTTGCTTACTGCATATTTAATAATTTTATCAGCTTTTGATCAAAAACTTTCGTGTACTCATACTTCCTCATAGTTTTCAACAACAAATTACAAATAATGCATTTATAGATCGTGAATTGGTAGGTAGGTACTCACCAGTAATAATATAATCAATTATTGAATATATAACACACTTATCTTAACAGAAACACTTCAGACTTCCTCTTCCAATGGCACAATGGCAGTTTTCGGTTGTTTGTTCGTTTATTAGCAGAAGCATCCCGGCTTTGCCTGCACCTGCAACTTGTCATGTGACCTGACGTCAAAGTCACACCATCAAGGGGTAGGTTGGGATTGCATCAGACCTGTGAATCTTTACCAAAACCTGGTGTTTATGCATTTGATCGGTAAAATCCACAGAACAAGGGAAAACTCAATAACAGATTAGGTACAATAATTGTTCGGCATGGTTCTTCAAATTGGATGGGGTGGAGTTATAGGAAATAGTCTTTCCAAAAGTTTACAACGATTCTACATTTTTGAAACAAGTAAGAAAGGAATTGATCTAATTTATGAAAATATTTTTAGGTACGTAAGTATGTCTCTATGTAGGACAATTTTAAGTCTTCAGTAAAGTATTCGCAACAGTGATATCCAGTGGTTCTTTGAATTGTCAGAATGTAAGTGCAAAAACATATGAAAAAACACAGAAATTTTGTGATCAGTTTCAGTGATTCTGTAATATTCACGAGCCCCTTTTTATTTTGGATTAGTTTTTGTCATTATTCTAGAATTATACATAAAAATCGATACTGGTTAAATTGCAATGGTCAGGTGTATTCGCACTCATTTTGGATTGAAGGGTATGAATATAATCATATAGGTAGCAACGCATTCAAAAATATACATCGGTTGTGTTCAATTCTCCACTGTGGTTGAAAATAATTCACAGACCTTTTCACACATATTCATAATTTCGAAATTACAGTGGTTCTGTATATTGACAGAATATATAAGCAAATACATATCTTATTGGATTACACAGGAATTTTGTATATTTTCACATAATTCTTGTGATAAGATTCAGTATTTCTGTAATGTTCACAAAAATTTGATTTTTGTGAACCTTCATTGGTGTTTTCCGAATTTCTGTTTCCACCGACAGTACTAAAACTACAATGATTATGTATGACTACATAACTTTCTTGAATATACATCAGTGCTGTAAGTCCGCACTGTATCTGTGTTAGTCACATTTCTGTTTGTTAATTATTCACATATTATTTTCTATTTTTTGTGAACATGTAAAGAAGTTTTGTACTTTTTCATGTGTATTGTAAATATTTTACGAACATATTCTGAAATTACGTTATAACCATTAAAGTTACATGTTGTTTGATTTTAACAGATATATTTTGTGTTTTATTGGCAATTGTCGTTGTAAAATAATTTCATATGTCATTTGGAGTAATTTTTACAGCTTTTTCCACGTAATTTCACCATTGTAACTCGTTCATTTTTCTCTGTGCATATGAAATTTTTTAACAATAGCTTGATTCTACCTATTATTGATCTTTTCTTTTCTTTTTCACATATCGATTCTCGTACTTTTTGGCCTAGTTTTGGAAAGGCACCCGTTGTTGGTTCAAAAACTACAAAAATAAACAACATTGCTCGCTAAATCTCACGGCATTGTGGCTGACCTCCATCTCCCATTCCATGGCTTACGCCGACAATAGCTGGCAGACGTTATGGCCATGGTTAAAAAGTAAAAATCCCCGGATCAATTTATAGACGGTGTTGGTACATGCACTCGAAACTACAAGTGGAATCCTATAGTAATGGACGATTTATAGCGTAACAGTAATTTACTGAAGCTATATACAATTTCCAACTACCTGGCTTGAGCACATTATCACTCAGGACATTTATTTTGGCTCTGGTTTACTGCAGAAAGATTGAGAGAGACAGTTCTACCAAACAAAAAGACGAGACGATAAAATATATTGCTTGTTGTGGTATAGATACATAGTGTATTGAGAGCTAGGTAAACAAAAAACAAAGATGTTTTTATCTTTGCTTTTAGATAATTATATTTATTATAACTTGATTATTTCGTCAGATATCGCATCATCAGGTGTTGCTAAACACATTTATATATTCATGTGATTATATACCTAGTGTATAAAATTTAACCTTTGTTTCATGTTGGGTATCCTCGATTGGAAGACATATTTTAAATTAATTCAAATCGTCAAGTTTTCTAGATAAAAAAAAATATTTTACACAAATAATATTTGCGTTACTAAAAAAATTCAAAATGCCTTTTTTTGTGAATACTTCAATTTGTATCTCTTACAATGGGCCAACAGCAGTTTCCTAGCATGTTCTGGTCCTGAAAACCTTAATATAATAATAATTTTCAAATAAATAATTTTCAAATAATTTCTTCAAATGAAAATGGATTTTAATAATCCAGTTTTTCGCCACTTTCCTATTTGTAGTCTATGTGAACGACTTGTGTAGCTATATGTTGCCGTATAAATCGGTTCTCTTTGCGGACGACACCACTTTTATTTTGTCAGATAATAATAATGACAAGTTACAGTATCATCTCGACAAGATTACTAATAGTGCTAATGAGTGGTTTTTATCTAATAAGCTGAAACTCAATGGTGAAAAGACACAAAACATCCAGATCAAATATTCAGGATGCAAAAGAAAGCTGTGAGAGTACTGGCTAATATTGGGTACAGGGATAGCTGTCAAGAGAAGTTCAAAAAACTTGGAATTATGCCACTGCCAACTCTATTTTTATATTATGTCTTGATTGAAATACACAAAAAACAATCAACCTTTACAAAACAATCTCATATTCACGAACATAATACACGTAACTCTCACCACATACGCCTTGAACGATTTCGTCTTCACATACCTAGGAAAAATTCCCTAGATTTTTCTCTATTTAATATCCTTCCTCAAGATTTCAAAGAGCTCAGTCTGAACGCTTTCAAGAGAAATTTGAAAAAATATTTGCTTAGGCACTGCTTCTATTCTGTCGATGAATTCAGAACTCATTTTTGTACTAATAAACATCTCACTACTTCCATTTGATTTAAAAGGTTAATATATTCATATAATTATACAATTTTTTGTGACTGTGATTGATTGATGTTGTTGTTGATGTATTGTTGTTTGTTTTTTTTGTTGTTTCTACAGATTGTACACTATTCACGTTACTTTTACATTTAGAAGTAATTCAAACATGACTTGCTACAAACATTGTATTATGTAACGTAGTTAAATAAAATATTCTTCTTCTTCTTCTTCTTCTTCTTCTTCTTCTACTGTACGAGCTCCTATTATATGTATGATCCTAGAAAAAGTAGCCAAAAAGGATGTTATTGTAACCTTCACATTCTGTCGCCTGCATTGTGATTGGATATCGGTTGCTACTTGCTACCTACACATTGGCAGTCTTTCCGTCGAAGTGTTTGAGGGAAAAACCGAGAAATTACGCAGCAGTAGCAGTAGTTGTAGTCAGTACGCAACAGACAACAACAGCTCTCAGCTTTCAATCAGTTCAGAGTTTATTTAACCACAAAAATATTTCGTTACGGTGTAAATTGCCTTGGATTGCTAAAATAAGTTTTTAATGAATGTGGTTTGTGGTGCAACTGGTCATGTCCCGCTCCTCCATTGTGAGCATTTCTGCAGTTTTTTGGATACCTACATAAATATACATCAATCGAGGCTCTTTTAGAAGACTGGGGGGTTTTGTTACCGTATTACCATTATGCCCAATTCCACAATTTATGTATAATAGATGTCATCATAATAAAGTTTTATGATTACAAAAAAAATATCTCAATGTAACAAGCAATTATCTTCATATTTATAAACAAGATATATTTATTGATAAAATAACATTTCGATCAACTAACTGTCCGAGTATTGTAAAATTCATAATATGATATATTGTTAGGACTATAATACAAATATTTTAATGGTGATAAGAATACTAGTATAGTGGTCATTACCATAAATGGTCAAAATATATTTGTTTTAAACTTTACCATATTGTATTGCTGTCACATATAGTACCAGAAATTTTTGTAAATATCATACTATTTCTGGTAATAACCTCCATACATTTCTCTCAGTGTAGGTCGCGGAAGTTGTAGTAGTTTATTTCATCATCGTTTAATGAAAATGGTCCAGATTTTGGTGGAGGAACCCGTCGAATTTGCGGAGCTCGTTATGGTTGTGCTCTGCAAGTGTTTTTCTGAGTCAGAGGAATATCAGGAACAAAATACCATACCTGATGAATCAATAATTCGGAAAGTGCTCCAACCTCTTTGCCATCCCCTGGTTCCCTAATCCATGGCATGCTCTGTCGAAACTTCATGTTTTCGCCCTCTTCTGTTTCCTCGAAATGCCGCGCCTTAGAGTGTGTGAAGTATGTTGGTGCTTGTAGAAGGAACGAGTTCTTTCAATCCTCCTCCTCGTGAAAGCTTCGATTGGGCTGGTTCCCAGCCGTACGATGCGGCGGCCGCGGGTGATTCGTTCACCGAATACCAGTCCCACAGCTCCCGATCCGAGATCCCTCCGGCTTCTGAACTGGCTCAGTATGGTTGATAAATTGGCAAGCAGGCGGTTTATTGAATATTTGTGGTGAATTGTGTTTAACTACTGCCGGTATGGATCCAAGTTTGTACTCGGCTCGACATGGAGGGTAAGTACGCCAAATTCAAGAATTCATCTTCTTGCCTTTGTTCTTATTTTGTAGAATATATAATTTAATGGTTATATCAAAGTTCTTCACATATTTTTTATGTGTTTCTGATGAACGAGCATTTCAGAATACACTATTTTCAACATTATCCGCTTTAACGGACTATATGCCATGTAACGTATTTTTTTTATTTCTAGATTACCTCTTCACGAACTGCTTGCAACTCTAGAAGAGGATGACATTCCAGAATTTTCAAATTGTAAGGATGCTTGCATTTACATTGAGCCACCAGAAAATGATAAAGTTCAGACCGAGGAGAATAGTGATCTTTCTAATCAGGAAGAAGGTATTATAAATCATTTGCCTCGAGGAATACTCAAACAGGGTTGTGAAGTAGTGTATGGAACAGAATCAGAAACTGACGACGACTATGGTGTGCCATTATCTACTCTGAAAGAGCGGTGGACTGAGATGTCGGTGAATGATGAAGCCCAGACCAAGGACAATAGTGAATTTTCTGATGCGAAGTGCAAATATTGTCTGAAAATGAATCTGAAAGTGACGAAGATTTTGAAGTGCCATTATCTGTTTTGAAGGAGTGATTTATGCAAGTCCCATCTACTTCTAAGCGTTGTTCTACATCCAAATCCACATTCCCAAAATCACAACCTAAGAAAGACAAAAGTGTGAAAAAGACTCATAAATGGTCTAGAAATGTTCCAAACTATGACTTGAACTTCTATTGTGATCCTAAACCACCATCACATGAAGCGAAAGCTGCCCGAACACCAACAGAATTTTTCAAACTTCTTTGATGAAGACTTATTGCTTTACATTCTTTAAGAAACAAACAGATATGCCCAAGCCAAGGATCCAAATTTAATATTTACTATTGAAGAATTGTACGTCATATTTGGAGCGTTATTACTTTCTGGGTATGCAAAATATCCAAACAAACGAATGTTTTGGAATGGTACTGACTACACTCCAAAAATTTTCTTGAATACTATGAGACTAAATCGATTCGAGCAACTCCTTAGACACTGTCATTTCAATAATAATTTGATCAATGACAACACGGACAAACTGTTCAAACTTCGTCCCCTCATTGACACTCTCAACTTGAATTTCCGTAAACATGGAGGTTTGGAAGAACATTTGTCGGTGGATGAGAGTGTGATACCATATTATGGCAATCATTACGCTAAACAGTACATAAAAGGGAAACCAATCAGGTTTGGTTTTAAAAATTGGGCTCTGTGCACCAGCAGTGGATATATGGTTGCTTTCGAAATATATACAGGGAAATCTGACACCATAAAGAAATTTGGTTTAGGTGGAGATGTGGTTATATCGCTGATCCAAGCTGCTGAAATACCAACCAACGCGGGATATAAATCATACATTGACAATTACTTCACTAGCATTGACCTACTTACACATTAGTCTGATATAAAACTGTGTACCACTGGAAACCACATTGTTTTTCTGCAATTGTATACTGTTCAATGACCATGTTGTAAAAAATGGTAAGTTATTATGTTTTATCAGTTGAAGGAAGAATTCCAGATAAAAAGATTAATTTACATTGGAAAATAGGTATTTTTCATCCGTACGACTCGCACATTCTCTCACACAGCTGTAGCCGTCGCCAACTGGATCTCCCAATTTTCCAGAAAATACAAAACTTCCTACACAACAAATAATTAATTTAACAAAGATGAAATAAGTCTCTCTCTGTTTTTTCTATTTTTCTTATTTTCAACCGACCTTGTATCTTACCCGAAAGAATTGAGCATTTCGACAACTCAGTTGGAACCATTCGGGATTTATAATGTTCTCTAGTTCTTGGGGATCAAAAAGACAATGTCGTTTGGCGTGAGAATAATTCTAAACTACAAAAATTTAAAGAATCGGTATCTAACATTTATAACCTTGACGTCAAATTTATTTTATTCAAGAGCAACCTATTAACGTGCACACGTGGTTGAATGATCGTACTGGTGAAAAAATTCAAAACACTTAACCTCAATTTTATTAGAAATGGAACGTACGCATAAATTCAAATGGTTCGTGTTCAGGTCCAGGGGTCATCGACTGATATTTTATTGAATTGCTAACGGCGTGATACCGGAGAATAGTCATTAACTTTTTTAACGAGTCTGTATTGTTTCTATCTATAAATCACTTTAAAGCACTTATATTTCGATAAACAACCATAACAAACAATGTGGTAACGCGTTTATTAAACCGTATACGATGTTTCAATGTGTCCGAGAATTGGTAACTAGTATGTTATTGAGTTTCATTCGTCAATTCATATCACATGAGAAGTTGGGAAAATGGGTTTTTAAAATGAGCAACAGTCATCAGATTCTACTTTGATTAACAGTTTTTGTGATTTAGTAATTTGATCAAATTGCCTTGGAATTATATCACTTCAAGATGATTTGATCACAATATTTGACAGTCAGCCACGGTAGATATTACTAAGCAGATATACAGTGCTTTCGAGAAGTATTGTATGAATTCGACTGAATCAATTCAAGGAAGATTAATCTACAGGATAAGCTGCAACCAATGAAGAATATCATCAAATTTAGATTTTTACCTTACAATACACTCTATTGAAAATGAAAAAATACTGTAAATTTTTATTTTCGATACGTCTTATAGTTTTCGAGATATTTACTTGTTTAGCTAGGCATGCGACGACGCGAACTGGTCGGCCGCTGTGAGCGTCACTTGGCAACAGTTGCTCAATGCGTGCTCTGCTCTCGTCCTGTGTGTATGAAGTCTGTGTCGAAAATTGATAGAAATGTCAAATCCAGAAACTAGAAGATCGATTATTATGGAAAGTGCTTGAATACAATTACTGATGCACCCAAAAAATGGTTTTTTATTGTTCCTTTCGAACCTTAAAGTCGAAGTAATGGATGCTAATCATGCGAAGAGGGCTGATTCACCCGTAGCCAACACAGAGAGAAATAAATGTATGTTTTCTACACAATTGTGTATAATTTTGTCACAATTTGTTTCTAAAAAGCACCAATTTGTTCATTATTCTTCTATAATATTGATGAAAGGTTGGACAATAGTGTAAAATATCTGCACAACTGTGTCTCACACAACGTTGTGCATAAGCATTTTCTCTCTGTGAAAAATTGTGTCTATTGTTGCGAATATCATTTTGATGTTAAAGCAAAGATCAGACGCAGCAAGTAGTTTAGTCAAGTGGTCCATAATTCAGTGACTTGACCCATTTGAACACATTTGTGTTAGTCTAACCCAGCACTGGCAGTCAATCACGTACACGGTCGAGTTTAGCGAATAGAACTTCTATTCTATTTTCTTGGTCGAGTAGCAGCTCCTATCACAAAAAAACCGCATTAAATAAACTCTACTTATGCACTTGACTCATATGACCAGAACAATCACTTGACTAAATGACTTTACTACTATGGCTGCCTCAAGAGTATATGTTACTGCAATACACGTAATAAACGTAGGTCTAATTAATATTTGATAAAGGATGAAGGTGTTTGTTTGCTAAAAATAAAGTTGTCCATTGCAACAATCACTAAAGAAAAATATTTCAAGAAGATGAAAACAATACAGTAAAAAGTCAACGATGCAGTACAAATAGCTCATTAATACAGTTTCAATTCCCAGTTTAACTGATTTATCTTCAATCACAAGTACAAAACATAATATACCGGGTGACCACGAGGTGAGGTACGCCCCCCAATTTTTCTATATTTTTTAAGATACAGATTTCAAATTTGGTACGTCAATATATTACTCACATATGCGTATTTTGACTACATTAACGAAAATACACCACTTCCGGTTGAACCGGAAGTGACCCCGAACCTTTTTTTTCAAATGACACCCTGTACAATTATTTTCATTATCCGGCAGAACACGCAGTTTGTGATAACACTGTTCTTCAAAATTGCAAATCGGTTGAAAAATGGCGGAGATACAGTTGATCGTTCAATCGAACAAAGTTGGCCATGAACATCAAACTCAAATCATCACAACTGACGAACGGCGTCAACATTTTAGAGATGAAGATTCAAAGAAAGATACAGCTGATAATTGGGCTTCTTATGCAATTGCAGCAACCATATTTTCCTACAAATGTCAAAAATTTCCTCAAAACGGAGTAGAACCCATAAAGAAATACTCACAACTGCCATTTCTCAAATGGCAACATACTGTCTTCATTTTATCGTATTGAAGAGTTATGAATTATCCAAATAATCGTGTTAAAAGTTTCGGAGAATTCTGGAAGGAATCGAAGATACGGGATGATTCATTGAGTGTTCTCAAAATTGATTATTCTTAAACAGAGGCTGCTCGAACCTACGAAAGTTAAGCAAAAAATCAAATCTTTTTAATTGAGTAATCTGATAATTCATCATTTTTCAATACGACAATGTGAAAAGAGTATATTGCCATTTGAGAAATGGCAGTTGTGAACATTTATTTATGGTACTACTCCATTTTGTGGAAATTGTTGATAATTGTTGGAAAATATGTTAGCTGCAATTAAATGAGAATCTCAATTTTCAGCTGTATCTTACCCCGAACCTTCCTCTCGTAAATGTTGACGCCGTTCGTCAGTTGTGATGATTTGGGTTTGATGTTCATGGCCAACTTTGTTCGATTGAACAATCAACTGTATGTCCGCCATTTTTCAACCGATTTTCAATTTTGAACAACAGTGTTATCACAAATTGAGTGTTCTTCCGGATAATGAAAGTCATTCGAAAGAAAAAGTTTGGGGGCACTTCCGGTTAAACCGGAAGTGGTGAATTTTCGATAATGGAGTGAAAATATGCGTATTTGAGTAATATATTGACGTACCAAATTTGAAACCTGTATCTTTGAAACTATAGAAAAATTGGGGGCATACCTCACCTCGTGGTCACCCGGTATATACGAGGAAGATACATCACCTTCGGAATCAGATGAAACAGAAAATGAAAAAGAATTTTCCGAACAGTACCTACATGGAAAAAGCAGCTATTATGTGCATATTTAAAGAACCTCAGTAGTAGTAGTAGTAGGGGTAGCCGCTACTGTAGCTAGGCAAGTAGGCCCCCATGGGCCTTTTTGCCATCCCCTTGTCTCCTCATCCATGACATGCTGCGAGTACTTTCAATCTGCCTTTTTTTTTAGAAGTTCTGGTAGTACAAACTCACTATTTCAATCCGTTTCCGAAGCGTATAAACAATTGCTGTTCAAGAATTCACAAAAACAGAAACATCAATTGTAATTTCACCTGGTAGGTAATCGTTATTGTAGAATGTACAAATACAAAATGAAGAGAACATCGAATTTAAACTTAACTAGGCAAAATAAGACTTTTTTGAAGTATTCTTCAAAAAACACCCATGAAACCTAGGTAACAGATTGTACAGAAGTTCATTCAGGGTGGCTCGTTTTTAACTCAAATAATTTTTAGCTTCTAAACTATGAGCTTCAGACCATAATGTATTCGACTGTTGAAATCTGTTCATCATGGAACATCTGAAAATGCAAAACAGTATAGGATGATCCGTTAAAAAAAATGGTGACATGCTCTGGGGGTGCGATAGGGAAAGTAACATCAAATCTAATTATTTCAAAATGTGCCCCCCTGTAAACTATTGTCGAGGTGTTTTTTAATTTTTCCTGAAAATCATTGTTCCAAAAGTTATTCAGGTTGGCTCGTTGTCTACTCAAATAATTTGTAGCTCCCGAACTATAAGCGTCAAACCATATGTATTATACTTTGTTGAAATCTGCTCATCATGGAGCATCTGATAATGCGAAACAATATAGGGTGATCCATTTGCTCTGGGGGTGCGATAGGGGAAGTAACATCAAATGTGAATATGTCAAAATGTGTCCCCCTGTATACCATTGTTAACGTGTTTTTTTATTTTTCCTGAAAATCATTGTACCAGAAGTTATTCATGGTGGCTCGTTTTAAATGGAATGCACTGTATTTTGAGATTTTTTAAACCGCATCTAAACTTCGATTTGTACATGAATTCAATAGTAATTTTGTCACCAGCCCACAACATTTATCCAAGTTGCACCACACAATAGACGAAGAGTTTCCTCTTTTTTAATTTTCTTCAGAGCTGTCTTTGTTGTTCTTACGTTTACTGTACAGCCTTTACAGTTACCATTCGTTTATCAGTCGCCAGTTGTTTTCAGTACCTTTGTTTTTTTTACTTTTCAACTCTTTCTGTCGCCGTTTTTTAAGAAAATGGTCTGCTTCCAAAGACCACTGCCTTTTTTGGTATAATGCTGAGAAATTAGTATAAATTCGTTTTGTCAATTTCAGTAGGTTACCCCTATTTACAATAATTACTAATTAATTTCAATACATCAGACATCCTGACTGTAAATGCAATGCTTCCTGTGTCAAATGTAGATGTTTGTTATTAAAAATATTTCATTCTCAGAAAAGTCTTTTCTGCTCTATTGGCTATACTGTATGTTGATAATCTGAAACTAATTGAGTTTGTTTTTACCACAAACTAACTTCCAGTCGAGGGTTAGTATGAACTTTTTAAATGTACCGAAAAAGAAATTCTTGTAAGGTTTCCGTATAAGCTTTATCAATAATACATAAGAATTTTTCATCGTCAGATCCCGGCCTTTCTCCATTCAAGTATATAAGCCCATACTGAAAGAGACTCATTCAAACACACTTACATCCGAACAGGTTAGAATTAACCTTTTTGTCGGTTTCGTCGATCGATCCCTCAGAGAGTTCTTTGATGCGTGACACCTACACGTTCTTTTCAAGTCTGTTTTCTCTCCCCCCTCGATATCCCCACACGCACGGGGCTCGATCACCTGTCCCGAACTGCCGACGCCATGTTTCTCTGTTCCTACCTGCTTACCTTGCTTGCTCACTGACCCGTTCAGAATCAGCAGCCGAAGTCGTTAAAGATGGCGACGGATGAAAAGCAGTCTTTTGTTCGAATATGAACAGTGGCGTCTTCGCGTGAAATAAATTTTTTCCACAATTTTATGTGATTTATTTCGTTTCTATTATGTAACTAAGTGCAACTGATTACCGAGAATTTTTGAAATTCATCTTCAGATAATATTAATCGAATCAATTTTGTCATATTGGTCTGCCTCTCTGTCATGTATTCATATGACATGAAGAGTGTGTTGAAAATGTAACGAAATAGAATCTTGTTATACCAGTTTTATAATGAAGCGCAGCCGGGTTGAACAAACACGCGAGTACAACAATCTCAACATACACAGTTTTTTATACGGAAAATTGTTGCCATTGTACCCATTATTTGAATGTTTTGTCTTATGGAGTATTGAATTTTCGTCATATTATGAATTGCTGGCATCAAAGTAATAGTAGTGCAATCGGCCATCAACCTAGGTCCTTCAGCTGAAAGTGTCCCTGTAGGCTTTGTTTCTAACTCCAGACGTCACCTTAACAGCAACACTGAATGGATGGTGTACGACTCTTTCTGGTCAGTATACATAATTTCGAATTCAGTCTACTAATTTAATGAAAAATTCTTGCCCCAGCCAGGAATCGATCCACGGACCCTTGGCTCATGATTCAAATAAAAATCAAAAAGTATTTTTATAGAATTAATTAACAATGTAAAGTGAGTGCATGATCTTGGCCGAATTTAAAATTCTAGCTCAGGATTCAACTTTTTCCGGCAGGGGGTTGGAGGAGTCGTGAGGGGAGTACCGCTGGATGGCACCACATCGGCTTAGCCTTTGGCAGCCCGGAGGTCGTTCTTGTCTAAGAATAATGGAGGCAACTGAAAAAACCACAACTCCTGCAAAGCTTAGGCGTGGATTAATCGTCACGGCAAATGGATGTTCAAGGATTGTGCGGCACGTTGTTATGTAACTATCCCGGAAAAGGCTATGAGCAAAGAACCGGGTTCAGGTACTGGGCGTTATAGATTATGAACTAGGTTCTCTATCACTGATTCCTCCCTCCTTTCCTGGAAGAGATCCATCGAATGATATATGAGCCCGTCGTATTTGCAGGGCTCATTGTCATATTCCCTAAGCCGTGTAAGTTCTCTGGTTTGGAGGCTTTTGAGGAGTAATCATTTGTAAAACTTGTACGACAACTGTTTCAGGTATGCCGGGATGGAGTCGATGCCTGCAAGCTCTCGCAACGCATCCAAACAAATGCATCTATCGCTCTTGGTGATAATACGAAGTACCTTGTTCTGCATTCTTTCAAGTCTTTGAAATGGAGTTCTGGACAGGTTGCAGAACACCGGGCAGACATATAACATCGCTAGGCGGATCATCTGCTTATACAAAATTATTTTATTTCCTAGGCTTGGATGTGAGGTTCTAGAAACCAGAGGCTAGATGAGTTTTACTGCTACAGTAGCTCTCTGAATTTTCAGATTTATAAGTGCGTTTATTGTTAGACGCCTATCCAGTTGTACCCCTGCAGGTATCTCACAGAGCTAAACTCTACTATTACTTCATCCGAGATCCTCAACTTCCGAAAGATTCGGGTGAATTTGTACTTTCTTGTGAGCCTTAGTTGGGTTCACCACAATCTTGGTCTCCTCTAGATACGGCAGAATATCCCTATCTAAATGAATTTAGATATGCGCAGAAGCAAGAGCGGTATCATCCGCATGTATAAGGTAAGAGTTAATCAGCCTCACCATATATGATGGCATGCTCGTTCTGAAATTTGGTTAAATACGTGAACTGGTACTATCATTTTTTTGATTAACGACTGGCAATATTTAATTCATCATCTTTGCATCAAACAACAGAAATTTCCAACGGTTTTCAAAAGTTAGTAGTAGCATAATAAAGCTAGCGGTGAATAAGAGTTTTTTAGGAGTTGTTTTGGCCGTTCCGTAAAATGGGATTTCATTAACTTCCCGTGAAACAATAATTGTTGCCTACTGAATGCTCTAAGTAGGTAAAAATCCGTCGTTTTTGAATTGCTCGCGCACCTGATTTTATGTGCGAGCAGTCAGTGTTACAGAGTGTTACAGAGTTACAGGAGTTACAATTCTAATATATTAAAAATTTCGTAGATATCAAAAAAACAAAAAAACTAGAATTTCCGATAGAACGTCAAAATTTTAACCAGGTGTAAAATAATTTCATATTGACATTTTTTTGAAATTCGACAAAATAAGCATATTTTAAGTGATTGATAAAGGAACTTTTGACAGGCAGAAGAAGTCACGTGACTTCGCGCGAGTGGTACATTTGTCGCCTTTTTCATAGCAAACCTATAATAGCAACTTATTGAAGGACAATGTATTTTGAAAATTCACTTACTTCACTGGTCTATAAATTTTCCCACCCAAAATCATATTCTTGGACCAATCAATCTACCTCAACCCTCTTTCGGAGGCTTTGCTTGGCAACGAACGACCTTTTATTTTCGGCGTGTGTCCTTTTGTTCTACGGCCATGATTTAAGATGGACGGGAACGTGCCTTTTCAATAACTTCACAGGTTATTTTTCCACTCAGGTATTCAAGTAGCTGAGTCAGCTTGATTGCAACATGAAAGATCTCTTAAATTTCATACGTGGACATACTTTTAATGTTCTGACCTGTTATGGCCACGTGCGGACTTCCAGGTTATTATTCATTTCGTGATTTATTCTTTCTGTTCCGCAGGAAGATTCGTAGTTCCGTACATGCACGTTATCAATTCTAGCAGGGTCACAGAAGTCCACGTTATAGAAATGTATTTGATTTGATTAAACATACTGAATATAAATACGGGGATCACCAAAACAGTCCATCAATGGTTCAAGCTTTTTAGGAGAAAATTTCATTAAACTTTCGGATTCTTATCAATATTTTTTCTGAGAGGACGAATTTGTCTATAATATTGGTTTCTCTGACTTCATTCACATTCATACAGTTCTCGACTTGAGTTGAACACCAGATTATATAACTTTTTATCAACTATATTCCTACCCACGTATTAAAACCTCCTAATTCAACCTAACTACATTTAGAGGGTAGTTTTCTTACAAAAGACTAGGCTATGTTGGAAGTCACTATGGTAATTTCAATATTTTACCACCTTGGAAAATTGTGTTACAGCTATTCTCATCTTAAAATTAATGAAATTTGATTATAAAAATAATCCAGCCTTCCGCATATCTGTACTATAGGATTGTCGAGAAACGTATAGTATTCCTGCAACAACCACCAACTGGTAATCGAAAACATGTGACATCTGCAGACTAGTTTCGCGATTCAACTCGATCATCAGTGCAGACTCGTCCACAATATGTAATTAATTAATATGTAATTGATTTCCAATCGGTTTTGTTAACAGGCAGTTGAGTTATCGTAGTGCCTGTCAACAAAACCGACTGGAAATCAATTACATATTGTTGCCTGATCTTCACAGAATACAAATTTGTGCTCTACCTGGAAATTACGATATCACAACATCAAGATACCATCGTCACTCATTTTGCCACTCGTTTTCCTAACAGGTCTGTGGCGTATGAAATACCTCTAAGTAGAGTTACCTCTCATATCTTTACTTAGACTTACTCTGAAAATCCACATATAATAGGACTAATAGAGTGATGAACAGGAAGATCATCGTTAGGAGAGAGAGAGAGAGAAGAGAGAGAGAGAAGATTGAGAGAGAGAAGAGAGAGAGAAGAGAGAGAGAGAAAAGAGAGAAGAGAGAGAAAGAGAAGAGAGAGAAGAGAGAGAAGAGAGAGAGAGAAGAGAGAGAGAGAAGAGAGAGATGAGAGAGATGAGAGAGAGATGAGAGATAGAAGAGAGAGAGAAGAGAGAGAAGAGAGAGAAGAGAGAGAGACAAGAGAGAAAGAAGAGGAGAGAAGAGAGAGAGAAGAGAGAGAGATGAGAGATAAGAGTGATAAGAGATATAAGAGAGATAAGAGAGAGAGAACAGAGAGAGAAGAGACAGAAGAGAGAGAAGAGAGAGAGAAGAGAGAGAGAAGAGAGAGAGAAAAGAGAGAGAAAAGAGAAAGAAGAGGAGAGAAGAGAGAGAAGAGAGAGAGAAGATAGAGAGGAGAGAGAAGAGAGAGGAGAGAAGAGAAGAGAGGAGAGAGAAGAGAGAGAGAAGAGAGAGAGAGAAGAGAGCGAGAGAAGAGAGAGAGAGAAGAGGGAGAGAAGAGAGAGAGAAGAGAGAGATAAGAGAGAGATTAGAGAGGAGAGAGAAGAGAGAGAAAAGAGAGAGAGAGGAGAGAGAAGAGAGGAGATAGAAGAGAGAGAGAAGAGAGAGAGGAGAGAGAGATAGAAGAGAGAGATAGAAGAGAGAGATAGAAGAGAGAGAGAAGAGAGAGAGAAGAAAGAGAGAAGAGAGAGAAGAGAAAGAGAGAGGAGAGAGAGAGAAGAGAGAGAGAAGAGAGAGAGAAGAGAGCGAGAGAAGAGAGAGAGAGAAGAGGGAGAGAAGAGAGAGAGAAGAGAGAGATAAGAGAGAGATAAGAGAGGAGAGAGAAGAGAGAGAAGAGAGAGAGAGAGGAGAGAGAAGAGAGGAGATAGAAGAGAGGAGATAGAAGAGAGAGAGAAGAGAGAGAGGAGAGAGAGATAGAAGAGAGAGATAGAAGAGAGAGAGAAGAGAGAGAAGAAAGAGAGAAGAGAGAGAGAAGAGAGAGAGGAGAAAGAGAGAGAAGAGAGAGAGAAGAGAGAGAGAAGAGAGAGAGAGAAGAGAGAGAGAAGAGAGAGATAAGAGAAGAGAGAGAGAAGAGAGAGACAAGAGAAGAGAGAGAAGAGAAGAGAGAGAAGAGAAGAGAGAGAAGAGAAGAGAGAGAAGAGAGAGAAGAGAGAGAGAAGAGAGAGAGAAGAGAGAGAGAAGAGAGAGAGAAGAGAGAGAGAAGGGAGAGAGGAGAAGAGAGAGAAGAGAGAGAGAAGAGAGAGAGAAGAGAGAGAGAAGGGAGAGAGAAGGGAGAGAGGAGAGAGAGAGGAGAGAGAGAATAGAGAGAAGAGAGAGAAGAGAAGAAAGAGTGAGAAAAGAGAGAGAAGAGAGAGAGAGAAGAGAGGGAGAGATGAGAGAGAGATGAGGGAGAGCTGAGAGAGATGAGAGAGAGAGAGACAGAAAAAAGAGAGAGAAGTGAGAACATTTCTCTTTATGTAACATTTCAGTTGTGCTGAGGAAAAAAACAAGTGTTTTTGAAGCTTTTTCTAATTGTTTTGGTCGTTAGTGCAAAACATTCAGAGTTCCTGATATAATCAATTGTGTCAGATATAGTGTGAATGAGCGCTTGAACAATTCTTATTTGTGAGCATGACTAGTCAAAATCAATTTTCTTCCCAAATTCAAGTTTAGAACGTCTTTTCTTTAAGTTAAATGCTCATATAGGTAGGGAGGACTTTTATACTTTATGATTTTAAAGAAAGCTTTGTGTAGACGCCTGGTGTTGATCATGTTGATCCAGAACAAATTTTTTAAGTTTCTGAGAAATTCTGAATCTTCTTGTGATGCCAAAAATTAATCTCATACAGGAATATCTTAGTTTCTGTATACGCCTTATGTCATTGCTCTCGAGACAATTGTGGTATGCCACACGGCAGTGATTGAAGTGAGAATTTTCTTTGCGGATATATCAATTTCAGGGATGCATAACCAATTCTGAGTTTATAGCGAGGAGTCTATGATAAGTCCCAAGTTTTCAGATTGAGACTATTGATATAGTTTACGGCTTCCGCGACATTTCCAAAGGAGAAATATGTTTGAGCGTCATCTGCGTACAGATGGTAGTTCGCAATGAAATGTATAAAACAATGGAACTAAAATGCCATCTGATTTAATTTCCTGCTAATTCGAGGATATATCACTCATGGGGACCTTTTGTCCGTGTAAGTAAGATAAGATCAGAACGCTTGCTCTATAACTAAAACCAAAGTAATGAAATATCGTGCTAGGGATCGCACATTAAAAGGTAAGTTTCGACTCCTAAGGGCTGTCGTTCGTAGGGGTACGACAGCTGGTTAACGAAAAAAATTATTTTAACAATTATTTTTCAACAACAATTCAGAGGAACAATTTTACTATTTTTGCTTTTACTATTGGTAATATATTATGTTGGTCAACGTAAAATCTAATTTGGTTTATACATTCATTTATAATGTGAGTAATTATAGATACCACAAGGTTTATACTAGTTATATTACGTGATCTTGACTACTCTAAAGCTTTCGATCGAGTCAACCATAAACTCCTTTCTGCAATTTTGGGTTACATAGGTTTCTCCTCAGATGCGCTAGCATTGCTTGAAAATTATCTACATAATCGCTCTCAAGTTGTTATCCTCAATAACATAATATCGCGCTCTCTTGATATTAGAAATGGCGTTCCTCAAGGTTCAATTTTGGGACCACTTTTGTTTGTTTTATACACTTCTCAGTTTCCTAAATCTTTACAGCACACTACCATTCATTGCTACGCCGACGATACCCAATTGTATCTAGAATTCGATGACTGTGATTTAGACAGGGCTTTAGAGGGTTGTATCTCGATAGTTCCCTAAGATACTCATCGCATGTTGAACACATTCTGAAGCGAGGTTTTATGAACCTCAAATTGATATATTCCAATAGAAAAATACTGGACAAAAGGAGTAAATTAGTACTTTGTGATGCGTTGGTGCTCTCATGCCAACTACGCCGATATTGTAGTTGGTCCTGGTTTATTGAAAATTGACAGAATGAGAATTCAAAAATCACAGAATTCAAGTATGTGACTTATAACAGGTACAAGACGACGAGAGCATGTTTCTCATCATTTGAAAGATCTTGGATGGCTGAACATGGAAGACAGACGTGTACTCCATTCTGCAACTCTTTTTCATAAGATCATAACAATGAAAACACCACCTTATCTATATAGAAAACTAACATTAAGAACCGATATACATAACCTCAACCTGAGATACAAAAATCAATTGACAGCTCCCAAACATAAAAACTTCTTTATTTCGTGGCTCATTTTCATTTACTATTTCCCGCTTATATAACCGTTTACCGACTGAAATGAAACTTCTTTCTATAAAAAAATTAAAAAAAAAAATTAAAAACTGTCTGCTTGAATTCGATCACACATATCTATCATGAAATATCTGCTGCATCATATTTTTTCCCCTTTTTCTACTTGATTTTTTTATTCTAGCATAACTTCTGAAACTTAGAAAATGTTATGAGTATATTGCTATGTATTTTTGTATTTTTTGTTGGATTCATTTATTCATATGTCGGTGGAACCATGAAAAACGGGGTATTTTTATTTTTATTTTCATGATTTTTTTTTTCTCATATATCTGATTTATTGTCGTATGATATAAGATTCCGATGATCTGTTGTAGATTGTAGGTTATTATGCATTTTCAAGTTGGATGGAAGAGCAACATCTGCCATGAGTTATCATGTGCAAATGTTGAATCCTGCTTTTTGACAGGTCTTCACTGTATAACTGTACCTTGAAAGAAACTGTCAATAGAAACTATTATTATTATTATTATTATTATTATTATTATCTATTTATTTTGTGGAAATTGATGATGAATGTAGGATAGAGAAGATGGTAATAACTTTTGTCTAATTTCCACTAGGTACGATTTTTTATTATAACAACCGGTTTCGGTTTCTTAAACCATTATCAAGTAAACTATGGTTACTGTATTCCTTTGTTTAATTTTCTAATATTCCGTTGTTGGATATGATGTTGATGAAAATAATGATCCTATTGATACATTTTCTATTTGTTGTTCACATCCAAATATAACGGTCTTCGTTTCGGCTGTTATTTTTCAGGTTTCTTTTTTATAGTATTCTGGAGGACTGCTTTTTTTAAATTTTTCAGTCTTTTCATTTCTCAGAAATTACCTTGACAGACTGTCGTAAGTCGGATATGATTCTTTGGGTAGTCACAGACGACATAATCGAAGATTAAGAACTAGTCTGCCGAATACCGAACCCCCATTGTCTGCAAATACAGTGAAATGTGCTCAGGCAAGTTTATTGCCGTCTGAAATGGAAGGCGAAAGCGATTTTAGGATGAGTTATAGGGCATTATCTACCTATCTGAAAGCGAAAAGTAGGGTATTTTTGCAGGTGTGTTGCGCGGAGGAATGTGTGAGAGGGAATTGATCGTAAATATCGGCGGTTAACATCGTCATCTGTTACTCATGGCTTCTCTTGTTTTTCCGACGTGTTCCTTAGCGACTGGGGTGGGTACAAGGTGGGTTTTCTTTGCAAGGTGTTTGGACAGTGGCGCGCACAATGTTTCGGCTATTGCAATGGGTGAAACTGGAAAAAAAATTAATCACAGCTTGCCTGATCAGACAATTCCTTAAATAGTTGAAGTTGGCGGTCGCCCAACGAAATCTTTTGATAGAATGAATTTTCACTGGAAAAATGCAAGAAATAAGTATGCCACTAACCCGCTATCAAATATATCGAGATAGATAACGAGTTATAATAATTATAATGAATACGCCTCATTGTCAGAAGAGATACCTTGTTGATAACGCTAAAAAAGTACATGAAACGTAATGCAAAGTGAAGCAACCCCAGTCTGCTCCGCAACCACTTTCACTCATCAGTTAGTAAATATCCAGGTTACACTCACATTTATACGGGCGCTTCTAAATCGAGTGACGGAGTTGCAGCAGCTTTCCTAAGTCCAAATACATCAAATGGCTTCAAACTCCCCCCACAATGCAGTTTATATAGTGGTGAGCTTTTTGCAATCCTTCAAGCAATCAAATACGCCACCGATGAAGAAATACAAGATACTTTAATTCTAACAGAATCGTTAAGGTATAAAACCCATATATTCAAGTAACCCTCTGACGAGGTCCATCAAAGAGTATGTTCACTCAATTAGGAGAAAATCCCGACGATTAGAAATCATGTGGGTCCCATCATATGTAGGAATCCCTGGCAATGAGCGAGTTGACAAGGTTGCACGTGAAACCATAAATGCACCAACTATTCAAGAGCAAGAGGAAGTACCGTACACTGATCTGAAAGAACATATGAACCACTAACCACTGGTCATCTCTGTGGACACAATCTGGAACGAAACTGAAAGAAATCAAAGATGATATCAAGTCATGGAAAAACATCCCTAATCAACGAAAACACCAAACTATAATCACTCGTTTGCGAACTGGACATACAAAATATACCCATGAACATTTGCTGAAAGGGGAAGTAGAGAAAACTTGTGATTTGTGTCAGGTGCCAATGTCAGTTAAACATTTCATGGTGGAGAGTCCTGGATTCACGACATAACGCCAGACGTACGGTATAAGTGCAGACCTAAAGACAAATCTTGGTGTGAACTGCAATTTTAAATACATACTAGGTTACCTTTCTGAAATAGGCTTAGTTAAAAGACTGTAAATTCGCAAGTACCCTATAGCCTACCTCATATGTATTCTTTAGTTTTCCTTTTCTGATACCATTCTAGTGCAAGTGTTTGTTATTGTTACGTTATCAGCCAAATTGTTATTCTATGTCACTGATATGTTGCTAATAACCCCAGTGGTGGATGCAACAATTATTTTCAAATAAAAAAAGTGAAGTATTCGTATGATACTTGGAGAACAGTAAGAAAAATACAATAGAGAAATCCAACTTACATCAAATAATACCAAAATACACAAAATACGCAAAATATATAAATTATAAAAATTCAAGACTAGTATATACAGTTAATATCATGAGTGAAAGAATCCTGCAAATTTCTAAATCAATTTTCATCAAAGTTTGCAGTTGAGATTGGGATTGAAAAGGGAGTTTCAGACTGCAACTATTAATGCGAGTACCATATTGATTGGTAGTTGAGACAAATTTTGATTTATTCATTTACTCCAATAAGTATTGATACTGCTGTAACGACTATAACCCGTAAGTTTTCTTTCACTTGCAAAATTTTCAGGGCTCGCCGGGTCTGATATTATATAAATGGTGTGTCAACAAGATTCCCGTGGTCAATTGCTCCGATGTGATTCACTATTTCGATTTCTTATATTTTTTTGCCAAACGGACCAGTTGAGACTATCTTCCAAAATAATTCTCACTTTTACAGGGTGCATCATTAAGGCGTGGCTAACCAAAGATGATCTATTTCAAATGAAATATCCAGTATAGCGATTTTTTCATGAACCCTCCTACTTCTCTAGAACACTTCAGAAGCTATAGTAATTTATCTTACTTTCTATTCTACGATATTCTATAGTCGATGCTTCACTGCATTGTCTTTCAACCTTCTATCCTAAGCGGTTTCACGGATGTTAGCTTCGGATATCATTGCCTAAAGAGGCTTCCCTATAGCATACTCATAACCCCAGAAAATTCAATTCTCAATTACATTACTTGATTATATGGATATGCGGGATTTAACTTTTTATTTGCACCTGAAAAGAAAAGCAGTAATTCTTCGAAATATGGGAAGAATGCGACAAAGATAGAATCTGAAACCCGTCTCAAACGCCATCTATCTGAACACTTCAACTCTGTTCTAATTAAGCGCTTATCGCTCTGGAATCTGCTCGTGTCACTGAGTGAGAAAACTACATTGTACTTGGAGAAATTCACCTTTTATTCCACGGAGTTTTTTTGGAATAATTTTCCCTATTATAGCCGACAGCTTTTATTCGAGAGTTTCATACCAGAAAACTTTTGTTATTAACGCATTCTACCTCAAGAAAGCCTTTAACAAAACTTTCCCAAGCCGGGGATTTAAAACAATAATCCCGAAATGAAACAATTCCAGCAAAGTGAAAAAATAAAGGTGAGATCCTCGAGAAATACATTTGGGGCGCAAAATACAAATCAAATGGAGGTAAAGAAATACGTAGCTGGAAGGGACAAAGCGACTCTGAAACTTTGTAGGAAACTTTTCTTTCATCAGCAGTAATGGTTTTCAATTCTTCAGGGCCGAAGGCATGACCCCGAAACCTAAAATGGAAAGACGGAAAGGACTGGCACAGGTGGGGAAACTCGGGGATAATCAGTTACAATTTTAGGACATAACTTTCACAATAATGTCGGAATTTCCATTAGACTGTTTCATGCCACTTTGTATGCAAATTTTTTGACATTCGTATCAAAGGGGAATAATTTCGTAAAAACTGGAAAGTGAATTAGAAATCTTATGGAAATGAATCGCTAAAAATGTTGGTCGACGAATTCTGTGATTAACGAATGATTAACTTCACAAGACTCTTGCTTGGTCGAAAACTACTAACTGTTATATTATTGTCATGAATCAAGAATTTGTATTATTTTGAGATTTTAGTAGGCTGAAAGCTTTGAAATTAGCCTCCTCAGACAAATTATGTTTATTTTTCTAAATATGCGCATGCGACTGACGTTACCCGAACGACGCAGAGCGTCATGAAAAAAAATTGTGGGATTTTACTGCTATTTTCATTTCGACTTTTAGGTTTGTTATGAAGTATTTATCATTATTTGAAAGTTGGTTTTTATCTCATCGTGCCTTTGTTTATTGTGTTCAATTTGTTCAATATTGAAATGGAAAATCGACCATATTCATTTGTACATCTGGGTGACATCCATTTTCTTTTCATGGTCAGGTTAATGGCAATGGACTTGATGCTTTGAGGTTGAACAAGCTAATATTCCAGACTGCACAGTAAAAAAAGATTTGTTGTACCAACAAGTAATTTTTGGTCAAATTATTTTTGTTATTTTAAATACTTTTTCGCAAAATTAACAAGATATATGTTTATTTGAAAAAAGCAACTTATTCAAATCAACAAAATATTTTGATTGAAGTTTTAGTAGAAATGAACAAAATTTCATTTCGCCCAACAAAACTTGTAGTTGACACAAAAAGAAAAATATCCAGATATTTTTGTTGTTGAATAATTAGAATGCACTTCGTTTATTTGACAAAAATAACAAATATTAACAAAAAAATGTATTCATTTCCATTAATATATCTTTTGTCACATAAAACCAGTTATTTTGTTCACTGAATCACTTGCATATTAGAAACAAATTCCATAATTTGTTAATGCAATAATTCCATTTTGTTGCTTTAGAGTGCTTTCTGAGGTTTTCTAGAGGTGGCGATGTGACTGTTTTCTTACGAGATGCCGCATCCGCCTCAGATAATCATTTCAAGTACCAGTGAATTGCGTGGCATGACCAAGGACGTCGACGACTATAAAAGTTGTCGGACCTACCTTGCACCGAAGAGACATACCTCGAAACTAGTATGTAAGTGGTCAAGTCGTTGATCATGTCTGGCAGGATTTAGTCCGGTCAAATTAGACCAAAAAATAAGAGTAAAGTTACCTAAATTCCCACCAAGCTGAAAATCGGTAAGATTGTTTGAAATATCATTAAAAACAAAATTTGAAAGTTCCCCATCTTTCTCCTGTAAGGAAAACATTTTATTCAAGGTCAAAGGTAAAAAAAATGAGTTTTTCGCGATTTTCAGCAAAACGGTAAGTTTTATCATAAAAATATTTCAACAAAAATTGTAGACCATAAAATTATCTACAAAAAATTAATCAATACTTTTTTTTCTACGAGCCACCGTTTTTGAGATATAACGATTCAAAAAGTTATAAAAGTTGTAATCGTCATAATATGCATGAGTACGCCACGTATATATACATCTCTATTGTTGTAATATATCAACATCAATCGGAAATGTATTCATCAAAAAGTTTATCTACTTTCGCAAAGTGTCAAAATCATGTACTATTTTTACACGCAATAACTGGCTGTGATACGACATCTGCATTTTACAGGAGGGGTAAAATAACAGTCTTCAAACTATTTGAGAAACAAAATTAAATTGAATGTGCTGAAGTTTTTAAAAATAGTAGTTCTACTCGACAAGAAATTATTACTAACGGCATTCGCTTTCTTCTTTCTATGTACGGAGCTCCTAAAAAAACTACCTGCTTAGATAAGTATAGATATGCTTGTTTCGTTAAAAACACCAAAAGTAAAAAACAAGTACAATTGGCTTGTCTTCCTCCAACCTCAGTTGCTGCTCATCAACATCTTTTTAGGGTATATTACCAAGTTCAAGTGTGGCTTGGTTATCAGCTAGACCCTACAGACTGGGGTTGGAAGTTGGTCAACAATTTATTAAAACCAGTGCACACTTTACTTCCACCTGCGCCGGAAAAACTGCTGAACTCAATTTTTTGCAACTGCAAAAAGGGATGCAGTGCTAAATGTGGTTGCAAAAAAGTCGGACTGTTCTGTTCTCCGGCATGTACACATTGTCAAGGCCGGTTGTGCTCTAATATTGAATCAGCAACAGTAGAGGATCCGTTTGATTCCAACGAGGCAACATGCGATACATCGTTATTAACGCAGTTTACATGCACTCAGGATGAAGATGAAGAAGAACAAGAACAAGAAGAACAAGAACAAGGCGAACAAGAAGATCAAGAAGAAGAACAAGAAGAAGATTTTGAAAGTTACGACTCGGATGATTAAATTTCACAACTTTTTTTAACTTGAATTGCTTTTATCTTTTCAATCTCTGCTAATATCCATTATTTTTCAATAGTTTCAAATTAAACAGAATCAAAACTGACCCGTGGAATAGGCTTACTGGGAAAACCACAAAAAAAACGCGCTAAGTACACTACCTCATAGGTGGCGAGGAAACGTGTGCATATTATGACAATTACAACTTTTACAACGTTTTGAATCGTTATATCTCAAAAACGGTGGCTCGTAGAAAAAAAAGTAATGATTAATTTTTTGTAGATAATTTTATGATCTACAATTTTTGTTTGAAATATTTTTATGATAAAACTTACCGTTTTGCTGAAAATCGCGAAAAACTATTTTTTTTTATACCTTTGACCTTGAATAAAATTTTTTCCTTACAGGGGAAAGATGGGGAACTTTCAAATTTTGTTTTTAATGATATTTTAAACAATCTTACCGATTATCAGCTTGGTGGCAATTTAGATAACTTCGAATGTCTAAATTGACCGGACTAATTATGCTATTTGATACAGTAAACATTTGCGGCTGTCTCCCGGATTCTAGGAAGAACGCTTTACTGATATCTGTCAGATTTAATTCAACCTCCGTCGTGGTATTAGCCAGGGAAGTTGTTGTTTTCTGTCAGATATCTGCATAAATTTGAGAAGAGAATAAGGGATGTTTTACCGAAACAAATATTTTTGTTCTAACAAAATACTCTTTGTTGTTGTGTGTGATTTAAATCAGACAAATTTTAAATGTATTTGACTAAAAATTAATGTACAAGCAATTTCACTGATCCGTGGTAATGTCATTTCAACAAAGAAACTGGAGTTTATTAAGCAGATATTGTATCATTACAAAAAAATATATTTCATTCTTTTAACTAATCTCTATGTCAAGGTTGACAATAGTTGTTTACATTAACAAAATATTTACTTGGGAAATAATAAAAGTAAATTGTAGTCATAACAAAATATTTCGTTGTGGATATATGACCCTCAGATTTTGTTAAATTCATGCATTTTTTGTTGATTCAAACATTTTTTTTCCGCGCTGGCAGTTCTTGCCATGGATACTGCGCATGTGTACTAGGGTTTCTGAATTTTTATCTCGTATCCTTTTTATCGACGAAGTTTAATTAATTTACCTGCGATGGAGTAGTGAATTACCAGGAACAGTTCAGGGTGAACTCATGGGCAGGAATAATAGGAGATTCTTCAATTGGTCATTTTATCTCATCGCGAATAAATGGTGACACATATTTGAACTTCCTACAGAAAGAATTGCCTACATTAGTAGAATCGGATTGGCTCAGCAGGTCCAGTTGCTTTGCCTCCACGGTCCCCAGATTGCAATCCGCTGGACTTCTTTCTATGGGGACATGCAAAGTACCTAGTTTGTGGTGCAGAACTAGTGCCTTCCATCGAGGTTCTCACTTAACGAAATATGGATGCCTTACAAACCATAAGAAACACTCCCGGAATTTTAGGACACATACGGCAGTCTATAAAAAGAAAGGAGGGTTGTATCGTTGAATGCAATGGTGTAATTAACTTATTTTTTCAAATAGGATCCATAGTTACTGATGGAAAAAATATTTTTTTAACGAGATACCCTTTATATTCCTGTATATTTCAATTTAGCTTGAAATAACTTTTCCAAAAATGTAGCACACTTGATGTTTTGCTAGAGTCATATTTGAAATACAGAGCTTTTAGGTTTTTTCATGTCTTTAAAAGACACAATTTGAACAAGCATGCTTTGGACGATGCGGCGATAAAATAGAAAGAATTCGTTCAGTAGTAGCTATCAAATGTTCATAAAGCTTTTCACAGCAGTCATTCAATATCATATTTTCAATAAAACTTATATCAATTTATACTATATTGACTACTAATAAATGAAACTCCAAGAATAATAATAATAATGATAAAGAACAAACAATGAAATATATTTCTTCAGAGATGGTGTTCAAAATATCTACCAGTTTCTCCTACACACAGGAGACACATTTTCTGAAAGTTTTTTGCCGAATTAATTAGTTCAATAGGAGCGAGAGAAGCAAAACTTTGCATCACTGCCGCTTCCAATTCTTATCTATAATTGGTCGGCAATTTAATAATAAGATCTTTAAACTTCTCCAGAGGTGAAAACCCATAGGTGTTAGTTCCAGTAACCCAGCCGGCCAACGGTTGAGTCCTTGATTGGCTATCCAATTTTATGGGCCGCGTTGGTGTGCAGGTTGAGCCCTCGCCTCATAAGGCAGAGAGCGTGAGTTCGAATCTCAGCATTGCCACCGGTCTCGTGCATGGCATCACACGTATTAAAATGTAAGGGCTACGTCTTCCCCTAGCTCGCACAAGTCTCTGACTTTTGAGGGTTGCATGTAGAGGTGCAACCAGTTGACGGATATAACAATTATTACCAAAATTTGCAGCCATAAAGTTGGTGACAATCGCAGTGTTGTGAGACGAAGACTCGTCTTGTTGAAAATATATTTTTCTCCATTAGTGGCAATTCATCAACAAGAGGTTCAATATTTTGCCTTAAAATTTCTACATACCTCCGAGATGTGAGAGTGCCATTATACATGAACTGGCCGATAATTCTACCCCTGAAAACTCCTACCCACATACTCAATCCAAATATTCCTTGACTAGTCTGCTCCACAATAGAATGAGAATTTTGTTGTGCCAAGTATAAGAATTGTAGCGGTTGGAAATGCCGGCACTGCTCACATAAGATTCGTCTGTACAAATACAATTTAACAAAAAATCACGGTCGGTTACAATTTTCCAGGAACCACTGGCAAAAATCCATGTGGTGTCCAAAATTTCTGAACTCTTCTGGTCCTGTATGGCTTGCTTTCTCAAAATTAGAATATATCAATCATCCATTGAACCTGAAGATCATCCAGATTATACCAGAAAAAAAAATACTTTAAAATTTAATATTCTCGAGAAACTTGTTTCTGTTCTTGACTCGTTAATTGATAACTCTTTAAAAATCGGTTTTAAGCAATATAGTTTTCACTGTAATTCAAATCGTTTGATTTTGACTAGAAAGAGGATGTTTCTCCTCCAGAGTTTGCCGAAAAATACACAATATCATATATCATAAGCAGACAGCAAAATCCATATATGGTTTCAGTTTGACAGATACCCTGTTCTTGCGATAATTAAATGAAATATTTCTGTGGCTTTAGTGAATATTGTCGTCTTATCAGATTTTCCAAGAATGGTCCCAGTTCTGACTCTGCTGACTGTTGCCCATTCTTCCTGATTGTTTTGATGTAAAGCCCGATTTCATAATAAATTTTAAATATTATTTTAGTTAAACAGCTCTTAGACTGTGACTTCCAAAATTGAGTTGCAATTGGCAGCTTGTCACAATGTGACAATTATTTAAACTAAATGGGCATTTGAGTTCATTATGAAATCAGACCTTAGCGTCAGATATAAAAGACATTATATATTATAATTTCAAGATAAAAAAAAATTCCAGAGAATAATGTTACAGAATTTTCTTTCGCTTTCAACACTGTCATTCTTATAGAAAGTCACGATAATACTGGGAGGCTCAGTATTCAACCGTGAGGGTGTTACAATAAACGGGTATAAAAATAATTTAAAACCCATTATAACACATGAGTTTTTCGAAGACTTCCGAGTTGTACATATAGCTGATGGCAAAAAAAATATAAAGAAGTTACCTAAAACTCGGTTGTCACAAAGAATAGATTGTTTTCGATTAAATCACGTTCGGAAAAAACTAAAACTTGAAATGTTCCTGTCTTAACAATCACGGAAACCCTTCCGAATCGTTCCCGCCAACCTTTTGATTATCTCACAGGCATCAGACACATAAACTTCGGGCCCGACCACGTCGACACCGATAACTTAGTGCAGGTTACGTCATTTACCTTCGCGGTTAGGTCCTTATCGCATTTATGCTCGAATGCGTCCCGAGCGCAAAGCCAGTTATTCCCGTGAAGAAGTTTCCTCATTGCCTGGAGCCCTCAGGTAGAAGAGGCGTGAAGAGCATGAATTAAGAGGAGGGTTTCACTTATGCCATTCCAGTTTTTATAATGTAACAATAATGATTTGGCAACTGGGGTATCGTAATTAACAAATTTGAAGTTTATTAATAAATGAAAAATACGTTTATAGCGTAACAGACACGAAAATCAAAATGGAGTTTTTTTAAAAAATGGTAACAGATGAGTGTATTAGCTGGACATCAAGAGCTACCGGGTTTGAATCCCAGTTGATCCACATTTTTTAATTTGGTACTATTTTTCATGTTCCTGCCTCATGTGAATTTAATTACGGGGGTAACCCCACTTCATTATTCAAAAATAAACATTACTATTGTTATTATTACATCTGTTGGCAAACTCTCTCCCTATTTTGACCATAATCATACGTACTTCGATGATTTAGAGATGTCATGATCATTGCAGATTATTCTATGCACATCTCGACCAAAACTGTTCAAGGTAATTATGTCGAAACCAATTAATAAACAAGTGCAGAAAGTTGCTAATTTCCTAAGAGTTTGAAAAAGTTGCTGTTGTGTGTCTCAAGGAAAACCTTCCAAGGCAGTGAGGACTTCAATAATTTTATTTGTAGTGAATGACGCGTAGTAGTAGTCGAATAATGTTTTTCGTTACTGCGTTAGCCAACGGAACAATAACCTAGTTAAATTTTATCCGGCATACTGTACTTCATTTTACGTAATTTTTTACAAGTTCATGTGAGGAGCTGACGCATAAGCTCTCCTACATTTTGCAGCTGACTACTTTGTTTCAACTCACTATGATGTCAACCATCCATAAATAATGTTCTAGCCAGTGTACTGTTACTTCGAATTTTATATTTTTCACCCCTTTCCGGGCTCCCATACCGACACCCACCTTTACTTAAACAGCTGACAGATAGTATACTGGTTAGTCGTACGATATCAACTATCATATCAAAATCAGCTGACTTACCATGAGATTTTTATTTGCAACGCTACCTTCCGAACTATTATAATTTGCACATTTTTTTTGGCTCTGTATCGGTTTTAACAGAGTACTATTGATTCTAGAATACCTCGCTATTAAACGTGAGTTGTCGTTTTATGTTGCTTTATCAGATAGTTAGTTATCAAGAATACAGCATTATTAGGGTGATAAAATAGATCGCTGTTTCCTTAATTGTAGGGTCCCAGAATTGACCATTTCGATGTACACTGTGCACTCATGGTCGGGAAGACAACTTCTGTAGTAGATGAGTCGACTTCTGTCTGATGTCAATTATCACGGACTTTCTTTTAGAATTTTGGAAAGTATAATACCTTCACCATCCATTTTTTGTTTGTATGCCAAATATCAAATTCATAGGTTTTTCCTCGGCTTGATTGGAGAATATCCTCTATTTTGTACAAACCCCACGATTCACAGAAATCATATCAAATATTTCTCTATCTATTTTAAATTACTTCAACAATGCAGATTTAGTCCCAACCTTGAGAGCGTTATTACTACTAATGCATCTCAAATTTCTCAAATGGTTTCATTATTATTATTATTATTATTAAAAATATCATTCAGCAAGAATAATTGCTCGAAAATAATCCGTTTCGTTCTCCGATGGAGTATATGGGGTATCAATAAAATCAGTTTCTACGAAAATCGTTTACATTCAGATAAAGGGTTGTAAGCCTAAACTCCCCTTTTTTAGCGTAGAATCTACCTGCGTTGAGAAAAAATGAGGTTGCCGTTTGAAAAAATAATATACCTTGCATAATTTTTTTGAAAAGTTCCCAAGATTCAGGAAGTTTCAGATCTTATTCAGGCAGATTCTTGCAACTTTTGACCTTACTCTCTTTGTTTCCAGACATTTTTTTGTGGAAAATTAAATAACTGATAAGTGGAGCCCTTAAGACATATGCTATTTGGAATAAGGGTATATTGAGATTAATACTCATTTATGTAGATTTTTAAAAGGCTATATAAAACAGGTTGTTCAAAAAAAATAATTTCAACTGAAACGATTTTCTCGAAAAACTCCCGTTTACAAATTTTCAAAAAAATACTTCCAGTAGTTTTCCATAAAAAAATACACATATCGACTCAGCTCGTCGCGGTATACCCTGTGCAATGATTATTGCCTCACTTTACATAATGATCCTCCAGTAAAATGAATCTAATTAGTTGATACCCATCAGTATCTGCATAATACTAAAAAGACTGTTATTTTGTATGTTATCTAGGAGGTCTTGAAGTAGTGAGAGGTGATTTTTAGCTCTTCTTTGAATTTCAAGAGAAAAACATTGTAATCTAGTGATAGTAACTACCTCTTTGTGCGATATGAAAAAATGATGTGGTGGGGCAACCAATACACATCATGTCTCTTTCTTTAAGGAAATAGTTGATATTCCCTAAACATTTCAGTTAATTTCTCAAGTATGCCGGAGTGTTGCTTCAAATAATTTTGTGAACAAATGTTAAAAGATGCATTAGGCACAGTGATGACGGGTTCAATTTGTTGGTAGATCTGTTATGATAACAATCAAACTTCACAATTCCAAAAGCGTAAGGTATACAGGAAAACTGGATCCTTTCTTCAGTTTAATAAATATTATCGACGTGGCTTTGAGTTTTTCATTATGGATTTCAACTCATTCGTCGAGAGTAAAGTGGTAGGTGTAAAAAATGATCATTCAGATTACACAATGACCATAATACTCATCACTTCATTACAATCTTGGATATTTTGTTGTTACGATTTTTGTTTTCTTCGAATCATTCAGTTTTCTGAGAAAACCGCTCAAAAGCAGAGTTCGTGCAAACAAGGGAGATCCGAAACCTACAATTTAAATATAAGTGGATTCCGAACCACTTTAGCTCAGTGGCAGGAGATGGGGATGGAACCCACGAGGCCTGGGTGGAAAACAAACGCTCTAACACAACGACCACTTCGCAGATATATGATTTTTATCTTTAACGCGTCTGATTTGACTGCGTGTTTCTTCATTCGTAGATCTTACTCAATATAAGAAATTCCACAAATTTAAATCAGGTGTAATTCCATGGGTTTATTCGCAATACCTGAAGATGATTGCAGGTACATAAAATTGAAACGTAAAAAACCTTAAAACAAACGAGACGACGAATCACACACAGACACCTACACATATAACTCTCAAAATAAGGTTAAACTAGTCCTAACAAAAATTTCAAACTTTGCATACCATGGAACTGATATTTTTAATGATTTTTGAGCCAAAAATGGTATGTTCGAATATCACCAGCGATAATCATCAAGGGTAATATAACGAGACCTTGATAAATAGTCGACTTTTATTGCATCTGAATTTCGACTGTATTTTATAATTATTTAACGAGACATTATTTTGGCATTTATAATCGGATGAAAACAGGAGAGCGAAGCTCGAAGGATTTCATCTCTGATTATTAATGCCAAAATAAAATCGAGTAAAATTTATAAATACAAGAAAAATTTTAACAGCAATAAAATAGTCGACAATTATTATTCAATTGAAAATTTCCTGTAGTAGTTAACTTTAACCTTTGAGCTAAGCAGAACATTTGATCACGAGCAGCTCGTTACACGTTACAGGGTGAAAACAATTTTCAAATTATGGTCTGTATTTTTAAAGTTCTCAAAATTATTTCAAAATATTATTATATCGAAAAGTCCACTTTTCCGCACTCATTTTAGTGTTGAAAGAGTCACTCTGAAAAATAAACTGTACGCTAAAATGAAACGGGATCCTACTTTAAACAAATGTCGAGAATATATAAGATACAAAAATACATTCGGTAAGCTAGTAGAAGAAGCTTAAAAAAATACTACCAAAAAGAAATATATACGAATAAGAATGATTCGAGTAAACTTTGGAAATCAATAAATAGTTTAATTAACAAAACGAAAAATCACCAAATGATAAAAGAAATACAGACTGAAGAGGGTAAAATCACGAAAAATGCAGTAGATATTGCAAACGTTTTCAATAAATTCTTTTGAAATATCGGGGTCGAATACAATCCTTGAAAAGCAAGTAAAACACCGTTTTCCAAAAATGAACTGCGCAAAATCAATTTTCCTAGAAGAAGTCTCAGATATCGAAATGATAACTAATAAACGAACTTAAAAACAAAAAATCACCCGAACTGGACAATATCAAATCTGAGTATCTAAAGGATATTGCATATGAGATTGCTAGACCATTGGCATACGTTTTCAACATGTCAATAAATAGTGGAAAATATCCTGAAGCCTTTAAAATTGCAGTGGTGACTCCTATCTATAAAAGCGGAAGAAAGATTGATACTGATAATTATCGTCCTATATCTCTTATATCAAATTTCGCAAAAATATTCGAAAAAGCACTAAAAAAAAAGAATCTTTTCATATCTGAAAAGAACGAAGGAGAATCCACCCAGGATGCAATTTTTTCTCTAATTGACAGGATTATCAGTAGCATTGATGCAAGTATTCCATCCCTGCATGGGTATATTCGTAGATCTAAAGAAGGCCTTCGATACTGTTAGTCACAGTCAGCTACTGGAAGTATTGGAGGGAATTGGATTGAGAGGAATACCATATAATTTGATGAAAGCTACCTCACCAACCGAAAACAATGTGTGAGAATAGGAAAGGAAACTAGTGAATATAGAATAGTTGAATATGGTGTTCCTCAAGGAACGGTATTGAGGCCGATTCTCTTCAATCTGTATCTAAATGATTTACTTTACCTTGAAACGAAAGGTCATATAATTAGTTTTGCCGATGACACAGCCGTAGTCTACCAATCAAAAAACTGGACGTCCCTGAAGGAAACAGCCGAAAGTGATTTTTCACATATCATGACATGGTTCGAGAGTAGACTACTGACAGTGAACTTGGGTAAAACCTACTATGTGGCCTTTACAACTTATTCCAAATACCTGCCAGACTATAGCAATCTCTCCATATCCGTAGATGGAACACCCCTAAACATACACTCTGTGTCGAATATAAAATATCTTGGACTCCAAGTAGATTCTCATCTGAAATGGGATATCCACAGTAATTTTGTTGTAAAGAAACTGCGAACTGTGCTTTACAAAATGAAATATCTTGTGAACTATTTCAATACATACCAACTACGGACCATATCTTGTTGAAAGCCACTTGATATATGGAATTGTTGCATGGGGTGGGGCATATAAATGTCACATCACAAACATAGAAATAATCCAACGATATGTGTTGAAAACCATGTATCAAAAACCCAGGCTATACTCAACAGAGAAAATTTACGAGGAAACAAAAATTCTAGATATAAGACAGTTGCACTTTCTCAGAACTATTATACAACAACATAAAAATAAATCTGAGTTAAAAATAATTGACCATGACCATAATACCAGATATAAATCCAATTCAAATTTTATTACTATAAGACCGGAAAAAACTATAATCCAAAGAATGTATTCATATGTAGGCCCGAAAAGTTATAATTTCATCCCAATGGAACTAAAACAAATAACCTTAATTCAACAGACTAGGTAAGAAGTGGATTGGTAGCCTTCACAGACTAGATATTCGTAAACTTATTGATCAGTAAAAAAAACATGAACTGTGATCTGTTGCCTATAAATATGTATATGTTCTTGTATGTTATATTCAATTGTATAAATGCTATTGAGTTGTCATTATTATGTTATAAACTCATACTTTCATCTACGAAAAACGATTATTGTACTAATTTTTCATAATTCTTTACATATTTATATTATTTCTTTTCATAGAACCCATTCACAGACTTGCTCTTCTATGGGTTTTCTTTATATTTGTTCATGACTTTTTCTTTTTATCTGAATTGTATCACTATAATTTCTGATAGATGAATAAATATTATTATTTTTATAAACTTCAGTTCGAAATTCCAGCATAGCGATAGTCCGTTCTAGCCCGATGTAGGTACAAGAGATTTTTTCTCAACTACTTAATATCGTATCGGCAGGCGACCGCATGCCTTGTTGAAAAGCAAGTGTATTTTGTGAGTTGTCTAGATGCCAATCTCGTCTGGTGCTAGCTTGGAGTGAACACCGACCACCCGAGGTGGTGCTGTAGATTTCCTGGGTTTTCCTACAGCTGAAAAGTGAATACGCCACTTAAAATTAGTAAGTCGACCCGGAGCGCCACGGCAAATAATAATAATTGCCGTCCTCTACCCGTACAGGCTATGCCTTTGGGTACACCTAACGAGTGTTTATGAAGGAGTATTATTATTATTATCATTATTAAACACCTTCGGAAAAATGCCATCAGAGAATGCAAGTTATCTGAAGCTTCCAAATCCTGGCTCATATGCGGGTCACAGTTTCCGACGTTCTGCCGCCACAATGCTTTCGCAAAAGGAATAACAAATATTAAACACCTCGGAGGTTGGAAATCTTCCAGCGTCGCAGAAGGTTATGAAGAGAGCCCACCAAGTTTCCAAAAGGGCCTATTCAATAAAATATTAAACTTCAATGACGCTGTCGCTGGCCCTACCACTTAGCAACTTTCACCAGTACAACAGCCTTCCAAAATGACCTCTTCTAGCCAAATTACTCCAATCGCCACGTTTGCAACAATTAGTGCTTGTGACAAAGCAGTGAAAAACCAAAACGTCGGAAACCCAACCTTCAAGTCCCCGACTTCATTGGATAAAAGTTTAGCATCTGCAATTAATTTACAGAATGCTACAAATTGCACTTAATATTGATAATAATACATTTTTGATATGTATTTAATAATAAATGATTTAATAATAAATGTTTCTTTGTGTTAACTTTTGGGTTTTTTCCGCACGCTAGTAGAAAAAATTTTGTACCCAACACGTGCGTAAAGTGACTTTTCCGCACGCGATTGCTGGCCGGACTCCGCTAACGGGTCGTTGGCCATCTGCAATCGTGTGCGGAAACGTACCTATCACTTTCCGCACTTGTTAGGTAAACTACTATTTCCACCCAACTAAAACCACGCTTATCATTAAAGGCTGAAACACAACGGAAGTTTTATGTTTTCAGTTTAAATTTTGATAATTCTTCTTCTATCATTGCCATTATTATTCTGATCAAGATAAACAATCTTTTTGGTAAAATTCAAGCTTCAGTTTTCAATTCTGTTTTGTATCTTGTTTTATTCGTAAAAATCATATTCAAAATCCCAAAACTTGAAACTTATCACCTAAAACTTCCATTGTGTCTACGGCTTAAGATTCCGTAAAACAAACAGCTGAACCAGATGATTAAAATCTTTCATTTCTGAAAAAGGTTAAGACATGGCTTGCATTCCCTTTATTTTATCGACTTTTTAAAAAATCCTCGTAATTTTGAAGTTTCAACTTCCAACTTGTTATTACTGATACTCCCAAAGCTAATACAATTTTAATATACTACAAGGAATTCCCCCTATTTATACCTCTTGGAAGCAGCTAGTGTATTAAGGTACAAGGTGAGCAGAGATCCAGTTGCACCGCGGGAATGATAACATAATTACCTCCGCTTCAGGACCCGCGGCTAAATCAGGAAGACTGTTATGTGTCCCAATTCTCTACCTACGAAAGCCATGCGACGAGGCTTATCACCGCCTCCGAACAATATAAATCTGGAGTCTCTGACTGTTATCTCCGCTGATAAGCATCTGGAGGTGAAAGGGTTTTGGGAAGGTGGGATTTAAGTCGTCTATCAGACTGAAATGAGAACTTACTGAACCGAAGTTAGATAACGATATAAGTACTTAGTTATAAATCACTGTCAATAGTGCAGTTGATATTAATTTTTGTTTCGTAAATGTATCGGAAAATGTAAACATCGGGTTCCAAAAAGTGTACAAGTGGAAAACTCTTTTAAATCTATACTGGTATTTAATTTTATCTATTAGATTCAAATACGAGGTGTTGAAATTTTCAATATCCGACATTTTGTTAACACACTTCTCGCCATGCTTTGTTATTTCCATCATTTTATCCTTTTCTAAATCAACTGTTGTCCAATGATACTGACTTATTCGAAATCGAAAGTATGGAGGGATGACTTACAATGTTCCATAAGACTTATTGAATTTTTCATTGTTTTAAGTGGGTTGTGTATATTTTTTTCAGTCCTTTCTGTATGCCCTATGTACACCTTGTCACCTTGTCATGCTCAGCACATGGTAGTTTATAAATAACGTTAGATGGAATAGTGGTGTGTGGTATTCCATTGAGAGTATTCATTGAACTGTTTCAGTTCGTCACAAACAACAGCTACTTCAATTTCAATGAAGTCTTCCATAAACAGATATTTGTCCTTGGAATAGATAATTACTTATCTCCCATTTTTTCTGATATCGTTTTGTCTGACTTACAGAATAAAAGTCAATGTGCTTATCCTATAATTTCATGCATGAAAAAAGAGAACGTAGACAAGATACTATCAACATTCAACAGCTATCATCCCAGAATTCAATTCTCCATATAAATTGACAAAGATGATAGGATTGCTTTTTTGGATGTTTTGCTGATATAATCAAACAATAGACTTATAACGTATTGGTATCACAAACATATTAAGAAAGATTCATTAACGACCATTCTGTTCGCCCAATGACACAAAAAATAAATATCATTAACAATCTCAAACATACAGCGACACACTTGGCATATGAGCATTTTTAAAACAAAAACCTCAAACTCATCGAAACAATGTTATTGAAGGGTCAATTATTAATTCTGTGGCTTGGAACAAAAACAACTAATGTCAAAAGTTGGTTGTTCTTCCGCAGAATTATTCCCAGACTAACATCTGATATTCGGCTCTCTGTTTCAAGAATAAGGTGTTAAGGAATTACTGAGGGCATTAGGATCTATTGCATTAAAGCATTTATTCTAAACTCCAATTTGTGACAATTTATTTATTAATTGTTATATATACCAGGAAAAAAAGGGAAAACATTTTCATTGACTGTGAAAAACAGCTATGTTATTAGTAAACAGATATTCGGTGATTCTTATTGATGCGTAAAACCATTATATTATTGTATTCAGTATTAAATTTATTTCGCAGTTTTTTCCATCCCTTGAGAATTTTACTCAAATGGAGTTAGCAGGTTTACACTCTAAGCCGACGATTGGTTGTAACCAATAAAATAAAAATCGTAAAAATGTACATTGGTTGTTTTTTTTCCAAGCCACAGAATTGATTCTTCTTCATAAAACAAATTCTTTTATTGGAATAATAATTGATAGTATAATTTGCACAATTACTTCCAACATAAATTCCATGTTTCTGCTGATCAGAAACCTTAGATATTTCTTGAAGATTTGATTCAACAATTTTATCAGATATTTTCATTTGTTTGGAAGAAGAGGGACAATTCAATATTTTGTTATTCAAACTATCTTCTATATATGCTTCTGCTACGGAGGCAGATTTCCAGCCACCGTGACGTTTTATGGATGTAATGTTGCCCCTTGCATTGGCCAGAAGAGTAACAGAGCTTCTCCTAAAGCAGTGACCTGTGTAGCTCTTATACACGTCTTTTCCAAGCCATTTTGCTGGGCAAGCTGGAGATTTCCCTTATTTTATTTATCCCCACATGTTGGTAATACATTTTCCTCTCGAAGACCTCAAAATAATCTGTTATTTTTTGTATGAGGCGACCGTAGTGCTTGCTCTATACTTGCGGTTTATCTCAATATAATCAGAATTTCTAACGTTCTTGCGAAATAGGTCTTCGTATCAGGTATTTTAACAATCAATATAGATCCAGCATCTTCAATGGCATCAATAGTTATATGTAATGATTCTTCACGGCGACAAGCACCGCTGATATCCAAAATTGGGACAACCTACAAATGAAAAATATTGAAATTACTACAAATCTTACAAAATTATGATTATATCTATACTTTATGAAGTAAATTTGTTTCCATATCAGATCTTGTATAAATTTATTGAAATCCCTTCATAAAACTTCAGATTTCTTTCCTCGGTATTCCACGCTCTTGTTCTTCATGAGCGGGACCAATTTTGAAAACTTCCTTATATCAATATTTTCCTTAACACTCAATGTACTTTTCAACATTGAATAGACACTCCATAACGTAGGAGGTTTTATAATTTTTGATTTTTCCCCAAAATAGTATAAGAGCACATTTTCAGGAATCTTTTTTAAATGTTCCTTGTCGCAACATTTACAAAATTGGTCATATGTTTTCTCATATACTATTTGGATTTGGCTGTTCACCACCACTCTCATAATCAACATCCATCTTATTGAAAATAACTTTAAATTGAAGCAACTACGAGCAAACGCAGTCAAACAGTCAAACACGCGGCATGCCAACAAACCGTTTCTATTGTAACTGTACAGAAAAGCCACTGGATGCCGTGAAATTGTATTGGAAGTATTGATAACAATATGGATGATAACATGTATGAAAAAGAGAAGTATTATTTAGTTATTTTGGACAAATTTTTTCAGACGGGTAAAATTTTTGAATACCATTTTAGTGGAAACATTGAATGATATTTTCAAGATAACAGTAGTTTAAAAGCGATAAATTATCGGGACAAAAAACATCGTCAAGATATATCGGACGTATTTATTTTTAAGATATTTCAGACGATTTAAATTCACATTTACAGTTGTTCAAAGAATATTGCATTTCGTGTATAAAATTCTTATTTTCATTGCACATTTGAGAAAAATTATCACTCACTTGTGTTATTGAAAAAACACTCATTTTACGCACATAATTCAAAAGTACTATTTTTACGAGACTGAAAACAAACATGCCAAAAGATCTGAAATGTAACGTTATTTATAAAATACCATATACTCAGTGTGACAAGGTGTAGGGCATACAGGTAGATACTTAAAACAAAGGACGACTGAACATAATAGGGACTGTAAAAATGTACACAACAAGCCTTGTGGAACATTGTAAGTCATCCCTCCATACTTTCGATTCCGAATCAGTGGGTATCATTGGACAACAAACGATTTAAAAAAAGACTTGTTGGATGTTTGAAATAACAAAACATGTCGAGTTAGTGTGTTAGCAAAAGGTCGCATATTGAAAATGTCAACAACTCGTATTTGAATCTTATAGAAAAAATCAAATTAAAAAATATACGAATCATTTCTTCCATTAGCCCTTTTTTATATCTTAAATAATCGATTCACCAATAGTTTAGTCTGTTCATCTTTATGTGTCTGTGTGTACGTATTTTGTTCCCTAGTATTTATATTTCATGTCGATTTTATTCACTTTCAATTCTTTTCATCTCGGAGAACCACCTTGTTTTTTTGTATAATGTTTAAGGTGTTTTTACAATTTTGAATTTTTTTATTTTTTACGATTGTAATCCCACATAATTTATTTTATTTTTACCTCCAATTAAAAATTCCATTTTGAATAAGAGTCCTGAAGATGAAACAATATTGTTTCGAAACGTCGACAACTTAAAATTTCCAACCAACTCAACAATTTTTTTTAGTTTCTGCATGATTTTTTAAAATTAAATTTTATGTTTGATTCAGTTGAATACATGTAAGGTACTGTGATAACTGAAATACGGTATTTTTCGTCAAAATTCAGTTAAGCCTGAATATACTTGTCAGATACTTATACCACATTTCAAGTACTGCTTTTCTACTTGTAATTTTTCTCTGCCTGACATTTATTGATAAATTTTTTGTTATCGAGAAATCGACCACTTCGACGCATCTGACAGGAAATTCAGAAAATACTCTTGGCCATAAAATTTGCTGGCTATTAATAAATTTTTCCTTGTTTTTTTTTTCGTCATGATCGAGGGGCGAACACGCCCCATGTTTTTATCAGAGAATATTATTTTCGAGTTTTAGTGTCAAGTTGTCAGGCTATCCAATTTGAAAAAATAAACGATATTTATACCTTTTTATGTCATTAAAACGGCATATTTTGGAAAATTAAGATAAAAAACGCCCCCAAAACCAAAAAGTCACAGAGGAATACGGTTTCAGACTAGATTCGATGAAGACAGACAGAAGGTTTGGAGATGGTATGAAACCTTTGGTATCAAAAATTTTGCTCCTCCAAAACTGAAAAGAGTATTTCCCGGAGATAGAGACTGACTTAATATCACTTAGGGATTAAATGTTTGTTGATGGGTCGTCAAATTACGTTTAGTTCCACCCTATGCCTCTGAGCTAGAGTGGTTCGGAATCTACCTAGATGAAGATAGTTTTTTTCGATTCTTTCACACAACAAACTTGACTCCCAAAAATGAAAAAAGTTACCTTAGCCCCTTGGTAAGTATATAAGATCGTGGACCGTGGTGGCTGTGATGGTAGAACATTCATAAGAATTTGGATTCAAATTCCAGAACGGTCACCCGTCCCGGATCTTTTCCTTGCTAGGAGTTGCTCTTAGGAGCTTTTGACAAGCTGGACAAAAAAAAAAAGATAGAACACATTTCCAAAATAAACTTCAGATTGATCGATACACTTATTTATCCTATAAAGGCCAACTATTCGGTTCCTTTGTTTCTGGGAAACTGCGTCTAGTCTACAAAGCTATTTTTAAGGCTATTATATACTTGTTTTCGAAAATAAATAACTAGGTGAGTGAGACAACCTGAAATTAAATGGGTGTAAATTTCAAAAGGAATGTATAACGATCCGTATATCAAAACTAATGAGGCAGTAGCAGAATTTATTTTCACGGTACAGCCTACCACCCAGGAACAAACGCTATATCAAAAGGAAATTTCGTGGAGACAGGTCGGTGTATCTGAGGACAAAAAAATTGAGGATCCGGAAATTAACGTCCTCGTAGGATTCAACAGAAAAAACTAATCGGAATTGTTGATTGCATATCATTTTGAAATAATGAAAATGTCTCATTCTTCAACTGATACACGTTTTGCATGGGACATAATATGGTACCGATACTAAGTTTGCCATTGATGGCTCCAAAAAATTTATCAGTTATGGATAATACAAACCAGTTAGGCTGGTTGTTCTGGTGGCACCGAAAATCACATAAAAAACTCAGTTCATATAATAAATATTCAATAATATGTCTGAAATATCAATACAATAAAATATATTTTTGGTTTCCCAAAAAATCGCATTTTACCTCATACATTCGTCAGTGAGCTATTTTTTTCATTCAGAATTATTGAGAAAAATGTATTGTGAAAAATAAAAACCAATTTCTATAAACACTTTTGTGTATTTTCTGCAGGTGGTCTTATATGTTTGTGAATACACCTTTTCCAGTTGAATTTCAGAAAGTGTTAGTTGAATTTCAGAAAAGTCAATTCGATTTCAGAAAGCATCATGTGTATTTCAGAATAATCAATTTGATTTCAGAATCCATCATTATAATTTCAGGATAGTCCGTATTTCAATATCTGTCACTTCTTACGAAATTCTAATAATTTTTTCTGAAGTAATTCTTACTCTTTCTGAAACAAAATAAATTACAAATATAACTATTTAATCATCTTCATACCTGGAACTTTTTGACAAGACTATTATATCAAATATAGCTATAGAAACGACAAAGTAGCACCAGCCAACTCCTTCGGTATTCACCAGATCGATCCATACACATTGAACTTTCTGATTTCTGTATTACAAATCATGCCTTTTCAAATTTTTCTCACCTTCTCTGAAATACAAATGACACTTTCCGACGTACATATGATACTTTCTCAAATACAATTGACTATTCTGAAATTCGAATGGTGGTTTCTGAAATGAAATAAATCAATTATTCTGAAATACTATTGACCAACCCACTTTATTGAAATATAATTGACACTTTACGAAAATCAACTCGTTAATCTGACATACAATTGATACTTCCTGAAATATAGGTGGCTATTCTGAAGTTCAAATGATGCTTTCTGAAATACTACTGGAAGGTTTAGTTTCGGTTATCGGTTATCTTCATAACTCAATTTTATTCTATATATATATGTTTTTATACATATTGCCGTATTAAGCGAATAACAAGATATAAATTCTCATGCACTGAATTACACAAGGAAAATCTCAACGTGAAGATTTTCGAGTAATTTAATGATAGATGACTCTGCATTCGGGAAATACCTGTGCAAAGCAGTTGGACAGGTGTCTACACATGTTCTCACATGTCTGTTTGGTAATTCAGTAAAGTCCGCTGCGGTAAGAAATACATCTACCCTAATCTCAAAAAATTCCAAGCTAGCATTGTAGAGCAGTAATACACAAACAGATAATCAGGCCATCAATGACATACCGAAGTTATGCAGCCTCCCCAAAACTGTTGATACTGAAACGGATGCAGAACGAAGTACTCCATATTATCGTCACCAATATTGACTGATACATTCGGCTAAAGACGTTACATGAGCTAGCCAGTGTTGAAAGAATAGAACAGCACGTACAACAGCACCATAAAATTTTCTGTGATCACTTTATACTGGAAAGTGCGTTGTCCAAATATATCACCAAAATTAGAGCTTCGACCATCGAAAGCTTTAAGATCTCTGGACGGACGATCGATTTTAGGGATTTCTTATCCCATTTGGAGGCACACTTCTCGTGTTTTGTTGATTTTCGATAACAACTGTAACCAGATATTGGCTTTGATAACCGCTGGCCGACACGAGCTTCCTAGTTAAGGTTATTTTGTCCACTCCCGTAATTGAAAAAAGTCACGTGGGGTTTTCTTCACTACTTCTTGGAGAATTGTAGTTTCTGGGTGATAATCAAGATCCTAGCGCTGATAAAATTGATAGCTTGACTACATACTTCAATGCTTTAATTTTTTGAAGAAACATTTTCAATATCTATTGTAATATTTTTCTGGGTCATTATTTTATTGTCGTCTAAGCCTTTATGGGTCAGTATTAACACAACGTGACCCAGGGCTTTGACATTTTGTTGGTCCCTCCTGTCTTGAGTGCTCTGGCTCATGTTGTTATCTAAATTGGTGATACTTGGTCTCTCCACCAAGGAAATAGTAGACAGCAAATTTTTGCAAAATAATATCCAGTTCCGGGTTTAGCAATGTTTACGAAGCATCGAGTGGTAGCTCCAAACTATTGCATACATTTTCGAACTTATTCGATTGGTATCTTCGAATAAATTAGAATTAGAATGATTTTGTATACGAATTTCAGATCATCAACTTTATATTTATTTATGGCCTTCGGCGTGTAATGGCCCTCGGCTAACGCCTTCGGGCCATTATCCACGCCTACTTTACGCCTTTGATACATAAATAACTATTATATTTCTATTTTACTCGAATTCAATCCAAGAAGAAATTTATAAGTGTAACCTTCAACCTTTTCGAGTTGTGCAAATAACGAGCTAGCAAATATTTATACTACAAGTTTGACTTTCTCATTACCCTCATTAATGATCTGAATGATCTGTTTCAGGAAGCATTTGCTCAAGGTTGTTCATACAATCTCATGTTTTTTCATGAAACAATGTCTGAGACGTTTCTTCTGTACTATTTTCATTGCAAAGATTGTACAATCCAGGTCGGTAAGAAGTCTGCCGTTGAAACTTCTGCTAGCACTTGGCCAGGTTCGAATCCTGGGTATGAGGACATTTTTTTTCAATTCCATCGTAAACGATAGGCGACCACATGCCTTGTTTGAAAAAGCAAGTGTGATGTGAGTTGTCTAGATGCCAATCCCGACCTCTGGTGCTTGCTTGGAGTGTGCATCGACCATCCGGGGTGGTGCTGTAGATTTTGTGGGTTTTTCTACAGCTTGAAAGTGAATATGCACCAAAAATAAGCGAGTCGCTCCCGAGCGCCACGGCAAATAATAATAATAGCCGTCCTCTATACCCGCACAGGCTATGCATTTGGATACAATCTATGAGTTTTTATGAGGGAGCATTATTATTATAATATGATTTTGTTTTTTTTTTTTTCATTTTGTCCAGAAGTAACAATCTACCTACCGAATTTCTACTTTCTGCAGTAATCTTTCCAAAACGATTTATTTAAATGAAATAGATTACCATACATGTTTTTGCGTCCATTACTTTGAAGTCTTGTTTTTGGATAATTAAAATTGTTGGTCGTCACACGAATTTGATTCTGAAATTTTGTTAGGTACTTAACATTGCAATAACTTTTTCACACCGTAAAAATGAACTATATGCAAAAGTTTATATACTTATGCGTGTAGACTTTTTGAAAAATGTATAATTACGTTGTCAGTTTGACACAGGTTATGTTATATACAATGTGTCCTAGAATAAAGGGGACAACCGAAAACTTATGTTATGACAGGTTTTGATGAGTTTTGATTAGTTTTGATTTAGTTTTGATTAGTTTTGATTTACTTCCTAAAATGGTTCTGCCATAATAATAGAATAGAACCGGTTTAATGAATTTTGCATTGTTTTTAGTCTGTTTCTTGCTACCCATAAATGAAAGACATACCGAACACACAACGTATTATTAAGAATAGTAACTATTGTTGGATTGATGTTTGAATCATCAGTACATTACAAATACGTATCCATATACGTAGGGGATATAGCTCAGTGGTAGAGCATTCGACTGCAGATCGAGAGGTCCCCGGTTCAAACCCGGGTGTCCCCTATTTTTTTGTCAGTTCGATCTTTTATTTTCTTTTTAGAAAATAAATGCGAGCTGACTATACATAATATTTCCACGAGATGTATCTTCCAACATTGAATGATGAGGAAACATGTTCGGAAGGAAAAAAAATCTTCTAACCGTTGAAATGCGACAAAAGCAATTTGATTTGTTTTTTCAAGCCGGGCCATCAGTTGGTGAAAAAGGGGTTTGGTATAATGCTTCTTACAGCATTTCCCAATAATTTGAAAACCCCAATTGTAATTCTAGTATCAAAGATAACCAGAACTACGAGTATTGAGGGTTATTATTATACACATTACCAAGATTGGAAAAAAAATTTGAATTTTCAATTCATAAACTATTCACAACATATCTCGATAATCCAAAAATGCTAAATCAAAACATACTTTCGAAGCGGGTTTTCATGTGAAACAGCATTTCGAAAGGAAATAGTGAATGTCTTGAAATATGCTATGGACGGAAGGAAATATGTAGAAAAACTTAATTATTACTTTGGAGTAAATGCATCCGCATATAAATAGTTCATAATATAGGGTATCAACTAAAATCACTGATGAAATATCGCAAAGAGAACTGTTGTAACTTGAGTACCACAAGGTAGCGTATTGGGTGCTATGCTTTTCATTTGTTTTATTAATGATATATTAGATGTGCACATCTATTTGCAAATAATATTGTAATCTATATTATGGGTGAGAATATTAATGACATTAAACCAGCATCTTGTAAAAATTTGGGAATGGTTTGAGAGCAAGATCGTGGTTAACGTAAATTAATCTGAGTACATGATAATTAACAATAGATGAAAAATTAAAGAAGAAATTTAGTTGCAACATTCAATTTGACGAAAGAGATTTTGAACGAGTCAGCCGTATTAAATATTTAAATATAGGTATTCGTTGATGAAAAATTCACTTCTAGCTGATTATTTATGAAAGAAAATATGAAAAAAAAATAGAATAGATAATTATTTTATTTCGAATAGTTACTTTTTTATGTGTACTCAATGAATCAATTTAGCGACGCCTCATTGCTTGTGTCTCCAAATATCAGATTTTGAATTCATGCAGTTTTCGAAATATGACAACATGGCTTTTTCGTTCAAAATTCTGGGAACGTTCCAATATTTTCAATACGGTTCAAGCAAAAAGCGTGAAATTTTATACAAGATGGTTTTTGATGATGCCCGATTCAACGGCGATATCGGCAATGTTTCGAAATCAACAGGTTTTCAGATATTGAGGATATCTCAATTTTTTTATATGGAACACCCTATTTGTTTTCAATGCAATCAATTCAGCGACGCCTCATTACTATGTCTCCAAATATCAGATTTTAAATTAATGAAATTTGAGCAACCTGCAAATTTAGAAATCTTGAAAAATTAAATATGTCTGGCAGCTCTTTTAATCACGCTTCAAAGGCTAACTAATACCTTGAGGGAATTTCAAGACCGCTTGGGCTATTGTTTAGCAAATGATGGCAAACATTTTGAGAACTTGGTCAGATAGTTTTCAGTTTCTATTATTTGATTCAAAACTCTTTTGGAAAATAATTCAATTATTAAAAGTTGTTTTAACAAGAACCATTTTGTATGAAATTTCATTATATTTTCTCGGGCCCTTTTGAAAATATTGGACCGTTTGCAGACATTTTAACGAACCATGTTCTCATATTTCAAAAATCACATCAATTCACAATCTGGTATTTGGAGACATGAGTAACGACGGGGCGCTGAATTGATTGCAATGAAAATAAATAGGATTTGGCAACATTGCCAATATCACCATTGAATCGGGCATCATCAAAAACCATCATATATGAAATTTCATGAGTTTTTCTTGAACCGTATTGAAAATATTGGACCGTTTCCAGACTTTTGAACGAAAAAGCCATGTTGTCATATTTCGAAAACTGCTTAATTCAAAATCTGATATTTGGAGACATAAGTAATGAGGCGTCACTGAATTGATTGCAATGAAAAAATTGAATTACCTTCAATGTCTGGAAAACTGTTGATTTGGCAATATTGCCAATATCACTTTTGAATCGGGCATCATCAAAAACCGCTCTGTCGAATTCGTAAATTTTCTCTTGTCCGTTTCTGAAATATGAGACCGTTCCGTTACTTTTGAAAGGCACTGTATATTTTCTATCTTAATCTACTTAATTCTAGCAATTCTAAACGAACAAATCAATAAATTATAACTTAGTGGTAAGGCGCAGCTAGTGATGTGAAACAGTTTCTGTTCTGGTAGAAATTATATTGTAACGATTTCGAGACCGGCCTCGAGACCGGCCCTGATTATCCAATTACACTCCACACTCGATATGTAAACAAGTTCTCTTCTGACAAACACATGACTCATCCGTGGAAGAGACGCGAACGTTCTAACCGAAGATTCTAGGAACCTCTAAGAAGTTGCCGAACAGACTGGAAAGATCGAAAACTGTAAATGCTACTATATATAGCCGCTGTATAGCAGATGGCGGGACAGTCAGAGTTCAGAGTTAGTTATAGTTCCAGAGTTCGCAGATAGAGACTGACACCGTAGAAATAAAATAGTGAAGTAAATGTTTTAGTAAATAATTGTTTCAAGTAGTGTTTTAAATAAATAAGAACAATTAGTTAGTACAGTTTTACTACAATTTGTTGTCAGAAGTCGGATCTTTAAAATAAATAAGTGTTCGTCGAGTTGAAAAATTGATAAACATTTATCGCCCCTAATAAGACAGTTAGTGACCCGTTGAACATTTGAGTGTTTGCAAAGTGGACAGTTTTGCGCGTCGCGGGACAATAAACTGAAAACTTTTTATGTAAAATAAATAATAGACTGATATTTCGGTTAAAAACAATTAAAGTCAAAATGTTTCCGAGGAGAGTTCACCTGGTTGACCTTAAAGTTAGTGAATTAAAGCAAGAGTTAGAGGAGCGTAAGCTAGAAACAACTGGAAAGAAGGCCGTACTCCAGAAAAGACTTTCGGATGGACTGATTGAAGAAGGAGAAGATCTCGAAACATTTTTGTTCGAAGTTTCTGGAGTCGATGAGTGCTAAAGTGAACAAACTCGAGTAAACCACGAATAGTTTGAAGGAGGAAGTTCAACAAAATTCGGTGAGTCTGGAAGATAAATTTCTTCAAAATTCAAAGGGTCTGGAGGAAAAGCTTCTAGAAAATTCTGTCAGCCTGAAAGAGGAACTTCTAGAAAATTCGAATTGTCTAAAAGAGGAACTTCAAAAAAATGTGAAGAGCCTGGAAGAAAATTCGAAAAATCTAGAAGAAAAGCTTGAAGAAAATTCGAAAATTTTAGAAGTGAAGCTTCAAGAAAATTCGCAAAATCTAGAGATGAAGCTTCTAGAAATCTAAAGGCTTAAAAAAAGAATTTTGTGGTGTGGCGAATCGCTTAGAATAAAGAATGGGAACTGTTGAAACAGAGATGGAGAAAATCAAAGATGAAATGGAAGAAGAAATGAAAAAATTAAGGAAACGCTCCACGATGAGATAAAAGGCGGAATCGAGACAGAAATCGGCAGAATAAAGGAAACAATCGGTAAGCTGAAAAAGCAAATGGATTCTGCTCACACCTCTGAAACTTACACCAAAAACTCAATGCTGGACACGAGTATGAACTTGGAGGAAGTTCAGGAGGACATAAAAAATTTCAAGGTCAGTGCTGAACCTGGAAAGCTCTCATTAAAACCGCCTCAGTTTGACGGAAATACTCCATGGGCAAACTACCGACGACAATTCGAAGCTGCTGCGAAGGCAAGCGGATGGAATGCTGGGGAAAGAGCTTTAGCATTGACACTGGCATTGCGTGGCGAAGCAACAAACATTTTACAGACCCTCACCGCCCAACAACAGGAGGACTATGAACAGCTAGTAAAACATCTGGATCTTCGCTATGGTCAAGCCCACCTTGAACACGTATGTCACTCGCAGCTGAAAAACCGATGCCAAAAATCAAGCGAATCATTACAAGAATTCGAAGCAGACATTGCACGCTTGGTTCGCCTTGCATATCCAGCTACACCGGAAAATGTAATGGAACGACTAGCGGTTCAGGCATTTTTGGATGGGCTTCGCGACCAAGAAATCCGACAACCATTAACATTAGCTCGTCCTTTACATCTTGTAGACACCTTGGCGCGGGCTTTGGAATTTGAGGTTGCAAAACAATCCTGCAAAAGCCAGAGTAGAGTCAGGATGATTGAGGAAGACCCGCAGGAGCCGACTAACATGGAAGCTGTGATGCGAAAAGTGATGAAGGAAGTTATGCCTGAGAAAAGATCGATAAGATGCTGAAATTGCGGAAAAGTTGAGCATGTGCGTAGCAAATGCCCAACATTCAAAGAATCGACACAGGAAAACTAAAGAAGGTCGATGATTAGGGGCAGTCGTCGGCCTGTATCCAGCAAGCCCCGATTAACAACAACGCATATGTCGCTGTCCTTCAACGACAGAACAAAGGTGTATTCGTGGACGGTCTCATTAACAACGAGCCTCGCACCATGCTGCTAGATACAGGTGCGACAAGAACAATTCTCGGACCTACTTTTGCCAAAACCGTCAAGAATTGAACCGTCAAACTGGAAATTACGCACAGTAACAGGGGATTCAGCCACTGTATATGGCGAGTTAACGATCGACTTGATTTAAGGCAGCACGAAACTAAGACACCGAGCACTGATCGCGGACATCGAGGACGATGCAATCATTGGAATGGACATAATGAATCCCAGAGGGTTCGAACTGAACTTCAAAGTCGGCGTTCTACGTGTCAACGGAGAAGAGCTGGTACTTCACGGGAGAAGCGAAGAAATGATCCGGGTTGTGCTGGCTGAAGACATGAGCATTCCAGAGAGAGCTGAAACCATTCTGGAGGCTCGTATGGTTGGCGGAGTGAGCAACGGGAGCGTGGTGATGTTCGAGCCCGAGCTCCGTGATGAAAAAATCGGACGAGGAATTGCCCTTGGGAAGACCTTACTGCGCGTCGATAAACTTATACCAGCAAGGGTCATGAACGTCAGTTACCATTCAGTGACGTTGAAGAAAGGAACAACTTTGGGCCACTGCTCGCCAATTTCATCTGTGGTCAGGAATGTACGCGGTACCATTAACCAAGCCAACAATCTACCCGCAGAATTAGAAAAGCTAGTTACCATATCATCGAGAGGCATAAAACCGGCACAGCAGCCCAGATTAAAAGATTTAGTGAGGATATACCAAGACGTCTTTGACACCGGACAGGGAAAAGGGGGTAGAACGAAGGTAGTCCAGCACAGAATTGATACTGGAGATGTCCGACCAATCCGTCAATCAGCGAGGAGACTCCCTCTTGCCAAGAAGGAAGAGGCAGACAAAATAGTCAGCGATATGGGAAAAGAAGGAGTAATTGAACCATCTGACAGCCCCTGGTCATCTCCAGTTGTACTAGTAAAAAAAAAGACGGATCGACAAGATTCTGCGTAGACTACCGACAACTGAATAACGTGACAAAGAAAGACAGCTACCCACTACCTAGAATAGATGACACCTTGGACACGCTCGCCGGCTCTACAATCTTCTCCACCCTAGACCTGAAGAGCGGATATTGGCAGGTAGAACTGGCTCCAAAAGATCGAGAGAAGACAGCTTTCACCATCGGCTCAGGGCTGTGGCAATTTACCGTTATGCCATTCGGACTTTGTAACGCTCCAGCCACTTTTGAGAGGTTAATGGAGACTGTGTTGAAGGGACTCTCCTGGAAGACTTGCTTGGTATACCTTGATGACATAATCGTAGTTGGTAGAACATTCGAAGACCACGTGAAAAATCTGGAGTAGGTATTTCTGCGTCTGAGGAACTCTGGATTGAAATTGGGCCCTAAAAAATGTCACCTATTTCAGAAAGAAGTCCACTATCTTGGCCACATTGTATATGGGGAAGGGGTAGCAGTAGATGTCCAGAAAATTAAAGGTGTTGGAGACTGGCCCATCCCCAAAGGTATCCATCAGCTTCGGAGTTTTCTTGGCCTATGTAGCTACTATCGTCGGTACGTGCTAGGGTTTTCTAACATCGCCAAACCATTGACCAGGCTCACGGAAGGACAGACAAAGTTCCAGTGGTCCGAGGAATGCCAAGATTCGTTCAGGAAGCTGAAGGGGGCATTAATCAACGCTCCAGTTCTAAGTTATTCTCTTCCGAACGGAAAATTTATTCTGGACACGGACGCCAGCAACTTGGGACTTGGATGGGACTTGGAGCTGTCCTGTCTCAGATCCAGGATGGACAGGAAAAAGTCATCGGGTACTTCAGCAAGACCCTCAGTGAACCGGAGCGAAATTACTGTGGCACCCGACGGAAGCTGCTGGCTGTGGTCAAAGGAGTAGAGCACTTTTACAAGTATGTGTATGGAAGGAGATTCCTGCTGAGAACTGACGACGCCGCCCTCAAGTGGCTTCTACAGTTCAAAAATCCTGAGGGTCAGGTGGCACGTTGGATTGAGAGACTCCAAGAATTCGACTTCGACATTGAACATCGAGTAGGGACCAGCCATAGGAATGCAGATGCCTTATCGTGAAGGCCATGTCCAGATGACTGCTCACATTGCCGACGAGCAGAGGAGAAAGAGGCGACAGTTTGTAGAACAACGGCGGTAGATGATAACTGGAATGACAGCAAGCTCCAGAAAGACCAAGAGAAAGATCCAGATCTTGGCTTAGTTATCGGCTGGAAGAGGAGTAACCGAAGGAAGTAGCAGGATATTCGCTAGCCATCAAGTCCTACTGGGCTCAATGGAACTCCCTTACCCTGGACAACGGAGTTCTGAAGCGTGTGTTGGAGTCCGAGGATGGTGGAGAAGAAAGACGTCAGACAGTTGTACCCAGAAGCAGAAGACCGGAAGTGCTTCGAGAAATTCATGATGGGTTCGCCGGAGGACATCTGGGAGTGACGACGACTCTCCAGAAATTGAGGCAGCGGTTTTACTGGGCCAATTGTCAGGCAGACGTTCAAGACTGGTGCAGAAAGTGCGCTGTATGCGCCGCAAGTAATGAACCTCGAACGCGACCTAAGGCACTAATGCGTCAGTACAACGTGCCACCGTCATACAATTATATTAATCTAGTAGGCAAGATCACCACTTACGCTTTTGACAAGTGTCCAAAAGCTCACTCATAGTGACAGGGTAGGCTCGCGGCTAAGCTCCAGTGAAGAGGGGAGTGGTTTGAATAAAACAAAATGTCATGTGATATTAAAATGCAGGCGCCAGTCATATGAATGCTGAGCCCCCTGTACAGATAATTTTACCAATTCCTATATAACACGAATAGTAATAATTTAGGCAAATGCCACACACTCAAATGATAATCAGCTTATGATTGGAGTCCTATATTATATAAGGTGACAAGGGTTTTACGATCACATAAAAGTCAAAGTAGCTGAAGGCTTATTAGAAAGTATCAGAGACACTATCAAGGTGAATTATAACAAACAAAATATATAACATGAACTATAGAATAGGCCAAGGGTCAAAATATCTAAGTGTAGTTACCCACAGTTATATTACTTAACACCAGAATATACCCCTTTAGGGTAAGATATTAAATAAAAGCCGCTTGAGTTAGGTGCACCTTACCTGTAGCGTTTACATAAATTCAGAGTTATAATTAAAAAGGTATATATATATATATATATATATATATATATATATATATATATATATATATATATATATATATATATATATATATATATATATATATATATATATATATATATATATATATATATATATATATATATATATATATATATATATGTGTGTGTGTGTGTGTTCAGATAGGTTTCCGCGGTCAGATATTTGAAAACTAAAAGTTCGGGTTGAACCGCGTCTAGAATTTGTTGAAATTCGACGTTTCAGTTCTCTCGAAGGAGTAGACAGATTGAGACCTTAGAGAGAACCAGTGACGAGACATGGGGAGTAGGCAGATTGAGACCCCGACGTCAAGTCACAAAAACCTAACGTAATTATACCTGAGGAGTAGGCAGATTGAGACCTCAGCGTAGAATTACGTATTATCCTTTCATTAATTTTCTTTCTATTTCAGTTCTATATATATATATATGTATCTAATATTGAGTAAACTGGTTAACTTGCGTGCCCCATCAGACTGGCTTCAGCCAGGCATCTACGGTGGAATCTACCAGGTGGAAGGATACCAGTAGTGAAGGTGCGAGGTACGGGTCAGCTTTCAGGGCAGTGACACATGAATGAACGATGAGTTCCCCAGTCTAACAATAAGGATGCTAACACCAAGATGAGTTTCCTCCCAGACGGCTAGTGCTCTGGGATGATGATAAGTACACCGATACAAAAGATGAGTTTTCCCCCAGACGGCTAGTGCTTTGGGATGACGCTAAGTACACCGAGACAGAAGACCCTTTGTCTAGGACGGCCTGGTGCTAACTGCGGGAAAGATCCTGTTAGAAGGCTCCTCTACAGATGTTATTTTCCTATCATAATCCTAGTCAAATGGTCAACGACGTCAGGCTTGATTTGCACGCTTTCTCAAAATTATGCCTGAAGAATATGTGGTTAGAAAGTGAGGTTATAATCCCCTATTGGGTATGTTTTCCAAAAATTAATCAACTTCCCATCAAATCACCAACGTGACAAAATACGGAAAACATTAATTCAGTTGAAAGAATAATCCCATTAACTGGATGATTGCAGAAATCAATAATCAATATTCAACTCAAAATATCCATCACTTCATATGACACAGACCACAAGAGACTTTTTCTTCTTCTTTATTAAGACTGATATCAAGAACCTTAGCGGAGTTGCCAAGTAACTTCATCCCTCGAATTGTCCAAATGTCAACAAAGGATTCTAAAATGTTCCGTGCAAAATTTCATTACCTAACATTATCTAATTCTCAAACATACGGGAATTCGTCGTTACAGATAACTATTATCACGATATGGAGTCTTTCTAAATGCATGTCACCGACGGCCTTTGAAGGTCATTTCCACCGATACATCAGAGAAGTCGTATCTACCTGGAAAAGTGATCTATGCCCCAGCGACAGTCACTGAACTGAACAGCTGTTCTCTGACAACAGACAGCGCTAAAGATACAAAATCACTGTATATCCAAAGTAAACAAAATACGGAAGAAATTATGTTTCAATGACAATTAGATTTTATTAAGGTAGGCAAATTCAAGCATCAGTCTAATAAATATAAATCGAATTCAATTTTATAACTAAAACTCTGATTAGCTGATAGTGGAAAAATAATAATGTTACAAACGTTGGCAGCCCATTTCAAAGAATCGCCATCGATATTGCTGGACCGTTTCCACAATCTGACCACGGGAACAAATACATCCTCGTGGCAATGGACTACTTCAGCAAGTGGGCTGAAGCCTATGCCCTGCCCAACCAGGAAGCCATAACCGTCGCCGACTTCCTGCTAAAGGAGTGGATTTGTCGATTTGGTGTCCCACTTGAACTACATTCAGACCAAGGCAGAAATTTCAAGTCCAACTTGTTTCAGGAATTGTGTCGAATGCTGAACATCCGGAAGACGCGAACTACGGCTTTACATCCGCAGTCTGATGGAATGGTGGAGCGGATGAACAGGACGATGAACCGCCACTTATCCAAGGTAGTCTCTGACCACCAAAGAGACTGGGACCAGTATCTCCATTTGTTCCTGATGGCCTATCGTTCTGCAGTACATGAGTCGACCGGCCAAACCCCTGCTAGTATTATTATGGGCCGAGAGCTGCGACTACCATGTGACCTGAAGTTTGGGACGCCACCAGGACAAGACACTGCGGGAGAGGACTATGTCAGCAAACTTCGGCAGAGAATGGAAGACATCCACGAAAGAGTCCGTTTGAACATCCAGAGTGCCAGCGACCGAATGAAGGAGACCTATGACATCAAGGCCGATGCCGGAGGATTTAAGGTTGGTGACCTGGTTTGGCTGTACAACCCCAAACGTCGTCGTGGCCTATCACCAAAGTTGCGGATCTTGAAGAGGATAAATGACGTGGGCCACCTAATTAAAAAACCACCTAGAGAAAAACCCAGAGTCGTCCGTTTCAATATGTTGGCCCCTTACGCTGGAAACCACGACCAAGTCCGCACCCTCAGACCACCAAACGGACAGAAAGTTCGACATGGGGTGACTCGAGAAGAACCACGAGACATTTTTAAGGTGCCTGCGGATTACGCGCTAGCCCACTATGTAGCAGAAGACCTTCAAATGTCCAGAGGCATCGCTGTGGTGTTCTCCAAGAAGTACGGTCGTCTCCATGAACTACGACAACAGAACCCGGAAGTTGGAGGGGTGCTACAGTTGCGGAAAGAGCAGAGAAGCATCTCCTATCTAGTCACCAAGAAGCAGTCTCGAGACAAACCGTCCTATGAAGACGTATGGAACAGCCTTAAGAAATTAAAGGACATGATGGTGGAGCAGAATCTCGTGGACCTGTCAATCCCAAAATTGTCCTGCGGGCTCGACGGACTGGACTGGAGAGTCATAAGGAGCATGTTGGAGAAGATATTCCAATCCACCGGCGTCAAGATCTTGGTATGCTGTAATCATCGTCCACAACCAAACCTGAAGACCGTAGAGGGTGGAGCAGAATCTCGTAGACCTGGCAATCCCAAAATTGTCCTGCGGGCTCGACGGACTGGACTGGAGAGTCATAAGGAGCATGTTGGAGAAGATATTCCAATCCACCGGCGTCAAGATCTTGGTATGCTGTAATCATCGTCCACAACCAAACCTGAAGACCGTAGAGTGCTACTTCCATCAAACAGCAAGGTGCAGATATGGAGAATCATGTAAATATCTCCATACTCCAAAAATGACATTTCGGGACCAAAAATCTTTAAGAAGGGGGCAATGTAACGATTTCGAGACCGGCCTCGAGACCGGCCCTGATCATCCAATTACACTCCACACTCGAAATGTAAACAAGTTCTCTTCTGACAAACACATGACTCATCCGTGGAAGAGACGCGAACGATCTAACCGAAGATTCTAGGAACCTCTAAGAAGTCGCCGAACAGACTGGAAAGATCGAAAACTGTAAATGCTACTATATATAGCCGCTGTATAGCAGATGGCGGGACAGTCAGAGTTAGTTACAGTTCCAGAGTTCGCAGATAGAGACTGACACCGTAGAAATAAAATAGTGAAGTAAATGTTTTAGTGAATAATTGTTCCAAGTAGTGTTTTAAATAAATTAGTACAATTAGTTAGTGCAGTTTTACTACAATATATTTGAAAAATTATAGAAGCTGAAAGTTGCAATAAAACGTTCTAATTTTTTTAATCACTCCCTAATGCCCGGGTCGAATTTGGAAATAAAAATAAAATGGAAATAAGATTATTGAAAATGTTTGATTGGTATCGATAATCGATGCATAGTCAAGAATTATTGAAATAATACTTGGTAGCGTACCTAAATGTCACGTTCTGATTGGTTGAATCTCATAGGAAAAAAAATCCTTCATATCCTCATTGAGAGCTTGATGATTTTTTGATCTTATTATGGCATTATCAGGTAGGTAATTGCCTTTAGAATACTCATCCTAAAATAATAAGTACCCAAATAGTAACTAGTTTTCCTGTTTGTCTAGATTTTTTTTTGTAACTGTCAAAAAGTTTCACAGTAGTTTTTGTGCCTAATATAATATAGCGTATTTCGCCATTTGTTTTCTAAATATATTCGTGAATTGGGGTTATTCACGACTAACTAGGCAGATTCTGATCCTTTGAAGATTCAAAACACTTTGGAAACAATTTAGAAAACAACATATTTATCTACTTATAATTAAAAAATAACAAAATAATTATTCTGAATTCAATTACGATGGAAATAATTGGATGAATATCTCGTTGTTCACTTTTAGTAAATTTTGATGAACTAATTAGAAAGAACCTATACTTACAATCATAACTTTTTCAACCATTCACACCAACAATTTATGTACTTCCCAACTCATTTCCCTCACTAGCTTTGGGCACGGTAGAAGCCTAACTTCAACTTCCTGATCGAACTATCAGTGGCCTTCTTTCAAACTCTTGTTTTTTGTTTTGAACACTGCCACTGAATAAGGAATGATTTAATATACGGTGTGTTCGAAACATTTTTGACAATATCATAACGTGACTTGACAGGGTTAGTACATACAGATGCCGAATGCCATAGATTTTGACGTCTTCGACGATTTCCTCGTACTTTCGGTTCAGCTGGAAGAAACACCAATTCTTGATTTTTGTTGAAGTAATCTCATCTGAAAACAACCTCGCGAAATTTAAATCTCTAAACTCCTTTGGATCTCCAGCTCCAGATACGTCTAATGGAAAGTAGTTGTGAATAATCCTATATAGTAATAATCTTCGATCACAGTCAGGAAGTAATAAGACTTTTTCCTGCTGTGTGTACGCTACTGTAGCTACCTAATAAACGTGGGACCGAAAAAATCTACCTATCTCCCAAAGTGAATGGTTAGGTATGCACTTTATATATGTCACCACTCGAACAATTTCAGCTGAAAAGAATAAAGGAGGATAAATTAAGGAAGGGGAGAAGAAGAATTCACTCGATGGCTGAAATGATAATAAAACCTACCCTTTTAAGTTTTTATATCTGTCCTTTTGGCTCACGGCATTTGCTTTTAACAACCGGTGAAACTAATGGATTCCACCGTTTATGCCACCTTGTTTCAGCGGGTTACTATACCAATATTTTCAACTGATCCGACAGAAGTTGACGGAGATGTAAAAATAATAGTGACTGATTTTACTTGAGGGCAGATATACCGAAAAAAATTATATTTTGATAGCAATTACTAAAATTTTCCGTTTGAAAAGATGCTAAAGTGTTCACACTTCTTTGGAACTCATTATGATGAAGTGTTCAATCCAACCTACACCCAAACTTGATTCTGTCGATATCTACATCTAATATATCTGAAACTTCATATTCAGTTTTATGACCCTGGTTGGTTGTTTTAAGACTGACGAGATACCGAGTCTATATACTCAAGTCTGTAAAGTATCTCCCATCGGAAGAGTATCAAAACTACGGTATATTGAAACACAGAATCATAAGAAAATGGTAAAATGGTAACACTAGATACAGTGAGGCAGTTTTCTAGAAAAAATACACCTTCTCAAGTTTGTTTGCACTTAATACTGTTCCCGTTCCACTTTTATCTTTCATTCAGGACAACTTCAATGAACTGATATGATAATTTTCGAGGATGTGTATGCATATGAGTTCATACATCTTTGATATTAGGTAACAAGTTGGTGCTACACAGTTAATGTCTATTGGCACTGGATTTCATTTGAGAATGAAGCTCAATTAGTCAAATCTTTCGTTCCAAGCATGATGGGATGCCCTGGTGATATCTGAAGTCACAGCCAAATTTGCGATGGAGACTGCTATAGATTTGTGTCCTGGAAATTTGAACAAGGAAAGGCACCTTTTGTATATCTAGGAACGCATTGCTCCTGGATATGAACAGTCAGACTCACTATACAGTGAGGACGTAAAAAGTCCTCCCCCCTCAACTTTTGAACGGAACAAGCTATCGAGATCGGGTGAAATGCAGGTAAAAAGGTATCACTTTTACTACTTTGTGGCATAAAATTGATTGTGGTCACGTGGCCTAGTGTCAAGAGGGTACATCAACACGTGGCTCCTGGTTTTGAAGGTCTTCCGATTCTATATCCAACACTTCTTTGTTTTTGAAAATCGGCCAAGCCATTTCAAACTGACGAGCGGTTAAAATTTGCCTCAAATATTTAACAAATAAATAAATTATTTTAACTATTAATTGTAGCAGAATTTTAACTCCGTTACTGATTCTGGACGAAAAGCCAATTTTTTGTGGTGAAACAGGTGCACATACTATTGGTATTTTACACTGTGGTTTTGTTTCAGTTTTTTATATCTTAGTTATTTTGCTGGAGACTCCAAATAGCATTTAATTTCAATATTACTCTAATATTGACGATAATCATATCAATACTATTGACAGTTTTCATAGATTTCAGCATTTCTTTATAATTTTCAAATGCCTCGTCCTCGTCCTTTAGAAGAAAAAACCGAAGCAATTTTGATATACGCTGAAGCTGGGCGTAATTATTACCATGAAGCAGAAAGAATATTTAATGAGCGCTCCCCAAATAATCCAATATCTCGTACCTACTTAAGGGAATTGGTCAGTAAATTTCAGAAAACTGGTTGCGTAACGAGGGATAAAGGATCTGGAAGAAAATCCATTTCAGAAGATCAGCAAATCGACGTTCTGGCAGCTGTTGTTAATAATCCGAAACAAACAACGAAAGCGGTAGCCTCCGTCGACAGTTCTCTCGATGGAGTAGTCAGATTGAGACCTTAGAGAGAACAAGTGGCGAGACCTGGGGAGTAGGCAGATTGAGACCTCAGTGTAGAATCTACCCTCACCCCCTTTTCGATCAATTTATCATTTTTTCTTCTTTTTTCTTGAAAATGGCTCCAAAATCGGAGCCGAAACGTCGAATTTCAATAAATTCTATCTTCACCTCATTTCTAGGTGAAAAGTTTCTATCAGGGTATGTCCTAAAACGCAGCCCCTCTGAGATACAGGGTGTCAAAAGTACAAAAAAAGTCAGATTTAATTTTTTTCTCCAAAATTAGCGAAGCAAAAAATATCAAACTTGGTACACTAATCAAGGTTTATCAACGTGATAATTTGAAGTTATAATTCTTAATTTTCGTAAACAGTGGCGTAGTTACGTTGGTATGAGGAAATATTTTTCTTCATATTTTCTTTGGACAAGTGAATGGACAAGTGAGCGTTTGACATCAGTTAGGCTCATCGATACTCAACTTTAAAGTCATAACATTCCATGTACCTAATAAAGGTTTCTGAGAAAATTGAGAAAAACTGAAGATATGTCCTGAGTAGCAAAATAATTTTATGTGCAGAAATCGCATAATGCTAAGTTCTTACAAAGTTCTTACAACATATCGGAATATTTGTCGACCTCCTGAATATTTTTCAATGTTGAAAGAATCGGAAACATAGTACATTCATTCATCATATCATTTGATTAAATTTATGTCGTGTAATCACTGAGTTTGGTCTCATTCTGATTCACCCGTACTATGTTTCCGATTCACCCAACATTAAAAAATGTTGAGGAGGTTGACAAATATTCCAATATGTTGTGAGAAATTAGTGTTATGAAATTATTTTGCTACTCCAGGACATATCTTCAGTTTTTCTCAATTTTCTCAGAAACCTTCACTTTTAGGTACATGGAATTTTATGACTTTTAAGTTGAGTATCGATGAGCCTAACTGATGTCAAACGCTCTCTTGTCCATTCATTTGTCCAAAGAAAATATGAAGGGAAATATTTCCACATACCAACGTAACTACGCCACTGGTTTACGAAAATTAAAAATTATAAATTACAATTATCACGTTGATAAACTTTGATTATTGTACCGAGTTTGGTATATTTTGCTTCAGGAATTTTGGAGAAAAAAAAATTAATCTAATTTTTTTTTCGTTCTCTCGACACCCTGTATCTCAGAGGGGAGCATTTTAGGACATACCTTGATACTTTTCACCTCGAAATGAGGTGAGGAATCTGTAGTCGCATTTTGACGGTCTTATTCTGACTCACCCTGTATATCAATACCCATTGAATGGGTAATTAACGAAAATACGTCGAAATAATTTCTTCGTAAACAATGTAATGTACCTACCAAACACGATAAAGACCGCTTGAACTGCTGTAAAGATCGTGGAACCTCAGAGGTTCATCAAGAGGTTGACTAAAATATAGGCGTTCAAATCAGTAGCGCGTCTAAGGAGGATGGATAACAAAAAATTTGCATAAATCGTCACTGATTGCTCTGAAATTTAACAGGTGTGTTTCTACATGATAGATTGGCACACCGTTTCATTTTAGTTAATTGGCTATAGTTCAATCTGTATATACAGGGATACTTTTTTTTTTCGGTGAGTAGTCCTCTGGCTATTATAAAAATGTTGGCAGGTTTTAGAATAATGAAGAACCAGTACATTCTCTATTACAGCTGGTGAATTTTCGTCATATCCACTAGAGTGGTGTAGATACCTATATTATACAGGACGTCTCACTATGTTGTATGAACAGAGGATGTCCTTTTGATACTGAACATAAAGCTCAAAGTTCTATTGGGAGGTCGTTTGTAATGAAAATGATCAAAAATGTTTTCTCTCCCATATATCTACATCGTAGGCTGATTTTGGCAAGTACCAGTCATAATGGATGTTAAGTTATCAAAAGTTACTGTGGTGTATTTTGGTGACATGGTAATTGGGATTTCATGATTGAGGTATATATTCTCTGCAATGTAAAATTTATTTTCATACCTGGACTAAATTTCGAACTTTCATTTCATATTGTAAAATGTATATCAAGAAATTTCGTAAATTTCCGCTTCTTCCTGACCCAACTCAGGTGCATAACAAGGTAATAAATAAATCTTAGCACGTGAAGCGAAATTCAAAACACATTTTTAGAAACCATATGTATTCGCAAAACAAGATAAAAATGTCGTTCATGTCCTATTTAAAAGCAATGCAAAATAAATTAAATAATTAATATGCGTTAAGGAAGACATTTATATTATACCTTGACGTACTGAGTCCAGTGGCAGAGTGTTCTAATTTTCTAGATTCTAGATTCTAAAAAGTATACTCACGTTTTTTGATTGAATAGAAGTCATGAAATTTTGATGTAAAAGACCATTTAACAAAAGTGATAGGAAATTCTGATTATTTTGTTTTTCATTTTAGTTAAGTGCGATCTCGATGCATCAGAATAAGACTTGTTTATAATGTCGATTAGATGAAACCGGAATCAGTTTTATACCTTCAGTTTGAACACTTTTTTTTGGAGCAAATGATTCAATGCATTCGTTTAAATTAGCGAACTTTATTGATTTTAAAAATAGAGATAATCCCTAATTCTCATGTAGCCATACCAAGCCCATACAAACAATAATTCTTTTTCATGAAATCATTTGTTTTTGCAAAAAAAAATTGATCCTACGATTGGAAAGTTCATCTCTGATTGGTGCTGCTTCCTACATAATATATTAGCATTCAACTAAGCCTTCAGTATAAGGTGGCGTATTTGAAAATTCAAAATAACTTGAGTTGCTTCCCATTTTTCAAAAATGTAATTGAGTTAAATAAACGTAGCGACTTTGTACTCCAAATGATGATCATAGTGTTTATTTTTAATTCTGTCTTCCTAGGAAGTAAAGTACTTTTCCAGCCCGGGGGGAGATGTAATTTGTATGATATTTGCCAGAACTGCTACAATTGTGCTAGACAGTTAAAGTTCTGTTATACAAGTTAAATTGTATCAATTCTACCGAGTGTATCGACTACCTGATCTTATCGTTTTTGTAGCAAAATACAATGCACAGCATCGGTCTTACGAAAATTCATATAGAACGCGTCAACTTGCTAACATTCTCTAGTATTTCATGCGTTTCATTTGAAAAAATAAACAAATTCTTGTTGATAGACTCATTGGTCATGAAACCATGTTGTTAAGTATGTAATTTTGTTTGTGGACATAATTTTGCATACATTTTCTGCTCAAATTGTCGAAATAGCTCCGTAATTTTTTATGTTTATTTTATGACCATTTCATACTTCATACTTCATAGTTCTGTGAGCAGTTTTCCACTTCTCGTGCAATACCCGTACTCTGATTATTATGTGAAAAGTGTCATTTGAACCATTTGCCAAAACATTCCATTGCAGCATTGCAGTACCGAATAAAAAAGAGGTTCAAAATACTTAGCAATATTAAGAATACTCATATAAATGCGACTGGAACACCCTGTATATATTTTAATACTGAAAATTCTGTTCATGTCTGAGAATTTTTGTTGAAACAACTGGTTAAATCCGATTTTTGAAAAATTCCGATTTCCTCATAATATTGAAATTAGGTATTAATCATGAAAAAAAATTAAACTCAATTTTTTCGAAGAAAAATTAGTACTTTGCCAACTTTGTTGGTACATTTTCGGAGTTCTATTTTATATATACCTAGTGTGTTTGTTCACTTAAGTTTGCAGCACATGGGAAACTTTTTTATTAGTAATTTTACGAAATAAAATGTTTATAAAATGTTCTGTATGATCTAAAACTTGAAATATAACCGTAAGATATAAAAAAACAGTCGTATACGAGTTTTTGTGAAAACTATGAATTCCATGCAAGAGTAAAGTTTCTTTATTTTTGACAATGTCGACAATTGATATGGGAAAGAGTTGTTTAGAATTGAAAATACGTTCAGATATCCATGCAAATTTTTTCATAAACAAGTTTGTTTCCTGAAGAATGTGAAAAATGGAAAACGTCATTGTAGATATATGTGATCCAGTATGAAAACTTATTATGGAAGGAAGTTATTCAGAATTGAAAACTACGATAACATACTAAATCACATATCTACAATAATGATTTTTATTTTTCCATTTTTTCAGGAAAAAACCTCATTGTTGATAATAAATTCTGCATGGATATCTGAACGTAGTTTTCAATCCTGAACAACTTTTTTCAAAACAGTTTTTGACATTTTCAAAAATAAAGATACTTCTCTAGGATGGAATTCATAGTTTTCAAGAAAAGTCGTACACGACTGAAAAAAATTCCATATCAGATCGTTTTATTTCAGGTTTAAGATCATGCAGAATTTTTTATATAGAATCAATAATAAAAAAGTTTAACATTTGCTGCGAACTCAAGTGGACACACTGTATAACATTGTCTTCAAGAAAATTATCATCGACTAGTTTCTCATTCTTTGATTCTGGATATCCACAGCAATAGTACCAAAGGCAGAACTGGCTCTGCACATTAATCTATACATTAGGGCGGAAGCGATGGTAACGGGACTACTCACTGGACACTGTCCTCTGGGGTATCACCTCAAAAATATGGGCAAGTCAGAGAGTGATAGTTGCCGCTACGGCGAGAACTTCGCGGAAACTGAAGAACATCTGCTTTGCGAATGCCCAGCGATCTTCTGCAAGAGGCTTACATTCCTGGAAGGGGTATTCTTAACGCCCTCCGATATCAGGAACTTAGCTCCCAGGAAACTGATAAACTTCGCAAGAAGTCTCAGAATCCCGGGCCTCGAATATACAAAGGGTTACACACAAAAACCTTATAGGTCGAGGTGCTTATGAGGCTTCAGAGCCTGCACGACCCCTCTACAATCTACAATCTACAATGGTGGAAGCGAGGATTAAAGCCTCCATACTGAAGTGCATGGGCCAATGGAGGGGCAACAACTTAGGCCATTCCAACATAATGGAGTTTATAGGAATCGACGCATCTGAGATGCCGACGGACAAAATGACCTCAACCTACTCCTTTGATGGAACATTCACCATCATTATTCAAGATGGGTAAGTCACATCAAGGGCACTACCACTGCTGTCGAGTGGGCAAATTTGGTACACAGATGGCTCTAAGAATAGCAATGGGGTAGGGGCTGGCATATATGGGTAGAGACTGAAGCAAGACATCAGCCTGGGTCTCGGTACTCAATCAAGCCTCCGTATTACAAGCTTTTTCTCTCTTCACAAGAGAGATTCTAAGGAGGGGTCCAAGAAACCAACCCATAGTCATTATCTCTGAGAGCTAGGCAGATTTACTTCCAAATCAGTTTGGGAGTCTCACAACAACCTCAACGACCTAGGAGCACAGAACAAGGTAGAACTCATCTTGGTACCAGTTCACAAGGGCATCCAGAGAACGCTGATGCCCTAGCAAGAGCGGGGGCAGCAACAACTCTTATTGGATCAGAATCAGCCTGTGGAATACCATTTGGGGAAATTAAGCAGGATACGAAAAAAATGGTCAAGAACCATCATCAATCTTCCTGGGAAGACGCCACAAGCAATACTGAAATGATGGTGATTAGGCCAACTGACTGGCAATCATGGCATCTTCTTGAACTGAACCAGAACTCCCTCAGGATGGTGAAAGGACTAATAACAGGACACGACTACCTAAGAAAATACATTTTTTTAAAAACAATTGGTTTCAATTATCTTGCTGTTATACTTTACATTCATATTTTTACGTGTCAAAAAATAGTAATCGTGTGATATGCTGATTAACAAAATAGTCATGAATGGCTCATTTGATTATTCATAAAATTTCTCCTGTCAAAATCTGATTCAGTATCTCGTGAACTTCTCTCACATTATGTCACAAATCAAAATGTATTGTCAAAGGATCTGAAACAAACTCTTATTACCTACAGAAAATATACTATCCGCGCTCATGATGTCAGTAGTTAATTTCTAAACGATATTTTTAACTTATGCCGTGTCTGAAAATACCGCATGTGATGTTTACCTGTGCGCCACATTAATCGTGTGTCAGAAGGCTTTTAGTTGCTTCGAAATGAAGTGGGCGAATGTTTGGAAAATTAACTTGATGAAACTCAAACTGGATATGTATGTGCGCATTGTTGGGTATGAGGCGTCGGCCGTTTAATTCAGAAATAGTATTTCTCACACAGGACTTTTCAGTAACTTATGCAAAATTGTAATCACGTCGAAAAGAATCACGAAAGAAGTGCTGTAATTTACCCAATATTTTCAGTCAAGCAAATTTTCAAGTGGAACGGTTTCATCTTAATAACTTTTTTTGGATTTTTCTAGAAATGTGAAATCATTGTTATTATAGTGAACAATCGAGTCACCATGGTTATGACATAGTTTGACGTTTACTCAATTACATTTTCAAATTTCGAGTAGGTATGGAAATATCCAAAATGAGTCATCGATATAATTATAAGTGATAATTCTATGAAAAAAATGTATTACTGAATATCTTTCGGCCATTAATAAATTCTCAAAATTTTACTTTCACCCAATTTATTAAAACACTGACCTGCTAAAAACATTCGGAGGGGAAGGAAGCATTGTATATATAGGAGCCATCCATATTCTAAGAGCTTTTTGTTGTTTTGGAATTGGATCCTTTATATCACCATGAATTTTTATAATTCTTGGGTTTACTTTTGAACACTATTTCAACGACTTTATTGATTGATTGAATTGACTATACAATAAATTGTAGAGGATAAGTTCTGAAATTCTTTAGAGTAGTTGGAAAAACATCAACTAGTTATTATGATTAGAATTTCTGAATATGTACTTAAATTTGATAGTTGAATCATTATTAGTCAGAAATGAGAGGTCGTAGAAATTTTCACAGAGCGAGGATGTCATGTACTTTTTTATATTTTCATTTTTCTTGAATAAATTATTTGTCAACATGTAAACTAATCATATGCATGTCGTCGGAACTCAATGAATTTAATATACAAGAACTCAGAAAGTACTTCTTTCAATACGGTTACCCAAAACTGGAGGATACAGGCTTATCAGCAAGAAAACAATTCTGTTTATCTGTTTGGCAGTTGTCCTAAAATGATTTTTTCATGTACAGTGTGTCCAAGATAAGGATGGGATAGCATTAGTATCTCGGTAACGGTTGCAGATAAAATGTTGGTTAAATTAGATTAAAGTTGCACAATCCAAAGGCCTTTTATATGGAGTTTGCAGATGTGTGGTATCTTTTTCGGATTTCGAGATATTTTGAACAAAGTAAAATTTTCGATATTTGATTTCATTTCTGACGATATTTTAGTAGATATCGAAAAATAATACATTTTTATTGTCACTTTTCAAGCTTAACAAGATGACGCTCACAGATTTTCAGTAAAATGTTTCGTTTCCGAGGAACCTTTATCAAGTTTTTGTTTTAAATACGGCCCTGTTTTTTTCATTTCGGAATTCAAAGCCATTTTTTATTTTAAATTTCGTCATATATCATTTATACTTGCTTAAGAATGTTTCCAGCTCATTTCAGATATTACTCAAAATCATCCATGAAAAACCTCCGATTACGGCTCTGTCTTAATTACAAGAGAAGTTCGAATAAGTGAGCATTATTTTCTAATCCCGAAATTCCCACCCCCATGTTGAAACCAAAACGATGTTGGTGTCTAGAAATTCTCTCTGGAACAAAAATGCGTATTTCGCCTGTTGAAGATTCCGTTGTTGGTTACCTTACTTTCATCTGACCATAATATTTCATTAACAAAATGTTCATTCTCTTGACATTTTCTGGTGCACCACTCACAAAATTCAAATTCGCAACATATGGGTTTTTTTTGATAGACTTAAATGGAATTGGAAAAGGTTGTTTGGTTTGCAATATTATGACTATAGGTATACCAAATTCCATCAATTTAGAACAAACATGATTTTTTTAATATTTTCGATTGATAATTTGTTTAATTGGAAACACAACTTGACAAAACCGGTTCAGATTTACTTCTTCGTGAACAACATATGTCATGTTATTTTCATTATGGTACCTCATTTGGAGATATTTTAAAATGAGGTACTTACAATCTGAAAAACTCAAGCACAGATGTTGCAAAGTCTTAGAAGTTTTGTGATTTTTTGAAAAAATAATAGAAGCTTGATTGTTTTGTTGATGAAAACAATTTTGTCTTCCAACTATTAATTTATGAAATTTCGTCAAATCAAACTAAAAATTGTATTTCCTAAGTTTTCACCTATCATCAATTTGTGATTCTAACATTATGATAGTTTGCTGTACTGTTATAATTAGTAGACGAACAAATATAATCGTATAATTAACCTACAATTATGTTTATAGATGAATTCTAATAGTATTATAGTTTGATGTGCTATTGTAATTGTCAGGTAAACAAATATAATTGTATAACTGACCTACACTTTTGTTCATATATAAATCATAACAGAATTATAATTTGCTGTACTATCATAATTGTCAAACAAGCAAACATAATTGTATGATCAACCTGCCCTTCAGTATGAATAAAAATTGAACATGTTTCACTCTATCCACTTTGATGAATTGATGCTAACATTCTGCGCATGTGTATGGGTTGGTTCATGTTGGTGCAAGTCGCTCTGGGTAGTTTCACCCCATTTCCTTTCGTGTTTTTTATTCAATTCAGTTTATTCTGGTGAGTAAAGATGGATTTCAATAATTGTGAATACACAGAGTTAGTGAATGCGATTATCAATCCTAATTATGCTTTTGGAGGTGTGGAAACACTATTAAGCGATGAAGACCTGGCTTTAAAAAAGTTGCTGAATAGTTGGGGATTTGGTCATTTATTTGATGTACTGAAATGTAAGTTGATATTACTTCCTGTTCCTGTATAAGTATCATACATTTATTTATGTTATATTTCTATTAGATTATATAATAATATATAAACATTTTCAATCAGCCTGTGTTTTAATTTCATTGCACACATATTTTGACACCACCCCTGTAGAACATTCGAATACCAAAGTTTTTGATAATTAAATGAGTGTGAATATCTCAGAAACTTTTAAATGTTCTTTCAATATAAACCTGTGTTTATATTTATATTTACTGTGTTCCATTCATAACTGATGAGCTTTTATTTATCAATTTGTGATATTAGTTTTTCTTTCGTGGCAGAATCTACACACTCTTTACATACAAAACGGTAAACAAACATGCCAAACAAAATACGGTCAGGTAACAAACAAATAGTTATATTATGCTTGATTAAATTGTTGAGCTCACAAAAAATGATCAATCATAAACTACTCATTTTGTTGTTGTTCTAAATATTATGATTAAACAAAAAAATTGTTGAAAAACTAAAAAAATTGTTGATGTACTTCTAATTTTGTTATGCAACAATATGATAATAACTACAAACTACTGTTTGTTTCTATAATCGAATACATTTGTTGTACCTAAAAATGGTTACTTATATAACGAACTAGTATTCTTGTTTGAAACGATGATAGAAATAGTATGTTGACTGAATATGCATCACCATTATTTGCTAGTTGATATAAATACTTAACTAGATAGACGCAATTTCATATGCTCTTTTTAGTTAATCTAACCTATTATTTTCTTTGAGTGATATATTTGATTCATGCCCTGCTTTATTGCAACAGTTTGGTGTTTTTTTGTGCCGTCAAACTGGTACCTTAACTTATGTCTGGTATTGAGGTCCATATCCAAAACCTTTCATTGACTAAAAATGTCGGTAACCCTCACCTGTCAAATTTTCTCTAAAGAAATACGGTCCAACTATTTGATTGCCAAAGTTTGGTTTTGAATGAGTACTGATCCTGACATTCCATAACATAACCAGGATTTTCTTGAGACACCACCGTCAATTTTGGTAGTCACAAATAATTGTCATGGCCTACTGTTTATTCAATTAATAACTCTTAGGCTCAGTTTTATCGCACTGGTTAGTTGTTTTTGGACAGAACGTAGATTTGCTACTAGGGATTTGCGAATCAAATTCCTACCTACTCTGCGATTTAACAACGAGCGGTATTGCTGAGCACCTAAACTCGACTTCTTTTCATTTTATTCTGAAAAATCGAATTTCTGATATATTATCCCCAGTAGCAACTTTTAATTTCCCCCCATTTTACTCAACATCGAAATACTTTTCAACCCTATTCAAGTATACGAAAATGGGGCACCTAAATCTATTACTATCTGATGGTCTAATACAGAAAATAGTAATTCTTACGTCTAATAAATGAATTTTGTAAGGCTTTTGCAGTCTGCGGTCACCAGCTTGTTCTAGGTGTGGACCATAGTCCACATCAGCAAAAACATGGAAAAGCACGAGAGCTTCACTCACTACTAGTAATTTAATAGCTCTTTATTACGATAGATCAATTTTAGGTTAGGTTATCCACGTTTGAGAATAAGCGAAGTATGAAGTGAAAATCTAAGAGACGAGTCTAATATGAGTCCAAGATTTCCATATTGATATGTATATCACCTAGGTAGCGTTTTCTTGTTGCTGGTCTAATGAAAAACATAACAGAGGGGTTGATGGAAAGACAGTATCTTTTTGATAATTCAGTGTGATATTCAAAGTCTTCATTGACTTGTTGGCAAGCCATAGCGGCAGAATTTTTGTCGAATTGCACGTAGATTTGTGTGTCATCGGCGTAGCCATGCATGTTTGTGTGTTTGAGACAATTCGCAAACTGAAAAGTATAAATCAGAGACAACAGGGGACCAAGAACAGAGCCCTGTGGTACACAAGAGATAGTTTCAAGATAACTTGATTTAACCTTGTTGTCACGCACTGCGAGCGACTAAGCAGATTTTTTATGAGATCGACAGTAATAAAAGAAATCCCAAGGTATTTCAGAAGAACTGAAAGAAGTTGGTGCCAAAAGTCTTCGAATAGTCGATCAATGCCAGTTAATTTTTTTTCTATGAAAATGAGTTACGATAGTTATCTACATCTTAATACACATATCCCTCTATAGAGTCTCTATAGACTCTTCAATTCTAGTGAAATAGTTATTTTCAAAGTACATAACCAAATTAGTCATTTTCGCATGTAGTCATCGGAAAAATTTATTTTTTATTTTGATTTTGCAAAGTTTGCAATTTTCGATTTATTTCATTCTTTGTCTAAAACTGTCGACATACCTATATTTTCACCGATGATATTCAGGATTAGCATTCTGAAAATAGTATCTATATTTTATGGTGTTCGATGAGATGGGTTGGAATTTCGGAATTCCAAATCAGTTGTTGAAAGGTGATATCATATTTTTGAGTTGCATATTGAATATTAAGGCGGCGCGATGTGATAAATAACTATAAAACTTTCGAAGAAAAAAGTACTCTTGCCTGATGGAAACCACAATTCATTTTTGCGAAAACGTCATACCAACTGCGAATGCCAGTGAGGTGGGATGCAGGATATCAAAAATAAACAGGTACACTAAAACGCTCAGCGCTAATAAATTTCAGTTCGTAAACACGCTAACATAAATCTAGGAATTGTGAGTTATTTCTTCTTTTCCTAATGGATTCACAAATAAATTCAAAATTTTTGTAAGAAATGGATTTTGTATGTCGTAACTCTTAACTGATTAGCTTGAGGATTTTTTCACGCCTCCATCTGTGAGGAATTGCAACGACTTTTTGTCTTCATGTTTATCCAATCTTTGATTTGCTTTTTCCGATATTCACCATCCCCTTTTATCAGGTTTATGTAATTCTCTATGGATGAAATCAAAAACATGATGTATGTTCTCAATGTTAAACTGCATATATAAGTAATCATGAATTATCAGTATATGCTTGCAATAATAATAACTTATTGTATTAAAATGTATAGAAGTTTAAGCATTATAATTGAAATACTTTTGATAAAAATTCAAATTTTTTTATTTTTACCATTTTACGAGTTAGCGGAGTAAATTGAAAGATATACACAAAATACCAAAAATACCAAAACCTGTATATAGAAATAAATAGTGATAGGATACACTGACAAAACATACTGAATATAGAATTTGAAATTGTGTCGAAAAATATCATTGAAAAATTAAAATTACAGTTGTTTCAGAAAAACTTCAACCGACACTACGTCATCCCAAATATATCATAAGTGAGAATATAAGTAACGTCTGGGGGCCCTGGGATCTTGCTCTACGACAAGTAATCCATCATCACATCTTTATTGACGATGATATCACCTTGTTATCCCATCTCCACTTGTCGTAACGATAAGATGGCGAATTTTTGGTTATCAGGTGTCTCGTAGATTCTTTCGATTTCTGCGTTACATCCTCTGGAATTGATAATTTTTCTTGATTAATTTCACAATTGATCACGTGCGCTAACAGTATCAAAATAATAAATAGGAAAAATTGGTCGCTCATCAAATTCCAGAAGCAGTTGGCCACACATAAAAATTTACTATTATTTTTTGTTGTTTGTAAATAGTATGAAATCAAATGTTGTACGTCACACGTCCGGAAAACTTTTTTCAGTGCTCGTTTCGGAATTCCAGAATCGGCCAATCGCCTCGTCCGGAAATATCGTAGTTTAAAAATTTATTCACCGGACTTGACGTATAAACAATTATGGTTTTATGTTGTAGCAGAGTTCTGGATTCTTCAGTAGGTGGCTGTAGTTGAAAGTATAAATTATTGTATTGTAATAGTATACCTGCGAATTTCAATAGAATCAATAGATGGTTTTTTATAAATGATTTTCAAGATTATCTTTTGAGAGTCATCTAGTTTTGGTGTGTGTTCCAATATGCAACCCACCTTAGTATACAATATTGTAGGAGGAATTCGACTAGAGCTTGATGAAACATTTTTGATTTCTGGAGGGCTAAACATTTGAAAATGTATGGGAGAATTCTGAGTTTTTTACTAACCCGGTCAGTATGATAATGCTAAAATGAGAGACAAGTATTTCATTGTATTTTTTTTTTATTTACTTATTGGGTACACAGAATACTTGTATTGTGCTGTGCAGTAGTATTAATTGATCTTAAAAAAACAGTTGTGTACAGAAGGTAAGAAAGCAAAGTAGCGGTATAACAAAGTTTCAATGAACTACCGGTGCTCTAGTATTCTGATAAGTTCATAGTAATTTTCGAAATTATTTTTTTTTTGGTTCTCTAGTGAAGGCTTTGTGATTTCTTATATGTATTAATCTTAAGGGTAGAATATTACAAATTTTTGGTAATGTGTAATTTAAAAAACGTTGACAAATAATTTTATTGAATTTTGGAATGGGTATGAATTCGTTTGGTTGCATTTGTTTATTGACGTCTTTACTATTAACTTTGAGATCAAGAGTAGCAAATAGTAAATAAATGAATAGTATTAGATTCATCTATGAATCATAGGAGGAAAGAATGAATGGCTGATTCAACAGCGAATCTGTACATTTTCCAATTAGTGGTGGTCGGCAGTGCAGCGGTTCGATGTCGGCCTTTGAAACTCTTGCTAGGGCTAGGCCGGGTTCGATACCTGTTTCTAAGAGACTTTTAGAAGTTTTTTGGAATCGATAGGAGACTACACGCCTTAAGAAATAAATAGGCCACCATAAATAAATGAGTCTCCCTGGAGCGCCACGACAAATAATACCCGCATAGGCTACGTATAAGGGTACACTTTACGAATGTTCATAAGGAAGTACCTAATATTATTGATATTTAATGAATGTTTTTCCGTTATAAATTCACTAACGGCCCTGTCTCCGGTACTCCGATGCATTCGGAGGGCACGCTGGTGTTATAAACATCATTTTAATAATTTTTTTGTTAAGTATTTCCCAGTCATGTCCTGTCTCCGGAGTCCCGATTCATCCGTAGGGCGCGCTAGTTGCCGGGTTCAAGAACCATGTGCCCTGAGTAGGCAGATTGAACCAAGTATTATGCCTTCTGTATTCTTCCGGCTAATTTTGCTGGTATAATTTTTAGACTGGAAATCAGTGTGCCTATTATTCCACAAGTACAGAATGGCTTGGGTAAAGTCTCCGGAGTTTAAAGAGTATGTCTCGATATCTAGTCGGTTTTTCCTTCCTCTTTTTGGACGATGTTCATTCCGCCAGGAGCTAAAAACTATAACAAGAATGGCCCTAGTTTTTTTTTGGGGAGGTGGAGGAAATCTTTCAAAGAGAAATATGGTCCTAGTTCAGCTTATTAGCTTGTATTTGCCTGAGGATGAGGAATGAGTGGTTCCAATTGATTCAGAACTTCTCATTCTCCACAATGGACGGTAGGCAAGGATGGTAAAGACGCCATCCTGACAGGCCATTAAGAATCCACTTGACCTGAAAAATACGGAGGTCAGGTTTCTGGATAAGCCAAGGTCTTCCATGTTCTTGAAGAAGACCCCACATATTGGTTTATTCCTGTGTAGCTGCAAGTGTAACTCTTATAACTTCACCGCAGTATCCCACAATATTGAAAGCGTAGCCAGTATCCAAAAAGACAAGGATTTTAAATAACTGACAAGAAAATTGTCTGCTAGGACAGTATCAAATAAAGTAAATGACCCGTTATAAACAATTTCACATGATCTAGCTTCCAATCTAATGTAAACTTTTAACGTGTTTTTCCTGGAAATTATATTCGTCTGATTTATCTGCGAATTATGTTTTTTCTTGCAGTGGCATATCATTAGCTCCTTTGATAAATGTGGATTATTAGTCGTCCTTGAAACGAATTCACGCTGAGTTGAAGCAGGTAATTTTCCCTGCAATTTAATTCTGTTTATTCAGCGGTATGGCAATTTATTAATTGCCAGCTTTTCTTCGTTCACCTGATTCATTTTTTGTTTGTGGGATGATTGATGTCCAATTGTGTCTTGATTAATTCGCAGAGATTTGGGCACATACTGAGAATTACTAAAAATTAATCAGATAGTAAGTTATATATGGTGTGTCAATAGTTGTTTTGATTGTGCTCAAATCTTAACATAAGTTCTACTTTACAATAAATTTTTTCTCTGCTACCATATTTTTATTTTGGATGTAAATAATATTCATAAGGATTCCTTACTATTATTTATGATTCATCTATAATGAGTAAATAGTCCTTGGGCCAAAACCCAAATAATTCCATTCCCATAGAAACTCCCCTATAACTTGCGGTAAAATTCTGGTATTTGTAGAATCGATAGCTACCCCAAAAATGTAAAGAATTACTTCTAAGGGATTTCAAATGATGTACACTGCACAACAGCAGCAATAGAACCACCGTAATTTTCGAAACTAAAAAATAAATGGTATGCACCAACCATCTAATTCTGTGTTGTTTCAATTTCTGTTTAATTTCTAGGTTACTCTGTTAGTTTAGTACGCGAGCCCTCGTACAAAATCAAAAGTGATAACCAGCAAGTTGTAACTTTGTATACTGTTTAAGTGTAACGAGTCTGACAAGATGTCGCAGAGAGAAATCTTTGATAGTGGTAAGTTTTCCTTTGTCGCCAAATCGACATCTGTGGAGCGTCGGACTGCTGAAGATCCTTATTAATTTTGTCGGACAATGGTGCCATTGAAAATCTCATTAAATTATTGTATTCTCCTAGAAAAATAATTTTTTAGTTTCTTTTTTTTTTTCCATTGTTCTCTAAGCAGTTTTCATCGTCATTAAAATCAGTGTTTTCTCAATTTTTGAGAGAATTTTTAACACGTTCAGTGCTATTTTAAGTTGCTTTCATTTCATTAAGTAAGATGCTCGTTGAAAATCTTTAAAGAGGATTTCAAGTTATGATCCTATTATGGTTTTTGTAATATTTGCCAGCATTTGTATTATTGATGACAATATTTTGTAAGCTATGCTTTATCGAGTATTCCTTGGTAGTTCTTACAGATTTGTTATTTTTTCAATAGAAAGTTATTTGTACTGTCTGCCATTCTTCTGGAATTTTTTCCTCAGTATATATTTTCTTTATTAGTGCAAGCATTGTTTGAAGAGAAATAAGATACTAAGAGGTGTTTAGTTAGCATACATGAGTATTGGACGACATTTTGATGTCGTAGTGATGCACCAACTATAGTGAATATGAAAATTGAGAGGAACTATGAAAACTGTAGAAGGTTTCTACGTAATACAAAGCATTTCATAGAATTTTCTTCTTTGCAATTTCAGCATATTTCAGTTATTTCACAAACAAATTTTAATATCAAAACAGTGGAAGCAGAGTATATTTAGGTATAAACTCAAAACTGAACTTGAATAAAGAACTTATCAAAATCCAAAACAAAAACACAATAACAGACAACACTAGGAAAACCAATAAGACATTATACAGGGTGTTCCAAATTAAGTCGGCACCATTGCCAACTCCGTTATTATTGGTGCTACGAATTCGGTTAAATGGGCAAACTAGTAGCATTTTCAATGGCCCTCTCGATGCAAAAAAAAATTGACAGTCGCGTTTTCAGAATATTTCATAAAATGAAACGGAAAACCCTATATTTTTTCATGCGTTTCGATTCGTAATAACATTCTCAAAAACAAAGCTCATATCACCTTTCTTCCTAAAGTGGAAAATGAGCGACTTAAGTGGAAATATTTATTTCTTTCACCAGTACAAAAAATTTCTTTGTTTTGGCGAATAAACCTCATGATTGTCCAAACACCCAATTTTGGTACTTATACGAATGACAATATTTTGTTACTAATAGCAAAATAAAACAGTAAAAATAATTGCGCTGGGATGTGAACTCGTGAAACCCGTGATCATCATGTCGCACCACTCAATTGACACCACTGAGCTATTTGGTATTAATGTAAAAAACTATAATTTCCATCTTAAGGCCATTCCGCTAGCCGCATTTATTTTGTGAATCGAAATATGTCTGCTGTATTGAAGCCGTTTTTGTACAGAACAGAAAATACTGGAGGGTCATATGAATGTGGTTGGAAAAAATATGTTTGATTCGATAAAACATAATTATTATGAGCAATCAAGTTGTCTTGAAACTTTATTGATATACTATTTATCAAATATTCAGTATCAAGTATATCATGACAATGTCATAAATTATTTTAACTGTCAACTACTGTTCGAATATTTTTCGTAATGCCGTTTTACCATCAAGAAAAATGTGATATGTTAGAATCCTACTTGGTTTGCTAGAAAAATAGCGTAAGAGCACTCAAACACTACACTAATTCGTTCCCCGATCGTGAATTACCTAATCGGCGTTTTTTGCTATGCTTCAGCGTCGATTCAGGAACGATGAAATAGTTTTTGAGAAGAGGAGAACTAAAAAACGTTTTGTAATATCTGAAGATACAGAAATTGACGTTTCATCCTACTTTGAGGTATATCCAAATAATTCCATCAGAGATTTATCTAGAGAAATAGCTGTCCACTGTCTGGTATTCAACGAATTCTGAAAAAACATCAGATTTCTCCTTATCAGTTAAGACCAGTGCAAACACTAGAACCTGGTGATCCTGAGAGACGATTGGGGTTTTGTCGGTGGTTTATGAATAAATGCAGACAAGATCCAAACTTCTATAGAAATATTATATGGAGCGATGAGGCTAATTTTTCAAATCGTGGGATGTATAATAGAATAGTATATTATGTAACAATGTTAGAATGAAAATTCGATGCGAGTGGAAGGTTCCGAGCGCAAGCCGAAGGCGAGCGGGAGGAACCACGAGCATCACGAATTTTCATAACCGAGTAGCAGACTATAACTTTCTCCACGATCAAACATTTTAAAATATTTTTAAATGGAAACGAACAAAAGATAATTTCCACACGAAATAATAACTATTATTTAAAAACACTGTTTATCAGAAAGTACTAATCTTGGACTAACCAGAACTAATTTTTTAATCGCAAAGATGCATTAAGATTAAACTATTGAATCAAAAAAAATTGCATTTTTGGTGGCTTTACCCCACGACCTCTCGTCCACTGTGCCAATGCTTTGCCATCTGAGCCATCCCGCCTCTCGTTGAAATATGTTTGATAAATATTATATCAATACTACAAGTCTCAATTATTCGGGTGTTTGGTAGTAAACTTTCCAGTATATTATTTATACTTTTTGTAATTTCAGGTTGTGTATTTTCACACTCTGATTCTGAATCACTGGATAAACTCATACTTTTTATTTTTTCGAATGAAAACGTGACAGCAATAATTTTGACACTACTGAAATTTGTCACTACGGTGACAATCAACTGCGTCAAGGCTAATGTTATTATTGCTACCAAGTGTGAGAATATTATTCTTATACAAGAGAAAGAATGCAAATACATTTGAATTGCATGGGGGCAGAGGTGTTGCAGAATATCTCTTCAATCTCAAGAGAGAGAATTCCAGCATTCTGTAATCAAAATTAATTTCAGAATATGCAAATTCTGTGATGATCGTGGAGAAAGAATTTTGATTATTGGAGTAAACATAATCCATTTCTAGTCCATCCCCACAATACGCAAAGACGATTTAGTATTATTGTTTGGTGTGGTCTATTTAGAGGCAGAATTATCGGTCCATTTTTCTACCATGGTTCTTTGAACGGGCCCCGTTACATTAATTTATTAACAAGAGTGTTGGAAGAGTTTTTCGATGATCTTGATCTGGAGGCTCGTCAGATGATCTATTTTCAGCAAACGGCAAAACTTTTTTTTGAACTTATGGCTTGGGGATGTTTTCTGCGAAACGTACAAACTCCAAAATTCGAATATAAACCAATTTCTGCCTTTTTTCCACTGGTGCTCACGATATTTTCCCAACATTACCAGGTCTTTGTTTTTCGGTGAAACTGAAGGGTATTAATTAATGTGAATAATAATCTTTTATCCTTGATCTTTTTAATTTTTAATCCAACCCAATACACAATAACCATGTTTCATGATGAAAATGAAGGTCTATACAACTGATCATTGAAAATATTCTCTTTGTTTGTGGAAAACATGGTCAGTGTTCATCCTGCTAATCCATTTTCCACGCTTGATACTTCTTATTACATTAATCCGGATATCTGGAAAGGAGAAGCAGAATTTCAGTCGGCAATAAGAAGACGAAATAGACGGCGCTTGCCAGCGTTGATGACAAGCGTAGATAAAAGAAAACTTTCACGTATATGAAGGAATGACAATGGCCGCGTAATAATAGGAGCAACAATGGAACGCAATATACCGTTGGAAGAACCGATTGTCTGATACTTAAGTAGCTGGATAAGAGAAAAATAATAAGTGAAATATTGCCATCTAGGGCTCAAGCTGTGCACCTCACAATTACTGAAGCGATTGAGTTCGAGAGATTCATTTAAGATATTAAATCCGTTCGTTCGGGGAATCGTTTTTCCAAACATTTTACTGACAGATGAGATTCAGAAACCTTGATACATGCATGCGAATGCAAGTGGTAATTTCCAACCAAGTGAAGAATAATATTCAATTGTGTTTTATTACAATTACCACTCGCAGTAGTGTCCTCCTTGCTACAAATGGATGTCAGATCAATGCCCATAAGGGAAGTAGATTTTTTCTGTCTGCAGATATTTGCCTCGTCAACAATTCGATATAGAAATTTGACAAAATGTCAATATTTTTAGTTTATTATAAATTATATTGGCGCATAAACATCACGAGTAAAAGCATACTGAGATGAAAATGATCATTAAAAAGATAATTCCCCAGACAAATAGATCACTTTTGGGCTTTATTTTGAAACACGCTGTTTATAGTATTTTCAATCGTTTGGGAGTACAGCCGAGTTATATTAAAGAGATTAATGGAATTGGGCTGTAGAGTGAAGAAGTGATGTGGATCTAGATTTGTGCCTAATTTAATTATGATTTTTCTTATTAAGCCAACCAAGTTCTTGCAGGGAGCAGATATGTGATTTCTTCTGTTGAGTCCGTATATTAAAATTTTTTGTTGTTTGTTTTTTTGTTTGAAATTGTTTTTTTCCGTTGACCATCCCCTTACGAACGACAGCCCTCAGAACTAGAAACTTGCGCGATCCAGGGATTAACGAGGTCTTACCTTTTAACGTGCGATTCCTAGCACCAGACCAGTGACCATGCTGGGAATCGAATCCATGCCCCTCTGATTGATAGACAAGCGCTCTACCATCATGACCACTGCGGCCCATTAAGCATATGCATGACAGGGTAGCGGAGGAGGAAGGGTTTATAGATAGGCAGAATGTTTCTGATGTCCAGACGATAGCTTCCAAAACCGAAATAACTTGAAAGATCTCTTTCAAAAAATGATTTGTATGAAAGTGCCTATGAATTCATGAGTATAGATTACGAACAACACCGGACCCAATATCGAATCTTGCGAAACTCCATTTCTCACTAACCGAAAGTCAGAGCAGTCACGTTCTATTAAACTGCTTGTTGACTTTTGCCTGAAGAAGCCCTTGTTAAGTAAGAGGCAGTAGAAGAGAAGCCAATATAATAGCAAAGACAGGGTAATTTGTGCTTGATTCGGTCGAAAGACTTGCTTGAATCTAGCATAATCAGGAAGGTCAATTTGTTTCGATCAGTCGCAATATACTTTCTTCTGGTTTCGGAAAATACAAGAGAGTGAACAAATTCTTCTGATCAACTGCTTATGATCCTGACGTCCCAGAACCACTATTTTTCAGAACCAGAAGAAAACTATTATGTCGTCTGTAACATTAATTTCAGGAACGAAAAATGCAGTTCGACTCTAGGTAATAGACGTGATACAGAAAATGCATTGGGCATTTTGGGTAGTGGTGTGATGAAACTTTTTTCCATATAGATAGAATTGGGCAATATATCGATATTAATTTTGTCTACTTTGTGATGGGACAGAAATATAAGTTTACACCGTGGTCGTTGGTCATTCAATTCTCAACCAAAACAACCGTACGGCCCTGGGTTCAAATCCCATCATGATTACTTTTCATGTTGAAATGTGAGGACTACGTCTACCTCTGGTGCAGCTAGTTGAAGTAATTTTTTAACAGCAATAAAAACCACTTCATCATATTTGTGGTATTTCTTTTCAAACATAGACAGAGTCTTTGAAATATGAGGTAGAATGTGAGATTGATTTTGGTCTAACTTCGGGAACTAACTCTCATAATATATGGACTCGGTAGAATATCTGTAGTGGCTACTATAAATATCAGGATTTTTAAAAGTATTTTACATTTTGTTCTTCCGTATTTTCGTAGATTCTAGTCAGTCACCTTGAACCCAAGCCAGTATTCTCATCCACTCACTCTCGTGAGTGTAATTTACAGATTGCAGAAAATTACAAAGGTCTTCGACTACGAAATGGGACAAAGCTCACCTCTTATCTGAGCCGAGGAGTTCAAAGTACGCGACATCCGACATCAAACCTATGATTGTAATGGATTAACTGCATATCTTTGGCTGAATCTGTAGTGAAAAGAATCCAGATCTCTTCTAGGGAAAGAGATTGAATAAAGTCAAGTGCTTTTTGGTCGGGAAAAGCAATCAAGAGCCTGATTTTCATTCCGTTTCTCTTTAGATCGAAAAAATAAACTCGTCTTTTATTTATATCCTCTCAGTTCTTATAGGGAATCGAGATATTTACATTTAGTCACGGTAGAAATTTAACGTCAGGAAAACTCATCAGATTTAATTGTAGACCTGAATCAATGCGCAACATTACCATTGTTAATTAGGTGTATAACTTGTAATTATATCTGTTACATTAATAGTGCCATTATTGATGTCACAATGAATATAACATATGAACATAAATATCATGAACAAAAATTACATTCACAGTGACGAACTCCCTTTTGAATATATTATTGGAATGCATATAAATTGAATAAATAACGTTCTCAAGAAAGTAAAGATTCATCCCTATGCTGTATCACTTCCGTTAAAAATAACGTCAACGTTACTCGCCATTTCCGTTATTTTGCTATGATTGGTAATAGCAAAATAACGGAAATCGCTAATAATCTGTTATATGATTATTGATTAAATCCATATATTCCATCAGAACGGAAAAATGTATAACTGAAACAGTCTATGAATTAAAAGTATCGAACCAACAAAGATCAGTAACGATAAACTGGAACGATAAGTTTGAAGAAATAGAAAAGAATAAAAAAATAACTCTTAGCACCAAAACATTACCATAAAACATTTTCATCGAAAACAAGTTATGCCGGAATCCGAAATGATCACATAATTGTTAAAATTGTTTAGATTGTTTTTTCTGTTAACCAGCTGTCGTCCCCCTATGGAAGACATAATTTGGAACATGAGCGAGCCAAGGATTAACGATGTTCTTACCTTTCCACGTGCGATTCCTAGCACTTTCTCAGGCCGTCAGAAAAATAAATTGAAATCGCTGGGATTGAACCAGTGTCCAGTAAACCAGAATGATTGAAAAGCATTTATTCTAACCGCTCGGCTACCTGACCTTCAATACTTAAAGAATCCAAATTCAATGAACATCACGAGAAGGTAAATATGTAATACCATAAAATGAGAATTCACGAAAATGTGAAGACTGATATTCGATCAAATTAACAAATCACAAAAACGAAATTTTGTACAAATAACAAAATATCGTAACAGAATATCGCAAATCTGCAAAGCGTAATATTTGGAAGTCATAAGAATTGAAGTCGATACATCACAAGACCTAAAATTGACTACTGAAACTCATCAGAAGAATAAATGGTAAAACAGCGGAACCAAAAACTATCAGAAAGTGGATTTCAAAATTCCGTGGACAGAATTGATATGTTTTTTCTAGAAACAAATAAATATTCGGGGCATAGCATTTATGTCTGTATTATTAGTCTAACAAATAATAATTATATTCATTTCGTGTCAATTATTTGTGACAATCACTGGCACAAAAAAAATGTATCAATAACTGGTACCTTAATAAAAAAAAATTAAGTAAATTTTGGATAATTTCATATTTTTCTGTGCTCAAAACTAGAGTCTAGACTGAATGATGAAAGCATAAACTACCCAGGGAAATATACAAAACATGCTTACAATCAAAATTATGACAACGTTGTCTAGTAGTACATTAACTTTGAACTTACTTCGCTCCGAACTAAAATACTGAATATATCTTTCAGTTTTCATGATTCTACAGTAATTTTTTAACATGCATTTTTCCGAATAAAATTTCTAATCGAAAATATAGAGGGTGTCCCAAAACTCAACGTTGTTCTTTTGGAGGGTTGATGACTCTGCTTATGATTGACCAGAATATTGAGATATGACTTTGATGAAATATTCTTAGTTTTGGAGATATTGGCACTTTTATGAAATTCGTTAAAATCAAAACCTGTCATTATTTCGAGTGCCGAATTTTGGATTGTAATCAATAGAAAGGTTATTCAGGGTAGCATAACAAAAAATTTATAATGAGATATGGACAAATTGTACCTGCGGCACATGAATTAAGTACTTATACAAGGTTTCGAATGTCAATATCTCCGAAACTATCAATATTTCACTGAGGTCATATTTTGATATTTTTGTCAGTCCTAAGCTGCACTATCAGCCCTCCAAAGGATGACATTGAGTTTTGGGACACCCTGTATAACATTAGCAAGAAGCTAACTGGAACCAAGATGAATCCAAATTGCTGAATTACTCCGCAATACATCTAATATCCTCAACTATGATGAGATGTCAAAAATATGCCACGTTTCTCTTTCCATACCTCTTATATAAAAAAGCCAATTTGCTGATGAAACAGCCAATTATGTCATTGTTGCAGTAACTAAGATTCACCCTCGGTCTCGGAAGATTTTTTGCGTCGGTGTTGAGCTGAAAAGATGCCAGAAAATGTATGCAAACTAGGTAAATGCAATTAATTTGACATTCAAGTATCGAAGTCTTTTACATTTTTAGTCATGGTCTTGCTCGAAACAAGTACCGAATACGTAATCTTGTCAATATACTTTGGCCCCAGAGTCGTTCAGAAGGAGCGTAATAAAATTTACACCGGTAAGTAAAGTAGCAGCTCATACAGTGCGGAAACATTTTTAGACGGGGTAGCGTGGTTACGAAAATAAAATATTCATAATAATGAGCTTCAGAATTAAAATCGTTATAGGCTTTAACAGATTCGTTACTATGTGACCGAAAATTGTTATAAGAATTAGAAATAAATGAATTCAATTGTAATTTTGAAGATGAATATAAAGCTTGACTGAAAAAACGAAGAATATCCATTGAATTAGTCCTACCCGACTGATTCCCAAATAAAAACCTTCGCCTATAAACATACATATAGTCATAAATAAGTATACAAATATAAGTAACTTCATTGATCTATATAAAAATTCATGAAAACGCATTCAAATTGTTCAGTTCTCATGAAAACACCTTCCTGAAGTCCGTTAGTTTTTACGTAGAAATGTAAATTTTAGTAGTGCCATCGCTCCCAGCGTGTACTGTATATCTATTTCACTTGAATTTGACCCCTTTCTGTTCAATTTCCTAATTTTTTCATTGATCTGTCAATTACGCAAAGTTTACAATCCTACGTCAGAACACAGTTTACACCGTATATTTATTGTAAAATCTGATATTTATTTTTTTATTTTCGTTCATTTGTTCAATCAAGGGACACTAGGGGCTGAAATTCCGGCTTTTCACCTATATCTTTATTTTTGTACATAGGTAAGTAGGTACTTAATTTTATTGTGAATGAAGACGAATTATTATTATTATTATTTATTTAGGATTTGTTGGGATTTGGGTAGGTTCCGTGAAGGAAAACTGATATTTTCTTTCAACATATTTGTAATTGTTCTTTAAAAGAACTATTTTTATAAGTAAAAGTTTCTTTTTGTGGTTTTCTGGGTTACAGATTTTGAACGGTTGTGTTTTCAAGTTTCTTTTGATGATACTTTTCTGTAGGAAACCATGGTGTGAGGAATAATTGAGAAATATTCTGTAAAATCAGCTCGTCATACAAATCTACTTTCAACATAGAAAAGAAAAGCTTTATTGTTTTCTTCCTCTAGAGTAAATTTTGATTTACGATATATTCAACGTTAACCATTATATCTGTGATATACAGGCCGTTTCTTTTATCATGTGGTAACATTGCTATATTCTAAACCGTAATAGATACAAAGACGATTATATGGGGAAAAAGGTAACTATTGTGGTGAGCAGTAAATTGGTCATAGAAAATTTACGGGGATTCTCGCCCTTCCCAACTCATACAGGGAAACTGAAAATGCTGTTTTCGGTTTTTTACGAATAGAATTTTTATTTCAGAAAACATAAAAAAATTAAAAAGGAAAGTTTTATTGTATTCAAAATGTACTAGAACTACGTAGCGATAAATTTTTAATCAAACGTTCCGCCATCACCATCAATTTTATTCAAATACGGACCTGTCTATTTCATCACAAATATTGATAGAGCGATAAAATCACAATTCAGTGGTACATCACACTCGACATTTTTATAATGTTTCATATAAAATAACTAGCATCATCAGTGACAACAGCATTTTTAGTTTTCCCTGTATAAGTCGGGAAGGGCGAGAGTCCCCGTAGATTTTCTCTGACCAATGTACTGCTCACCACAATAGTTACATTTTTTCCTATTTAATCGTCTTTGTATCTATTACGGTTTAGAATATAGCAATGTTACCACATGATAAAAAAACTGCCTGTATTGTTACTACCGTTTGGTCAGCTCAACTTTTTCCCCATACTCAATAGCTTTACATTAAGGGGACGTTTTCCAGAGTTTCCGTTCTAGATTGAAATATACTTTAGAGGAAGGAAACAACAAAGCCTTAGCTTCTCTACAAGAATGTTATAAAAACTCCAAACAACGTGTTCAGAGTAATTAATTACCTATACAATCGACTTATTCAGATATATTTCTCAACTATTACTCATACCATAATTTCCAAGACGATAATGTTTATTCTAAGAAACTTGAAAACACGAGCACTAAAAATATCTAGCCCAGAATATCACGAGAAGAATCTTGAACAATTTCTTACCGTCCATCAATAAAAAAATATTCCAAATTCCAAAATCAAATTATCAAACGACAACACGCTGTGAAAGAAAATTCATCACATCAAAAATCAGAACGCCTACTGATTTGGAATCAGACGTAATTAAACAAAATTAATTGTGTAACAATTGTAATACACAATACTACGTTGGTCAAACAGACAGATATTTGAAAATCGCTAAGAAAACTAAATGTTATAAATCCCACTGCTCTAGTAGAATATTCTAAGGAAAATTAAAATACTTTTGATTTCACAATCCTCATTGCCTTCTATAAAAATCTCTACCTGTTGAAAATACTCCAACAAGACAGCGTCAATAGGTACTAGAAGAGATATTCAAGGACTAAAAATGACCTACTTATTTCAAATTGATTAGTCAGATTCCAAAATGACCAGACGTCGGGATTGGCATCTATAGGCATCTCACATCAGACCAGCTTACAACAAGGCAAATGGCCGCCTAACGAAACAGACGACTTCAGATAAATTCTCCCGTACTGTGGTTTCGAACCTCAGTCCGATGCGAGCAGAAGTTTCAACGGCTGGATACCTGAACCGCTTAGTAGTAGACTATTCCGGATAGAAATTTCAGTAGATTTTAGGTTGACAAGTACTGAGAAGAAAGAAGAAAATGATGTCTTGATTAATTGACTGTTTCTGAAACGGCCATTAAGGATGCAATAATGATTTATAAAATCCTTGTAGCTTAGACTCCATGATCCTTGAATAAGGGTTTACCGTTGCTTTTCTGCTTTGCTGACGTAACATGTTCAGCTTTTCTAAGTAGAACAAATAATATCAATTTTCTGTCGCCGACAATCTAAATAAGTAGCCCATAAATGCCCAGTTTACTCATTTACTTTGACAACGTATTGTTTATGGATTCATTTACATGTCTAGGAAAATATTAACAGTAAATTAGAAATTTGGCATTGATTTATGATAAGACATTTTTAATATTATTGCTTTATTTGTAGTCAGTTTATTCGGTAACCTAGTTACGCACGTTTACCCAGTTACGCGCACAAACAAGACATTTTTACTGGCAGCAGTGGCAGCACGTAAAACGTAAGAAGTTAACACGGAATCTATCAACTGTTAACATTCTCGGCAAGCAATAAACCTCGGCTATCACTCGCTAACCTCAAATGTTAACACGTCTTTACATTCCTTGTTGCACAAAATGGCTTTAGAGCACACTTCCCGAAAGGCAGTTCTATAAATTATTGGAATCGCACGTTGAAAGGATACTTTTCAATAATAAGAATTATAATCAACAAAAATTATCCTCTCCAAAATTCATACTGCCGTTCTTACCATCCTGCGGATTACTTCCACGACAAGGTAATACGTTTATTGGAGGGCAAAATGAATAAAGAATAATAGAAGGAAAAGGCAAAGGAAACATCCACAACACACGATATTAAGAAGGACCCTTGTTCCTATATAAAATATACGAATGGCAGCAATGATGGCCTCTCGTCGTCGTATATTTGAAGGATGTGCTAATATTATTTCACTCACGGACCTATACAAGGTGTGCTGTGTGGGCCAATATAACTGTGTGTGTTTACTACAGGGAATATATGGATTTCGGAAACAGGGGCGTACATAGAAAAAAATTGGGCGATGAGCTGATGCTTTCAAATACGCAGCTCATTGCTAATGCTATTCCAGTTTTAGTACCTATTAAAAAAATGCAGAATGTAATATGTCTTTGGATGTGAAGTTAGGTAACAGGCCAGACGTCTTCAACCGATGTGGATGCATACAGTGTGTCCCAATTTAAAAGACAGTTCTGTTAAAGTTTCAAGAAATAGATAGATAGGTATATTCATTTACTAATTTGTCATTTTTGCAAATGTGATGTTCGCCAATAAATAAGAATAAATTTTTTATAAATGGATAAAAACCAAGTATATTCGGAATGAATTTTTAAAAATTTTCTCAAATTCCGTAATTGAGTGGAAAATATTTTTGACACGAATATTTTTCAATTTAAATTTGAAATTTTTGTGAGGCAGAGTTTTTAAGTCTCTCGGCAGCAAGTAATATAAATGTGTACCAGCACAGTTTGGTGATTTCTTATTAAACATATTTTTATTTTTTTTGTATATGTTTGATTTGCATATATTAAGTATGCACATCTGAATACTGCTTGAAGATGTCGATGTTTATATGAATATCGATAAGAATCCTATGTAGGTAAATTCCTTTCAAAGTTAGGATCCTATATTTCTTGAAAATATCCCTACAAGATTCTTGGTATCCCAGGCCAAAGTGAGTAGTATCAATCTTCTTCCTGGGATGGAAATTCTTGTACTTTCCATTGCTGTTCCCCAACATATTATGTTATAACTAATTGCTGAATATCCCAATGCATAGTATACTTCAATAAGTGGTGTTGTTCAAGGTAGGTCTTCAGATAAAAAATTGCAAATTACATATTGTTGAATGTTTTACTTTATTTTTCAATATGGTCTGACCAAGTTGATTTTGAGTTTACAATGGGTTCCTGAAAAACGTATAGTATAGTTGTCGACATTGTTCTGTCACGTTGTCTTCTACAGGAAAATTTTACCTGTCGTTAAAGTTTTTTAGGTTGAGTATTACAAGGTTTATCTCACACCACAGTGAAAACTGTTGAATTACAGTGGTGATTTTTGAAAGAATATCTTGGGGAGTTGTACCGGTCACAGTTGTATCGTCTGCATACAAGCTTATAACAGTGGACTGAGCACACTTTTCTGTGGTGTTCTTAAGTCAATGGATAGTTTTTCAGATTTTTTTTTCTATTTTCACAAGTGTTTCTCTATTTTCGGTGAATGAAATCAACTATTAACAGATGAAACAGGGTGTCAAATATCCTTGAGAGATCGAAGAAAATTTCGAAAACAAAGTAGTTTTTATCTAGTTTTTCATGTATGTATTGTAATACTTTGAGTTTGCGAAATAATATGATTAAAGACATCAGAAGAACATACATTGCTTTTTCCAAAACTTTTGAAATTGTTCTTATAACTACTGATATACCCCCCCCCCTCCTATTCGCTGAGAATCACATCTTTCTAAGATTTGGGTGGTTTTTAAGGAGGGAAGGAAACTTTCCTAGTTCAACTGAATTATTGACAATTGAGGTTAGATAAGAACTGAGAAGATCATTACACTCTTTGATCAGAGAAGTATTTACTTCATCGATGCTAACAGATAATTAATTTTTTATATTTCTCATTATGTTTTGTATTCTTCATTGATAAAAATGGAAGTATATTTTGATTTTACATTACTTAATTTCATTCAATTTATTGTTGACTATTTACCACACTTTTTTCACCTTATTTTAAATTTTTTTATTCAATTGACGTAATATTTTTTTTCTCTTTTCCATAATTCTTTTAGTTTTTACCAGTTCTCATGAATTTCATGAAAAGTTGGATTATGTGTAAATTTTGGTGCAGGTTAAGTTGTCTACTCTAGCAGCCTCTTCCTGTGTATCTTTAAACTACATCAAATTGTTGATTTCTGTGTCAGGTTACAGTATTGACTATGATTTTCTTTTCTGGATGGGAAATTTTTACCAGAAATGATCATAAAGATCCAAGTACATTAGACATATAATTTCGATATTCTTCTCAATTATATAAATATTATCAAAATGATTTGATAGGCAGGACCATTCAAGGAGTTGTGCAATGTGGTCAGAGACTTGGGTCCAGAATTTTTAATTGTATGTTCTCACCTAGATTTGAAATTAAGTAGTCAAGCTATGTGGAGCTTGATCTGCCGTTGAATTTTTTACATAGTTACAAATTTTGAACGAATTTATCAGATCAAGAAATACTTTTAGATCTATACTCACTGTATTTAGACTATCAATATTGAAATTAACACAAAGGATGATATTTTTGAATTTATTTGAAGCTAGGTTGAAATTTTTTTCGGTTCAGATTATTCAGATGTGCAGTAGTAGTAGTACTTATGGGGAGGCTGTTGGTACAGCCAAACAAGTAGGCCCCTATGGGCACTTTTTGCTATCCCCTGCTCTCCTCATGCATGGTGTTCTACCTGCCTGTGTTTTCCACCTGCTCTCCTCAAAGTCTGGGTGTGTAGAGTGTATGTGCTTGTCAGGGGAGCGAGTTCCTTCAATCCGCCACTTTAAGCCCTGGTAGGGCTGGTTCTCGGTCGGGCGGTGCGACGGCCGCGGGTGATTTATTCACCGGCTACCAGTCCCGCAGCTCCCGAACTAAGGCCCCTCCTTGGCTCCCACCGAAGAACAGATTTTCTAGTTCCCGCAGCGAGTTCCTTCGATTCTCCTCCTCGTGAAAACCCTGGTAGGGCTGGTTCTAAACCGGGCGAAGCGGCGGCCGCGGGTGACTCTATCACCGGCTACCAGTCCCGCAGCACCCAATCCGAGGCCCCTCCTTAGCTCCCACTGGAGGCAGATTTTCACGTTTTTGCATCCCTCTGGGTGAGTGGGTGTGTGTTAAGTGTCGGGAACATGTGTGTTTTTCACGTTGGTCGCCAATCCCGTTGGTTGCAACGCCTCAGCCTCCCTTGGAGAATTTAGATGTGCAAATTGAGAATATGCTGGAGTTTGATCCCAATACCAAACTACTACGTTCAAAACCTCGACACATATTTTAGTAACCATGTAACCATAATCTTTCCCTAGAAGATGACAGCTGACCATCGGAGAGATTTGGTATAATATATTTTGCTCGCAAAAAAATGTAAATATAAATCAATCGAAAATGCATGTTATTTTAACAGGGTCAATACAAAATTATATTGTATGCATGGTACGTTGTGCTCTCCATTTAAAAGGTGGGACAATATTCTACAATCCTTTGATGATAATTGTAAAATAGGCAATAGCGTCTATAACTATCAATATTTGCTGAGTGTACAGGACGAATTGAGGAAAATCTATTGAGTTGAGTGCCTTTCTTAAAAAATGGAATGCTTATCACATTATTTCAAACATTTTGGTAACCCCCTCCACCCTTTCAATGATATTGATTATCTGCCAGCTACTTGAAGGTTGAATTTTTTTTAGCAATATAATGCCATTTGCATAATATGCGTACCGAAAAAATTACTGTGGTCTCGAGTAAGGAATTTAAGAGAAATTAATGATAATCAATGACAGATTTCTGACCCATTCCAATGCCATTAGCCGTTGGCTAATAGTTATTTTCCAATTTGGAACTTTTTTATTTGAGTTTTCTCATTTTTGCTAAACAAACTCAAAATATTTTTTGACAGGTGACATAGAGGCGAACACGATGGACAATGCTTATCAAATATTTGTACCTATGACTATTATGGTCCTCACTTGGATAATATGGCGAAAACGGGTGATAGCATGATTTTCTTTGTATCTTCAAACGCATTGAATGTTCAAACTGACAAATCATGAAAAACTGAATGATGACCATCATTAAATTTCTTCGAATCTGCACTTGAGGATCGTAACATGTGGCAATACTGTAGGAACGAGTTAGGTGGGTCATGATTACCTTCTGCAGGATCATATGGCAGTGCTTACACAACTCTGGCTCATCTATAGAGGTAAGTAGAGTAAAAAAAAGGTTCAAATCGTCACGGATAGTTCTCACATATCCCAGTTGAGTATCCGTGAGTAATGTCAGTTCACCATGTATACACGATATTAGATTGATTCACTTCCTAACAGTTTTTAAATATGCTACGTAAACGATATCGAGTGAGTAATGAAGGATATAGTTAAGTGGAATTTGATACATTATTTTTTCTCGATTGTATCTGAAAGACTGCTGGACAATTCATTTTCTTCAAACATGAAAATCTAGTAACCACCCTTAGCTCAATGATCTTTGATAAACCTCATTGTCAAAGACGAAATTATAAGGCAGTGGAAGACACGAGGCGAAACCGCATACAGTGTATATAAAGCCCGTGAATAGTGTAATTAGCCATGAGCTAAGATAACATAATTAACTAAGAGGGGACTAATTGAAAGCGGCAGTTATCTCATCAAGGTGAATTATTCGGCAGAAATGAAATGAGGCTGGCGGTCTCGCGATCGCGTACCTATAATTTAGGATATTCAGCGGGTCGATGAATCTCAATGTGAAGGGGTTGGCGAGGTGTGATTAAGATGTGGGAAGACGGCGTCGCCTACTTGAACAGCGATTTTCTCCGTTATGAAATATTACTCAAATTTGGCTCGCTTTCAAATGTGACGTTGGTGGATTATCACATGTTATACCACTTGTGCTTTATTTATTTCGCGAAATTATTTCGAAGTAACAGATATTTCAAAAATCATCTTGAGCCGCAGCAAGTCTCCAACAAAAAACAACTACTGTCCCCACGATCGTGGATTATTGTCTGTTGGGTTGACCCTTCAGTAGCATGTTGAATTGGGCCAGACACATTTCAACTTCAGAAGACCACTGCCTAATTACCATTCCGACCATTGATAACCATAATTATTGCCAATTCATAATAGATATTTATGTATCGAGTGTGGAGTCACAAGTTACTTATAGTGCATCTTTTTCCACAGCTATCAAAATAGACTAAATTCATATCTTTCTTTCAAATATGGAAATAAATTTCGCATATTTGTTGTTGATATTATTAGTATTAACGTTGACTTTACTATGAAATAACTAGTCCATTGGGGAGAACTTTTCATTTTCTTGGATTTTTCTTCAGAATGAACGATGAACACTCTGTGAAGCTAAGTAATTTGATTTTTTTCGCTATGTTAAGAAAAACTCAGTCGCATTATCCACATTTTTTTTTTCTTTACTTTAGTTTCGAGAGATTTTACTAATTTTACTAATTGTCAATGTCTAGTTTCTGAAGGCCAAACAGTCACTGTTACCTTGAATTACCTAGTGTGTCAGTGTTGTGACTATTACCGCTGCCCATCGTAGTAATTTGTTTCGATTTTTGATAATATTTCTTCTTCTTCCTTTTCCTGGCAGTGGTGGGCGGGTTTCTAACACTCTGCACGCAGGCCTCTTCGTTCGGACCCTTTGTACACCCACGTGTCTGGGTCCAGCTGGACATACCAGTTTCCTTGGCGTAATTCAGCAGTTTTCTTCGCTGAATCTTTTTCTGAGTTCAGTATGCTTTCCCCAAAAGCTGCCTACCTCTGGTGAACCAATGCAGGGCATTCTGTAAGGTGGTTTGACAAGGTTTTATTTTTGAGTTTTTTCGAAGGCCTGGGTATGTGGAGCTTCGATTCTCTCATGCCAGGTGCGCCTTGCCATGACTGTATAAACTTTTCTTCCATTGCAGCAACAGCTAGGCTGTTGGGAATTCCGAACGTGCTTCTGGTTTAATTAGTGTGCTTGATCCCTGGGACCTATATGACACTGACTTTTGTTCGTTTTGATAGGTTTTCCAAGGCATATCTAGACTCGGACACCAGCTTGGATGTGATCCTGTGTGATCTCAGTGCCAGTAATGCTGCTTAACTGTCCGAGCAAATTGCAATTAGTCTGCAACATCTATTGTCGAAATTTTCTTGGGAGCAGGTGAGTATAGCGTATACTTCAGCCTGGAACACTGAGGCGTATTCGCCTAGAAGGGTAGAGACCTATAGTGCATTCATATTTCGAATACGCACGATGTCAACAAAAGAACGTGAACACCAAACTAGAACAGAGACGCATTAAGCTCGTTTACCCAATGAAATTGATTTGAAAATGTAACATCATCCAAAACCAACCCAGAACTTGACACCAAAACAAATATTCGAAATAAATAATCAATAATGTAATTAAAACGCAAAAATAAATCAACGCTGCAACTTCGAACAAATAGCAGTTTCAAAAACATTTCGTTTGGTGTTGTGTCAGTTTGATGTTCTATCGACCAATAGCGTTGCGAGAATTGGCGATCACGAGGTGGACACGCCGCAAGCAAGATCACTGTTGACATCGAGCGTATTTGATATATGAATTCACCATAGAGCCGTCTGTGTACCACACCATGCTGTCAGCAGGGGCACGTTCGATTCTATGTCATTGTACTCTTCTCTCGTGGGATGACAATATTCTGGCCTTCTAAAGTTGAGAACTGGCAGGGTGTTTTTATTTTCCATCAGTAGGATGGGACAGCTCTCCGATTGACTTGGGCCTTCCAGTTTGTAGGTGGTAGGCATGATTCATGTTCATTGTACAGGTGCAGAGGTGACAAAGTTGCCGTTTTCATGGCGCTTATCATCCTCAAGAAGGCCAACCTTTGAACTTTGTCTAGATCATTTCTGGCCTTGCTCTTCAACGTTAGTGGTCACCACACAATGGCTCCGTGCGTTATGGTTGATTACACATACTTTATATTCAGAATGCTATGAATATCTCAGGTAATACAAGAACCGTATCGGTGATTAGTGAACGATAAATCCCTTCGATTTTCAGACACAAATTATATTGCCCAAAGCATAATAATATTGGTGTGCATGACTGTTGACTTCGATGATTTAAATACTCATCCAACAGGTGTCAAATAGTGCGATTTACAACCATCACTATCACTTTTTTAATATTTCTTAACGACTTGAGCTATTGCTTCAGGCACTGTGATTATCCCCTATGCGTTGACGAACTGAAAATGTATTCACCTATTGACCTCCAAAAACAAATCCCCTTTTAGCCGCCTCTACGACTTCTGTAAGAGAAGTAAACTATATACCATAACTTTTTCATCAAGGAAGCAGAAAAACTTTCAATCACGAAATGACTGATAAAACTCAGTGGATGTAATGAAATATTTAGGAATACAAAGTACATTTTCTTCTGATCTGAAAGATAGAAAAACTGTATCCAAAGCTCGAAGGGCTTAGCTTCTTGATGATATGCTCAAAAGAATTTATTTATAGAATTTCGTTCCATAAAAAAAAATCTGTCTTGTTATTCCATATCAAACTATTCAAAAGTTATCATGGTCAGGTAAGAAAAGGGATTCAGATCCGCCAGATCCGCACTTATTCTGACATTCCAAATACATATTGTGAAAAAACGTAAAAACGAATATCTATTAACTTCATCAGTTCAAATGCATTTTTTTTAATGGGTTGTGAAGGAGACAAATCCATTTGTCCATTTTCAGTGCAAGCGACATCTGGGAACATTCCGCTGTATCTCTTTCCTAGTGCTTTTGAAGTTATTTTCTGGGCACTAATGGGTTTCAATATCAATGTTTGGGAACCCCATACCTTACTTTCTAAGTTTGCTTGAGAAATTCAGAATGCCGACAAAAATAGTTGGATTTGAAATATTGAGTCGATTTGTCAAAGTCATATCTATCTTCTCATGCGAAAAAAATAAAAACATAAATAATTAGTTCAACAAATGCCGCCAATAAATTAAAATCAGACTTAAGCCTGCCAGACATCTATTTCAGTTGTTTCGTACCTGAATGTTTTGTCCTGCGTTAATTTCCCGACCTATTTTCTTCCACAACGTCTTGTTAACGTTTCTGTCCGAAAAAAATATGGGGCAATAAATAATCCGCGACGGCTTTGATAAAGCTTCAACCTGAAAACCGAGGAAGTGAAATGTTTACTTATGAAGAAATTTCCAAAGATTTAATTCGGAATGTTTTTTTTTAAATGAAAACTTGGCAGCGATGCCACAAATCCGTCTAATTGAAATGATACATTCGCTTCGATAGAGTGAAGCTTCATGCATCTGTGACATTCGTTAAGTCAGTTTGACCGTAACTATAATGTCTATTCAGACACGAACAATTTAGCCGACAGGTATTCGTGTTTTTCTTTCGAACGTTCTTCAACTCTCGCAATGTGTTGGTAACACTAGATAAATTATTATTCGTTGGAGACTATTTATTCGTGTTCTAGTAGGTAGTTGTAGTGCTACTTACACTTGTTTGTTTATTTCTTCGACGAATAATCTGTTCACTTCCCTCTCGAAAATGATTATCCCCACGATCATTGTCGAAAATACTTACAGTCTCTTTCTAGAGATTGAAGAAATATTCTACAACTCTTTTGTCCCTGTGCATTTTAAATGTATTTCATTCTCTCTCTTGAGATAGAATGAATATTCTCACAATGTTGTAGTAGCAATGATAGAGTTATCCTGACTGTCATCGAATAGTTTTTCAATTCTGCCGTAACTTAATTATTGTTCGTTGCGTTTTATTTAAATTTTAATCGTGGAGAACGTATGGTCTGATACTCGGTTTGAATAAAAATTATTTTTGCATCGAATTTTCATTCTAACCTTGTTACAGAATATACTATTCTGAAGATGATATCCTACCACTATCATTCTAACTGTTTTCGTCCTCCAACCAAAAACTATTTATTGTCTTCAAATATATGTTATGACGTCAGTTAGGACTAAGATCATTGTAAGTGAAGGAACTATTTATCCAAGAGTGTATCCAAAGACAGGACCTGCCCGTGTGTAAGTGGGATATTATTATAGTTATAGTGTAAAACCTGAATTTAATAATTTATTGAAATGCTTAGATTTTGTTCGTATTCAATTCTACCAAATTTTTCGATAACTATTTTAGGATATAGTCTACTTATGTGCGTAGCCTCTCTCTCTGCCTCAGCTTTGGTGTCAGAATCTAGATTTTCCATTTCGAACCCTCCCGCAGTCTGAATTGAATCCTTAGAATCTTAAAGTAAACTTGTTTTGCAGTCTTTCCTTTTCCGGGTTTCAGGAAATAAATTTATTTGAAGAAGTTGTTCTGTGAAGAATTTAAGAAGAAAATTGTAGATGATAACAGAGAATATTTTGGGGCTCCACTAAGACCAGTAGAAGTATAAATTATATACCTTTACTATTAGTTCGACTCAGTTCTCAACCTGTTTTATGACAATTTAGTATTGTACACTTAAAAACGAGATAAATATACGAGTATCTCATGACGTCACGAATTCATTCAGTCATTGATATCACTTCGTAAAACAACATACTCGCCGTCTAGTTGAAAGTTTTTCAATTCTTGATTCAATTTTGAAAATTATGATTTTGCCATGCTTTATTTTATAGCTAGAAACCGTGTCAATAACGAATTTCCTTTATGACTATTTGGGAGTCAACATATCTTTCCATTCATTTCGAGAAGGGAGTCCTGAAGTGATGGAGTTTATTAAGCTTTGTTGTTTACCGTGATACCCTGTTTAAACCTCATTCCCTGAGTAATACAATTTATATACGAAGTCTTGAAACACATATCATAACCGAACACTCCCGATTAACCTGTTTGGCTTAAATGACTGATACACCGGACTACTTGTTTCGCTGATCATGGTCTGAAGCAAAATACTAGTCTCTCCGAAATTTTGTGCACTAGTTTCCGTCAATAATGGCAATGAATAACCAGTAAATTCTGTGAAAAATTATCCATCATTGGATTTCGAACATATTATTCATAACCGTGAGAAGTGTTCTGTCAAATAAGGGTTAGAATTATATTATAATTAATTTTTTTATTTTGGACAGCTACATACAAGTCATGCTACATTCTATTTCATTTCATGCCGATTAAATTGGTTTATTAATTTTCTAGTGTAATTCTATTTCGGGATGTATTTGACCGGCATTCAGATGTTTAGGTGGAGCAATTGAAGCTTGCAACTACCTGAGTTTTCTAGTGAGACATCGAAATAGCTGACTCCTTGATAGCGCTGTATCCCCATCTGATGCTATCATGGTCTTTGGACTACACCAAACAAAGCTAGCGCCCGAGGCATTAAAAGGACGTATAAGTCTGCCGGAGTCTCAAGGCCAATTGTGAACACTTATAGTCTAGTTCCTAAATTGTAGATAGTGACTCATGGGTTGTACGGTTCATAATTCATATGAAGCAGGTCAAAAAATAGAACAGAAATAAGCTAGGTACTTTAGCTTCAAATCAAGATTTACTTTGCCACTTTCGTACATCCCCTCTGCACTTTCAAATCCCGTAAAAACCAGAAAATGTACGATGAGTCACTATCTACAATTTAGGAACTAGACTATAACCGTGTACCCTAGAAAGTTGCGGAATTGGGTACTTTGGTAGAGAACCCCAGTTACCAACACCGACGAAGAAAGCCGTACAGTGTGTGTACTTCAATGAAATGAAAGATATTGAATCGACCACGAGTTCTTTATGATCTGACTTGAATAATAGACTGACGAAGGTGGCTGGGACTTTACGTGATTGGATTATTGTCATATTGTAAGCGTAACATGAAGAGTGCTTCGACCACGCCACTGAAGATGACTGCCGCAGCTGCAGTTGAAACGTTTGGAGATCTTAACTAAATAAAACCAAGGCAAAATCCGGAAACAAACCAAACTAGTTACGCCAGCCGTGAAAGCCTACATTAATCTACCAATATTTCCTATTTCACCCCATATTTGATAGATCTTGTTGTCAACCTTGATAAATATAGAATTCTTCAACAGATGTCAGTGTACCATATAAGTGCCACCCACCCACATGATAGCTCTAAAAAGTTGACTTCTCTAACGCTACTTTATACAACCAAAGCCCGTGACAACAAACAACTGAAACATGGGCTCATACAAGGCGTTGGATATTTTCCATGAAAATCCAGAGGAGTACAGCTCATTCTAGGATGATTGTTTAAACCCGTTTTTTTCTCGTTGCGTTTCCGTGATGTCAAGGAAAACTCGACAATGGATGCTTCACCCATAACATAGCGAATCCCCTGCATACTTTGAAGGAGACAGGGAAGTTAACCCGAGCAGTGACATGCACTCACAGCATCTAAGGCCTACACAAGTTCGTAGAGCAGGTGCAATTAGGTTTTGCCAGCCCGCTGGATAACCCAGAAGGGCAAGCCACAAAACTCAAAACCCCAAATAAAACCCAACACTACAAGATCCTAACCCCTGCGGCTTGGGAAGGTTTTAGCATTACTTTTAATTATTTTGGTGTTTTAAGTGAATTCTATAAATTTATAATAATATATTGTAAATTTAATGTCGTAGTAAACTTTTTGGCTTTTGGATATGGCTACTTTATGGCTTGTGCCAAATGCTGCCTGAGAATCGAGTGCCAAAGACATACCCCTTCGGAAAAAAAACAATCTTATTTTTTACTTACCATTTCACATGCTGAAAAACGCGTGACTTCAATTCATGGAGGTCAAGGTACCTGATATTCCAATTACGATTGTTTCTGATTTAGTGATATATTTATCGATTTCTGTATCGGTATTTTCAACTCTCCCAGTATTAACTCCAGAATTACATCTGAAAAATCTCGATATACTTACCGCCCCCTTCGCCATTTCCAAATAAAAACATTACCTCGAGAATAATTCCTCTTCAAATATTCCATCACGCAAATTCCAATATAATATTTCTCTTTCCTTCACCCTATTGACTTAGGTGCGTCGAGTTTTTCTGACAGTTCCACTGTTTATAGAAGCAAAAGGCACCTCAAACTCATTACGCAATCTGTACCTCGTATAGTCGTTCAGAATGTCGGAAGGGAGATTTTACAAAATGTTTGATCCCCGAAGTCAATATTTGAGAGGCTGCTATTACGGCAAGCGAATAAAAATCTTGGGATAAGTGAAAAAAGATGCTTTGAGATCGAGGTGATCCTCGGCTCGAGTATTACGAATTTATTAGACGCTTAACCTGGTGGCTAAAGGAACTTCCCCGTGAGTTCGTTAGGGTCGGATCTCTGCTTGATTGCTAATAAATGGGTCTTTGATTAGGTATTCATAAGGTTTTTCGAATATGAAGTAATTTCTGGTATTCATGAGGCAAATTAAATGGAGGGAAATGTCTTTAGAGACAACGGTGTTGGTGTGTACATTGATGGGCATGCGGAAGCGGACGAAATTCGTCAATATAGCTTCGTAAACATAGATTAGACGAGGTGTAATGGAGGGTCAGCTTACTAGATCCGGCTCGAAGGACCAAGGAGTTGTATTGAGATATAATTCGGTTTCAAAATATGTCTGGGTATGGATATTTGATTTAAATTTTCGAGTTATGACATTATACTTAATTATACTCGATGTACGTTTCACCAACAAACTTGGCATCCTCAGGATCACAAAGAAAACACCAAGGGACGATGAATAAAAAACAGTTGATTCAAACCAAGAAGAGTCGGTTTCGTAAAGTTATTATCTTTTTAATCGTATTATTTAGAATGTGTTCATTTCTGCTGCTGAACATGTACATGTACAGTGCTCCTCAACAGTCCCTTTTATCTTTGGAAAGATTATACATAAACAAGTGAAATTTGGAAACTGAATATTAAAGGTTGTAAACTTCCCTACTAGATACCTGCTGATTCTTAAATCTGTAATTAATATCATACTGAATGGACTTTAAATTTTAATGTTTACTAATGAGCCATTAAAACAGCCATAAAGACAAACAAAATCAGTATCGTTGAATAGGTTTTGTTTTTTCGATACCTTTTAAAAGAGGTGTCGATTGCCGTAGGGTTCCATTTAAAATTATTGGTCACAATGGCCTCGTCACGTTATCTTTAACGATTTCGTCATCTATCATCACTAGTAGGGAATTTTACAACCTTTAATATTCAGTTTCCAAATTTCACTTGTTTATGTATAATCGTTCCAAAGATAAGAGGGGGGAGGGGACTTTTGAGAAGCACTGTATGTCTGTATATTCAAACGCAATAAACTTAAACTAATTGTTCCAAAAGAGTACTGATTTCAAATAACAAGCTTCTCCAATATAAAAATTATGAGTACCTATCTGTATCATAGTTTCGATTTTTTTTTTAATTTCAATTACCCTGTACAGGAGTACCTCTAGTTAGGATGATTTGAATTTTTTACTAAGCCTATTTTTGTATAAGTAACCTCATTCTAAAATCATTAATCAAAAAGTGATTCACATGAATAGAACTTATACGTCTCACTCTATACAGGATATCCAATTAGTGTCATATATTCTATTTGAGAGAAGTAAAATCAATGTCAATAAAAGTAAAGACAGGAAAGTGGAAACGGTTTTCCATTTATTGAATAGGTTTGGCCCTATAACCCCTAAAAGTCAAGATAGAGGCGGTTTCAACTTCTTATTTCACGGAAACAGTTGAACCAAATTATAGTATATAATAAATTAAATTTTTTTTAATTCTACCTAAAATCTAGAACAATATAGCGAGTTTCATTCGAAACAACAAAGTTGTGTCTCATACCACATTTATGGAGCACACTGTATATACAAAAATATTTTTCAGTAAGGCACCTTAGAGCATCAAACAGTTTTGTGATTTAATGTTTTTTCCATCATTACCCTTCAAGGAGATATCGTCTGATATCGCTCTAATTGGACACTCTGTGTATATTTATGCACATATTTTTTGTTGTTACTTTAAATTACAATTATAAATATCCTAAATTCACTTAGTTATTCCTTAAGTATAAGTTTCAATGAATATTTGATTTTGGCCCCCCAGATTGTTCAAATACCCGTCTGTGCGGCGTTAGATTACTTTGTAATTTGTGACACTGCATCCTAAACTCCATGAGCCCATTCATTGAATGTTTATGAAAGTTGTCCCTTACATCACGTGATAAACATAAATCGTCTCATTTCAAATTCGAACCACCGACATCTCACACCGCCTTTCATATGTTGGACAACTTTCGAGACCTTATTATAGGAATGCTAGGGAATGCTCGATAAGCTTTTCTATATTGGTCTGAAAGTTCAATGATTACCAGATATTTTGTGAAATTTCAGTTTGATCTAGGATGCTCAAAATTTCATTGAAAGCATTTAGAAAGTTCGAAGAAAGATGATTAGAGGAAATTCCCACATGAATATGAAAAATTGTAAACTGAATTATTGACCAGCTGAAATTTTAAATCAACCTTTCACTTTCTTCCGGATTATTTCCCGAGTCATATAAAATCTATTATCACACCAATATTTAAAAAATAATAATTACAGTAGCATTAGGGTCTTATCTGAATACCCAAAAATTTTTTACAGAATCGCAATTCGGATTCAAAAATAACTTGAATACTACTGATTTCACGTTTCAAATGATATAACAAATACATAGGTTTCTAGAATTGAAACAATACCCACTTGGAATATTCTGCGATCTCTCTAAGGCATTCGACTGCGCAAATCACAATTTACTCCTATAGAAATTAGAGTACTATGGAATCCGAGGTTTGTCCAACGATTCGTTCAAAATTATGTATGTTAGAGTCAAACATGAAACTTCAGGTAATCGCATCTCAAGATTCAGAACATTCTCATTCACAGGATAGTTTCCCACAGGGATCAGTGTTGGGCCCCACGTTATTTCTCATTTATGTTAACGACATTATCTGTAGCTTTCCAACAGCTTCCATAACAATTTTTGCTGAGCATATTAGTTAATGAGAAAAATACGGGCATACTCACTATATCATCTGTAGAGGTAATGGAGGGAGTATCAGATTGGTTTCTGGCGAATAAAAAGTCTCTTAACTTTTCTAAATCGAATAACGATTCATTTAGATTATATAATTTTGACGATGTGACCATACACCTCAATGAAAACTCTACTGATTACGTGCACTCAACCAAATTCCTGGGCTTGACTATTGACAGCCTTGAACTGGCAAGATCACACCTCTGCCCTTCAGACTAAATTTAGCAGGTCAATCTTTGCACTATGCACTGTCGAAAGAAATACCAACGTATCAACAACAAAACTGTTTTATTTCGCATATTTTCACAGTGTATCACAATAGGGTATTGAATTTTGGGGCACATCTATATATGCGTCAGATGTATTTGGCATCCAGAAAAGAGCCATTCGTGTATTATTTGGTTTGAGTTGAGACTCCTGCAGAACATTGTTCAAAGACCACAAAATGTTCACTGAAAGGCCCCCAAAGACTACCTACATGTTCGACGAATTTCTACGCCGCGATCGTGAACGTCGAACATGGACGAGGTCTATGAGACAAAGTTCGTCGATCCAAAATATCTGGTTGATTTCCTGTACGACGAACATGTACGAACAAGTATGCTGATACACAATAAGCGATCAATATTGACACTATCCTCAGACAAACACGCATATCCAATGAGAAATCATGAGTACATTTTGCCAAATTATTACTACAACAGAACTAGAAATGGGCCGTTGTATTCCGGATTCAAACTAAACAACCACCTACCTTTCTTTATGAAATCTTTAAGCTCTTTGCGTTTCAAAAAAAAACTGAAAAAATTATTGCATCAACATGTTTTTTATCATCTAAACGAATTATTTTCTCAAAGTTTAGAATAGGTCATCACATCATTGTTATTATTATTTGCACCTCACCCTTTACTTTCTCAATGCTGTATGCTGTATAGTATCTTAATTATTGTTTCATTAAAAGTTTGGTCTCGATATGATATTTTGATTCTGAGAATGAAATAAAGTCATCTAATATCTTTAAATAACAGATGACAACCTATATGTCTGTAGTTGTGAGATATTTTTTCCCTTTTTTTGTCAATTTTCCAAGAGAATAAACTACTCCCAAATTATAAGAGTTTGAATAACTCTGTACCTTCGAAGAAAAAGGGCCGATGTCCAATTTCGCTGTTTCGAGAATCAAAAGGGCAAAGATTTTTAGTACAGAATAATGCTCGTCTTGAAGAACTGTATAACGTTACAAGAGTCTGAGTATTGCTAAAACATTTTCTTTTGTATGATTTTACAATTAATTAAATATATATTAGCTGTTTTCTTAATTTGTGGAAAATATTGAACATTGGCCGTGAGGAAAATATCATTCGAGAGGACATTGGCCTCTAATATCGGACTTAGGCCGTGAGGAATACATCGTTCAAGATGACATTGGTCTCTTGATGTAATATTCAGTTGCAGATACAAGTTTATTCAGTACAGAAAAAATACAGTGTGGGAAAACAATTTGTCGCAGGATCAGAATAATGGAATTTCAAATTGGGGAAATAAACAAGGAGAAAAATAATTTTTATTCAGTAAAATCGAGTTCACCATTTGGATCAGGGATGTCGTCAGCTTCCAGATTTGAGGATCGCCGGAGATTTTCATAGTTCGGCCTGTTGTATTCACTTATGAATGGAAGAAGCTCCAATAAGTTCATAAGCTTGAGGTCAGCTAGAGGTAAGGGTTCTGTGTTAAGTGGTTTCAAATCAGTTATTGTTAAACCTACATCTCGTTTTCTTACACTTCCTCTCCTCAAGTCTATCTTCTTGGCATTTTCAGTACCCACTGAATTTTTATAACACACTTGAAATTCATCTTTCTGGCAGAATTTCATGCATTTGATACTCATTCAGGAAATGATGTATCCATCTTCATTTTTTTTTTTCGATGAACAAGTTTTCCACTTAACAAACTACTAAAATTCAAGAAATCCGTTTGTGTCATCTCTACGACTCTCAAGGGAGGTGTTCTTCGTATATTTCTAATAAAATTTGTCCAGTCATGAGGAACTTCTATTGCAGAATTCGTTTCCTTCTTGGCAGACTTGATAGTTGCGTGAATAGTATCCGACTCCATGTGAGAATGCCCTGGTTCCATGAAAATATGATTGATTTCTTGAAGGTGTCGATCATGACTTTTTAATTCACTCATGAGGACACAAAACATTGTGAACATGTGAATGTTTCTGTTTTGCCCTGAAAAACAATCACTATACAAATTAAGAATCCGTACGGTATCAGGCAATGCTAACACAAATTTCCTTATGCACGATGCCATTTCTTGACCTCCGCGGCTTGCTATTGTTTCGTTCCATAGAAAACAAGTCCCGAAACTTCCTGTCGTACTTGTATGATAGACTGTCAAATTGAAGCTCCAGCTGTCTTTCGTAAGATGAAACACTGTTGCGGAGATAAGGCGTAGGCAAGCATTTTTCTAGGTCAAAAGAACCAACAATGAATGAGTGATCCTGTTTGCTTTTTTCTTTATCGGCAGCTTTCTGTTTATATGCTGCCTCAGCCATATCCAAATGTTGGTTTTTCTCAATTTCAATTTGTTTTCTGCTCTCTTGCTCGTCTGAGCTGAGTACCTTATTCTCGATTGACCTGAGACTGATATTCTGTTTGTCACATATAGCGCAAGTGTCATTCGCAGGGGCATGAAAAGCAAGATTGAATTCTTCATTAAAAATTTTGCGATACTGACACTCGCGCTCTGGATCCATGTTATTATTTTGACTGTATTCACAATATAGTCTGTACATAAGAGCTATGGATAAATCCGGGATCAGATATTTTTTTGATGTGCGTTCTCTTGAATAGTGGCTACTATATGCGGGAAAACTCAAAATGTGTTCTGTGATTGTGTTCTTTCTTTCGGTAGAAATTTTTTTGTGTTTACGGTGTCTTCCTCGGTCATCTCTTGGACAAACATTTGTTCCGCTTTGTCTTTTTTTTCATTTATCACTCTTACCTTTTTGAGTATGAGATCCAAGGTATTCAAATAATTTTTTTGCCAGACTTCGATATCTTGTCCATTAGAATTAGTAAGTTAATATTTTCTGGTATAACTTCTTCTACTCACTTTGTCACCATTATCAGTTACCTTCCGCAAACGCTCTCTATACTTAAGGGATTCTTTGATTGATTTAGCTATGAACTGATCTTGGCCGTTCCTTGAGAGACAGTAAAAATCTTTGAAATTTTTTTTTTCGGAAAAGGTTATCAAATTTCTCAAAGCATTTTTTCCTACATTCACAAGGCTCTCTCATTTACTTGGCAGATTTCAGCTTCTGGTTTTTCGAGATATATTCTTTGCCTCGCTCTTTTTTTTCTTTTCTCACATTTTCTTTCCATAATTTCTCGTTGCGCACTCTTACTTCTTCCACCTCCCACACGTTTATTCCTTTCTACTGTGGAATACCTTGCCGACTTTTCATTCAGTTCATTTTCAGACGACTCAGATTTTTCCTCTAGTGGTGCGTAATCTCTATCACACACAGAGTCATCCTTATCTTCGGAAATTTCCGATTCGATCTGTTCGTTAATCTGAAAGAGTCCATTGGTTTCATTATGCTATAAGTAAATTTCAAATGTACGCTCACCTCAAAATCATCTTTGACAGCATTAATTTCGTTGAAAGGAATGGTCGCTGGTACGATCTGAAATATGACACATGATGCAGACCTAGTAATTACTGCACTGAAAACAAAAATATAAATACATCAGAGTTGATGCAATATGAATGAGTCAATCCTTCCTCTACAACTTTTCTCACATGCCTCAAAGTTTCATAACAAGCACCAGAACCTGAAGGTAGATCATTGGGATCCTGAAGAGAACAATAAGTAATATGAACTTTGAAGGCAGTTTTAAAAATAACAAATACTCACACATTGAAATGGAGTCAACGGATAGAGCTGTGAAGTATTGGGCGCAAAATCACTCTCATTCACCTGTGACGGGCTGCGAGACACCAGCATGCTTTTCTCATTTCCTATAAGAATATCATCATTTCTACACTAATTGTTCTGAATGAGCATACAATTTATTACTCACCATCTTCTGTAGCCTGTTTGCACATTTATAAAATATTCAAAGTTCGTTTACTCATTTTTAAGGTTTTATTTCTGTCACGCACTGTCACTACTTTCTGTCGCATTCAACGGGAAAGAATGTGGTTAGATGTCCCGTCAACCGTACGATAACGAAGGGCTAGTAGGGCCAATGTCCGTACTCACAGGAATTTCATTTCATAACCAATGTAACAATAATGGCCAATGTCAAACATTGGCCCTTATTCTATTACGCAGGAATGGACATCAGCCTTCAGTATTAAATCATTTTTGCTCATTGGAGATACCTAGGACTTTTTTCTACGTGAAAATTGAAATATTGTAAGTATATTGGGCCAAGTAACTCAATTCGACACAATGTGGACATTGGGTCTTTTTCTTCCAAGGTACAGAACTTTTCTTAACCTAATTCCTCATATTCACTTTCCACGCAGCTCTGATCCTTACTTACCTATTTGCGTTTATTGTTGATCATTTATTCATCTATCGCCAGCATTCAATCAACATTTTTATTGACGTTTATCTCAGAATGTCTTCATTGTCATCCTGACAGAATAATAGTCTTCCTTCCACTCAATCATTTTTGGCAAATTTCTCCAAAGAATAATTCGAGAACATTGTTTCAGGGAATACATTTGAATAAAATTTACATCCTGTACGGTGTGTGTATCGAACAAGAAGGGGACAAGGGGTCGAATCTCCTCTGTGCGAACGTGTGTATCTAAAAGTATATACAAACTAAACAAGTGCATCTTGATTACTTTGATCTGTAGGCACATACAGATGCTGCAGTATCCGGTAACTTTAATAGGAAAAGGTAGCGTCCCTTCGAATGGTCGCTGACTCATTCTGCAATCAGGGGGTTCGATGCACAGTGAGGTACGGAATCAAGGAGTATAAAATAGAGGAGGGAAAATGTATTGAAGCAACATTTTTTCTGTACGATCGTTATTATGAAATGCTCTTTAGTTTATTTTAGACCGAGTCTCTTTCAATTTGAGTTTGTTGAGTAAACAAAGTGAACTTTACTAATACAATAATGAATCTAACAGGCTTCTCACTGACATCTTCCAGACATGGGTTCAAGAAGCTCCAGAAGAGCAATGTATTCACGTTTTGCAAAACCCCACACCAAACAACAAAATGTTTGTTGATTTTGTATGTTTGACCCTCATGGAATATGGGCCAAGTCATACATCATATTGAAGCTCTGTTTATTTCACAAGCAGTGTATTTCTTATCTGAAATAAGTAAGTAGTATTCACAATATATGTTGAATGGATATTTGTTCATTATTTGATATGAATAATTTTAAAAAAATATGTAAATTATACATATTCAATAATGATTTTTCAGACGACGTACTTAATTAGTTATCTTTCGTTGAATAGCAACTCATCCATTAAAATATTATTTACGTTCAAATGGTAAAAAATCTATTATGAAAATCATAACTGTTCTTGATCGGTTAGATAGTCCCATTGTTTCTCATGAGTATGTTATAACTTCAAGGGAAACATTTTATAGAACTCCTTCAGTTTGCAATTGAAATCCTCATAAACTCACTCAATGAGGGTAACGATGAAATACGGCTTTAGTATTTCCCAAAATTATTGGACGTCTGATAATCAATACAAATTTACAGTTCAATATGCAAAATGAATGAATGACCTTTTCAGTGATTTTACAACTTTAATCACCGGCTTGTCGTAGAGGCGATCCTCTTTTTCATACCTCTTGGTATACAACATAGAGTGCACCTAATGGCTCTCGGCCACTGTTGTTTGACAAGTGGATCTCGATTAAATGAAAGAGGTTATTAATGAATGTATATGCATCATTGCGAATTTAGGTACGGCTTTCCATTTTGAAATGTAAACATCCCCTAAATTGGATTCGTGATACTATCATCTGGGTTGAAACATTTACAAATCCGTTCCGTTCGTTTTTCAAAATTCCAGTTATCAAGTCTCAGGAAATATCAGTAGAATAATTCTGGAACATTTTTTTTACTCAGTGGATTTTAATTGAAACGTCAACTACTGACTACTTGAGAATATAGTGTTTCTTTACAGTATAGACTTGTAGGTGAAATTAATTTCAAATGAAATGTCTTAATGTCAGGTAGGTCGGACAGGTAGCCGAGTGGTTAGAGTCAATGCTTTCAGTCATTCTGTTAGGAATCGCACGTTAGAAGGTAAGATCTCGTTAATCCTTGGCTTGCACAAATTTCGACTTTTGAGGGCACAATTTCTTAACAATTCGTGTGATTTTCAAAAATCTGTTGAAATAATACTTTCAATTTTTATTTCATATCAAGTACCAGTTCAAGTCCACTGAGATTAGTTGCCAGGGATTAGCCTACGAAATTTGCAGTGAACTTGTTTTGGAAAAGCCGCCCTTATTTGATAGTCACCATGACACCAAATCTGTTTTCTGGAAATCCATATCTTGTATATCTACCGTACTTATTGGATCAATGATAATAATAATCTAAAAGTCATACGGGCATGTCGTGATTCGGCAGAAAACCTAGCCGGAAGAATGCAGAAGGCCGTTATTCTTGGTTAACTCCGTTTACTCAGGGCACATGATTCTCGGACCTAGTAATCACTCACCCCACGGACGTAAGGAGTGTTTGTTGGGGTTAATGATACACCAGCGCGCCCTCCGGTAGTATCGGAGCTCCGGGGACAGGGCCTGACTGGTACATTCCTGATGAAAAAAAAATTTAAAATAAAAGAGGAGGACTCGATTTACCATAACATCTGGTCATGTCAGAGTCCAAACAGAGCAGGTTATCCTTAGAAGGGGCGTGTTTCAGGGAGACTCCCTCAGCACTCTTTTCTTCTGCATCTCACTACTGCCATTGTCCATTGCACTACGGAATTCCGTCTGATGTCGTCCGTGGCTATACTAGGCTAACCCCCCGGTATACCCTAAAACTCGGTTCCAAATGCACGAGGAAGAGGCCCCCACAACCGACCCCTTCGGATGAGGGGTCATAGACAAAGTGGCATAAATCGATGGATTGCTACATGACGACGACCGCTTTGAGTGGACGGATGAATTAAGAGACGGTCTTCTGCATTGTTATGAGAGCAGTAAGCCCGTCCGAAGAGGATACATGGCAAGAATGCATGCTCTGTGGTGTGAGATACACCCAGAGCGTGCCGCTTTTTCCGCCCAAAACCTGAGGGATTATGTATCTCATCTTCGGGCACGAGGCTATGTCAGAGCTCCTCCTCAGCCGGTTAACGCAGTGGCAGAAGTGACAGATATGCCTGTAGAGGAGCCCCGCATTATACCACCAACGGAAGGCATCAGAACCCGCAGGGCGCTTCATAACACGAAGCCCCTGAAGCCACAACAACTGGCACGGGTGGATGCGGAGAAGAGGCTGACATCTGGCAGATCAACTCTGCTGTGTATGACGCTGCTCAGGCCCTGTTCCAAGCAGAGAGGAGGGATACCACACCTCTGATTGTAAGACATGAGCGACGCATTCACAAGATGGAAGCTAAGATCAAGTCGGCGAGACAACACGCGTCTCGTATCCAGTGTGTGGCGGACTACGTGGCGGCCAATAGGACCTTCACGCCCGCAGTTCGGCGAATTGCCGCAAATTTGAGACGAGCTCACCACACACTTAATCAAGGCGTGCTGTTTACCATCAAACAGCACTGTCTTTATTGGATACGAATGCTGGTGGCTTGGAAAACATGAAGTTCCGCGATAAACCTTCTCGCCTATTCCAAGAGCCTCCACGTGTTGCGGATAACCCGCCGTCGGCTGATCGGGTAGAAACCTTCTGGAAGGGCATTTACGAATTTCCGCAACCACGCAACGTAGATACTCCAGCCCTAGCGCAGTTCGAAGCTTTCTGCAGGAGGCTTCGTCAGCCTGAGCTCAATGAACTGCGCAATCCGATAGCCCCGGAAGAAATTCGACGGGCCCTCAAAGGCTCGAAGTATTTTCCTGCTCCAGGTCCTGATGGCCTTAATAACTATTGGTGGAAAAAATTTCCAAGTACCCACCACCATCTAGCAAGAGTTTTCAACTCATGGCTAGATGGGGAGCAACAGATTCCAGATTGGTTTGTCGAGGGGCGAACCGTGCTAATCCCCATAAACGGAGATTTGTCTGATACGAAGAACTATAGACCGATAACATGTTTGAACGCATGTTATAAGATGTTTGCCCTCATTTTATACATGCGAATACTCTCCACAGTTGAGCCGGTGTATGAATGGATATATGAGCAAAGGGGGTCGCTGGCTGCAAGGATAACCTGCTGATCGACAGATGTATCACGCAGGACTCCGTGCAGTACAAGCGTAACCTTTTAATGGCCTGGATCGACTATCGCAAGGCATTTGATACAACATCGCATGAACTCATCATGCATTTGCTCAGATGCCTTACGGTACCCGATCAAATAGTGAGATGCATTGAACAGCTGATGCCGCTCTGGAGGATTTACCATAACATCTGGTCAAGTCAGAGTCCAAACAGAGCAGGGAGACTCCCTCAGCCCTCTTCTCTTCTGCATCTCAGTTTATTTCTAGGGAACATAAATATTGATTTACTGAAACCAAATGAGAACCTGACAGCGGAGTATCAAAACATTGTCAATGAATTTGGCTTCATTTCTACCATCAATGAACCATCAAGAGTACAGGGCGGCAGCAGTTCGTGTCTTGATCATATATTTCTTAAAACCCATGTCAACAATTTCGAAAACACTATTCCTCTAGTGCTGAAATCAGCCATCACGGATCACTATACAACAATTCTACAAATTGTACTCAATGAGAAAAAATATAGATAGAAATACCATTAGGCTAACAAACTTTATTGACACAAAAAAAATAATCATACATTTCAACATATCTGCTGGGATCCAGTATACAATGAGGTTAATCCAGAGACTGCAACCAAACTTTTCATTGAAATTGTAGCAGAAAATGTTAACTTATCTACAGAGAAAAGACCCCTTCTCAGAAAATTTAATAAAATTACCCCTTGGTTGACAAATGCCTTGCTAAACTCTGTAAACAAAAACAATTAAATGTATAAAGAAGCCCAGAGGAACCCACATGATCTCATTTTAAAACAAGAATTTAAAAATTATAGGAACAAATTAACCTCTCTTATAAACAAAGCTAAATAATTTTTTTTTTTTAAACAAGTTGATGGGAATAAGAACAGCTCGAAAAATTTATGGGGTGTAGTTCAGCAAATAAGTAAGACAAAAAAAAATAAAGGTATTATTGATAACATTGAAAGTGCAGATACAGGAGAATTACAGGTGAAAAAAATTGATATTGCCAACGAATTTAATAAAGGGTTTAGCAAAATTGGCAAAACGTTAGCTGATAAAATTGTAAGAGATGATAACTATAGAATGGAAAGGAAATCTACACCAAATTCCTTTATGTTTGCACCCATCACGGCAAATGAAGTACACAGAACAACATCTGAACTGAAAAACGGCAAAGCTGCCGGATTGGATTATATAAAAGCTGAAACCTTAAAACTAATCAGTCCTTACATTATGCAACCTTTGACTCATTTATTCAATAATTGTATAGAGCATGGAATTTATCCAACTGTCTTCAAGAGCTCTATCGTCACTCCTATATTCAAAAAAGGCAATGTAAACAATGTTAACAATTATCGACCCATATCACTTATAACACATATCAAAGATTTTCGAAAAACTTATAAAACAACGGCTCGTTAGTTATCTGAATAAGTTTGAAATTTTATCGCAACACCAGTATGGTTTCAGAGAAAAAACATCAACGCAGGATGCTGTAATTGCCCTTACTACAAAAATAAATCAAAGTCTTAATGACAGCAAGCCGTGTTCTGTTTATTCGTCGATTTATCGAAAGCCTTCGATACAGTTAGTAACCAGCTGCTCTTAACTGCCTAGAAGATATTGGAATACGCAATAATGACTTATTATTTTTCGAAAGCTATCTTACTAACAGACATCAAGTAGTGAGTGAGGATACACTCAGCAATGAGATGCTTGTTGAATATGGAGTTCCGCAAGGGACTGTCCTCGTTCCTACTCTCTTCAATATATATATAAACGGGTTATTCTCACTGGAACATAATGATTACATCATAGGTTTTGCCGATGACACGGCTATTTTTTACCAGGCAGACACCTGGAATGATTTAAAACTTACCGCGGAAATTGGATTCTCACGAATTAAACAGCGGCTAGATGCAAAACTACTAACAGTGAATACGGAGAAAACCAATTACTTATACTTCACCTGTAACTCCTCTAGTAGACCGACCTTCAACCAGCTTGACGTAAATACTCATTTGGAAACTTTCACCATGTATCCTGAAACAAAAATTAAGTACTTAGGCATAATTATCAATACTCACATGAAATGGAATCTACATATAGCATATCTTTTGAAAAAATTAAGAGCCATACTGTATAAATTCAGAAAACTTAAAGAACTCTTACCTGAAAACTATCTTAAAACATTGTATTATTCCCTAGTCGAAAGCTACCTTCGTTATGGGATACTCGTTTGGGGCTCAGCTCCAAAAACTAACCTCTACACTCTAGAAGTCATGCAGAGAAGATTTCTGAAATTGATTTTTTCAAAGAACTCCCGGTATCCTACAAGTACCTTATACAATGAAATGAAAATATTTGATATCAGGCAATTGTATTATCACTGCTCTTGTGTGCGACATCATATCCTTAAGCAACATTCCCAAATACCGGAACATGAACACAATACTCGAAAAAAAAAAAAAACGCTATATCATACCATTAATGTCGAAAACTGCTACTCAAAGGTCTTACTCTTACCTCGCACCGAAATTATACAAAACTCTTCCAGAAAACATAAAATCACTGATTAATATAAATCAATTCAAATGTCAGCTAAGGAAACATATATCTGAAACTGGTAGATCTGTGCATCATTATTTTGATAAAACTGAATAACGAAAAATCTTCACTTCTCCTCGTCTCAAATATCTACCTTTTACATTTTACATCTTTCTGTCTTCTGTCTTCTAAACATATACTCTTTTATTTTTATCAAAAATATATATTATTACATTTTATACATCCTTATTATTATTGTTATTATCATTATTAAACAAACATTTTTTTATTCCTATGTCTCATACCGAAACAAGTGTGTATACATTTATCGGATTTTGCTTTGTTACACATATGTGAAAACTTTTTGTAATTTGTATTCATCTATTTATGTGAATAAAGTCTATTATTATTATTATTATTATCTCACTACTACCATTGTCTGTTGCACTACGGAAAACCCGCGGATACAACTGCGGCACCCCCAGCAACCGGAAGCATAAGGTCACCCATCTGTTTTACATGGATGACCTTAAACTTTATGCCTCCGGAGAAAAGGACCTTCCCCAGTCCTTAAGGGTGGTGCAAGAGTACACGCATGCTATCGAAATGGAGTTTGGGATCGACAAATGTGCCACGGTTCATCCCAAAAGAGGACGATGCGAGGAATACGGAGAGGACGTTCAGCTCGTAGACGGAAGCATCCTACATCATCTGGATGCCGGAGAGACGTTTACCTACCTAGGGGTGGAACAACGCCACTCCCAAGAGGTAACTACTGTCAGAAGCTTTCTCCACGACAAATATCAACATAAACTCCGACAGATCTGGTCTTCAGAACTGTCGGGCAAGAACAAAGTTGCTGCAACTAATATGCTGGCCGTTCCGATTATACTCTACTTCTTTGGAATAATGAAATGAACACAGAAAGAGCTGCGACAACTTGACGTAAAAACTCGCAAAATGATGCATTTTCATAGAAGCTTGCATCCTAAATCGTCTGTTCCACGGTTATACTTTCCCAGACAACGTGGAGCCCGTAAGTCATCAGGAGTTCAGGTCCCCTTCTCTGTTTGGTATGTGATCATGAAAAAGCAGGGATTTGAGCATTTCTTTTCAAGGCAGCAACCCGTGCAGCCGATGAACGGATGAACGCAAGAAAAACGGACTAAATATCGAGATCTACTCTTTGAACTCCGCAGGCTTTACCCAAACCAATCTGTCCAGATGGTGCTTCTGGTAATAGGGGTCCTTGGTGGAGTGATGGACACACTGCTCTCAAACTTGAAAATTACCAGCTTGCTATGATGCGGCAGAAAATTTAGCCGAAAGAATGCAGAAGGCCGTACCTAATTCTTGGTTCACTCCGCCTTCTCAGAGCACATGGCTCTCGGACCCAGTAATCACTCACCCCACAGACGATGGGAGTGTTTACTGGGATTAATGACATACCAGCACGCCTTCCGGTTGTATCGGAGCTCCGGAGATAGGGACTGTTACATTCTCTATCGAAAAAATAAGTATACTTTATTGTCATTAAGAATTAATCTTATGGACAAAGCTTGTGTTAAATAAATAATGTAAATATAAAAGTATAAAAATGTTTGTACTTCTAAAATGAAGTAAAGTTAGAACGTAAAACCATACAGTTTTGTAGCAGCACAGTTAAAATAGTCATCAGTTTTGTAAAAACTCTGTTGAAATAGTCAGTTTTGTTTAAAAGGAATACGAAGGAATACATATAATTATAATGATATAATAATTTATTCGCTTGTGGTTACAAAAATAGTACAAAGAAAACATACAAGTGAACGATTAGATACTCGGAAGTAACTCAAATGAATAAACTACTTGATATAAATTTGAAATTAAATTAAACATATATGTTATGTGAAGCTGAGGTTAAAATACAATATTATAGTGCAGTGGTAATGTTAAAAATATTTGATATAAAAAACAACAATATTCGATTCAATTCGTGTTATAGTATTGAAAAAGAAAACATACATTTCAGACATCACATTGTGAAATTGTATGCGGTAGTTTCACTAATGCATATATATATATATATAACTACATAAAACCGATTGAAAAATATTTTGATTCAAGTGATAAAATAAATATTTTTACTCAATGCAATATTTTCTCATAAATGATTTCAGTTGCTTCTAAAAATGTAAAATGTTAGGATTATTTTGAATTGTTATGGGTAATGAATTGTACATTTTTGGAGCTTTGTATGAGAAACTTGTCATTCAGAGTTATTTTGTGATTTGCGGAACAACATTGTTTTTTTATCTGGTGTTACTTATTTTCCGAAAAAAAAAATTCTGATATACAATTCCCGTCAGTGTAGTCTCAAAAAAATGTCAGAAGACCTATCAATACTGTTTCATATTTGTTATAATCTTATATGAACCAATTTCCAATGAGCCGTTTCGTTCATTAAATTCCATCTTCAGTTTTATTGTTTTAAATATGGGCTTCTAGTTTTTTTCCTCATTTGTACTCGACTATATTTTAATTCATTTCAGAATTCCACATATCCGAAGACAAATTCATCACGGATGAACGCCCTTCGTTAACCGCCAATGCCCGAAATCAATTCGCGTGGCATTCAAATGGCCACCCTTCGCAAAAACCGGCCATTGTCTACCGTGACGCATTGTGTACCTTAATCAGAGTCCGTAATCTGCCTGTGCAAGGCCGAACGGCCTCCGACAATGTGCTCGAGGTGCGACACACCTTCCCGACGATGATGAGATTAATGCACCCTAAGCTCCGAGCTATGGATCTCCATTTCCATGCAGGATCGGGGATAACGGAGCTTGATTTGGGATTATTTTGGATACGGTCAGATGATGTGGGATAGTAGGGGAGCAAGGTTTCGCCGTTGATGGGATTTTTGCAGAACTGTAATGATGGAATGTAAAAACACTTGCCAACTGACTTCAAAATGATATCGGGAAGACAGCTGTAGTGGATAATCGCGTACCCAAATGAAAAGAACAAGTCCTGTTAAATGAACAGAACAAAAGGCACAAAATTAAAACGACATGAACAACGAAATATCGAAAAGAAAACAAATACGTTACCTAAAGACGAGAGAAAAGGCAGAAACTTAAAAATTGCAGATAAAGAACACGAAAAAGAGAAAGATTTTATGAGATGTAACATTATTTGGACAGATGTATAAAGACCAATATTCAAGGATATAAATGGAGAATATTCGCCTTTAGAATAAAAATATTCAGATATGATCGGAGAAATCGAGAGAATTTGGCAAGTTTTTTTAAGAAATGAAAGCAAAGTCCGACTCGCGTTTGCGGAAGGAAAAGTAAATAAAGAGGAAGAACTAGAAAAACAAAGAGAGACTGATGAAATTACTGGAAAGTAATGCTAAAAAGAGGCGATCAAGTGAACATACCTAATTTATGGCTACATATCAATGAAAATGAAGAAAAACTCCCTTTTCCGATGATCAGAGTGAACAAGGAACATCCACGTATTATTTTCAGAAACTGGCGAAACTATGGTTGCAAACTTCGAGATTATTCAAGATATAATAATAATAATAACAGCCTTTATCCACAGGCATAACGTGGCCTTTACGAGTGTTGTGCTATCATCTATGACACTCGTACGGTGTAGACGAGACACCAGTGTTGCCTTATGCTCCGGGGGATATTGAGTCCGTTGTGGACTAAATATCGAGATCTACTCTTTGAACTCCGCTTTATCCAATCCATTCTGTCAAAATGGTGGTTCTGATAATAGGGGTCCTTGGTGGAATGATGGACACACTGCTCTCAAACTTAAAAATCATACCGGCTTGCCGTGATATGGCAGAAATCTTAGCCGGACGAATGCAAAAGGCCCTAATTCTTGGTTCACTTCGCCTGCTCAGGGCACATGATTCTCGGACCCAATAGTCACTTACCCCACGGCGTGGGGAGTGGTTATTGGGATAAATGATGCAGCGCGACCAACGGAAGTATCGGGGCTTCGGACACAGGGCCTGTCTGGGAAATTCCTAACGAAAAAAATCATTTCCCACCAAGTTATACATTTAAATTAGTATATATCAATAACAGTTATAAGAAGTATTCCGTCACACATGTATACAGTGGAAAAAAGGCACATTGATTCAGATAACAGCTGATACTGTTTCTGTTCTTCCATCATGGCCAAAAAAGATAAGTAAAAATTATTTAATAGCGTAATGACTCATTTGATCTCAAAGTTTGTATGACTTTCAAGAAGAGATAAAAACTGCAGAAAAAGAGAGGAAAACGAAAGAAGGAAAGAGTATTATTTATAATTCATTTATGAGTTCGAATAAATATTGTTTGAATTTGAAACGAAATGCTGTTCGAGATAATTCTAGAAATGAACGATCTAGTTTGAAAATATTATGGATGCAAATTGCGACATTCAGCCGTATGTTGTATCACTTCCGTCAAAAATAACGTCACCGCTATTCGCCATTTCCGTTATTTTGCCATTGCTTGGTAATAGCAAAACATCGGAAATGGCGAATAACGGTAGGGCTGATTGTAGGAGAATGAACGTCTATATATTTCTTTATTGTGTTTAGGATCAATAAGCAATGTTCGACGGCGAATGTTCAAATTATGGAGGTCTGTTCTAAATTTTGGTTTTTCATGAAGATAGGGTGGTGTGCTAGCATGGTAGATGTTGTGGAACATACAATCCATATGACGACGTCGCCTATTTCACATATTGAGCATATGATACATATTTCAACTGTTTGAGCTTCTCTGAAATAGATATTCAACTGAATTTACGTATGCCGTAAATAAGACAAACACACTTTCTGTATTCGACGAACATCAGCTCCAATCAAACAAGCACTGTACACAACTTCGCAGTGGTTTAAGTGTGAAAGTACCAACAATATATAAGACTGGAAGCAAAGAAAAATAATGAATAATAAATGGATACTGAAAAGCAGGAAGAATTTGGGGCAGCCAGGCTCCAAGAAGAAGAGAAAAGTCCGATAAAAACAGATGGCGGAAAATCACAGTGAGAAGAACACGAAAAGATCAGAGAAAAGAAAGAGGACGCTCCACCACAATAACAGAAAACATGAAAGCCCATGCACAAGCCATGGGGCAATAAAGAAAATTCTACGCACTGTTGAGTAGGTACTTATAAGAGGAGAGAGAGCAAAGTATGAAATTAGAACAAATAAAATGTGAAAGATGATCAGATAGACAAGGATGGGAAGACAGAGAACGAATACCATCTGTCAGCTCAGAAACACTTTCAATGCAAGTTAACAGGTCCAACACATTTCTATATACTCCAAGTCAAAAGATACACTGAGAGAAATCTGGAGAATATCCTAGTATCTTAAAAAAAAATTATGGTTTACTATTTCAAATAATGATTGTCAACAATTTGAACTGTAAACAGTAAAATGCTTTTATAGTGATAACATTATTGTTGTTCTTAGGATACTATATTATAGTGCTTAGACACACAGTTATATATTATCATATTGCACTATATAGAATTATCATATTTTATCGTAAAATGGTTAGGAATAAAATATGCTAATTATTATTATACAATTTTCCTAAACTTTATGATACATGGAATATTAATAAGCATCATATTGTAATGCATAAATAACAAGATGAATGATATAAATCACGTGGATGTTATTTTAACCTCCACATTTTGATTGGTTGTCGGTTGCTACTTGCTACCTATACATTGGCAGTTTTTCTGTCGAATTGTTTGAGGGTGAGGGAGAGACCGAGAATTTACGCAGCAGTAGCAGTTGTAGTCAGTACGCAACAGACAACAACAGCTCTCAGCTTTCAATCAGTTCACAGTTCAGTTAACCACAAAAATACTTCGTTGCGGTGTAAATTGCCTTGTACTGCTATAAGTTTTTAATGAATGTGGTTTGTGGTGCAACTGGTCCTCTCCCGCTCATTCATTGTAAGCACGTCTGCAGTTTTTTGTATACCTACATAAATATACATCGATGGAGGTTCTTTTAGAAGACTGGGGGGTTTTGGTACCGTACCATTATGCTCAATTCCACAATTTATGTATAATAGATGTCATCATAATAAAGTTTTATGATTACAAAAAAAATATCTCATTGTAACAAGCAATTATCTTCATATTAATAAACAAGATATATTTATTGATAAAATAACATTCCGATCAACTAAGTGTCCGAGTATTGTGAAATTCATAATATGATATATTGTTAGGACTATAATACAAATATTTTAATGGTGATAAGAATACTAGTATAGTAGTCATTACCATAAATGGTTAAAATATATTTTTTTTATACTTTACCATATTGTATTGCTGTCACATATAGTACCAGAAATTTTTGTAAAAATTACCATATTTCTGGAAATAACCACCATACATTTCTCTCAGTGTATATAACACAACCGTGTGAAAGAAGATGACAAGCATACAAAAGAGAATCAGAATAAACCAGCTATCCGCTATGAAAGCGTGGAAAGTCTACTCAGCCAGCTATCCCAACTCCGAAACCTATCCAAGAGAAGATCCTGCTCGTTGTGTGTCGAGTTAAGCATGCGGACAGGTTAAGGGGGTTGTTTCTAAGACCCCTGCTGACTTACAACATATCACATACACAAATGAGAATTCTAAGCTTGCATTTGCCAGGTTCGAATCCTGAAAAACGAGAAAATTTTTCTCAATTTCATAGGAGTTGATAGGCAATGCAAGTTGTCTAGATGTCAATTTCCACGTCTGGTGCTTGTTTGAAGTTCGCGCCAACCACCGGGGGTGGTGCTGTTGGTTTTCCGGATTTTCCTACAGCTGAGAAGGGAATACGCGATCATAAATCATTAAGTCGCCCCGGAACGCTACGGCAAATAATAATAATAGCCGTCCTCTACCCGCACAGGCTATGTCTTTGGGTACACTTTATGAGTGTTTATGAGGGATTATTATTATTATATTATTATTATATATAAAACAGACAGTAAAAAACTGAAACTCTGTGAAGCCACATGATAATCTGCTTGAGACGTTACTGCTCCACCTCAATCTGGAGCAGACCTTCCTTTATTCAGTTACAATTCCACCTAGACTATTTAAAAAAAAATTTTGATCATCGGGGATAATATAAGGTGTCCATGGTTCTTTATAGGCCAAAAAATAAAATGAGCGTTGTGACACTACAAATAATGTAGATTGCAAACATATAATAATACTTTCATACATATAGAATAACACCCGAAAGTTGACAAAACACCAATATCCAACGTTTCAAATTTCAGAATAATAGTCAGCAGATTGTTCACTTTATAGGTGTAAAATACTTTCACCGTCCGTAGACAAGAAATTGTCATTTTGGCACTTGATAAATATCATGTGAATGTCAACCTAGAGTTTTCGAAAAAAAAAATCATAATTTTCTTAAATTTGTTATTCCGAGTATTGCCATGAAACATGCAGGTAGAGTGGCTTAGACCCCGTTTCATTGAGTGAGATCAGACTAACTCAATAGCCAGTGCCAGGCAAAACCTCGAAATAAGTCTGCAGGTGGTCCCCCTGTCTGAATCGAAACAAAATTCTGCTAGTTGGTAACAGGAACACCTGTAATTGTATCCTCTGATATAGTGAGGATCAATGCACAGGTATCTGTTGCATATTATTCAATACCCGTCGTGGCAATAGCCAAGTGAGTATTGATTTTCTGATAGGAATTTGCCATATTAAGCCTAAGATGTGGGAGAAAAAGGCTTTGGCATTTTTCTCTACTTAACAATCTCCAATGAGAGCTTTGTGCTTAATTTTCAAGTGCAAAAGATGTTACTGAAACACATATTTCTAATGTGTATTACTCATTTCGAATTAAAGCTCTGTTACATTTTGTATGAAAGTCAGTGGTGAATATCGGATAATTATTGCGCTACTCCTGCAAAATCAATTTGCGTGTCGGTTTAGGCCTGTTCTAGACATTGTTAAAATGAATTCCAAATTACCGAAAATTCCAAACCAACAAGCAAGTCTATAAAATTGTTCACAATACATAAAATTTGAGTAATACTAGTCACGAACATACGAATATCAGTTTGATGCAAATGTAGAAGTTCTGAAGAGTGGCGTACTCAGCGGGTTGGCTCGATTTGAAATACCTGGGGAAAACTCTTCGGAATTTTCAAAAAATTGATGAAAGGCATTTGCCATATTGTTTATTCCGAACTTGTTGGTCGCGATCAGGTAGGTTTCGTGTGCGAATTGAGCCGGGACTGGCTGGGTTTTGAACCCACGACCTTGGATGTACTATTGGAAGAAACAGGGAAGAAACAGAAACCGTTTAACGTCGAGAGCCACTTCCCTGACAAGAACCGCTAGAGTATCACGCATACATTAAACATTTGACTTAGCAGTTTGAAGGAAGGGACTCATCTTTCCTACCTCGCATAACGTTTTTCCACCTGGTGCCCAGTTCTCGGCCGCTAGTTACCAGATTCTCTACCTCGCTAAACAGCACGTAGAAAGGCATCCACAGAATTTTGTGATACCAGGTCTATGAGTTCTTTGTTGGATAAATAAATTATCCAAACCCGTTTTTTTCATTGTTTTTCGGGAACCCAGTGAAAACCCAATAATTAATTATCTATCTAACTTATGTCTTACTCATAAGCGAAAAATACTTACCGCCTAATTTAGAGGAGGTGGGGTAGACAACCCCATGGAGACTTCGTACTTACAGCATTTAAATACCTACATAACATAGTAGTAGTAAGGGCAGGTGTGAGATGGCTTTGCCCGCCCGCTGAACACCACAGCAGGGTAGGACGGAAAACCGTCACCCAAAAATGCAATAGTGATAGTTTTAATTTGATTTCGAAAATTCAACTCATCTATAAAATCGCCGGTAAGCTTTTCCCAACATCAAAATCGGTCGCAGTGGAAAGTCATAATTGACTCATATTCAGCTTATTTAACATTATTATGACATGTCGTACGATTTTGAATGATGCACAGTTGGAATCAGATAATCATGGGCTCTTTGTTTCAGGTCAGTTATTATTTCCTGGATCGATACGAAAAAAATGCTTTCCTTTCTGGACTATAATGTGTTGTAAACTTCTCAAAGGGTAATCCCATCCCCGTCTCATACCGACCATGGTACGTCAGTGACAGCAAATACACAGTCCGCTTATAACGAATGTGTTCGCCGGTTTCGCAATTACATAGTTTAATTCGAATGTAATTTATAATTCCGCATTGTCATGCATGTGATGTGCACAGTTTGCTAAATGGATGAATGTTTTGCATCCAGCGTAGGTAAATCGGAGGTACGCGCTGAACAAAAACGCAGTTTGTCAGGCCGTGAATTACGTGCCAAACACACCGATCGAATATTATACAGGATGACCATGGACCACGGTGCTTACTCTACACGAAACTTTTTTTGAGATTGAACCATCATCAAAGGTTATTTGAGTTGTTATACAGAGTGATTCGCCGTCGATTGTAGGTTGGAAATTACCTTCAGCCTATTTACAATACCAAAATGTTAATTCAACATATTATTTCACAAATGAACTTTTGCTCTTGAACACTGATTGTTACGAATGCGCTGAAGGGCCACAGTTTTTATATAATCGTGACTCTCGGGGTCCCGACATTATTCCGACTTTAAAGTCAGGATCCCGACTTTTGCTACGATGAGAGATCAAATGTGTGAACAATGTGCCATTGGGTAAGTTCTTGTAGTTCTAACCAAATATCTTACGAATATCCAAAATCGACTAATCTTGATCTGATGATTTGTTGTGTGAGAATCAGTATGGGTTCAGGTAAACATGTATTGAAATTGCTTGATGTCATTTGCTCCGTTATGTTAATCAGCAACTTGCGACAATGAGTTTGTGATGTCTTTTCTATTAGATGTATAGACAGTGTTATAAACCGTGTATATATGTATATATATATATATATATATATATATATATATATATATATATATATATATATATATATATATATATATATATATATATATATATATGTGAAACAGGGATATGCTCTCGAGGGAAATTGTGAATAACAAGAAGGAACATTTTATTGAACTAAGCCCTCTAGTAAAAATGCAACCGTAGACACGTGTTTCGATCTTAGGGACCTCATCAGTAATATATATATATATATATATATGTATATACAGCCACGCCCACTATAAATACAGTTCCTCAACCCACAATTCCTCAGTTCTCTCGAAGGAGTAGGCAGATTGAGACCTTAGAGAGAACCAGTGACGAGACATGGGGAGTAGGCAGATTGAGACCCCGACGTCAAGTCACAAAAACCTAACGTAATTATACCTGAGGAGTAGGCAGATTGAGACCTCAGCGTAGAATTACGTTTCAACCATTTATTAATTATCTTTCTTTTTCAGTTCTTGAAAATGGCTCCAAAATATATATATATATATATATATATATATATATATATATATATATATATATATATATATATATATATATATATATATATATCTAATAATGAATTATGGTGGATTACGTAATCCTGATTCGTGGGAACCACCCAACTGCACATTGTATATACATTTCAAATCGTAGCACCTTATTATATTTTTTTCGATTTGTCATATATGATTTCACCCAGTCAGCAATATTGATAGGAATTCCAAGAGACGATAGCTTGATGCCCAATGTTTGAAAACACATGGTTTGGAAAGCATTAGATTTATCCAATATAAAACAGATCACAAACTTATTGTTGTCAAGTTGTCGATGAACATAACTGAGCAGATGACATGACAGATTCCATAAATATGTTTATTCTGAAACAATGCTGATGCTAATAAAAAAATTCAATCACATTTAGATATACATCAGTAGCTGAGGTATCTGGAAATGGAGATTGTGGCTTGCATTGGACAGACGTTCGAGGCCTCAATACGCGAGAATGTATTTTCTCAAGAACATATGTCTTTTCAGACAGCCTGCAAATGACTTGTAAAGCAAGTGTGATGTGAGTGCCTGAAGGATGCCAATCCCGACGTCTGGTGCTAGCTTGAAGTGCGCACCGACCACCCGGGGTCGTGCTGTAGCTTTGTCGGGTTTTCCTACAGCTGAAAAGTGAATACCGAAACATCAGTAAGTCGCCCAAAGCGCCACGGCAAATAGTAATACCCGTCCTCTACACGCACAGGCTTTATGCCTTTGGGTACACTTAATGAGTGTTTATGAGGGAGTATTATTATTTCAAATAATTTTCACAAATGCTTTAGATAATGAGTTCAAAACTGATATTTTCCGGTTTTACAATGTTTATTTTGTATATTTTTTATGGAATAATATATAAGTAAGCATCCGTCAAACTGCTTATTCCTAATGTATTTGAGAAATCCCGACATTAAAGTTGGGATCCCGAAATTGAAGTCAGGATCCCGAGATTAAAGTCGGGATCCCGAGAATAAATTTGGGATTCCGAGAGTAAAGTCGGGATCCCGAGATTGAAGTTGGGATTAGGTATAGAAAAAAAACTTTGGCCCTTCAGCGCCTTCGTAGATTGTTAAGACAAAAGAAAGGATTCTATATAGGTATGCCATCAGTTACGAGTCCAATACATAACAGAATATAACTGAGGACTATCCTATATTCCTACTATAGTGCATTCACATTTCAAATACGGACGATGTCAACAAAAGCACGTGAACGCCAAACTAGAACAGAGACGCATTAAGCTTGTTTACCCAATGAAATGAATTTGAAAATGTAACATCATCCATAACCAACCAAAAACTTTACACCAAAATAAATATTTGAAATGAATAATCAATAATGTATTTAAAACACAAAAACAAATCACCGTGGCAACTTCAAACAAAACGCAGCTTTAATAGTTGTAACGTAGCCAGGTTGAATACCAACAACTCTGCAAAAACATTTCGTTTGGTGTCGTATTAGGTTGATGCTCTATCGACCAATAGCGTTGCGAGAATTGGCGATCACGACGTGAACATGCTGCTAGCATGCATTGATCACTGTTTACATAAAGCGTATTTGAAATGTGGATATACTATAGTATATTTGTTATAATAAACTCCTCTTTTGATTGGCCTATCGTATTAAATAAAGTCTTAGTGGAAATCAGACAAAAGTTTCATGCTATATTGAACTTGAATTTCCACAATAGTTATTAACGTTACAAGGCCGATATGTAGCAAATAACGGATGAGGTTGAATATTACAACAGCCGAATCGGTTATTTGCGTATTGGCCGTGTGTCGTTCAAGACTTTACATAATCCCGCTAATATTTGAACAAGTGATTTATTAACGACCGCCGATCGTTAAAAAATTTTAATGGACGGAGACTGTTAACATTAACTTCTCAATTGTCATCAGACTACCGTTTAATCAAAGTATCAGTACGGGGTTATGAAAAAGTAATAGAGCATCAATCGAATACAGAGAGAAATAAATGTATGTTTTCTACACAATTGTAAATAATTTCGGCACAATTTGTTTCTAAAAAGTTAACAGTCCCAATTTGTTCATTATTCCTCTATAATATTGTATTAGAGTTACTGTGTATAAACGATACACTTCAGTGTTGAATAATTCAGAATAGTTTTGTTAAATATTATCAACCAATATTATGTACTCACCAGATACAAAAAATAAATAAAAACTAAATGTTTTGTTTTGAAAACAAACACAACTTAGGTTCTAGGTATTATTGCACCGACTTGTGCATTTTTACTTGTGGTCTACACAAAATATATAAAATTAATCAGTATGTTGTGCCACGAATGTCAACAACTTGTGAACTGTTTTTGCATGAATATTATAAGAATGATAAACATGAGATGTAGGAAATGGCAACAATTTGTGCACTCAGCTGATACAAATTGTGCAAGTATTGTAAATATATGGTGCAAAAAATGTCTCAAATTTGTGAAATTGTCACATATGAATTGTGTGAGTACATTGTACATACAGTTCGATTATTTTATCTTAACCCGTGCGTCATCATCACAATACCATAATTCTTAGCTTAGAAGACAAATAATGTTATCGAATTTTGATTCGCTCATAGCGGCTGTTCGATAGAGGGTGTGTGATTTCTTCGATCATAAATTGATGACGCATGGGTAAAGATAAAATAATCGAACTGTATTTGTGTACGGGACCGGGGGTCCACCATGTGCCCTCGGCGACAGGCGAGGGGGCTCGCGGGTGACTCCAGGTGGCACATACCGCCTGGTTAAAAACCTGTGAGTTTTCGCCCAGTGAACATAGTAGTGTCCGTAACTGGACACGAACGGTTACCCATCCAACGTAGGTTAGAACAGTCTAACTTAACATGGGTATGTAGTACGAGTGAAAACGACTACAGACGGTTACTCATCAAACGAAGTTGGAGGAATCTGACTGACATGAGTACCTGGGGGGAAGGGCTCGGCCCCATCAAGGAAACTTGATGCCCCTCCATTGAGAATGGCTCCAGGGGGCGTGGTCTTGTAGGATGGCAAAATCAACACCGTACTACGGTAGAGGCTTCCGAGATTCCTGCTCTATGGGTTAAGGGTGGGTCTCTTCGAGGCATCGGCGGGTGAGCAGCGTCAAAATCTGCTCGGGTACTGACACTACAGAGCCAGTAGTATGTGAAATCATACGGCCCCACTATTGAACAAGAAAATAGTAGCCCACGGCTCGCTGATTTGGCATTCAAATTGGGTCATTCGGTATCGCCTCCGGTTCCGAGGTAGGCTTAACTGCAGGTACTCGGGTCGGGGGTAGCCGTTTGATCAGGCTTCGACCAAAACAACCCAAGGATTGTATTTGTGTACGAAGCATGTACAAAGTTTATAGGTACCATTTATTATTTCAACAAAGAATTATACAGTGAAGGCAATAAGTTCGTAAAGGAATAATATAAAAATAAATATTTTCAACCTGCTGGCTTCTTTTTATCTTATTGTGTTCAGAAATTATAAAATTTTGTGCGTCTCAATTCCTGCATTCTGAGATACCTATACCCTTCATTTTCCAATAGATTGAAATAAAATGAAATTTATTATTATTTAAATAATGTTTATTTTATCAAACCGAATAAATAACAAAAGTAACTGAATCATAAATTCTAGGTATGAAATACAAGAATCATAATATAATTTCCAAAAACATTAACACTTTTCCTCATTATGATACAGCAACATTTTACTGAGGCATACTTGATGGTTTCAGTTTGTTATTTTGTAACGAATAATCCACTTCTAGTCTATGGTCATCATAATAATAGGCCACCCTGTATTACTCATTGAATAGATTTGACAGGGCACATTACTAACAATATTTTCAATCTTGTATGATTTGTTATTCCCATTCTTAAATTTTTCAACTTCATAAGCATAGTGATATGGACTAACTTTTTGTTCACCGTGTACCTACAAACAAACCAAATGAATTATTATTACTGAATGCAGTATCGAAAAACCTGAAACATGAAGTATCATAAGACCTATATTTCAATTAAAAAAAATCACACATGACGTCACCACGTCAAACCCGGTGACATAACCTCTTTAGAATATACCTTTAAAAATTGTTCTTTGAAATTCAAAATCGTCATATTTCAGGATTTTTGTCAAAAGTGCATTGCTTGCGAAATATCGAATTTGTACCATAATTTAGCTGCTCACTGTAATGTAAGCGTAAAATGACAATGAAGCATCGATTTAAGGCGATTCCTAGACAAATAATTGAATGTAGCACCAGGCTTTTTTCCAAAAGTAGGTGCTAAGGTACTTAGATAGTTTATTTTTGAAGAAAAATATACCTACACATGTAATAATAAAGTGAAAGTAATCTTCGTGTCAAACTATACTCATGCAAAAAAGTAGGTGAGACGATGCCCTTATGAAACGTTTACAAATGACAAACTATAAGTAGGTAATTTTGAAGGTTTCATGTTATAACAAGGAATGGTGAGATTTACCCTCAAAGCTTCAAATATTGGTATTGATTCGGGAAGTTCTCAACCTCGCAAGTATTCTAACACTTTCATTTCATCAATAGATTTGTAAATAGGTAATGCCCTATGCCCCATACACAAGCAAAAAATACTGAATGATAAGAAAGTATTTTTGATTCTAGTCTCACTTCTCCGGTTTCACGTTTCACCCTAGATCAGCATAAAAAAATTATGGACATTGCAGAATATTCAAGATTCAACAGGTGCATGTGCCGCGGGCATGCGCATTATGTATGGTGAGATGACGCCTGCCAATGTCAAGCGTTGGCTATTTTATACAATTGTGTTGAAATAGTATACAAATGAATTGGAGAGTGCACAATAGGTGTAAGTTGAGTTCAATGCGTTGTAATGTTTTCCATACAAGTTGTGTAATGGTAGATGTGCATATTTTTGTGTATTTTTTGGCATAAATACTATACAAATTGCCTTGCACAAATATTTATTGAATTTCACAAAACGCACATGACGAAAGATTGGACAATTGTGTAAAATATCTTACACAACGTTGTGCATAAAACTGCTAAAGCATTTTCTCTTTAACGATTGACGTCTCAATAATGAATGAAATGAAATTGGTATTATTCATGATGTCTATGGAATGAAATATTCTTCCATTCAGGAGACTGCTGGAGGAATTTTTCCCGTACTCGCAAGTTCAAGTTGATGAATTATTTGTTTCGGAATGTCGTTTTTGCCGGAGTCTGAGTTCACGCTGCACCGGAGAATTAGCTATCATTTGCCAATGTCTCGAAGTTTTCAGGAAGTTTTACGAATACACGAAGTGAACTGGTTCGCATTATTGACCAAAGAATTCGATACAATGTAGAATTCGTTGTAGGAAAAACAATTTACCGTATCTACCGATGAGTTCAGTTCAAAATTTGTATGGACGAACCTATCCATATTCGGAAATACCTAATGTTTTCCGATTGACATGAAGATATTCTTCGAGAATATTTCAGTTCGTTTTTGTTCGAACATAATAAAAGATCCGCTGAACTTTAGTATTATCGTAAAATTTCCATTGATCAAGAGAGATAACATATGTCAATATCGAATGAGTATCTAAAATTTGATTGAGTCATGCCATGAAGAAATTAAGGTTATTAGAATGTCACAGTGGCAACTAACTCTCCCAAACTGTCTAAACGTACACCTTTTTAAATTAAGAAATAGTGAAACACTCTGAAGATTTTTAAAAAAAAGCATATTATTTTATCTATAGTGTAGTTGAATTAAATAGAATATCTGAGTTAATAGTTCCTATTGGAAAGAGATTGGTTGCCTCATGTGAATAGATATCTCTGATGAGAAGCAAGAACTTTGAAACATGTATAAAGGTACTGAATTTTTTATTACAATTTGCACTTGCAATAGTTACATTGAGAAATGTTGCACAAATAGATGTCAGTTGTGATTCAATGTCTGTAATAGACAGTAGTTGTTTTCTGGAGAAATGGGTAAGTACTTTAATTAACTACGGCACACTTTTAGAACTTTGTTTGAATTGTAAATTTTCCAAAAAATTTAGCCTGCTGAGTTATTATGGACCAGTTTTCGGGTTGTGTGTTCCCGCAAAGCTGAAAATATAACTCGCAGAGTAGTCTTGTGGATTGAAAGTTAATTTCCGAATGCATACGGTGTGTCTCACTTTTCATGAAAGCACACAAATTATTCCTAGAATATAGAACGACGAAACTATTAGGGCTGATGGAAATGCTGGAAATTGACCTACCGGCTCGATGGTGTTAGCCTAAGTGATATACACCGCCCGCCAGACGCGATGGAACAACTCATTTACGGTAAATCATATAAGGGGGCAAAATAGACCCAAAATCCCTTCAGATTCATGATCAGTACCCCAAAGTCACTATAGATACACCTTTTCCCCGAAAATATTGGAAAAATTCGGATTCATCCTATTTTCATGGTAACTTCTTTATTATCAAGGTAGAATGATATGAAAGTCGCAGAACTGATGGAAATACTGAAAATGTTCCTAGTTGCCTAATTGTGTTAGCTTTAATGATAAACACCGCCCGCCAATCGCGATGGTACTACCGACGCAACAAACTTTGAAAGATAATTCTACACCATTCAGACATCTCAATGAATTGTTATTAAAATTGAATTCAAATCGTGCTTGACTATGAATATATTAACATTTGAATTTATTTATCATAATAAGAAGATTGAATTTCTCAAAAGTCCGGCTATTTTTCGATGTTCAATGTTTCGAATTGTTTTTTGAACATTTATCAAACATCAAGATATTGTTGTTCATATTTTCATCTATTTCACTTGTCGAAATGTTTTTTCCATAATCACTTTCAAATCAAAAATATCTTTTTTATTGAAAATTGTTTTATCTTATGATCAAGAAATTAATAAATATAGATTTTATTGCTTGGAATGCAATGAAACTGAAAAATAACTGAAAAAAATTATTCCATTTTATACAGTTGAAGAAATATAATTGCATCATTCAAAGTCACCCCGACATACTGAAGATTAATTAATTAAGTAGTTTAAAATAGTTTACCATGTTTTTCATGTATAGGTACTTTTAATTTCAACAATAGATTCTTTCAATATCACAATTATTAAAAGAAGAAAAGAAACAATTCATATTGATCAAAATTCCAAAAATATAAATGAATGTTCTTTCTATATGTTTTCTTCGTTTTCTTTCATTTATAACTACTTTTGTCAGTTCCCAATCAGGTGTAGCTGCTGGGCTCACCTTAACTATTTTCATGCGAAAATCTCCGAATTCATTTCTGCAATTTTAATTTTTCCTGTGTTTTTTTTCACTTAATTCCATATTAACTTTGGTCTCTCTGTCATTGTCCTGTTATCTATGATTTTCTGGGATTTTTTTAAAATTTTGATATTTCTTGTGCATACAATTTCTTTGCACTACTATACTGATTCTCATACTCCCCATAATTGAAAGTTTATTTTATCTAGAACTTGTCTTTCAGCTGTTGACCCATTTCAACAAGTTTATCAGTAATCCATGAGGCTTTATGTTTGGATTTCATATTACCGTGTACTTACAGTTTTCGTCACAATGGGAGAGAATACACCCTAACTTACAATATTTTAAAATAAAATTATAAGCAATATTTACATCATTGTAGATGTCATATACATTAGCAAAATTTTCATTAGAAAAATAATGATTCAGTTGATGAAAAACTGTCTCATTTATGTTTTTATATCTAATTTTTTGTGGTAGATTTATTTTTTCTCTTTCATTTTCAGTATTAAAGCACATAATAAATACATGAATTCAATAAGCCCTATTAACAATATTGTGGTTCAATATTGTGGTTGATATTATTACTCCTTTGTTTTAAGTGGCAACGTCCAGACTTTCCTTGATTTAGACTGGGTATACCCTTAACCATTTGAATTGAAAGGTTATGATTTAATTTTTTACCGATTAATTCCATCATCTCGGTGGTCGGTGGATCAGCGGTCTAATGCACAGGCCGTTCGAAACTCCAGCATAGCGTTAGTCGGTTCGAGCCCTATGTAGGTACAAGAGAATTTTTCTCATCTACTTTATATCGGATCGATAGGCGACCGCATGCCTTGTTGAAAAGCAAGTGCATTGTGAGTTGTCTAGATGCCAATCTCGTCTAGTGCACACCGACCACCCGAGGTGGTGCTGTAGGTTTTCCGGGTTTTCCTACAGCTGAAAAGTGAATACATCACCTAAAACATCAGTAAGTCGCCCGGAGCGCCACGGCAAATAATAATAATAGCCGTCCTCTACCCGCACAGGCTATGCCTTTGGGTACACTCAACGAGTGTTTATGAGGGAGTACTATTATTATTATTATTATCTGTCAAAATTTATTCGCTGATAAATACGCTTTGCGAAAAAACGGCATGGTGCTTCTTGACAGTTGCCTGAACGCATGCAATACACTACACAAGTCGTGTGACATATTATGTTCATTAATATAATAAAAATAATTATGTACATTGTGGAATAAATGATATTGGGTAATTGAAATATTTGGGAAATAATCCGATCAAATATAACTCGACGTTTATCAAATCGAATAAATTTTAGAATTTTCACTCAAACATTTTTGTTTTAGAAAATTCATATCGTTAAATTCGAAGATTTATATGTTCAAAGAATAAAACCGTCGAGCTTAAAAGCTCTCGGGTTCTATTCAGAACATAAATCTCAGAATTCAACTCAATAAATTTTCAAACAAAATCGTTTTCGTTGAATTTGAAAAATGTATTCGCTGATAAACGAGGTCTTGTTATATTACCCCCGAAAAAACAATATATGTGGAAATTTTCCGCCGTTTGAATTGATTATTACTCTCCACCAGAAGTATTGGTTCACGTGAGAAGCAGGATATACCAGAAACGGTATATCCTGCAAATTTCACAATTTTACGTCAACAATTACGGAAGATACGGTGTTTTCATGAAACGTGAGACAAATTCGGAATTTTCAGAACTGACATTATTTCAGAAAAAAGTGTGTCTGTAGTGGGTTGGGCTTTTGTACACGAATTTGAAGAAATTTCAAGTCTTATTTTTCTAGCAAATATAAATTACCGTAAAAATGAAATTTTCCAACGCGACTGGCGGGCGGTGTATATCGTTTAGGCCCACACCATTGAGCCGATGGATGCATTCTCAGCATTTTCATCAGACTTGTGAGTTCCACCCTTCTGCTTCGATAATTACGGAAGTTACAGGGGTGCTTTCAAAAAAAGTAAGACTCATTGTATAATTTGAAAACATTTTTAAGGAATCAGCCTTATTGATAGGGGTTGTTCAAATCACTCCAGCCAAATAAACAAACACTTCAACGTAATCTATTCAGATTCATAACTCCTAAAGCGGCGAAACCAGAATTTTCTTATGAATAAGACGAACTAGGCGGTGAAGAGAAAATTTCCCGCAGCACCTGCTCAAATTAGAACCGAATTGCTCATTCATACCATCTGCTCTTCCATTAGAGGCGTCACTCAAGAGGCCGTCACATCCAGAAAGAACACCTTTCCTTATTTTTTTACGGGCGAAATTTAATTTCCTGAACGTCCTCTCTTATAAGCGCTAACTGAAAACATTAGCACCTTAACACGGAATCCCGGCCGCTTTTTTAATGCCGACGTCAAAAACAATGTCTCGTTATAAAACTCGCGAAACGAGATTTACCTTCGACCCTTCTCTTTAACAATTTTTTATTACATAATTCCACGTGGCTGCGTTTTATAGATCTCGCGATTAATGGGGGTAATTTTTTAATAACGGTTACAGCGGCGAATTTATTCCTGCTGGAAAAAACCTCACCGTTCATTAGTATTTTGGGAGGAATTACCGAGGTGTGTAGTACAAACTCCAGCTGAATTTTGTCCGTGTTTCTTTCTATGAATATTCTCGTTTCGGTGTAATCGTTGGTTTGCAGTAGAATTCGTTTCCAGGGAAAATTAACCACGTTCTTGAATTGAAGTGATAATATCTTAATTCTTCTTTGCTTCACATTTTTTTTTATGATTCGTATTTATTTATTCACTCATTGTTTTTGTTTTTTTTTGACGATTCTTCTGCCCTCCTGCCCTCGACTTATGCTACGGTGTCGTAGGCAGGTGGAGGAATTCCAAACCGCATAGTTTGGATGAGAACTTTGATATATCGTTCAAATGTCTAATAAGAGAGTAGGTCTTATTGTTTTCAAAAACTTGAAACACTTCTCTGTCTTGTAGGTTTCCAGAGGAGTGAATACAAATTCTTTTAAAAATGCTTTAATTTCACTGCGGACTTTAAACAAGGCCCTTTTGCCCTGTGCGGAAAATATTATAATTGTTGAATCTACCCTTGAATTCAACTGCGATATCCCCATAGTATCTGGAGGTCACCTATTTATTTAACTTGGATGGCTAAGCCTCGGGCGAAAACGTTTTTTATCAGTCCTTAAAGGTGAAAGAGTAGAAACAAAATGGTAAACAAAAAATTAGGTCAAAAATCTGTCATTGAAGCTGGGAGACTGACGTACTCCCGTAACTATATAAGGATAAGCCAAGGCATGCGGTCTCTTTAGAAAAAAAAATCACATTTGCAGAGATTCGTAACGGCCAGCCAAGGTGGTCTCTCTAACACCCCCGTCTAACGTTAAAAGCTTGATCAGCTTGTCGTGAGGCACCTGAGACCATAATGCATTTATCGTCAGCTTGGCTAACATATTCGGTCCCATCCCATAATCACAGGCGCTACGAGTGTTATACTACCGTCTCCAACACTAGGGTATAGAAGAGACACCCAATTTGCTTCATGCTCTGGGAATTATTATTGGTTCAAAACTTGTGTTTTTTTTCTCAACCGGCTGCACCCTTACTTGCAACCTGCTAAGTCTTCGAGAATTTCGTGTGATGTGGAGGAGGACTTTTCAACGTATTATGCCTTACACTGGCGTTAATTTATATAAGTTACATCGAAAACTAATCTAAAATCATCCGTTATTGCAGGAGTAATTTTTCAATCGGGCTCACATGAAAACAATTTGAGATACAAAATTAAAATAATTGAAAAAATAAATGTGAACGAAAAGATTTCAAAACACTAACAAGTGCGCAAAGTGTTAAAATTCCGCAAATGAATGCAGTTAGACAAAGGACGCGAAGATGAGTTCGGATAAGGTTTTGCGTGCGAAAATAGTACATTACAGTACCAGTGCGCAAAGTGACTTTTCACGACTATTGCGAAAATCCCACGAGTGAGAAAAATCCCTTTCGTACAAGTAATGTACACTACAACCAGGCGATAATTTTACATGATTCCACCAATATTATTTGAAATGTGTGCAAGAAAATTGAACAGAAAGACTGAGAAACATTTCAACAACTTCATCAATTTTATTCAATCTCATCATTGATAGTTATTTTCTTCACATAACTAACTACGAGATCAAATTTAAAATTAGATACACTTCACTTAATTATTACAGATACAAAAATCCCCCTAGGTACAATTTTTTCAAGATATTCACATTATTAGCCAATTTTCTCAGTTGGTAAAAAAATATAAAATTGAAATTTTACCTATACTCCACTGAATGTGATGAATCGCCTCCGTTGGATATTTAAGTATATAAAAATATAAATAGTAAATATAAAAATATAAATGAAATAAATAAATATTTATGTTTTTTATATTCTAATCAGTAGTAAGCGGAATGGAAATAAAAAAATATCTTTAAATTAATTGTTTTTGTGCTTCAAAGATGAATATTACTTAAGGGGAATCTAAATAAAAAAATAGATATTTTACAGCGGCCGTAAATCTAAACAGAAATTATTCATTCGACAGCCTATCCGCAGGAATTTTCCTACGACCACAGGAAAGTAACCCATATCGAACTGTTCAGTCTCGCGGAAAGGTACGCTTGTTGATAAGCATCAAATGCATGAAATTTGTTTATATTTACCGCTGTCAAGCTGTGAAATTTATCATTTCTATTTTGATTCACCTACGTAATATTCACATTTATAGTGCACAAAACAATTGGGTAATTTTTTTGATTTTAATGAATATATTTAAAATATCCTCGGTGGAAATCAATCTGGCGTTTCATCATTGAGGTGTTATTCTTATTCTCTCAATGGAAATATAGGAAAACCCCCACCAAGAGTTTCGCAATATCTGGATGTTACTTTTGAAGGTCTCATCTGCCATATTCTAGTAAACTCGAGATTTCCAAGACGCCACTGAACATCTTATGATAATATATTTTTTCTATAAGCGTGTATACAATTTTGCACTTTTTGTGGGGTTGGGTTTTTTCAATAAAACATATTCCGATTTCCTATTGTATGCTTTTTTTTTTCTCCCAATAGGGAATAACACTGATAATTTTTCATATTATTTTTTCAAAGGTTTGTCAAACTAGGTAGTCAAACTAGGTAAAAAACAATTTTTTAAATTTTTTTTTGATAGTATTTGATCCAGAAAATTCGCTCCAAATATTACCGGTATTTGGACAAATACAAGTGACATCAGTTCCTTAATTTCCAGTGTACACTGTGATTCAAAATGGGACCATATCTTCCTTGTACAAAGCACTCGCAGAAAAAAACATTTGTAGTATCTACAGTATTAGTGACGTCAGCCCGCGTAAATATGGCGTTTGAATCTTTCTCAATTCGGAACAGTTTTTAAGTGGGTTACAGTCGATATGAAATGAATAAATAGGTTCGTGAATTGATTCTACTTGCATCATGTATACATTACAATCAAAACGTTATCTTTTCTTACAGTGTAATTCCCTATTTTCCATATAACTTCTAGTGTTCGAACAAACAATAAAATACAGTATGTTGTCTACATACCCTGTTTTGAAAAAGAATTCAAATTCGACTCTATAATTTTTCCTACCAAATTATAGTAGGCTGCTGTCAAGTTGTGTTGTCATTTCACTTTCAAGCAAATTTTACTTCCGTTCTTTCGTGGGTGAAATTTCACACACATCAGCTGGACAGCCCTCAACTCATAGTAAGAAATCTCTTCCTGACTTTTTTGCATGAATTCGACTACATTCTGTATTATACCATAGAGATCACTCTATTTCATGATTTTTTTTTAAGCAGATGATCTCATCTAGTAAAATAAAATATCCCGTCACTGGTTCAAGAATTATTTTCCTTTTTATTATTTTCCTTTAATGGATCCGAGGCGTGTTTACGTGGATTTTTTTCTCATTGGTCGTAATCCATTAATAACGCGAGAAAAAAAGTGTAACAGCATTGTTTACTTTCTGAACGAGCTTCTGTTCGACGTCATATTAATTTTAGTCACGTTTTCCTTCGCTCACCTTGATGTATTGGAGATGACAGCGAAATTGACAAGAGCTTAGAAAAAGAAGATGAATTATGTCGGTGAAAATTAATTTTTTTTATTTTCAGTTCACCGTGTCGTGCCTTGTTTTCACTTTGAAGTATGTAAAATGACTCTAAAACGTGCTTGTTGGATCACGGTGACATTGAAGTTAATTTATCTTGAATATCGAGTATATTCCAGTCTCTAGTAGCTCCTTCTTGTGTTGGTTGCAAATTTCAGTTACGGATTGTTTAAGGCTTGTTTGTGAAACTAGACTGGTAAAAATATACTGTTGAATGATTAAACTCCATGAAACTTCTAGAACTTCTTTCCCATTGTTTATGTTTTGTGAATCGAACTGGAATTCTATACATGCTCTCGAATTTTGTTGATTCTAGACAGGGTGTTTCCAAATGCAGTACCTATTGAGATTTTAGGTGCATATTTTTCAGCTCTACATAACGTCAGAGCTTCAAGATTTTTAAATTTTTTCTCCATAGTTTTGTTAGTTTTAGAAATATAAGGATCACATTTGAAACATTGGTAAAGTATTAGGGCTTGAATCATCCAGGATGCCAAATGATTGTATGAATCTACAGGACGATAGTTTTTCAGGGTTCATGTCCTTTTTCACTCTATACAATTTTTCATAGTGCGCCACTGGTGGATTCTAAAATATGAAGTAAATTCGTTTTTTTATATTTTTTTTTACGTTTTTTGCAATTATTACGTAATAAATAATTTTTGTAATTTGCTACAATCAAAATTTTTCAACAAATCAAAGGAAAAAAGAATTAACTAGTGGGCTTGACTGCATTTTGACGTTTGGGTTTATTATGGAGCATTTGTTATTATGTAGATACAGTGTTTCCCAATCGGGGGTTTGGCAGAGCAGGTCCAATTATTTGGCCCCCACGGTCCCCAGATTGCAATCCGCTGGACTCCAATGGGGACATGTAAGAGCATAGATAATTGTGTGGAGCAAGTCCCTCCATCAAAGTTCATACTGACCGAATTACCGTGATTTCTGCGTTTTTTACAAGTTTTTACTCAATTTGCTTTGTTCGTATGTCTGTTTGTCTGTTTGAAGATTTGAATTACATATCTCACAGTTTTGTAAGTGGAAAATTACAGCAAATGATACCATGTCGGTGGAGGGTACGCAAAAAAAAACTATCGTTCTTCAACAACCGATTGAAATGTTAACCCTTCTAAAGGCTAGATAGAGAACGAGTACGAATTAGAAAAAAATTTCAGACGGTCTCTCTCCAAAAATAGTATAAACCATCGGACCCTTAGGCAGCAGGCACACTGAGCAACCATGACCGACCGTCGACGACCGTCCAACTACGACCAAAATTTCCAAAACGTGTATTCTTATCGGATAACTCACACTGAATGAGACGATCATTCAAGCGGTTTTCAAAGACCATGTTTAAAATTGCAATTTGCTGAAAATTTTAGACGACCAGTGTGAAATTGAAAGTTTTTATTGATCCCTTTCAATTTTTGGTCGTTGCTGGACGGTCGCGGACGGTAAATGCTGGTCGGTCAGTGTGATTCCTAGCTAAGAACGATACATTTCGAAAAATATTCCGAAAACTCGCAAAAATTAGATTGGAAACATCCGTGAAGATTGTGCAAAACCAGACCGTAACCATCTGAACGCTAGATAAAAAATGCGTATACAAATTCGAAATCATTTCAGACGGTCCTCGAAAATTAATGCAAAAACTTACATATGAAAAATCATTCAAAATAGTGAAAAGCGTCAGACTCTAAGAACCGAAAACAATACAATAATTTGTGAAATGTTTACTCCGCTTTAAGATTTACAATAATTTCTCCATTAAAAAATCACATGATTAAAAAAAATACATTAAGAAAAAAATATATGAGAATAAAGTAGGTATGTGAACGATAATATGGCACTCGTTTCATTTAAAATGAATGATATGAAACGAGTTTATAAATGGATCAAATGTTGTTGAGCTAGAATACGAATTGGGTAAAATCAAATTTAGGATAAATGTGATATAATTTGAATATAATGAATTAAAAATTATTATAAATTAATTCTCTAATAAAACAGCAGAATGATACACGGACAGACATATAGACAAAGTTAACAAACGTAAGTAATATAATTTACCATAAATTTGAATAATTATTAAAAGTTTACAAAATTTAAATCAAATTTTACATAAATACAATTACTGAAGGGTAACATAGTAAAAACGGTTTAGTTGAATCAATTACTAGGTCCGATTTTCAAATTCATTTGAGATCTTGGACTGGAGAGAATTAATTCTTTCAATTTTTTCTCGAATACAATGGGATTTGTTATTTTTTGTGTAAGGTAAGAACTCTGTTTTTTCGAAATTCACTGATTGATTCATTCATTGGGTGATTATTTGATTGATTATTCGATTGATTAATGTATTGATTGAATGCTCCTCGAAGGCTAGATAGAGAACGAGTAAGAATTCGAAAATATGTCCGACGTGGAAAATTCCGCAAAAAAAATAAGTTGCTAGGAAGCTGAAAATCCCCCTCCTCAAATGAAATTGCGGAAACTCACAAAAATTATATGGGAAAATTCCATAAAATGGTGAAAAACATTGGAACTTGATAACCGATTACAATACAATAGTTCAAAATCTGTTGACCCCTCAACCTTCATCAACAATCCCATTAACATAAATCACATCCACAAGAGAATATACAATTTATAGTAATATATAGATGAGGTCAAAATATCACCGGTACTCCTAACTTTTTTCCATTATCCCTTCGTTACTGGGTTAAGGGACATTGAAGTTACAAAATTCAAAATATTTTTCTTTGATAACTTTCCAATTGAATATTGAAAATCAACCTAATTTTGGTGCTTGGTTGACTAAACAAATGAATTATTTTAATGAGGTATCATACATTAATCAGTTGTTTTGCTACCTAGTCACAGAAACGGACTGCCCTCCGATTGTCCACACCTCAAAACATTGAAATGGCTAATATTTTTCAAAATAAGGTTTTCTGGACACTTTTCTGAGTGAAAGTACAAGTGTGTAAAGTTGATTGAAGAAGAGGTTTTTTATAATGCACTTTTTTTCGATGACATCCTGCAACCTGAGACGTCCGCCATTTATAAAAAAATTGTTTCATGAGAAGAGAAATAATGGATAAAAATCTTCAATAACAGATGTTTATAATGCAAACAAAACCCATAGCGTTGTGCTAAAAAAAGTCAGCAATGTTCTTTCCCAAGTGTTCAACACCCCAAAATTTTAACTGGACCCATATATTTTAACATTCTTCCACAATAGACAAAAAATGGGTAGAATAGAATATTCTAAGATCAGAATGAAAATTCGATTCAAGTGGTAAGGTCTGAGAGCAAAACAAAAGGAGAGCGAATAAAAGCGCATTTATCAAAAATCGTTGCTCCCAAAGTTTTGAGGTGTGGACAATCCTGACTTGTTATCAAAAAAACTGACTTCATTATGATACTTCATAGTAAGAATTCATTTGATCAGCCAAATACTCACATTTGGTTAATTTTCAATTACCGCTTGAAAAGTTATCAGAGAAAAACCTTCATTTTGTAAATTCAAGGGCCCATACATGTTAACCAAGGACTTTGGGACGAAACATTATTTTCCTACGAGCGTGCGCAAAGTAGTACTTTTCTGAATTCATTTGCGTGCGCAAAATTACACTTTTCCGCACGCCGGCAGTGTGGAGAAGTAAAAATTCTCAAAAATCTCACTGGTATGGAAAATTTATATTCATTTTAGTTGCTGTAGACTATTTTATGCAATATGAGAAACCGTTGCAAGTGTATTCCCTTTTAACTTTCAATCGTATTTCCCAATATTTGTATTTCAGTTTAATACAAAAAATATACATTTTTTAAGTACCTTGTATAATGATAAATGATTATAATATTGTCAAGCAACAATAAGTATATATACCTGTCAACTTTGAGCCAGTGTTCATCAAGCCGTACCATAAGCCACCCATTCATTATAAATATTACGAACAAATAATTTAATTTTCTATTATTATTTTTTATTGTTTTGTAATTGTTTGTTGTGTAGTTGTTCTCTTTATCAAGTTTAACTAAAAATTTTTCAAAGTCATTTGAGATCTTGGACTGGAGAGAATTAATTCTTTCAATTTTTTCTCGAATACAATGGGATTTGTTATTTTTTGTGTAAGGTAAGTACTCTGTTTTTTCGAAATTCACTGATTGATTCATTCATTGGGTGATTATTTGATTGATTATTCGATTGATTAATGTATTGATTGAATGCTCCTCGAAGGCTAGATAGAGAACGAGTAAGAATTCGAAAATATGTCCGACGTGGAAAATTCCGCAATAAAAATAAGTTGCTAGGAAGCTCAAAATCCCCCTCCTCAAATGAAATTGCGGAAACCCACAAAAATTATATGGGAAAATTCCATAAAATGGTGAAAAACATTGGAACTTGATAACCGATTACAATAGAATAGTTCAAAATCTGTTGACCCCTCAACCTTCATCAACAATCCCATTAACCTAAATCACATCCACAAGAGAATATACAATTTATAGTAATATACAGATGAGGTTTGTTGTGTAGTTGTTTAACTAAAAATTATTCAATACGTTATAATTTTTTTATTTCCGTTATCTAATATGAAGCTCGTAGGAAAAATTTTGTTCCTAACAAGTGCGCAAAGTGCCTTTTCCGCACGCAAAAACTTATACGAAGTCCGCTTCGCGTCGTTCGCCTAACTGTATTTGCGTTGATTACTATTGAAGTACTCGTGATGTTTTGACCCCATCCAAACATTTCCCAAAAAAAGAGGGAGTCTTGGGACACCCTGAATTATAATCTCTTTCCTGTGTTAATTATATATGCATGATCTTATCAGTGGAAAATAAACAAAAGTTATTATGTTCAATCGATCGCAATATTTGTTTGTACCCACAAACATACAAGAAAGCGAGTTGATAAAAACAATATATTCATTGATTTCGCAAGTTAGTTTGGGCTACAATTTACCGATGGAGGTACTTTTCAACACCTAAATAAAAGAACCCATACGACAATCCCATATCTCATTTAATTTCGAATACACAATAATTTTCCACTTTTCACATGACCTATGCCGAAACAAGGGTTGCTTCATGAATATTGTTGACAAGGTCGGAATCATAGTTTTCAACCAAAGGCATTGATGCGAATCCTCCAGGTTTGCTTTCACACACGTTCACGTAGTGAGTGGCCTTTCGGATGTATTGCTTACGAACATGACCAAAATGGAGTTGAGCTAACAAGAAATGTGATCCTTCTCGATACCGCCAGAAGGCTCTCGGTTGCTTAAAGGCAAATACGGTCTCCGTTCTTTTTCAGAGAAATATGCCAACAGCTTTGTCCCTTGTACACCTATTGTACTTTATTTTTATACTTCTCTTTCATCCACGGTTCACCTACACTTTTATGGTTATTGTTTCATATTTGCGTATAAATCATGGGGAAAACCAACAAGGAAATTCTTCGGAAGTTATTTGTCGACGATTTCCATTTTTGCTTGGTAGTGAAATTTTTATTTCGAGCCATACTTTTATGTTTTCCTATCGGTCACGAAAAATTTTATTTGGATGTAAAACTATACGACATGACAAATGTGCTTTATTTTATATGCACTTCATTGCTTAAAAGGTAAATCCAATAACTGTGGTCAGATAAGATGAGCTTTAGAATATTGCCAAGGAATATTTCTTTTGACACCAGTTCTGCGAAATAAAGAGCACCATTTATATGGGCCTCAAATGGCTCAATGGAGACTATAAATAAAGCGTTTGCTGTAATGCAAACACCTTGTATCCTTTAGGACATTGGATAGAGGTCGCGAAAAGCTTTTCAAAAGCACTATATACTTAATACATACAGAATCAATTTCCATAGTGTTGACATTATGATTTTACAGGATGAACAACCACAACATACCGAAAATTAGGTGGGGTAATGGACTGTCATTGCGAAAGCACCTCTAAATTTTGAAAACTATTAAAATTATTTTTTCTTTCGAAACTGAGCCAACATATTCTGAGAAATTTGTTGAATTTCATTAAAAGGTGATCAAAATGTTCCTATCCATTTCTTGGCAGTAATAAATTGTATTTTTTTTGTCTCCTCCGACATTTCTCATAGCCTTTATATCAATTCTATCGTGATTTTTATTCACTATTTGGCGTAGATTCCATACAGTTCCTAGATGAGTCTGATAAACAATGGATTAGAGAATGGATTAGAGATAAGCCCTTGGAAAACCGAGTGGGTTAAGATCTGGTAATTGTGGTGGCCAATCTATGTGTTCACATCGCCCAATCCATTATTTCAGAGCAAAGGGTCCAGTTGAATCTTTTTCGAGAATTCAAATTGCACCTCCACTTTGTTGAAAAATTATGAGTTGAGTTGAATTTTTCCTCGAAATTCGAGCAATTATCTGGCATATTATACTTACCGGACCAATTTTATGAATGAGAAAAAGTTCAATGATATAATCGCAGGCATATGCAGTTTAGCCAGAAATTGTGAATGTAAAGGCTTACAGTTGAAATTTTTTTTACGAATCACCCAGGTTTGCGGAAAAACCCTCTAAGCAGAGCTTGAGCGAGCAAGGGAGATCCGGAACCTACAGCTTACGTACAAGTGGATTCAGAACCACTTCAGCTCAGTGGCAGGCGGTGGGAATCGAACCCGGACCGTCTGGGTAGGAAGTAATCGATCTAACACCACGACTACTCCGCTTCATATACACGTACATATACAATTACTTCTGGACAAGCTGAATCACTACGGTTTAAGAGGGGTATGTCTTGGCTGGATCAAATCCTACCTATGCGACAGGAAATAGATAGTAAAATCAAATGGGCATCGGTCAGACATCCTCCTGTACCCCAATGACCTGGCCGATATTCCAATTCGAAGAAAGTTCACCATTTTTGCTGATGACACTACCATACTCTGGCAATGAAAAATCTTCAAAAACATGAGAGATATTATTGCTAGAGACTTGGCAATGATTCAGCAATGGTGCGATGCAAATTATTCATGCTTCAATCACAAGAAAAACAATATAATGGGCTTTAATTTTGATTGCCAAAATCTTAACTTGATAAGCCAAATTTTGGAATACAAAGAAACTACAAAATTCCTAGGAATATCATTGAATGATGAACTGAAGTTTGATCAACATGTTTCAAATTTAACAAAAAAATTTGCATCGGGATGCTTTGCCTTAGAGTGGTCACAAACGAGTTGAGCACATCAACAGCTGAAATGGTCTATCACTCACTAATAGAATCCCACTTGAGATATGGCCTTTTGGGGTTATTGTAGTCAGCAACTCCTCCATTCAGTATTGATTCTACAAAAAAGAGCAGTAAGGTATCTAGGAAAAGTGGGTTCACGAGAGTCCATTATTTTTGAGTAAGGACATTTTTACACATACTTGCTTGTTCATATTGGAAACGGCATGCTTGATACACAAAAAATATATGACTGAGACTGCAACGCATACTTACCATGCAACCCGACAAACAGCAGAAAGGAAAATAGCTCTACCCATTCCAAAGTCCACTCTAACTAAATACTCTCTGTGTTACCACATACCTACCCACCGAACTGAGGTCAATCCAAGATCATAAAATATTTAGAAAACTCTTGAAAAAGGCTCTTTAAAAAAAAGCATATTATTATTGAAGAATTATTTAATGAAACCCTGACATGATCTTATTATACAAGTTTATTTAGTTTTATTAGTATATATTACTATGACAATAATTGTTCACCTCTATATTTAAGCTGAACTGTTAAAGATGTACCGTATCTTTTCTTTTAAATCCTACCATATTTTTAATAAACTTATTCTGTACCTGTCATTTATTTATATAAGCATGTTACACACTTTAATCTGATTTTATACACCATGCTTTGTCAATAAGATATTCTGTATTATTCGACAATAAAGTATATTTCTCTTTCTCTCACCATATACATACACAATACCACATACCAAGGATCAGAAACACATAAAACCTAATAAATTGAATCACAATATCTTGTTTGTCCTTGAGAATCTTCGAAATAACATTAGGTACATAATATATGCACAAAATAGTGACATTATAAATAAAAAACACACAAATTCATTTCTATAGATTATCGAATGATTATCTAGTAATTATTAAAGAAAATATAAATGAATGTTGATGATAATAAACCAATTGTTCAACATTCGCTGAATTTTTGGAAGATTCACCTGAATCTTTGAGACCTGATCAGATGTGCACTACGAACTTCTTATATCAATTATGTATAAGGGTGGTCACAGAACCGAGCCCTTGGGTATACCTGTTCTAAACACGCACGATCTGTTGGAAATTGTATACTTTTTATGTCAGCGATGAATGGATACATTGAAACTATCCAATGAAGGAGCCGCAGTGTCAACAGATAATAAAAACAAGTTTTTTCATAAGTAGGTTCAGCATTATAGATGTACCATATTTTATGTCTCATCCTATTGCGAAACTGATTCAAAAACCAGTAAGAGGTTTGTGTTTATATCATATTCAGTTTGTAACAGAAAGAGTTATGGGTGTATGAGGAAACACGGAAAATAATATAACATCGGTATTAATCTATTCTCAACAAAAATTGCGACAGTTCATTACAAGCTCCTCGATAAATTGTTATTTCTAATACATTCATACTTATCTACACCTTCTAGACACATGTTGAAATAATCCTTTTCGGTACACTTACTTGCGTCAGAACGGTTCAAGAGGTTACAATTTAATTATTATTTTACTCGGAACTATTTCAAAAATATTGTTTGTTTTGAATATTTCACTTTTGATTGGAAGCTATAGGTAGATAGGTTATCAGATAGAAAACTTGACGAATCGTTAACTGAAACAAGGTACCTTGTTGCCCCTCCGCATGGGTTTGGCCTCCAGGGGGCGTGGTTTCCGGGATAGTTAAAAGAATACTGTACTACGTTAGAGGCTCCTTGGGTTCCTGCTCTATGGGCTCAGGGTTTGGTTCCCTTGGGGTCTCGGCGGGTGAGCAGCGCTAATCCTGCTCGGGCACTGACACTGCAGAGCCAGTAGTATGTGAAATCATACGGCCCCACCAATAGACAATAAATTGGTAGCCTTAGGCGCGCTGATTTGGCCTATCCAAATTAGGTCAGCCGGTTAGCCCTCGGCTTCCGGGGTGAGTCGCAAGATAGGTACCCGGAGTCGTGGGTGCCGCCGGTTAGCTTGGCCTCGGCCGCACAACCCCTCTATTATTATTATTATTATTATTAGTACCGGTGACTATCACTCTCTGATTTACCCATCTATTTGAGGTGGTTCCCCAGAGGGCAGTGTCCAGTGAGAAGTCCCGTTACCATCTTCAAGTCTTTCTTGTCCAACTCGAGAAGCTGTTTAGCTTTCTTTGGCGATGGACACACTAGTCTTTTCGCTTGTCTTTGTCCTTGCACTTTATTGCAGTGAGATTTCATTTAATCAGTTTCCCAGCGTCGGAATTCTTTTTTTTGTGATCGTAATCCCTGATTATAAACATGTAATGTTTCGTGGGACAATAAAGTTATTATTACAAGTGGTCTCTGGAGAGTCCATAGAAGGGTTCTGGTCCGGAAAAATGTGTGTTTGCCCCTTATTTGGTAAGGCAGTCTGCTTCTTCGTTGCCTTATCTGTGTGACCTGGCACCCACATCAGGGTGACCTGATTGTTTACTGCCAGTTTTCTTGGGGATTGTTTACAGTCCCAAGTCAACTCAGACTTACAGGTATATGACCTCAGAGCTTTTAGTGCTGCTTGGCTATCTGACAGTATATAGGTTCCTGCCCTTCGAGTGCCTCTTTCAAGGCATTCCTAGACACATAATTCTATAGCATGTACTTCTGCTTGGAAGATGGTTGGGGTGTTACCAAGGGATTTTGAGAGCCTGGAATTTGGTCCTGTAACGCCCGCTGCAACCCTTCCGTCCATCTCAGATCCATCTGTGTACCACACTGATGCATCCATTCCCAGTTGAGGTCCGTTCTCTGTACAAGTTTGGTGGCTGTTTGTGACCACTTCAAACTGCATTTCGAAGTCGTACCTAACTGGCATGTCGGTTTAGAAATGGCTTCTAGGGAAAAGTGTTCCAAAATCTTAAAGTGTCCGATCAGATCTCCTGCTTTTAAGTTTTTTGTCTGGCTCAATCTGATAACACTGCTTGCTGCTTCTTTCATTACACATAGGTGCAATGGCGGAAGGTTTAGCATTGCCTCTAAGGCTGTAGTAGGGTACGTAAATATTTCCCCTGTGATTCACAGGAAGGCTAGCCGCCATAATTTCTGCAACTTGACTTGTGCCGAAATTTGTTGAATTTTTGACCACCATACCAGTGAGGTGTAGATTTCAATGGGTTGTGGCAACTTACTTCCTTTTATATTTTTGAGTCAATTAATGTTTGGTGATTTTTGAAAACGAGTTCTCTTATCAGTTGGAAGTCTTCCATTAATTCTTCAATGTTAACGGTAACGCCATAACTTTTGTTTTAAATTCCCACAATTTGGGAAGGTAGATAATCTGGATGATCGGGATCATTGGATCATTTGGAGTGGTCGGTGGATCAGCGGTCTAATACACAGGCCGTTCGAAACTCCAGCATAGCGATAGTCGGTTCGAATCCGATGTAGGTACGAGAATTTTTCTCAACTACTTCATATCGGATCGATAGGCGGCCCCATGCCTTGTTGAAAAGCAAGTGTATGGTGAGTTGTCTAGATGCCAATCTCGTCTAGTTCTAGCTTGAAGTGCATTGTCTAGATGCCAATCTCGTCTAGTTCTAGCTTGAAGTGCACACCGACCACCCAAGGTGGTGCTGTAGGTTTTCCGGGTTTTCCTGCAGCTGAAAAGTGAATATATCACCCAAAACATCAGTAAGTCGCCTCGGAGCGCCACGGCAAATAATAATAGCCGTCCTCTAGCCGCACAGGCTATGCCTTTGGGTACACTCAACGAGTGTTTATGAGGGAGTATTATTATTATTATTATTATCTGATTGTTAGCCTTCAAAATGTATTTATCCTAACATATTTAGGTGATCAGTTTTTGTCAACTCATAACCTTTGATGAAATGTGCAGAGCGTACAAACGAATTATTGGCTTTCAAATCACCCCTATGAAGAGTAGCTATCCAGCTAGCACGTCTAGGTAGTTTTTGTAACAGCAAAATGTTGGTCTCAGTTGGATCTGTTGCTATAATCCGCAACAGAACAATCTTCATGACTTCTCTCTTCAAATCCAGAAGTAAAACTATTCAGTTGTGCTATCATCATGACAACGTATTTGACTGAAGACTTATGCCCTAACTTCACACTGTACACAATGGATTTAAACTTTCAACTTTATACAACTTTTTTTTTCCAATATACATTATTACTGTTTATTTGGCTGATGAAGCCATTTGAAATAATCAATGGTGCACTATGAAAATAGGATATCAAAAGGAGTATTTTAAATACTATACAAAGTAAGTACCTAATCCTATGTAAGTTTAGTAGTTATATCTTTATATGACATTGCTCTTGCTGTGTATTAAACTTCTTCCAGAGTGGAATAAAATACACCTAGGCATATGGCGCCTGTTTTGTGCTTTTTTACCCACTGTGATGAAGATTTAACTCGTGTAATAACGCGTATAACAGCAGTGGTAGAAAATGAAGATGAGATGAGGAGAATAACAAAAAATTGATAAACAACTTTTCATCAGGGAGTCGTTTTAAGCAGAAAAGCACAACACGTAGTCTCTTGTTTGTTTGTCTCCCCATCAGCTACTTGACAACTGACAGATTACGTCACAGACAATACACTATTGGCTCAGTTGGTAGATCGTGGAAACCGACGCTTGTTTCAGGTCATGGGATTGATTCCATGCATAGTTGTAACAAAAATATTGTTACATCTAAATGTCCACTCAATTCCAAAATCGTATAGAAGCGACATCTAATAACGAACATGTAAACTTGTCTAAAGAGTAGACATCAGAATTCTCTCACGTCCAGTGACAGCTTATGGCAAATAGCTGAACTTGTCTAAGGGTAAATTTCATTTGTAGACACCCATCTGGGTTGATAAAGTTGGGTTCATATTGATGTCACTGACATGATGTCGGATATTCAGTTCGAGAATTGGAGAAGTGAGAGGAGGCTCTTGTTAATTTGGCGGTTGAGGTGTTAAGTACTCGCTTGATGGTGTGTATCAGATGATGGTAATAAATTCAAATCCACATGGATTGATGCCATCATAAATATTTTTGAATGAAGCTCAAGTGAATAATACTGGGAATTAGATTGTCAATCAACTCCAATCCAGAAGGAAGTGCTAATTGCAAAGTAATTAATGATCTAATAACCTGTTGATCAACCATCGATGATGGCCTTCTAGTTGGATCCAGTGTTGCGATGATAAGCAGTTATTAATCACCTAGGCCAAATCCTGAGGTGTGATCACGTGGAAAAGAATTACTAAGAAACCTGTAAGTGCCAAATAAAATATTTATTTGTCGATGCATGTTACATACCAGAAAGCGACACCATTTTGTCAAGCTGACAATCGTATCTTTTCGTTTGCCGTCAATTTATCAAGTTATCATATCGGAGTGCTAACCTCAAAACCTCAATTTTGAATTTCGGATAACTAACCTCCAAATTTGTGGAATTTAAAAATAATATATAATATATATATATATATATATATAGAGAGAGAGAGAGGTAGTCTCTTGACTGGACTAGTTGATAAAAACCAATTTATCTAAGAATATTCTCAGTGAAAATATCCCTTGGGGTTGCAGTCAGAAAAAGTGGCCTGGTAAAGAACAACTCTTTGTTAAATTGTCGAGCTTTCGAAAATATTTATTTTCATTTTCAAGACATCTGAAAATATTAATCGTGTGAACAAACAGAACACTCTTAATATGATGTAAAACAACTTACTAACGTGAGATTGATTTTGTGAAAACAGCAGAAAACTTCTTGGTCATTCCTTATGTATGTAAGGTTATGTCACAACACAAAACGAGATGAAACAACAATAATAAAACTATGTCATGTACATGAACACGATTAAAAAACATTATGATTTTATGAGTTATGAAAGAAAACTTTTAATTTAAATTTGGAAAAATGTTAATGATTTTAAAACTCGCTTTTGAGACCGCACGTGGTTCAAGGAACGCACAAGGACGGTAAAAATATGTCGAGAAACAGAAGAAGAGAGTACTGACAAATTTCAACGTCAAACACGTCAAATGTCAACAGTCAACCTTGTATGTTCCATGAAACACGCTTCAGCTCTGTGCTGAGTTATGCCCTCTATGGGGGATTGTGAGAACTATTATTAAAGTTATTTGAATTTGCAAAATTATTTTTGTGGAGAGAAAGAATATAATTATAAATTATACTAAGATTGGCTATATCAGACCGCTTATTCATACTATTAGGTTCTTTACTAACGTAAACCATCTCTAGAAAATTTCTCTTGGAATAATTTTCTTCAATAGCTAAAATTGTGGGTTCATTGAAATTAATATTGTGAAAAGTTGAAATGCTGTGTTCTGCAAGTGCACAGCTGGGTTTTTTTAATTTGCCGTCACTCTTATGTGAAGCAATACGTCCGGAGAGATTTCTACCTGTCTGTCCAATATATATTTTATCACAATTGACACAAGATAATTGATAAATTACATTAGTTTGTTCAAATTTAGAAAGAGGAGTTTTGGTTTTTGAGTATAAAAGATTTACAGTTTTGAGATTTTTCTTCGCTATGCGAATTTCTGAAGATTTAAAAATATTGGTGAGTTTAGGTGTTAATTCCTGTATATAAGGAAGGCTCCTATATTTACATAAGATTCTTTGCTGTGATTGTGTTTGATTATTCAAAGTGTTGACGTTATTTTCAATGATATTATTTAAGTTATTATTATTTATGGTAGAAGTATTAAAAAGAAATTTATTAATCATGTATTTAGGATAAGAATTGTCCAAGAGGATCCTTCCCAACTCCTTCAAACACTCCTGTCGATGAACAGGATGTGATAGACCTGTCACTCTATTTTTCAGTGCGACAATCAGATTTTGCTTCATGCTCTTATGATGATAAGAGTGAAAATTCAGGAAACGATTTGAACAAATCTGCTTCCTGTACCATTTTGTACGTAGAACGTTATGATTGTCTCTACAAACTCTCATATCGAGGAACGGGATACTATGATTCTCCTCTACCTCTGAGGTGAATTGTAGATTAATGTCATAACTATTGAAATAATAGAGCGTTTCTTCCACTCTTTCTGATGGAACAGAGAGTATCAGATCATCAACATACCTCTTCACAAACGGAACGTCATAGGGAATCAGAGATAGAACGTCCTGCACAAGTTCATCTAATACAAAATTTACAAGAATAGGAAAGATCTTTGAACCCATGGGGGTTCCAAAGATTTGTTTATAATACGAATTGTTGAAAAGGAGAAAATTTGAATCGAAAATGAACTTTATAATAGTTCTCACAATCCCCCATAGAGGGCATAACTCAGCACAGAGCTGAAGCGTGTTTCATGGAACATACAAGGTTGACTGTTGACATTTGACGTGTTTGACGTTGAAATTTGTCAGTACTCTCTTCTTCTGTTTCTCGACATATTTTTACCGCCCTTGTGCGTCCCTTGAACCACGTGCGGTCTCAAAGGCGAGTTTTAAAATGATTAACATTTTTCCAAATTTAAATTAAAAGTTTTCTTTCATAACTCATAAAATCATAATGTTTTTTAATCGTGTTCATGTACATGACATAGTTTTATTATTGTTGTTTCATCTCGTTTTGTGTTGTGACATATCCTTACATACATAAGGAATGACCAAGAAGTTTTCTGCTGTTTTCACAAAATTAATCTCACGTTAGTAAGTTGTTTTACATTATATTAAGAGTGTTCTGTTTGTTCACACGATTAATATTTTCAGATGTCTTGAAAATGAAAATAAATATTTTCGAAAGCTCGACAATTTAACAAAGAGTTGTTCTTTACCAGGCCACTTTTTCTGACTGCAACCCCAAGGGATATTTTCACTGAGAATATTCTTAGATAAATTGGTTTATATATATATATATATATATATATATGAAAACTAAAAGTTCGGGTTGAACCGCGTCTAGAATTTGTTGAAATTCGACGTTTCGGCTCCGATTTTGGAGCCATTTTCAAGAACTGAAAAAGAAAGAAAATAAGAAAATTAATAAATGGTTGAAACGTAATTCTACGCCGAGGTCTCAATCTGCCTACTCCTCAGGTATAATTACGTTAGGTTTTTGTGACTTGACGTCGGGGTCTCAATCTGCCTACTCCCCATGTCTCGTCACTGTTTCTCTCTAAGGTCTCAATTTGCCTACTCCTTCGAGAGAACTGAGGAATTGTGGGTTGAGGAACTGTATTTATAGTGGTCGTGGCTGTAATGGCAGTGTGCAATTTATTGGCGCGAGGTGAACTATAGGCGGGAACTGAGTTGGCGCTAGATGAGCTGTGTGCGGGAACGTGGATGGCGCTAAGTGAGCTGTGTGCGGGAACTGGGCTGGTGGGAAATGAGTTGATGCGTTGATGTGTGCAATGAGAACTTCCAGAGCCTACGAACACGAACTTGCTGTGCGTCAGGCATCTTCCACTTCCGCACTTTATAAACATCGAGAAGACACAGGTCACAAAATAGACTTCAAAAACACAAAAACAATTTCCACCGAGAAAACTCTGCAAACCAGGATCATCCGAGAAGCCCTTGAGATAGAGAAGCGCCCCAATTGCCTCAACACTCGCGACGACGGACGTAGACTTCCCAATACCTGGACGCCTCTCATTGCACGCATCAACTCATTTCCCACCAACCCAGTTCCCGCACACAGCTCACTTAGCGCCATCCACGTTCCCGCACACAGCTCATCTAGCGCCAACTCAGTTCCCGCCTATAGTTCACCTCGCGCCAATAAATTGCACACTGCCATTACAGCCACGACCACTATAAATACAGTTCCTCAACCCACAATTCCTCAGTTCTCTCGAAGGAGTAGGCAAATTGAGACCTTAGAGAGAAACAGTGACGAGACATGGGGAGTAGGCAGATTGAGACCCCGACGTCAAGTCACAAAAACCTAACGTAATTATACCTGAGGAGTAGGCAGATTGAGACCTCAGCGTAGAATTACGTTTCAACCATTTATTAATTTTCTTATTTTCTTTCTTTTTCAGTTCTTGAAAATGGCTCCAAAATAATTTCAACAAAGTCTAGACGCGGTTCAACCCGAACTTTTAGTTTTCAAATATCTGACCGCGGAAACCTATCTATATATATATATATATATATATATATATATATATATATATATATATATATATATATATATATATATATATATATATATATATATATATATATATATATATATATATATATATATATATATATATATATATATATATATATATATATATATATATATATATATATATATATATATATATATACCAGACGATTGAACCTGTTACGTGAAGTGTCATCTTATTCATGCTCAGGTTAGCAGAACAACAACCAAGACCTTCCTGATATCACTGCCTCTGAAACTCAACACTGTATGAATGAACTAAGGTAACCTGTGTCGCTGAAACAAATTCAGTAATAATATTGTTTGAATATCAACGTGTTTCTTTGACACTACATTTTGTTAAATGTATTAATATTTATTTGTTTTTAAATATTGTTTTATTGTTGGTCTGGTTACAAATGGAAGTCAATTTATCTTATTCAATTATCTATCATTAGGTATTTTGTACTTTTTATTCCTGTTAAATTAAAAATTGCTGGCGTCCAAGCCACTCAAAATCTTGAAGTTCAAAATTTTGAACACTAGCCTGCCACATAAAAAATCCGAAACTGGCAATATAGTCCAAAGAACCTACGCCGTTCTCTGCTGAGCAGTCGAGCAATCAAAGTAACCCCCGTTACGTTACAGAGTTAACTTCTTTTTATTATGGAAATGCGTGAATATAGTTACATTTCAATTTACATACCACTCTAGAGTGATATTTAACTTTTTGACTCCAAGGTGATATTTGTCATTTTCCGAAGTTACTGAATTCTGGTATTTGCCATTTATGCATCTTGTCATCGAAAAACAAGTTTGCTGAACCCCTTCGTCCTCTCACTTTTCCCGCTCATGGTCAGCTTGATAGAAAACATCCTTTCACGTCACGTCCGGATAAAACCTGTGATTAATGACCGCCGGTTTATCAAAATGAGATTTTTCTCTTCCTCAAACAAGAAACGACTCAGAGTAGGAGTTCTATGAAGTCGTGATCCCAGGATTACGTGGCTAAATATGTTTGCTTCCAGTGGATGGGGTAGCGGACAGGTAAATCCATAATATAAACTCTGGAGAGATTGAATCATGCCCTTTTTGAGAGTCTTTTCTGGCATCGAGAGATAGAGAATGAGGAAGTATCATTCGATGTCTAAAGTGAATGATTCCTTAAGTGTTACAGCTGGCCACACCTACCTTCACTGTGAAAGTATTTTTAATAACTCTTTTCCGCGAAAGAAAATATCTTGTGATGTTCAAAGAATATCGCGAAAGGCGATGGAAAGTAAGTATCGGAATTGGTATTCTTCTCGAATATCTGGAGACCGTTTGACTCAGGTAACACGTCCCGAGGCAGAGAGTTCCAAAGCTTTGCAGTTCGGTGAAAGGACAAGCCCTGGGAAAGATATGTTCGGCGATCAGCGACCCCCTTCTTTGAACCTCTTTGCTCATGTACAAGGCCCGAATATATTCTTATAACACGCATTCAAGCATGTTATCGGTCAGATCTTTTTTTCAGACAAATCTCCGTTGTTGGGGATGAGCATCATTTGCCCCATCTTGTCATTAGTTGAAAACTCGAACGTTTAAGTGCCTATCGAACTTCTTTCGAGGTTTTAGGGTGTCGCAAATCATTTTGGTTTGCTCGTAAGGGTGTAGCCGCTTGACGAATAAAACAACTATCAAGAACAAACAAACTTACATTTCAAAAGAACAAATTGTGCTCAGGCTGACGAAGCTTCCTAGAAAACGTTGAATTGCGCTAAGGCTGTTTTACGTTGGGTATGGTTGCGTAAATTCATAGATTCTTCCAGAGGAAGGCTCTTGAAATAAGTGAGAAGGTTTATAATAATATATAAGAAAAATGGGAGAGAAGGGGACTTTGGACATATAGTCGAGATATGTCTTCCAGTTTCATTCGTATATGATACTCTCCAGATCTCGAGCTCCGTCCAAAACTTACAAATTTTCAATTGGGTCCTCCTGAAACATGTCTCTAGGTGATCTTCCCCAATCAGATGAAGGATAATCTCTGCTGTAGGATAACAAGAAGCATTTGCAAATTGTGTTCTCTTCAGAGGAAGGTTGCACGGATATCTGTCAGATGTTATTCAATATCCGCCCTGGTATCAACCAGGGAAGAGGTTGTTGTGTGTCAAATATTTGCCTCAAGTGTTCCAGCTAGTGGAAATATATTTTGGAGACAAAGGAGCTTTTGACATAGTCGAGATAAGTCTATCAGTTTCATTTGTATATGATACTCTCCAGAAATCCTTTCGGACTCCATCTGAAACTTTCAAACCAATTATTATTGTCCTACCTTCTCTTCATTCTGTTACCATTTCTGGATTTTTTTCGAAAGAACTAGAACACAAAATAAATATGTATCTAAATGAGTACTTGGATAAATCTATTTCTTATATTACTTTGTGTAGAATATCTACTGGTAAATTTTTATTATAATTATGATAATAATGAATTCATTGGTCAACGATAATATAAAAAAGTACAAGTACCATATCATCAAATAAATAATGTTGAAATAAGAAATTCAAAAACGTTAAATATTAATATGTAAAAATGTAAAATATGTGAGATAAATGAAAAGACATGATGACATGAAACGTTGATCTAAAAATGTTGAAATATCAAATTATAAAAATGTGAAATATTAATTTGTTAAATAATATATGAGATAAGAAAATCATATGTATTATATAAAATAAACTGTACAAGCACAATATCAGCAAATAAATAGGGTTGTTGCGCATAAAAGGTATGATCTTGTGCATGAGCAAGTTAATCATTCGATCTCATGAAATGTACATCTAAAAATATAAAATGTAAATGTCTCAAAATGTAATAATATAAAATTAAAAATTATCAACACGTTGAATATGTGAGATAAAAAAATATATACTGGGTGTATTTTAATTTTGTGTGTATACACTCCTGGTGGTACAGTAGAGAACTTTTTAATATGTTTAGAGAAAATTCTTGCCAATTTTGTTACTATTACGGGTTATATTTTTGGTAGGAGATTTTAACATACATATGCATGATAATGATAAAAGCAAAGATAAAGAAAATTTATTCTCGTTAATCAACTCATATAACTTATCTCCATTCATAAAAGACTACACTCGAGTCACAAATGTGTCAAAATCGTTAATTGACAATATCTTTTCCAATTACAGCGAACACTGTGAGGTAAAAGTACATTAAAATTCGATTTCTGATCACTCAGCTCAGAGTTTCAGCTTTAATATTCAGAAACAAGATACCTTTGTCTCAAAAAGAATTTTTAATGATGCAAATAAAATACATTTTCAAACTAGACTCAAACAAACGGATTGGATGAACATATATGAGACGGATGATGTAAATGAAGTATGGAATAGATTTCACAATATTTTCATACATCATTTTAATCTAAGCTTTCCTATTAAAAGAGTATACCAGAAAAAGTCTCAAAATCGAAATGTAATAAGGGACCAAGAAATAGATGAATGTAAGCGGAAACTTGACGTTCTTTATGTTTTGAGCTCTGTTGACATTAGATATAAAACACAGTATAGCGAAGCAAAAAAGGCATATGAAAATACGCTAGCACTTAAAAAGGCGGAACAACTTCAACATAAAATAGAAATATCAGATAACAAATCAAAGAGTGTGGTCAATAATAAATAGCATAAACAACGGGTCAGGTAGTCAGAAGAATGTTCAGGTGCCTGTAGCTGGTGAAACAGTTGCAAACAGTTTCAACAACTATTTTCTTAACTGTGCGTCAAACTTAGTATCAAAATTACCTGAAAAAAATCACATATCTTACCTTCAAGAAGCTGATAGATCCATGTTTCTTGGGCCAATCACAAAAAATGAAATTCTGTCAGTGATACAAAATTTGAAAAATAAACAAAGCAGTGGTGATGATGACTTTCCAACTTCGTTGATAAAATGTTGTGTAAATGAGATCATTACACCTTTGACATATGCAGTTAGTATATCATTTAAGATGGGAGTGTTTCCAAATAGATTGAAATTAGCAACTATTAGGCCTTTACACAAAAAAGGTGATGTAACACAAATTGAAAATTATAGACCAATTAGCCTACTACCAAGCTTCTCAAAAGTTTTTGAAAAATGTATGACAAACAGATTAATGGAGTACCTACTAAAAAATGATATGTTCTGTACATGTCAACATGCATACTTAAAAGGAAAGGGAACTCACACAGCACTATATCAATTCACTGAAAACATCTTGCAGTCACTTGAGAAAAATGAGTCTGTAATGGGTTTATTTTTGGACTTAACAAAAGCATACGACTGTGTAAATCATCAACTTCTACTAAAAAAATTAAAGCTCTATGGAATAAATGGTCTTGCCTATTCTTGGCTAAATTCTTATTTATCAGAAAGATGTCAGCAAATAAAAATTAAAAAACAGGGTGAGAATGTTAAGTCCAAAACTGAACTCGTTAAAATGGGAATACCACAGGGTAGTATAATTGGTCCAATAATATTCATTTTGTATATAAATGATATGCCAAACTGTATCACAAATACCAATTGCTTCTTAAGTAGTTATGCCGATGATACAAATATTTTAATAACTGCACCGGATTTCCAAACTACACTCGATAACGTAGAAAACATTTTTGCAGCAATGTCAGGTTGGATCTCGAATGAGAAGCTACTACTAAATGAAAAAAAGACAAATTGTGTAATGTTCAAAACAAATAGGTCGCAGTTAGAATATCCAAAAAGCATTCATTTAGATGAATCTGAAATCAATATAAGTGCAGAAACGAAGCTTTTAGAGGTAACTATAGATGAAGTTCTGTCATGGGGAAGTCATATAGTAGAACTTTCTAAAAGATTGAACTCTGTCTGTTATACATTGAGGGTAATGTCACTGTACTTGAGTGAAGATGGTCTAAGAGTCATTTATTTTTAAAATTTTGAATCTCTTGTTAGATACGGTTCTATTTTTTATGGTAGCAGTAGTTCAATAGAAAAAATATTCATATGCCAAAAAAGAGCACTGAGAACCATGAAAAAACTTAGTTTTAGATCTTCTTGCAGAGGCATTTTTAAAAGCAATCAAATTTTGACTGTTGCAGCAATATACATTGAAGAGTGTCTAGTGTTTTTATTTAATAATAAGGATTTTTTTAATGCAAATTTACCAACTCATTTATACAAAAGTAGAGACAGGTTTTAAATAAATTACCTCAGAATATCAGACTGATAGAAAGTCGAAACAATTTTAAAAATTCAATACGCAAAATTCTGGTTGATATTGAACCTTATACAGTACAAGATTATTTGAATGTCTCGTTTTAAATATTTAAATGTACTGAGTGACGAATATTTCATTCTGAATGTCTATGTAATCTCTTTTATATATATGTGATTTTCGAAATAAAGATTATTATTATTAAGTACGTGGCCAAACTTGAATGAGTGATTCTTTGAATGATTCCAAGACTAAAATTTCATATAATCATAGGTCCGGTAATGCTTTGTTTTCGAAATACAGGGTGTCAACATTTTTTTCGTTAATCGTCTTAATTAAGGGTCGTCAAGGGCTGATGTAGCCCTAACTATATCAAAAGTATCATGTCCAATGGCGTCCCGGAATGCACCGTAACTAAAATTTTTGAAAGAAAGAATGTGCGCTACTGATTTTTTGTAATTTTTGTATTTGTTTCACATTGAGCAACTGAAATTACAATTTTTTATGTCTAAAATTGGTTTGTTTTTGAGAAAAAATATAAAAATCACTTTTATGTAAGACACGATAAAACATTTCAACCACTAAACCATCAAAAACTATGGTGTTACTGATATTTTTTTTCCTTATTAATAGTCTATTCCAGTCTTGATATTTTTATCAAAATTAATGCAATAATAATAATAGTAATACGAAAACGACGATTTCTTTTGAAAATTTTGACACCTTGTATCTTGAAATCGAAGCATTACTGTACTAATTTTTATATGAACTTTTCGTCTTGGAATCACTCAAAAAATCACCCCTTCAAGTTTGGCCATGTACTTACATAACACCCTGTATATACTAAAGTGAACATGAACATGTAAAATTGAGGACATGTAAATGTAAATTATATCTAGACCTACTAATTACATAGATAATATAATCATACCTGAGCATTTCAACACTATGCTTTCAATCATCCAATAGTTTTTGCATTCACGTTTACTTACAGTTATTACGATTGAGCAACCGTTTTTGAAGATAAAATGGTTTCGATAACCATATTCAATGGATTTTGATTCAAAATAATTATTTTATTCTCAGTATGTTTATTGTCTTTCCCAATACTAAAGAAGAAACTTTCATTTTCTCCAACATTTTCTTAGTGATTGTTATTCAGTACAACCGTTTTTCAATAATTTGTTTCACTCTTTCTGCAAGTAGTACTTGGAGCCACCCTTTCATATTTTTTTCAATATTTGTGGACTGCGGGTATGCTTCAACTCATTGAGTATTTCAGCATAAATGATAGTATTCAAGTCAGATGGATACTATGAGTGAATTCATGGGATTGAAGAGTATTTTTGTTGTTTTTTGGTCGAATCTTGTGTCTTGTTAAATGGCACACATGAATTGTGTATTTCATGGTGGTAGATGGCTAGATTGAGGAAATATATAAGAGTCGACATGTACAGCTTTGTGACTCTTTTCAACCTCTTCTCAACCGTGTCAGATTGAACACTTTTTTATAATACTTGAATTTGTTCAATAAGGATTTTTATTTTCTTGCGACGTATTCAGCGTGTTTGTTCTATCGTAGGTTTTTATCTATGATTAATCCTAGGTATTTGATATGTGGTTTGATACTTATTTTCAGTAATGGTCCTTAGCAATCGTTGAAGGTGAGTCTGTCATATTGTTGTAGTTTGAGAATAGAACAAAAAAGATTTTGGTGAAATTAATTGTGAATATTCTGCTCCCAAACCACTGGATTACATAAATGGAAATTTTCTCAATGTCTGTCCAATTTTTATCGCGATTTAATACAGCGGTATCATCATCAAAACTAACAATAGATTCGTCAATATTGGATTCATACTGACCGTTAATATATATTGAACATTAACGGCCCAAGAACTGTACCCTGCGGCACTCCGTATTATATTTATTTATTCGAGCTGTATTGTTATTAGCTCCCGAAATTATTAGTTATGGAATTGTGGAAACGCAACTGAAATGTGTCTTTCGATTAAAATTTACTCCGATCTCCCCCGTCCCACAACGGCGCCTCACAATAGCAATAATGCCCCGTTGATTGCCCGAGGCGCAAAGTTGGCAGTCGTGGGAAAGGCATTCCACCTGGCCTCATCGAACTTCAGGGAGGCACGTGGACCTTCAAAGGGCACGTGACCTATTCTAACGGTAAGTATCGGTGCTGATTGACCGATGAATAGCCTGAGGTAAGAGCTCAATGGCTCAATGCCGGTGATTATCGTCGGTCGTGTGCTCCGGCCTCTGTTTATCTTTCTTCTTTTCAGAGTCGTTCGTTCGTATGCCATTACTGTGGAATTATATTCATTTTTAGCAAAATTGTGACGAGGGGGTTTGTTGTTGAGGGGACTTACCATGTGGGAGGTTTGTTGCTAGGAAGAATGGGGAATAATTTAGGTGAAGGAGATTTCTAGAAGCTGTAGTGATCGTGTTGTATTATTTTATATTTAGCCTAGGATATTTTCATTCCATTTCTATAAAGCACAAAGATAAACTCATAACAGATTTTGTGGACAAATAATCGCCTGAAAAATAATCTGAATGCAAAAATTATAGAAACTAACAAATCTCATAAGGGAAACAAAAATAACTTTTTTACTAATATAGAATACGAGAAGCTGAGAAAAAATTTGGCTGAACATTAATGAAATATCCAATAACAGTAGTAAAAAAAGTTTAACTTAATGTATGTATATTCTAAAGGTTCTTTTGAGAACAGAATTGTAACTCGAAGAATAATTTTTAATTTTCCAAAAACAATTACATTTCATAGTCAATAAATATTCTCTATAGCAACTCCCTTTCTGATATCAATCATATACAGTACGATATTTTCTATAAAAAATATATCATTCCTCCAATACTAATTTTAAACTAAAGTTCAACCAATCCAGAGACGGCTCCTGTATCAGAATTTTGGCCAAAAATATTGAAAACATCTGCCATTTTGATGAACAGAAAACTTTCGTAGATAAAAAAAAAGATTTGATGATTTTACTGAATGATGGCCATCTCTTCCGAGAGAAGTTTTAACATTATGTACAACAATTTGGTTTTGAATGAACATTTTTGCCAGAAATTTTGCTTGCGTATAGAGAATTGAAATACCTTTCGAATGAGATATCACTCGACCTCCGACGTAACTTAAAGAAAAATATTTGATTAATTGCTACTTAATTATATGTAATCGAGTTCGTTCTGAAAACCGCATTTGGATCTGTATTCTGATGGGTTTCATGACAAAATTCAGATCGATTCAAGAATGTTCTGGGATTTTGACATTTGACAGCTTTCGCGCAATTTTTGTTCAGTTTTGTCATTTTTTCATGGTCGATGGGTGAATAAAATAAAATTGGGCATTCTTTTTGAACTGCGATCACAATGAAGTCAATACCTATTACAGAAATTGAAGTCTCGTTGGATCTCAGTATCGACTCGAAACTCATTGACATGAGTAGGTAAGTAGTAATTGTCCCATAAGAATATTCGTGGAAAGGTACTGACCAAACTACAAACGTCTTATATTTCAAGTATGAGGAGATTGCCAAAACGACAAATACTTTTTTTTTCTCGAAGCACTTTAGCAATATTCAAGGACCCACTTGTGAATAGCCAATGAATTTTCTTACTCGAGACATGAATTTTTGTTTTTCTTCAGTATGTAAGTCAATATTCAAATATGTCCGTTTTTCTAGAAAAACGAAAAAACGAGTGATAGACATTATTATTTTAATTTTTTATTCTACGCTACTGGTTATTATCTAGTAAATTTTGTTTTACTAATGCTGGTAACATAATTTCGATTTGAAGTTTCTGAAAGGGGAACGAAAAGTATACAAAATGAAACTATAGTCCAACTTTCTTTTAAAGGGCACTGCTAAAACAACGCACGCCTATGAACAATTGAGAATATTGATTTGTACTTTGAACTTACCCAAGTACTTATATGGAAAAAAAATTATTAAAATGATTGAATCGACACCTTTGGGTTGTTACTTCGAAAATTCAGAAGTTAATTATGTATTAATAAGTTTTGGCAAAAATTTTTATCCGGGAACCCACTGTGCAATCTGGAGGTTTTCTCAACCTTATTATTGGTCGTGAAAATGATCTTTCTGAAACCCTCTCCAACTGAAGGGAAACATGAAATATTATAACTTAATATGAAATTGTGGGTATAAAAACTCTTTGATAAGTTTGACAAATCAAATTGCTCGAACCAACTCTTTGTCATTGGGGAAAAAATGACGAATACGATAGAAAATCCAAGAAATCCTGTTAACGAAACAAAAAACCCGCTATTTCTATACATAGTAACAGAAAATTAAACAGTCGGTATCATCTCATGTCTCAAAAATAACACTTCTTTCGGTCCGAATGGGATTTCCGATTTTTTTGTAAAAAATTTCCACTCCTTGTTAAATCCACTCTGTCATTTCTTGAAAAAACATATGCTTCATTTGAGCACCAAACCAATGTTCTAAACGGATGATGAAAAAATGTGACAAATTACAGACCAAGAACCATTATTATCAGAAAAATCCTCATAATTTGTATTCTGAGAAAACAGGTCAACCAAAAATATGATCAGCTAATCAACCAAATTGACAATTATTTACGAGACCAAGGAAAAGGCATAGCAGTTTTCTTATCCTTGGCCAAATCATTCATTAGATCATGACAGTTTCTTCAGCGTCTATATCTCACATGGGTATGAGAGACATTGCTTTAGGTATTTTTTTTTGATGATCACCTCATAAGTAGACTAGAAATCGTAAAAATCAAGAATTCAGTTACTAATCCATTACCAATAATCATAACTGTGCCTCAGGGTAAGGTATTGAATATACTCTTCCTGTATATCAATGATTTTTTAGTTTCAACCAGCTCTCAAATTTCTCGAAAACTCGTGAGATTAGGTACTTATAAACTCTTATCGAAACCAGTATAAAGATAATTTTCAACTGGCTAAGCGATAACTTAGTGTAAACGACGAAAAAACTAAATATATTGCATTCTCGCAAACACATAGAGGCCAACTGATTGAAAATTCCATTGTGCTTGTTCTTTGATACATAAAACATGAACAACATACTTAATGTCTCAACTGGAACAATTACATTGATTGTACTGTTATCAGGATGAGTCAACTCATCAAAAAATTCTACCAGCTCAGAAATATATTGAACAGGAGATTGGCTAACGGTTTAAATGAGTCTATAATGCGCTATTGTATCGGACCTAGTGTGAGGGTGGAACATTCAAGTCTTCTTTAAAGAACCTAGAAATGGTTCAAAATACATTGTTGAAAATGATGATGACATAGAGGAAAAACAGAGATTCTACAGTTGATCTAGAATGAAATTGGTTTGTCAGGTGTCAGAAAACTCCACGTATTCTACTCTATATTATAAATTTGCTATAGTATTTTCTCATTTCAAATACGCTCCATGTAAACAGTGATCAATGCATGCTTGCAGCATGTTTACCTCGTGATCGCCAATTCAATTTTGTTCAGAATTTTGAGCAGAATTGAATTGTGGAATAATATACAGGGTGTCCCGTTAGAGAAAAAGCAACTTTGTTTCGTCCTGACTTTTTGACTGACCCTGTATACTATAATGAATTTTGAAAAACCCTAAAACTTTTGAATTTTAATATTTTTTGCTAGCTAGCTTACTTTAAGAGATAATCGACCGTTTCCATACATATCAGGGACCCTGTATATACTAGTAGTAGTATCTCAGTATCCTAGTAAGATACATTACTGAATAAGGTATACCTACATATATATCATTCCGTTTCGTTTTCCAGTCCCCCCTACACGCCACGCGAAAGACTCTTTTACCCTTCGCTTTTCATACTCGATCAGCGGAAAAAAATACAGTCACCTCCCTGTGTGTGTACACCTCTTTGTGTGATTACCGTTAGGCCCCCAGGTTCATTACGGACCATGAATGGAAGCTTATTTGAGATATAATCCCTAAGTAAATTTGCGACAATTTTATTCTATTTGTTGCAGCATCATATGGCCCACTTCAGGAAAACACTTCAGAATACGTTGAAAGGGAGCTAGTCCAACCATGAAACTTTACATTATGAAAAGTTATTGTAGGTAGAATTCTGAAGTTTTTTGTAACATTTCAACAAGAGAAATATCATTGAAATAAAATGGGGTGAAGTAAGTATTTGTTTTCAAAAACTAAAGTGCCTCGGAGGCAAGGAAGGGGCATTATAATATCTAACTGTAAAAATGAGCTTTTCTACGACCGTGCGTTTTTACCCACTTTCCAGCACGATTTTAGTTTTGAAAGTGTCACTTTCCTACTCCAGTGCGGGAAAAATTGCTTTTCCGCATTAGTGCGGGAAAGTAAAATATGTCAATTTAACGTTAATATATGTACATTTCATTTATTTTACCTCTATATTACTATTTGAACTAATGTAGGTATCAATATTTAATCTAACCCAGACAAATTTTCTTGTTTTCGCAATTTTTTATCCATTGGAATGAAATAAAAATTAGTATACTTTTATATATCTACTATATACTTTTCTCAAAATCAATCCACATAACAATCAAACTAAGCTAAGTCAAGTGGTTAGGTGTGGTAACCAAAGATTTGCTTTGACAACCAAGTCATCAAGACTTCAAAGTTTCAAGTTGAAGCGTTGTCGAAGTGACAGATTTTTTAAATTATTTTAAATTAAAGCAATATTTCAATGGATTCGTAAGGCGAAGAGCTCCCAGAAGCAATTTTAAAGGCCGCAGATGAGGTAAATTCAGACCTGTTACCTTGAAAATCACGAGAAAGATACGAACAGCAATACAATCAATTTTTAAACTAGTTTAAAGAAAAAGGAACAAATAGTTTCAGAAAAAGATTTTTTTTGGCGTATTTTTCCGAGCTGAGTAAGGTACTGAAATCCGATACCCTATGATCGCTACTCTTTGGTGAAATGTTAAGTTAAAATAAAATAAATCCTGGACATAAGTAAGTTTCATAAGCTGACATCCACATAAAGAGCAGATTTTTACCAAAGAAGACATATCCAAGTTTATGCCAGCCCCTGATGAGATATACCTATATAGGTACCATTTTTGCTCTAGCCGGTGCTCTTCGCAGAGCGGATCTTAAGAAAATCACGTTCAACGAAATTCAAGAAGAAGAACACCTAATTATTGTGATTATTTTTTGACAATTCTTGCAACCAATCGAAACCATCAATTCAAAGCATTCATGTACGTTCTGGCCAATCACAGCATTATTATAGTGGGAATTTTTTCTATTTTGAAAATTGCCGCTGGAATTTTTTGTGGTATTTTGTTTTTATTATGTGACAACTGATACTTTTGATCTGACATCTGTCATCAGTTTGCATGAAAAGTGAAAAATGATTCGAAAACGGTTTAGTACATCATCATCCGATGACATTTTAAGAAAATCAACGAAATGCATGTAAGAATACTATTTTGAGTAACGTGCCAATTTGGAAACAGTTTCAATTGATAAGCTAGGGACAGAGAGAAAGCAATAAGCTTTCAATCCAACAGAACAAAACAATGTTACGGAATCCTCCAGTCAAGGACAATACATCCATAATAATTCTATATTTCATGATGAGAACTTCAAATTCCAAACTTCATTATGTTTATAGTGATTCGAGTTGTTGAAATACAAATGTGATATGTATAGATAGTAGGTCTACGATTGGGACATCAAAAAATAATCTATCGAATACCACACGAGTGTTCGATAAAGTAGAAAATAATTCTCCAGATTTTTTCTCAAACTTGTTGCCATTTGGCAACAAGTTTTCGAAAAATCTGTCAAATTATTTTCAATTTATTCTCACTCTCTTGTGATATTACAACTGAAAATTTCCGACCATGCTTCAAGATCCTTTGTTATATCTGAAGACATAAATAATGAATCCGTTTTGAAGCTCTATAGAAAGTATGCAAATGTAAGGCCTCCTACTACCACGCACGGTCGTTTTATATATCAGTTAAAAAAGAGACTGACAGAGATCGCTACCTACTTAGGCCTACCTAACCCAGAACATTGTACAGGTCACCACACACAGTTTTAAACGATCCTCTGCAACGTTCATAGTAGATTCAGGCGAAAGGATAACCAATATAAAACGTCTTGGAGACTGAAAGTCAACAGCTGTTGAAGATTATTTGGAGGACTCTGGACTCGGATAAAATTCTTTCACGTACTGAGATCTTGCAACCGATACCGTCTTCGTCATCTTCATGCACTTTGCAATCTACGACTGTTACTCTCAAGGCGGCTATCCACATACCTGCCGCAGGGACAATCTAGGGTGTAAAAGTGGGGTTGACCCTTAATTGCCTCGTTGATTGTGGCGTCTGCAGGCAAGTAGTGGCAGTTTCCTAGATTGCCTCCTTTGCAGGACGGCAGATGCACCGGACCTTCCTAGCTTCCTAGATCAGCTCCAGTCGCCCCGCCATAACTTGTGTGTGTAGCGTGATCGGGACAATTTTGACTATTCTGTAGAGAAAGCCGTGCACTAAAATGGCCTTATAAAAGTAAGTAAAAAGTTCAAAGTTTTTAAGATCAATAACTTGAATGAAATAAATTCTTGCATCTTCTTCATCTGACAATTCTTTTAATTTCTTCACCCAATAATTCCCTTTTCTTTTTTTTGCTGTAGCACTACGGAAACAGCCAAGGCAATGTCGATATTTTGATTTTTTCAAAGTGTTGGCACCATCATCTTATTGTGTTTTTAACATTAATATCAATAATAATGAGTGGGTTTTCATTGAAAGTTTTCTATGTTGAAATAAAATATAAATGTTCGATGTGGTTTTCGAATTTTTATCCGGTTGTATAAAAAATAATGATCCTAATTCATGCGGAAAGAGTCTTTCCCGCTTTTGATTGTCTGTCCGAACTCCGGTTCACGTCGTTCGGATCAACGGCAGTCGCGTGCGGAAAAGTATCACTTTCCGCACTTCCAAGATTGCATCATTTTCATATCTCTTTAGACTGATAGAACCAGATAGTCTGCTTGGAATTTGTTAATTTCAGTTATCATCGAAATACTATACTCGAAAGTAGTCAGGGGAAGAAATATTAACACAGTACTTAGTAGGTAAAAAAAATCAGAAAATAAATCAAAAAAAAAACTTTTTCATATAATTTTTACCACGTATTTCCGGCATCAGCCAAAACAAAAACAACCCAAAAATAGGAGAAAACCGGACAAAATCGAACTACGTAATCCTCTTATTCGAAGATAAATGTATAATTTGGTTGTAATGTATTAATCAGTTATGTCATATAGGTAACGTAAGAAAAAGTTTAGACGTAGTCGAAGACAAAGTGAGATAATTCCATATATAACTGACAACTCCTCAATTCGTATGATTGAATTTATTATTGATCATCTATTCACACGCTTGGGTCATTCCTTCACCCAAATGCAATATTTCCTCAAATTTTTCAGATCTCTCTCCTATCAGCATCCTTTCATCTCTATCTGAGGTTGCAGAAATGGCAATGAAAGATCACATTACTCCACATGTGTATGAGCATAATATAATAATAACTTCAGTTCACAACATAGCAAAACTTAGTATGACTACTGCTATTCTAGTGATTGCTGATAATATTTTCAGTGCCATAAATGACGGCAAACTAACCTCTCTTGTTTTGCTCGATCACATTGAAGCTTTTCATACATTGTTTCATGAAATATTTTGTAAAATACCTGACTTCGTTGGATTTTGTCAAACCTGAACTGCTGAAACTGAATCCAAAATAAAAAATAAAAATCGGTTGTCACGTTATTTTTGTCATATAAATTGACACAATATGCCGTGCTATCATTTCAGGTTTATATTGGAAACAAACGAACTGTCTGAGGCTTAAGAGAGTGTGTATTTAGGACTAATCCTCAATGCAGAAATTGCATAAGTAACTAACATTACTTACGCCAATCTTTCTATTTATTCATTCTTTGTAGTAAGTAATTCAAATTTCGCAAAGGAAACTAGATATGGAAACTTTTGGCCATAATAATTATTTCTGATGAATATGAAATATCCTTTATAGAAGAGAAGGGGTGAAATTCATTTTAAACTTTTGTCATCGAATTGGTCATTCTGACCTGAAACATGTTGGGCCATACTTGATTTTTCTGATCTCGTAAAACGGATATGAGCACCGTGTTCTTGGAACCGTACTTTAATGGCCCTCCTAGTTTCTTTTCGCAGTCCTTGCAGCTAATTTCATAAATACTTGATTTTTCTTTTCTTATGTCTTAACTAGGGAAGTACCCAAGATTTGTCGTAGGATTCGTATACCACCTTCGTATTGAGGGTTTCGAAGATACTGTTGAAATCCCGAAAAACTCTAGGTTTGTATCGCAAAACGACATATTTTGAAGAGGTTTCCCTTTTTTGAAAATTCGAAGAGTCACTAAGGGTTTTCTTTAATTTTCACTTCCTAAACAGTTAGTTTGCCAAATCCACAGAAAAAACCGTTGAGTTCAGCTACCTTTCCAATAATTATTTTGTCAGTTGCGAATCTCTTCTTGTTGTGTGGGAATGACAACAGTCCATTCACCAAGAGATTTAATCACCATTTTTTGCTATATATACAATGGTGAGAGCTCTCAGGGACGTATGCCTTTCCTATAGACATTGAATTGAAGCTGATTTTTGTCGTTTTTAATTACTAAAAAATAAAAAAATTGCAGTTATTTACTATTTTCAGTTTCATACTTCAACGACATGGTTTGAAACTGGCTATAAAATCCTGAAGCAAAACTATCTACATGGACTTGTTTTGTATCAAAAATAGCACGTCGTCCATATACCTTACCCAAACCCTAAGAAAATGCTTCCATCTCAAACCGACTTATGACTAAATTGGCTAGAAAGAGAGACAGTGGGTTACCCATGGTTGTACATTCGAAGTATTCGTAAAAGCAGCTGTTGGAACTAAACTGAACTGAAAGCAATTCTGCCTCATGCAAAGTCTGGCGAGGTAAGCCTCTCAAATATTCGTTATTGTTATACTTGGAAACAAAGAACTTACATTAAAAGATATCAAAATTTCTCCTCTCAGTTTTATTATCTATGAATTCTAGAGTTTTTTATGCTCAAGCCTGATGGTGCCACTGTAAAATTCTCAAACTCTTTTGTAAGCCACTTTGGAAGTGAAGAAGGTATAATGTACGCAGTAGAGTAGGTAAAAGGAGCTCGTTCAATTAGATATTCAAATGACTAGAGTATACATATATAAGCCGCTGAGGATGCCAACTTTGTTGGCGAAACGCGCGTCGAGTGAAATTGACATTGTTTTGATATTTTGAGTAGTTTATATTTCATGAAATCATGAATATGTTTGAAAGAATATGAATGAAATCTTGATATTTTTTCCGTGTTTTTGAATTATTTGTTGCATTAGTTTTCTAAACTGTATTTCGTTCAACCGAAGGCGACTGTAAGTCTATTTATCGAGGTCAAATTTATTTTCGAATACGAATCCAGGAAATTCCAAGGATACGTGTTAATTGTTAAGAATTGCAGCGCAATGAAAAGGTAATGTTTCGTGAGGTAACGATGCTCAGCACGATACTGAGAATACGAGATCGCTGCGGCTTATTAGAGGTTCATTTATATACAGAACAGCTCACTAAACTCGTGCACATACAATGTCATACGGCGGAACGGAAATTAAATGCACAAATAACCGTTCTGTAAGTTCGTACTTAGAAACTATTTACGAGAAGCTGAAATTTCAGCATACGGAACAAATAATTCAAAAGCGCGCGGGCATACGATTATATTTAGAATTATTTGCTGTCGGTGTTTCTATGCATACTAAAGCGATGGCAATAAATTATTAATGTTCCCGCAAAATTCTCACTCAATAAATAATGTATCATCTATATTATAAAGTTGTTTCCTTCGAGCAAGTGTTTTGTTGTTGCTTTTGACACGTTTTATTCATTTTATTTTCGCTGATAGACCCGCACTTTTTCTGGTGATCACCGTATATCAACCGACTGTCAAATAGCAACTTTGTAGCATCTCCAGTACAGCCGAAATAGTATGACTGATTCATTTTAATATGAAACTCAGCGAAACATTAGCTGAACTTATAAACATTTGATACAAATTAAATAAATGTGTCATAGAATTACTTTATATTATTAGAACCTTTGTTGTAAAACATGAGACATTACCCCAATTTTAAAACTGTACGTTAATTTTATTAGAACTTCTAATGATTTTTTTACGAAGAGCGGCTTCACATTATGCAATTTTCATGCAATTTTTATGCAATGCATGACTAAATTTCAAATTGCGCTTGCGCCCATGAGAGTTTCGTGCAAGCCCAAAAAAATTTGAACTGGTTGAAATGTTCACGCAATTCGTGAGCAATTCTAGTGATTTTTTTGATGAGAAATTCAATGCCAATAGCACACCAAAGTACCTGTAAATATTGATTTTCGAATGTCTCCTAACCTATAACTCTAAACTCAAAAAGAATCAGAAAATTTGTCAAAAACGTTAATGATAGATGGAAAATGGCAGCGACGTAAGTAAATGTCAAATAAATAAATAGTTCAGTCGACAGGTAGTTTCAGATAGAAAAAGGTCGGAAGTTAATGAAACTTTAAGATGTTGTTTAGGGATGGTTGAATAACATTTTCTCAAGTTTTGGACCTCGAGGACCCTGTGCTAAAAAAGTAAGTAAAAGAAACTTCAAATTTTTCGACCTTGGTGTGGATTTTCCTCAATAACTTTTTTGCCTTACGTTCTACAGCAAAAACGTCTTTCTACTTTTTTGTAGATCGTCAAATTCCCTACGACTATGTTGCCTCAAACATGTTTGTGTGTCAATTTGTTACCGATATATGGCGCTTCGAAGAATAGGTAATTTTTCAAATTTCGCCACAAAATGCAGAATTCCACCCTATTTCTTCTGTTATACAATAATTATGATGAAATGTAGTTGCCATTATAATTCCTACTTGAAATCACCAACTTTAGATAACTCCCACCCCTGCTTGCCCACCAGGTGTCTAGTCGTTCCTCCCAAAGACAAGAGAGTGTCGGGCCGAGGAGAGTGTGCGATCAGCTACAGCAGTAAAAAGCTGGAAAACAATAGATGTTAGAACACTGCTCCTGTGGAAATGCGGAATGCAAACGATGAGCCAATATTCAACATAGAAGGCTGAAATTTGTCTATTCTACCTGCGCTACCTAGACCTATTTGTTTCATATTAGAGGTCATATTAGATCACTTTTCATTTTATTCTTTCAACATGACTCTATTATTCATTAATTCCAAGACAAAATCGAAAAATAGTAATTATAGAAGGGTATAAGTACCTCAGGTAGAATAGTCAAATTAGGGATTGGTGAAAATGGGACAGAGAGTGTTTAACCACTCAGAGTATATATAAGATTAAGTAAGATAAGTAACATTAGAAACCTTCAGCTCTTGAAGTGAATAACTTTGTTAGCGAAAGGAGCATCGAGTGTTAGTGAGTGTTTCGGTTTTTGGGTAATTTTCTGAGATGGCATCTACATCTCGTGGATCAGAATTGTGATTTATTTGTAAAGGAGGAGTTGAAGCAGGTAAACTAACTGTGGTGAAAGCCAGAGGAGTTGCCAGACTGTTGGAGTCCAGTGTAAAAAGGAAACTTTCGGCAGATGAACAGTTTCTGCGTGAGTTGAGTGAAGTAAGATGCACAATGCTTGCCAAATAAGGTACAACAATGAGAAATTAATTGCTGCATTTACACGTCGTGGATGTGACATATCCAAAGCTCCTTCTCCTGCACCTACCCGACGGTCACAAGTTGCGAAATTCGACTTCACCAATGCGTGTTTTCTTTGTGAGGAAGCTATCACTGATGATTTCAGAGCTAAACAGGCAAAGTTGTCCTTGGAAAGGCGCAATGCTACAGTCAAAGTGACTCTATTCGAAATTTCTAATAGAATCATCGAAAAGGCGAGGATGCGCGGAGACGACTGGGGGAAGAAAATTGAAGAGCGCCGTCAATGCTGAGTATCATCAAAAGTGCCTCGCAAGCTTTTGCCATCCACCTAAGTCATCGCATAAAAGAGGATGCTCAACAATGTGCAAGCACTCCTGCGAAAACGCCCCCGCAACTGATTTGATCGAGGAAGACTCCCCAGAAATATTGGACGAAAACGACGACAGCGACATCATTGATAGTCTTATCGCTCAGAAGGACAACGAGCTGTTACGAGCAGAACCAGCAGCTGAGAAATCTCGGCAGGAAATGTAATGAGTACAAATGAGTACCTACCCACTATGATTAGCTATAATATCTTTATCCCTCAATATAATGTATGCCTTGAGAATATCTTAATATTGTTAATTACATTACCTTTTTTTTGACGTGCCATATCTGTAGTGAATTCACATACAATCATTCACATACAATCATTTCACATGAAATCTTTCAAAGAATCACCCTTCGAATTTTGTGAGAATATTTGTTTCTCAAATTTCTTTACGTTATGCGATACTGGAAAATGTTTGCCTCACTATTTTCATTATAGCTCCTGAACCGTATGAATAAATGAAAAATACCAAGAGAACAAAAAGATGCTAAATGGAATAACACCTGAATATTCCTGTCTCACAATCTATCAGTGGTGGCGGAAAGAAAAATCTGAGGGGTTGAACAAGGAAGGCTTGACTCTGAAAAAAGGAGGACCCTGTGAATTTTTTGAGAAAGTAATCATTTTGTAACGTGCGTACTATTGAATGGATTGTATTTGCCTTATTTGAACTTTCTTTCGTCAGAAATATCGAAGTGAATTAAAAAAAATCTTAAATGTATTTTCATCACCCTGTACCTTGAAAACCAAGCCATTTGGGACATATATTTGTATGAACTTTTCGTCCTGAAATCTTTCAAAGAATCATCTCTCGAAGTTTGTCAACGTACTTAATTAACACCCTGTATATCTTCTCATTTTCGCTTTCTTTGGTTCTATGAAGAAGTTTGCAACAGCGTGAATTGCTTGAGACAAAAATTATTAAATTGTCTCTGAAATCACTTAATCACCAATATTAAGAGAAAAATACTTTATTTTCCATAGAACATAAAAATGAATTTTGAAATTTGGTTGATGCAGTTTTTGTTCGCACCAATAACGAAAAATAATTCGACTTTTCATGATAATCAAATGCATTCCATCGTACACAATACTTTTTCATATAAGACTAACCTTGGGGAATATGTTCGATGAGACACAACGTGGTTTATTAAAATTTAACAATCAATAGTTGCTTCCGTCATTCTTTATATTAATAATTCTGTATAACTCGTAACCGCGAAACGATTGGTACTTCATACAGACAATTTTGGTGGCAATCACTATTGAATGAAGTTAATATTAGTTGTAATGCAAGAAATATTCTTTTGGTACCACGAACTAATATCAAATAAGTGAAAGTTCCTATAGTCCTGGTAAATAATACTACAAAATCATTCATTGGTATACCATTTTATCATAGTCGTTACAAATAAAGTTCAGATACTTTGTCATTTACGGAGGTTGATTCAATCACAAGTTCGGTATTTTCTACCACGAATTGAAAACAACCACAGCATTTAGTTGATTCTTCACAGCATTTAGTTGATTCTTCCAACTCTATTTCTTAGCGTGAATAAATCGTAGATTCTGAAAATTTCAAAACAACAAACTTGGGTTATATCAGAATTAACCGGAAGTCGTAGACAACTGAAACTAGCTCCTCGGAACACTCCCTTATACAAATGATCTGGAAAATAATCCCAGTAGTTTCCTTTATACCGAGCTGTTCAAATTCGAGTCTATGTATGAGAATCTCGGTAACGGTAAAAGATAGAAAGTCGGTCAAATTAAATCTAATCTAGCTTCTTTGGTTCTGGGATTAGGTGTACAGGAAAAATCGAAAATTTTTAAATTCTTTTTCCAAATACGGGCCTGTACTTTTTATTTTTTATTGCATTTTTTCAACTGCTAAGAGTCATGTTCCATATTGGCGTGGTATTTTCATCTGAATAACACAGTGTTTTGTAAGTAGTGAACTATTATATAGCTGGTAAAATTCATTTTTTTTAATTCCATAACAGCTGTAATTGAAAAATGTCATCTTGTTATTGGTTCACTTTTTATTATCATATATTTTTCAATTATAGCTGTTATGGAATTAAATAATGTTGATTTCACTGCTAATATGTTACTACTTCCAAAACACTTTGTAGTTCACATGAGAATACTACGCCAACATGAAACACGATATTTGAAAAACTGTGATACTAAATACAGGTCCGCATTTGAAAATAAAAAGTTGAGGGTGGCCCGGGTTTTACGATGCTTTGTGTATTACTTTGGTTTGCATATTTGGATAGACCACAAAAATTCGATATGGCAAAGTGACAACTGTTTCAAAAAATCTTTATAAAATAAAAAGATAGGCAAAAAAATAATTTCGAAATTTTCGAGTTTTCCTATATAACTCCGGAACCAAAGAAGCGAGATCAAATTTTTTTGTGTAATTGACCTCTGAAGTACGCAACTTTGTTCCCCTACATTTTACCGTTACCGGGATCCCCAAGACTCGAATTTGAATAGCCGTGTATTTATCCACTCATATCATCGTGGTATACCCTGTACTTATATAATATGAGAATTTGCTAGATTTGATTCATCTTTCCCAAGGTTAGTGTTAAATTATTGAGATATATTTATCTGCTTTCTTTCGTCTGTTTTACACTAAAATTTTCAAAACTCACTCCACATGTTCGTTAAATATTTTATGATTTATTCGATATTTTCAATTATCCATTCGTAATTCGAAAATTCTACTATTGAAACTGTCATGAAAAATTAGAGCCTTTATCAACCTGAATCCCATCTCCTCCATTTCCAATTAGCTCCTCTGAAAGAAATATCATTCAACAACCGTGAGGTACACACTCACACACAGCTACTTCGGTTCCAAAGCTGCCTTGTGCGAATGCGGCTTTGTGGAAAGTTATAATAATAGAGCTGTTAACACAATGGCAGGAATGCCAACAACCAAACAACTGCCGGTCGCTGATGTGCCAGACACAATGCGTCGTCTTTGAGAAAGGCTATTTACGTCGCGACGGGATATTCAGGTGATCCCACGTGAAACCCACTTTAATTAGTTCACTGTCAAAGCAACAAACTGGCGCTGTCATTTCATCAGCAGGTTGATGCATGCCTTCTTGGGTACTGAATAGTTCGCTGTTGAAAGGAACTTTGCATGGAAATGTTGGATACGGACATCACACATTTTTTTATTGGTTTAAAAAGCTTAAACCGTGAGGTGAGAGTTTTTCCTCGAGCGACGCGGAGCGAGTATGAAATTCAATTTTTTCTACGATAGATAATACTGGACTTTCGCTATCAGAGTCCATAATTATAGTTATAGAGAGAAGTTCAAATATAATTATGAAAATGTTCATAAACTCTCAAACGAAGTGACGTTCGTTTGCTGATTCAAGTGCCATGTTACGAGATTAACTGCCGTTAGTGACAAAAATTCATCAAATTGTTTTTAGTATATTCCTATCAGGTCGCATGATAATGTTAATTTGCTTCATTTTCATCTCTAGAGTGAAAAACTGTCACTTAGGGTAGGGTACCGATTGAAAAATAATTATTTTCATATACATGAGTAGAAAAATATATAACTCTTCGCACTATACTGAGAACTAAATGACTCATTAATCTGAATGTGACACCAATGTGAAAAGTATTTTGTATTACGAGTGTGAGAAATCACATTCCCACAAGTAATGTACACCAGTTTTCTCAAGACCGCGCTATTATTTTATCAAATGAAGACGGTATTATTGATGTGTGCAAGAAAATTAAACAAAAAGTCTGTTTCAACTTCATCGATTTTGAATAATTAGGTATTTCCAAATGTCTTTATGCGATAATAGCTACGAAATTAAAATCTTAAGCAGACACGCTATGCTTAAGTAGAGACTATACGAGCATATATCAGTATACTATAATATATAACACAATCCAAAACTAGGGTTTTTTCCCAAGACACTCATTAAAAAATCACTAAACTGCATGCAAGCAACGGAATCCATGAACACTTACTTAATCAAGCTCAAAAACCTCGAGGGGGGAAATTTCATGAATTCTTGAACTTGTCCAAACACTAAGAAGGTTAACTAGATATGATCCTGCTGATTAAAGTAGACTAAAGGTTCCGATCGCTGGTCCTACTCTGAGGGACTGTCCGTCTTCGTCGAGAGTGTTGCTGACTTCTTAAAGTCAGATGCATCTATTTCCACCCACATATAGACAAACGGAAGGTTGCACAAGTTGGTGCTTTCATCGCTGCCAGAACAGGCTTTTGCATCAAGTGGCGGATTTCACGATGGCTACTTTGGTACCCGTGAGCGCCTCCTTGAGGCTTTCTTCAACTTCACTGCCCCAGGAAGATTTCTAACGGACCCCACTATAGAGGGAGAGGGAGTTTTTTGTGGACACTTTCCCTGTGTTTGCCTTTTCCAACCAATGGGGCGGCCTTGGACTTTTGAGTTTGGAGTGTATACATAACAGATTAGTTCTAGATGGATCCTGTAAAGTCAGTAGATCATCAGTTCAGATCCCCTTCTCTGCTTAGTATGCGATCACGAAAAATCAGGGATTGGAGCATTCTTTTTCAAGGCAGCAACTTGTGCAGCCGATGAACTCGGTCTCGTATTCAACACAGAAAGGACAAACCCAAACTCTGTCACCGAGTTGGATGGAGTCCGTTTAGGAAAAAGCTCACGTCAAAGCTGCGGAGTGTGAGAGGCTCCTTCATAAGGATAAGCTAATCTATAGGGTCTTCTTCAAGAACATAGAAGACCTTAGTTTATCCAGAAACCTGACCTAAAGTTTGCTGAAGTCAGAAACCGAAGAATTCATAATAGCCTGTCAAGATGGTGTCTTCAACACCCTCGTCTATCGTAGTCGCGTGATGGGTATAGATGTCCCTGACACTAGATGCAGAGCGTGTAGTGTGGCAGCTGAGACCATAATGCATTTGCTGTCAGCCTGTCCAACTTATGCAGAGTCAGCCTATATCCACAGGTATAACGCGGTGCTACGAGTGTTGTACGACCACCTACGGCACTCGGTACGGTATTGACGAGACACCGGTGTTGCCTTATGCTCCGGAGGACATTGAGTCCGTTGTGGTGAATGAGAAGTGCTGAATCTATTGGAGCTACTCATTCCTCACCCTCAGGCAGATGTAGACCTCCTCGAACATCGAAGTAGGACGATTTTCATCAAAAAGTTTTCGGCTCCTGGCGGCCTTCTAGATATTGGAAGTTTCATCGATGAGTATCTGACAAATTTCAGATTCCCAAAATGGCAGTTAATATCATAATATTAGATTATTGATGTCCATTCTAGGAGGTGCCTATGCAGAAGTGTCCAGGTGTGCGTGCATGGTCCATAATTTTTTTCCCGTCCAAACTATCGACTTGATTTTTTTGAAGACATTGAAGCACATTCTGAAAATATTGTAGGAATGTGGCCGGTTGGCCATGATTCTGAGATATTTATTCTGGACCCCTTCCAGAATATCTAGATTCGTAGGGGCTGCCCCCATGCTGCTGAGGCGTACATGATGACCGACTTCATCATCGTGTTCTAGAGTAATACCTTGTTCTCAAGGTTGAGCTAGCTTCTTCAGTTGAGATCTGGTAAGGCAAGCTCACTCTGGTGGCAAGTTTCCTTTTGAGTATATGTGGGGCCCAAGTCTTGGATTTGATCGAGGTACAGCTATGAAGATTGTCTCTTCCTACCGAGGTCGATCAGTTTAATGCAATCGACCCCTATACAACCTAATGGCTTGCAAGGTTCTTGAGGTCTAGTTGCTATTGATGACAGAGGCATATTACAGGATAAGCTATTGAATATTTGGAATGCTACACAAATTAGATTTCATAACAACGGATTCCAAGTATTTGACAAAACCGGTGATTCAAGAGAATCACCTATTTGAATTTCAGTGTTGTTGTAGAAAAGACCCTACAGTACCCCCTTGCCAGTGGTGAATGAAATGAAATGAATAAATTTGACTCCTTCTAATTGTAAATAAAATTTGAGGATTTTGCACGACTAAAAAATTTTGATTTGCGTATTAATTCATCTTGTGGTTACTTACTGAATTGAATCGTTGAAATGAACAATAAGTTGCAAAAATTAAATCGAACGCGAGGACCTGAGCGTGTCCTGAAGGCAGGTGGCGTTGCTGGAGTTAGTGGTGCAGCTGTGGCTGGCGGTGGAACTGCGTCCTATTGCGACGGAGTTTGATTGCTTCTCAGAGCAGAGGGGATGTTCTTGGTGATGATGTAGGTGGATTCGAGGCGACCGATGGAAACCGTAAAGTTTATGCCGCGCATCGCATGCGCGAAGTGTCCCTCAACTAAATAAAAACTTTGTAGGGACTGTCATACGTTAACTGGGGTGATCGTTTTGGTTCGTCGTGTTTGATGAAGACGTGGCCATGCCTGGTGCAATTGGCTGGACGGAGCGTCTAGAAATGTTGTCGCAGCTCACGAATAAAGACAGTAAAATCAGCGATGTCTCAGCTATTAGGAATTTGCGAAGAAGACGAAGTGGTTCATTATAGATCATCTCTGCGGCTTACAAATTTTCCTTCCTGGCTGCATAGATCCCCAAAAGAGCTGTCGGGAGCGTGAGTCCATCGATCAGATTGCACAGGCGCTTGACAGAAGCCTTCAACTAATAATGGGGATGTTCAACTATAACTTGGCCTGCAGGTGGTCGGAACAGATGTGATTCAAATTGTCTGTCTTGGTCCGTGGTCAGTCGGAGAGGAACGCGGTAGCGTGCAATTCACTTTGTGTAGAACGCTCTGGCTACTCTGGCTACGGTATCTGCTTCTTGGTTCTGGAGAGGTATTGCTTCTGGCCACCGCGAGAAGCAGTCCACAGTAGTAATACCTATATCCCTTGGAGTACGGCATGACAATGAGATAGACATGCTCGAACTGTCTGGATGGCACCGTAAAATTGCCAATTGGGGTCGAGACCTGTTGCGTGACCTCGGCGTCCTGTTAAGGGATGCAGAAACGGGACCAGGAACGTTTATGAAAGGCCAGACGTAGCGCTGCTTCACCAGCTTTGTTATCGCGGGATGCCAGGGTGTCGCAGAACATGGTAGCGTTGGATCCTGGAATGGTCACTTGGTGCAGAATCAGGCCAGAGTCGTCCTTTTGTCGAAGTTTCTGCAGCTTATGGTTCTATTGCTGACACGCTGCAAGTGCTTCGAAATAGAGTGGCGTAGCAGTGGCATCGGCTCGGGAGAGAGCATATTCTTATCCCTGTCAGAGACGTGTTGGATATCGGTGGTAAACTGCCCGATGAAATCCAGGTAGCGGAACTTTCATGAAGACCACTTGTCGGACTTCTATCAGAAGGCGAAGGTGAGCGGCTTCAGGTCATGTGTCTTTTAGATGGCTAAAAGCTCCTGGTCCTAAGCGCTGTACTTCTTTTCAGTGCTGCTTAGTTTCTTCGAAAATAACCCGTGAGGTTCCCACTCATTGTTCACCAGCTGCTGCAGGGTGGCTCCAACGATGTGGTCTGGTGCGTCTCAGACCATTGAAAGCTTGGCGCCAAGATGCGGGTGGCGGGAAAGTCTTTTGACGCGATGAAGGCGACGTAATTGGTGTCTCCGCTTGATGTTCTTCGTGTTAGTATTCGTCTTCGGAGGCATATAGGAGGTCGTCGATGTAGATGTACACCTCCGATCAAATAACACAACCTAGAGGAGTAACTCGCCGCACACGCATTAAGATTTGTGTGTAAGGGAAATCTTCCCCCCAACGGCAGTATCGTGCGTTGTTAACAGAAATATTGAGGTTCAATAAAATAGAAATTATGGAATCCCAATATGAAATGGAAACCTGAAATTATGATGGAATAATCTCCACAGGATTTTGAGAACAGCCGATGTTCTAATTGACATGTTTTTTCATAATTCATTAATTTTTCTCTTTTCCAATTTGGTTTCCCTTTCTCGATAGTTACGACACTGGTAGCTTCAAATGATTGTTCTGTCAAATATCAACTGCAGCGTTTTCGTTCTGAAAAGACTATATCGACAACGAAGAATCTCCGTTCGACGATGGAAATACTATCGTTTTTACATGCTCTCAACAAGCTGCAATGAACGTTTCAATTTTTTTTTTGGATTTTTGGATTTTTGGATTTTCGTCGCCATGAATCTACTCGACAAATATCAAAATCTAGCTGACGTGCTTATTTTATCCTTAAAAAATAGCGACATGGCAATAATGTCATGATTTGAGGGATAACATCATGAAAAGATGTTAGCTTCAGTTCTATTTGAGTATTACTCATCTAGGTTATGTTACTTGATCGGAGATGTAAACGAAGTCCAACATGCGTAGCTTCTCGCCAATGAATCGCTGGAAGGCCTGTGCTGTATTGCGAAGGCCAAATCTTATTGATGGACACTTGAATATTCCAAACGGCGTGGAGAAAACTTACTTGCCACGTGGTGTCTGGGCGAAGTTTGGATACGGCTGTCGGGTATCGTGCATGTGTTGAGTGCACGATAGTTGCTAGAAGGTCGCCACCGTCGTCCCTTTTTTTGCATCAGGTGCAGAGGGATGCCCAATCGTAACATGGACTCAAACTTTCTCTTACGGCAGCTCTGTCTAAGGGTAGGCAGCGTGGTTTCTAAGCAACGAGTTGTCATGGTGTCGTATGTATGGTGCACCGTCGTGTGTTTTATGTTCTCCATGTTGTACCCACTGTCAGGACGAGTGATCGCCATGTATTTCTATAGTAGGGCGTGATATCGTGAGCTACAGGTAGTGGATTTTCTTAAGAGCTATGACCTTGAATATATCTGCACGTCGCTTACAGGCAACAACTCACAAAGTTATTGAAATGAAAACCGGAAACATTGACTCAACTACTTCACTATAATAGCATAGCCTAGCCTAGCCTAGCTATGCTATTAGTAGACGACTGCCGAAACGTAAATTTGTTCTCTGCGACGGTATGAGTCATAGCTCTTAAGAAAATCCACTACCTCTACCAGTAATTGTCTTGATCCCGGCGACTGTCGCGCATTTTGACGTCTGTTGACGAGGAGGTCAATGTAGGACAGGAAATCTACCACGATGATCGCTTTTGGCACATCTGCGATCACAAAGTTCCACGTTGATGCGTAGTGGAGAGAGTGGAGACCCAGGTTAACAGTGAGTTGTATTAAACCGTATGTGGTGATCGTGATCAAAAACCATCAAACGTCTCCTATTTTTGCAAAAAGTTTTTAAAATATGCCATGCACTGGTACTATAAATTACAAGGTATTGCACTTGAAAAAGTCAAGTTGTTGCTATCTGTAATTTGTCAATTTTAAAAAATTGTCAGGAAAAAGTTGGTTGAGTCATCTCCAATGGTTCTGAAGTTAGTCATTTTTCTGTGGGTCCATATACGACGCTTATTTTGACACGTACATTGACATAAGTCACAAACTATTGCAGATAAGTCTATGAAACCCAGGTGCATTATATCGACAATTTTATTGCGAATTCAAAACTGTAATAAAAATTGAAGAAATAACAGAACTCAATTGTATATTCAATTTTTAGATACCCTCCATATAAAAGAAGATACTTTCAGAATGTGTTCCATTGTCGGAACAATCGTTCGAAAAAAAAATCGAGTCGAGTTTGGATAGAAAAAAAAAAAATAATGGATCATGCACGCATCCCTGGGTCGCCCTGTGTATAAAATTTTCCTATTCAATCGGGAAAACAAGTAGTATTCATTTCTCTCAATTGTGATCTGATCTGTATTGATGATCGATAATAATCCTGAAGCCTGTTTTCAGGTGGTCACACATTTTAAATTGGACTAAGTAAAGTTTATTCGGTGGATGTTTTGCAACAATTCATATGTTAGATATTTTCCAATATTTAACTGAATATTTGAATTTCATTGTAGTATTTCATTTATATCTTTCACAAAAATGTATTAAATGCTTAATTTTGTGTTTATTTTCTAGAAAGTCTATCTCTGATTTCCAACAGATAATCAAAATAAGGCCTGCTATCAATTATTCCACCATGAACGGTTCTTGCAGAAATGTATTACATCAGAATCAAAACAAGGTCGGAAAAACGCGATATTCGATTTGTGGCGTCATCAGACACGAACTTAATTTTTCAGAACGCTGAAAATCTCACAGGTTAAGTGCACATCTTTTCTCATGAAAAGCAGAGTTGATGTTCATTTCGTAAACAATCACTCATCTTTTAATAAATGTACCTACGGAAATAGGATCGGATGCGCTAAAAGCTTTGGAGAAAGAAACGGGCACAATGTTTTTGATTGGAGTAGCGTATTTTTATTCTAAATGTTGGCTTAATCTTTACAGAGTGTTTTAAACATGAATATAATTATTGAATATAATTTCTCTTCAATCAAATGAGTTTCAAAGTGGTTTTAACTATATCGATTTCTGGATCGACCGTGTCTCTAACTGTAAATAAGATTCGCCAATAAACTTCCACCAAGAAAGACTTATATAACAATGTGAGCATCTAAAACCAAACTCGATTTCGAACTCAAAAATAGTTTATTCAAAGCAGTTGAACATAAATATGGCATTTATTTCATCTCAAAACTAGATAACAAAAACTCCGCCTTCTCGGTAAGAAAGGAAGTCCGAAGGCAGATTCAGGAAAATTCTTTGATCGCAGAAAATTTTTATGATTATTTCACCAACATTGAAGCTAATTTTGCAGATAAAATAAAAGAGACCAACCAAAAATGTCCAGCAAAAAGAATTAATCATTCTATATATCTCTCCGAAGTGGGCGAAGACGAAGCCATGGAGGTAATAAACGAATTAAAATTAAAAAAGTGCCAGGACAGTGCACAGCGGACATCAAAAAAATAGTACTACACAACTTGTGCAACCCATACGCATTTCACTACATGATTATTCAAAATGGTGCTTTTCCAAAGCTAACCAAGGTTGCCGTCATTAAACGCTCTTCAAGTCCGGAGATAAATTTGAGATATTAAATTATAGGTCTATTTCTTTACTATCGACAATTAGCAAAATTTAAGAGAAACTATTAAAGTCAAAAATGATTAATTTTCTACAAAACACTTTGGAAAATATTGGCTTCATAGGTATAGCCTATTATCTTATGAAAAGTTATCTGGAAGGACGGGAGCAGTGTGTGAAAATAGAAGATGAACTAACCGACAAGAAAAATTTACGGTATGGAGTGCCACAGGGAACCATCCTTGGACATGTTCTATTTTCGATTTATATCAAAATCATTTGATTTACCTGTAGCTGGGGAAATGAGTAGTCTTGCAGACGATACTGTTATCTTCTTCAATGACAAATACTGGTTTGATCTAAAACAAAAAATCATTGAATCATTTCCTCTAGTGCTGGAGTTCTTCAGTAGTGAACTACTCACGATTAATCTGACAAAAACGGTATATTACTTTTCACGTAACAGTAAAATTTTTGGGAGTTTAGATTTTAACATTTTCAAGTTTTTAAATTTCTTACATTTCCATATTTGTATCTCACATATTTATATTCTTCATGTCAAAATCATTATATTTAATCTGATATATAATGTGGGTTATATTGTGAATACATCAGTAATAACTATGCACAGGTTTTCCCTTGTGGGTTTCCTGAATTTGTTCAGATTGTTTAAATTGCTATCAGATGCTTGTACTAAATACTGAATAAATTCATTATTATTATTATAAGATGTTGTCAAGAGTATCCAGATCACCTCCACTGGTGTAGCGGTTATGCCAGTTAGAGGTAGTGGATGTTCTCAAGAGCTATGACCTTGAACATATCTCTCACTCACACTCACTGCCAAAACGTAAATTTGTCCTCTGCGACAGTATGAGTCATAGCTCTCAAGAAAATCCACTACCTCTAGCAAAACCGATTGGAATTGAATTGCATATTGTGGCGGGGTCTGCACTGATGAGTGGGTGAACCGTGAAAATATTATGTAGATAGTCACATGTTTTCGACTGCCAGTTGGTGGCTGTTACAGGAAGTGTTGCAAAGTATATTCTTGTAGAAAAACTTTGCCAAGCGGGTAAAAGTGATTCGGCAGTCGTATGGGGCCCCGTGTATATCTCGTATGATGACCCCTGAAAATTTCATGGTTCTACGTCGAAAATTACGGAAGACACGGAGGCGTTTCCATGAGAAGTGAAACTAATTAGAATTTTTCAGGACTGAAAATTTTGCAGGAGAAAATTGTATTAGTTGTAATTTGTGTTTGCACTCATATAACTTTCCGGAAAATTACGTGGTTCTATCGCTGCTGGCGTGCAGTGTATATCACGTAGGATAATACCTTTTGTGCAGTGAGTTCATCATTTATAGTGTATCTATCGATCATGAAAATTTCATGGTACTACGTTGAAAATTACGGAAGATACGGGGTTGTTTTCATGAGAAGTAAAACACACTGTACATCTTGAAATTATTCCTTCAACATTATTTTATATTTTTGCATTTTATATAAAGTATAGAGTGTGCTGGTGTTTCACCTTTAAAATAAGTTACTAAAATTGAAAAATCAAAGAAATGACTAGGTCGGTAGCGATGCGGTTAGATGTCGGCCGCTGAAATTTCCGCTAGCACTTGTCTCTGGTGCTTGTGTAACAAATGCTAAAGCACTTGTATTTCCATGATAAAACATTTTTAAAATACCACCCTGTATAACAACCCACGTCGAAATACACTTTGTATAATTAACGAACAAATTCTTGGTTGTGGAAATAATCAATCTTTCTCGACTCATTGTGATGTATTCGGCAAAGTGATATTCAATAATTGAATGAATGGAACACTTGTTGAAATAAATATTTAGTTCCAGACAGACTTGAAAATCGTCAAATAAGCATGTCTGTAGTTGATAGAGATTTTGACGCGAGAGATATTTTGCTTTGAGACACGTTTTGAAAAGTCTACAGAAATGGTGTGAAAGCCAGTTTGGAATGGGCGGTACAAATTTTATTGTTAGTACCAGAAAATAATAAATTATGGAATTGACGAATGAGAGAGGCTTAAAATCGGTGAGTAGGAAGTCTTACGGCCGACGGGGTTAGAAAAATCTCTCGAGGACTGAAAGTGTTTTTTTCAAGTAGTTAGTGTTGTACATCGAAGAGAATTATAACGTAATTTAGGCAATCGCGAGGGTCTCGGATACTTAACTTAGACTTGTGATAAATAATAAATAATAAACGGGACGTGAAATCAATAATAAACATGTGTTTCCACAGACGAGTTAATAGGACTAGCTGCTATAATTATTTCAAGGATGAGTAAGAAATATGATATGAAAAATTGTTGTAACAAACCACTGAGACTCTGATTTCGAAGGCTGGAATTTTAAAGATGATAATAAGAATAGTGAGTGAAATATTACAAAGCCAGACTTTCCCAGAACACCACTCAAGATTAAGTATGTAGTAGGATTGTCTCCACTAGGCTCATTAAGCTAGTAGGAGATTATAGAGAATATAGGAGACACCTCCCACACAGCTTATTTGTGTTTCTTTTTACTATTTGTGAGATACGTTTTTTTCTTTATTTTCATCCCACATGTTTGAAGATTTTGTTTTTCTCTTTTCAAATTATTTCATTTATTCAATTAACTATTATATATTGTCTTTTTAATCGATGTGTTTAATTTGACAGTCCACCGAACTACATTAATTAATATCAAGATTTCTTCAAGACTTTTCCTTCGCGCGAAAAGCACGAACTTTTTATCCTTTCGGAAATGTAGCTATAGATAGAAAAACCAGTATGCATTAAGCACTCAGATACCTGGTATCCCCTAGCCAGCACACATTCGGGGTGGTGACAGCATTTTGCCTTTCGTATTTTGTTTTTTGTTGCTTCTCAAGCAACCTACAAAGAACCGGTTTCGGGAACTTCATCCTTAGAGACAGTAGAGTCAGTAAGTGAATCTGTTGGCCAAGAAGCCAGAGAGGAAAAAGGTAAAACCAATTTAATTTTCAAGCCTTAAGGACACTCACTAGAGTATAAGGTGTTTTATATTGAAAGTAGAAAAATATCTGATAAATAAACCAGTCCAGTTTATTAAACTTGCTTGGAGTGCGCACCGACCACCTGTGGTGGTGCTGTAGGTTTTCCTTCAGCTGAGAAGTGAATGCGCTACCCAAAATCAGTAAGTCACCACAGAGCGCCACGGCAAATAATAAAATATCCGTTTTATACTCTGTGAGTGTTAATGAGGGAGTATTATTATTATTATTATTATATTATATTATTATTATAATTGAATACAGTTGTCCTATTTACACCTGATATCAGTGGAACAAAGACAGGAAAGAGTTTATTATTCAATACCTTAACTACAAGTAAGTGGATATAGTAGACAAGTTTTGTTTGAGCTTTATCTAACATTGCAGAGGTAACTTTGAGAACTTTTATTCACACATAACTAATATGGCATGTTTCGACCTGGTATGGATATAGTAGACAAGTTTTGTTTGAGCTTTATCTAACATTGCAGAGGTAACTTTGAGAACTTTTATTCACACATAACTAATATGGCATGTTTCGACCTGGTATGGATATAGTAGACAAGTTTTGTTTGAGCTTTATCTAACATTGCAGAGGTAACTTTGAGAACTTTTATTCACACATAACTAATATGGCATGTTTCGACCTGGTATGTACTCACAATCTGTGATTAATTAAATTTTTCAAAGACGTTACTATCATCACTTTGGTTACTGCTGGATTTCACTAGTTTAGAAATCCGCCTGACAAAGTAGCCTAAAGTTGGAATTGGTTTGTCAATTTAAATTGTCATGATGACATCAGAAAAATCAACTTAAATAAAAATTCAATTTAATTGGTTCTATAAACTTCTCTAGAACCTCGTTTATTGAACACTCGTTACTAAAAGGGCGTTTATAATACTTGTAACATAATAATAGATATCACTGGCGGATCTGAAGGGGGAGGCATGGGAGCCATGACCCTCCCTAGAGTTCTGAATAAGTAATTGATATTTGTTCAACAATCAGTCTGGATATGCAACGAATCAGATTACGACAGAGGAAAAATTATTATTTTCGGGGACTACTAAACAGATTACAACAGAGGAAAAATAATTATATTCGGGGACTATTATTAGCGGTAAGCCATGAACGGTGGCGGTGAGCAGTAAGAATCAAAAACAGGAAATAAGTACTTGTTTTTTATCGGAAACCGCACAAACAAAGAATAATTGTATTCCACTTGGTTTTGAAGGAAAATGGTCATTTCACATTAGTTCTTCAAACATATCAGTAGGATTCAGTTCATATTCCTGTAGATTTTATTATTTTTGATTACGAATTTCCATTAACTCACGGCCCCCACTGAAAAAACCCCTAGATCCGCCAGTGCATAATATACTATTAAAAAATCTGGTTACTAAATCCTACAAAAAATGAAATAAATGAAGAAATGCAATTCAACTAATATTAATACTTATCATATTACACGTCGACAGGACCGTTATTTTGAGGTTATATACATAACAAAAAAATGTCTGTCGTAGAGAATTTTGTAACAAGTAGGAATTTTACCGATATCTAAATGAAAATTAAATGCCTCTCTCTAGAAAAGACGGAAGGAATAATGTGTAACACTGGTCCGGAATAGTATGACAATCAATCTAGGAGGAAAATTTACATTACCGCACTCCACTCGATAATGGAGAGATGAAAGCATAATTTCCATTATCAATTTGCTATTGATGTCAGCACCACGGATGTGGCAAAGCCCACCGGATAGGTGATGATAATGACTGCGAAAAAATGTTTCTCAACAAAAACAAGACGCATACTTTCTCCTCTTAATTAATCAAATTAAAGTTTCTGATGAATTAAAAAAGCTCAAGGAAGCTGTCAAGAAGTTGTTATGCTAAAAAATACATTAAAATATTTATAGAAAAGTTGGGGAAAAGCCTTGATAATTATAAAAGTTTATCCGGCGGCTAATATTAGCTGCCGGTAGATACTTTGAAGTAAATGTAACATCCTGGGGATACACCACTACCTACTTTGTAATTATTTAATTTGCATCGTAAGTGATAGGTAGGCGACCCGGCGAACTTGCTTGCGCTGGATAACTTCAGCGCGTTAAGGGTTTTTATCTGATAAAAGCAGGGAAGTAGGGGAAATTCAACTTTAAAAAGGTGTTTTATTCGTCTTTCAATCATGGTGAGGTGATAATAACGTGCTAGTGGTCTGAAAAAAGTACCTTGTTACAAAGTCCTTACATTATACCATACACTTGAAAGACGAAAATTTTCCAAATTGGCAAATTTGTAGTATCTACTTGTGGCTTCCTTGGGCCTGGATTGATATTCCAATGGTCTTCTATGTCAAACTTTCATTTATATTTCCGAAGGATATCCTTTAGGTTATTTTATGATTCACTTCCATAAGAGGTGTTCGGTTTCTTTCCATTGTGACCTTTTCACCAATACACAAAATACATTCTTTATTGAAGTTCACACATTCGCAGAAATTGACAACTATTTTCTACTTGACAGAATTCTTTTTTTTTCCATGAAAAAATATTACAGGGTGGTTGAAAAAAGTAATCGAATGCTACAAACTACATTTATAGCTAAATTCAAAACTGAGTTAATGACATTTATTATAATGATGGATGAGATGATTCACACGATTTGAACACAAAGGTAGAAATAAGCTATTAGGTATATGACTAAGTCAAGACAAATAATCATTTTATTATTTTAATAATTCTCTCAGGGACAAGTTCCATAGGAATAGCTCACTTGTGTTTCAATTCGTCCCTCAAAACACGTAGTAGCAACGAATATCATATTTTATACTTTATCAGGAGAATCATTAGAAATTTTTCACTAGTTATGTGGAATATTTGTGATAATTGAGGCAGGGACCTTATTTGTATCTTGCAGTTTCATTTACGCTGGTGTTTGCAAGGTCAAATTCTTTCAGTTCCTGAAAAATTAATAACAAATGAGATACGCCACTTAGTGGTGAAAATAATATTCTCCAGGATACAGTGTCACACAGCGTAGAGCGAAGTAAAGCTCACACCTTTTTTAATTATCCAAAAATAAACATTATAAAATAAAAGTTGATAATTTTCACATCTTCCTCTTTATTTTCTACTGTGTGGAAGAAGAGCGAAAAAGTTTCTGTATTCGGCGACTTCAACAACTGATGGAGTTACTCTTTGACAAAAAGACATTCAGTCTTGATCTTTACCTATCTTATTAGGCTCATTTAGAGAAAATAGATTAACGGTTTTCAAATTAGTGTTTTGCCTCTTCCAAGTTATAGATATAGATTCTATATCCCTACTTTGTACTATTGCAAAAAGAAGCATAGCTGCAACTGCAGATGTTTCATTTTCTCTCTCATATCTGTCTGTATATAGCAAAACGAACTGAACATTGTTATCGTACGATTTACTAATATCTTCATGCCAAGTAAAACCTTAACATGCTTTGGTATATTCTATAATCTATTTTAATTTTCATTCCTCAACGTTCTTACCAATAATATTATGTTGCAATTTTGTATTTTTCAATACGTTAAAAAGGTTTGTCACAGGTACATCATCTGAAGACCTCTCTGGCAGCAACATTTTCCTCCATATCTATTACGACACCACTAGGTATACCACTTCTTTTCACATTTCAACTTCAACAATATTTTTTATCCATCTTTCCAACGTACTAGCACATCCATTGTCTTTGAGAATATTATAACCATTAATATTTTTGTGGATACAGACAAGTCGTTTTTTTTTAATTTACAAATTGTTTGGTAATATTATTGAGATGCATCATTTGTGCAATGGAGAATGTCAATTGTCATGCTTCTAGGTCATAATGACAAGCAACCAAAATCGCCTATATTTTTTATATTCCTCACCAAATAAGTTAACCAACACACTACTGGCACTTCTTGTGGTACATCTTGGTTCCTAGTGGGTTCTCTCATATATACACCAAATGCACAGAAGTACAGCTTATGTGTATAGACAAAGATAAAACAGTAGAGCAAGTGGTATATCCAGAACATTGTAAGCAAAAACTTTTCATATGTTTTTCCCAATATCAAAATCGGTAGCAGCTAAAAGTCATAACAGACTCACTCATAACCAGCTTATCTAACATTAACATCACATGTTTTACAATCAATTCTGAACGATGCTTATGTATACAGTTGATGTTAGATAATTAGAATGGGCTCTTTGTTTCAGGTCAGTTATTATTTCTTGGATGGCAGGGATCCAAAATGCAGGCGTAGAAACTCAGCAGTCAGTAAGTGACGTTTTAGTGATTTCTTTGGTACTCACAAATCATATGATACTTACTTTTCCTTAAACATACTATTTATTGAATGTTACAGAAAATTGATATATCCGTAGTAAACAATAATAGTAATGAACGGCTTAATTTCTTATGATACAATTCAATATTAACGATATCCAATTACTGTTCCAAAAGTAGGTAACTCTTGAAGTATGGCGATATATGTGGGATTTCCTATATCTGCACCGTAAGAAACATTCCACAGACTTCATGTTCGGTCGAGGAAGACGGTTATAGCACATCAAAAGTTTGACGCTGCTGGATCTGAATATCGTCAACAACATACTTCTTATATCTCTTCATTCCAGCCCATCAATCACACAGAACGATTTTGGGATTGCCAGGTCCACGAAATCTGGTTCAACATCTTGTTCCTTAGGTTGGTAAGACACTTCCAGATATATACATAGCTTGGTTTATTTCGGTATTTAGTAGAAGTTTCTCTGGCCTTTTTTCAACTCTAGCACCCCTCCATCTTCTGGGTTCTGCTCCCGTATAAAGTTCCTGGAGTTGACTGAATTTCCTGAAAAATAACACTTCGATGCCTCTAGACATGTGCTTTTGCCACATAGCGAGCCAGTGCGTAATCGGAAGGTACCTTGAAAAAGTCTCGTGCCTCTTCTCGAGTTACCCCATGGAAGACTTTCTGTCCATTTGAATACAAAGACATACACTTCTGGAACGTCATCTCATTTTTCGATGGTCTGAGGGTGCGAATCAGGCTGTGGTTTTCAGCGTAAGGCATCAACCAATTGAAATGATCTACCCTAGGTTTTCCTCAGGGTGGCTCAAAAATTCGGTATAGACGAGGTCGTTTATCCTTTTCATGATGTTGTACAGACCTTTCTACGAGTTCCGCAACTTTTTTGATAGTCCTCGGCGACGTATATGGTTGTACAACCAAACTAGGGCTCCTGAGTGAAATCCTGCAGCATCGGCCTTGATGTCATAGATCTCCTTTGTTGTGTCACTGGCGCTCTGGATGTTCAAGAGGACTCGTTAATGGATATCGTCTATTCTCTGTCGGAGTTTACTGACATAGTCTTCTTCCGCAGTGTTTTGTCCTGATGGCGTCCCAAACTTCAGGTCACAGGAAAGTTTCAGCTCTCGGCCCATAATAATACTAGCAGGGGTAGGGCCGGTTGACTCATGTACTGCAGAACCATAGGCCATCAGGAACAAACGAAGGTACTGGTCCCAATCTTTCTGGTAATCAGAGACTACCTTGGACAGGTGACAGTTTATCATCTTATTCATCCTCTCTGTGGATGTAGAGCCGTCTTCCATATCTGACACATTTCTTGAAACAGATCGGACTCGGAATTTCTGCTTTGGTTCGAATGCAGCTCCAACGGGACATCGAATCGATATATCCACTTCTTTACCAAGACGTCGATTTCTTTAAGGGGCAGGGCTTAGGCTTCTGCCCACTTGCTGAAGTAGTCCATTGCTACAAGAAAGTACTTGCTAATGTGATCAGATCGTTGGAAAGGGCCAGAGATGTCAATGACAATTCCTCAAATGTGCTGCCTACATTGTACTAGCACATACAACACACTTTCTGTACCAGTCCATAACGTCGGCTTGACAATTGGCCCAGTAAAAACCATTTTCTGTCTTCTGCTCCTAGATACTATTGTCTGACGTATTTTTTTCCTACCGTCCTCAGACTCCAGCACACGCTTCATGTCTCCTTTTTTTGGCTGTTGATCTTGTTTTATAGCCTTGGAAGAGATGACAATCAACTTTCCCAACTCAACTGGCGAGTTGCTGGCTTGGCTAACAGTCCTAACACTCCTAACACTCCTAATCACAGACACCAAACCGCGATCAATTATGAATGATGAAGCATTAAGCTGGTATTAATGCTTGTAAACAAATTTCAATTGAATTTGACATTAGGATATTTAAATAGCTTTGTAAACTTTACCACTGCTTATGTATATATGTGGCTAAAGTGCTGCCATCTATTGAACCCATTTGAAGTCGAAATTATACTAAGTCCGAGTTTTGAAGTCGGAATTATACTAATTCCGAGTCTTGAAGTCAGAATTATACTAATTCCGAGTCTTGAAGTCAGAATTATACTAATGCCGAGTTGTGAAACCGGAGTAAATATTTGGTTTACTGGAAATCTCTTATAAAAAAAATTGCACAGCGATTTTGTGGAATGATGCGATTCTATAGGTACTATTGTTTTGCAGAAATGCGTTGTTGCCAAGTTTTGGTCCCTTCGGATTACTGGAAATCTGATATGAATATGATGATTGAAAATTATACTAGTCAATCAGGTGGTTCTTGTTATGAAATTTTGAGTTTGCGAAAATGCGCTATTGCCAAGTTGTAGACGCGGAAAAAGCACCATTTTTGTTTTAAGGACATATGCTGTTGCCAAGTTGGTCACTTCAGAATATGAGAGTCTAATTTGCCTACTAGTGGATGGATAAGTTTTTGGCGCAATATTTGAAAAAAAAACACTTGTTGCGACGAAAACTTGAACAAATCGCCAAAATACCAATAAACTAGCCTCTAACTAGAAATTATCACTGATATTTCCTGAAATATTGCGCTGCGCGCGCAACAGCTGAGGATAATCCAGATTTTTTTATTGAATTTAAAATAAATCTTTGCATGTATGACACAGGCTTTACTAAATTTATTACTATCAATTCATGCAAATAGAGAATGGAGGGGCAAATTCACCTGAAAATATTACGTTAACGGGCAGAAAAATTACAATTAGTATTAGTTGAATTAGCGTTAATTATAGGAAAATCAAACCTGACCTGATTAACCTAACGTAGACAGATTTTTTTGGTCCATTTTTGCGATAATATATTGAGTATACATCTTTGTCAAATTTAAAACATAGTCCATCAACAATTAACATCACACTAGGTACTATCGAATGAAAATGACATATATTATACTGGAATATACACGATTGTTTCAAGATTTATTCTATTAAAAAAACCTTCCTACCCCTTGCAAACATTATTGACTGAGGCACTGATGTATATTTCAAATTTCGCGCATTTTCGCAAATTAAAAATGGTACCATAAGAATCGGCTGAGGGCCCACAATCGCGATGTTCAATTGATTTTTCCATATCAGGTATCCAGTAACCTAAAAATCAGCCAGAATATATCTTCTCTTCTATTGAAAATTTTTTCCATGTAATTTGAACCCATCATATCTACGTATTAGTGACCAAGTGACCAGAAATAGCCGATCAGATAAACATTCAACTGATAAGTGTCCCGGTAAATTATCACTATTGAACAATCGAGTCACCATGGTTATGACATAGTTTGACGTTCACTCAATTAAATTTTCAAACTGTCAGTCCCTTCGAGTAGATATGGAAATATTCAAAATGAGTCGATCGATATAATCATAAGTGACAAGTTTCTATGAAAAAATTTCGCTTTCGAAAGTATCAATAGCCTTGGGATATTATAAGTGATAAGTACATCGAATGTCACTTCTAGTTTGTATCCGAGTGCGACATAGTTGGTACGGTTCGGGAAGTTGGGAGGCGCTGTTTGTTACCTCATTCATTCCGTGATGATATTGCATTGAAATTGCCGCCAATATAATCAACTATTTAAGTGTTTTCCAATGTCGTGAGCCACAATTCTCGCCCAGATATCCGATTAGTCCGGCGTTAAATTCCTAACCTCGACCGTTCCCGACAATACAGATCCGTTTCACTTATAGTACGAAGGTAACTTAGGTGAGGATAACGTAAGTTTAATCCCGGCTTTGGCCAGTGATTCGACGAAGTGAAGTTTCCGGAGTTCACGGTCCGCTTTAATCCTTAATCTGTGCAGTTACATCCATGTTTAGTAACTCACACGTAAGTCCGATTCGGCTCAAGAGGAGATGCCGGAACGATCTTCGACCTCTCGAACAGGTCGACATTCAGTGAATTCCCTTGATTATCTGGAGAGGATTAATGGATTGAAGTTTGAGACTGAAGCAGTTTTTTCATATAAAGATGAGCACATCAACCACTAGGGCTACTTGGGCTCAGTTATATTATATACAATAATATTAGAAAAAGCATATTAATATTTGAAAGGAACGATATGAGATTTTATGAGGAACTTGGTGTGGCTAATACGAAGTCGACAGAGAATAACCTGATGTTTCCTTAGTTTTAGAAAGTATGTCATAGTATTAGGGAGTTTCAAACTTGCTTGCATCCATTTTCTGCTCACCACTCGTCTATGACCCTACTCTTCTGGTGATTATCCTTGATCTATGAATGTATTGCTTCTTTGGCTGCGATATCTTCTTTTTCATTGTCAACAATTCCAATGCAAGATGGAATCCATCCAGTTGAACTATTCTCTTCATAGGTAGGAGGAAAGACCCAAGAATTACAGCCTTCTGCATTCTTCCGGCTGAAGTTTCTGCCCCATCACGGCAAGCCGGTATTATTTTTAGACCCGAGAGCAACCACCTTTTCAAAGAATAGATCTCGATATTAGTCCGGTTTTCCTCCTCTTTTCGAACGATCTTCGTTTTGCCAGGACCTGAAACTATTTGACGACAATAGTCCTAATTTGATGGTCGAGGACTACATCAGGCTTGTATTTGCCTGAGTGATTTTTTTTCTGAAGAAGTATGGGTCTTTATCAATTACGTCAGAGTTCATATGATTTTCTGTCCAACTGTTAATAGTTTTCCATGTACAGGATGACAATTCAGACCATACAGAGAAGGGGATCTGAACTCCTGATGACTTTACATGCTCCATCCACAACCATTATATTATATAGACACTCCAGAAAATGTTCACGGCCTCCCCGTTGTCTGGGGAAGTATAACTGTGGAATGGACGATTTATGATACAAGCTCCGAAGGAGTGGAGAAAAATCGAAAAGGCAAGCTTTTTAGTACCAGCAACTTTGTTCTTCCATGACAGTTCTGAAAACCAGATCTGTCGGAGATTGTGCTTATACTTGCCACGGAGAGAGTTTCCAACAGTGGTTACCTTTCGGGATTTGCGTATTTTCACCCCCTTGGTAAGTATACGTTTCTTTGGCATCATAATTATGTGCTTCCGTCTACGAGCTGAGAGTCATTTTCGTATTCCTTGCATTGTCCTCTCTTGAGATGAGCTGTGGCACATTTGTCGATTTCGCTATCATGCGTATACTCTTGCACCACTCTAGAGATTCTTTTCAGTGTCAATAGAAATAGTATAAGACAGACTCAGACGTTGCCTACGGTCTCTTAGGTTCATTTCGGTAGCGAGGCGGTTAGATGCCGGCCTTCTAAACTTCCGCTTGCCTTTGGCCAGGTGCGAGTCATGGAAAACGAGAAAATGTTTCTCAATTTTATAGGAGTCGATAGGCAATGTAAGTTTTCTAGATGCCAATCCAGACGTCTGGTTCTTGCTTGGAGTTCGCGCCGACCAACCGGGGTGGTGCTGTTAGTTTTCCGGGTTTTCCAAAGGCTAGTGAATACGCCACCAAAAATCAGTTAATCGCCTCGAAGCATCGCGGCAAATAATAATAGCCGTCCTCTACCCGCACAGGTTATGCCTTTGGGTACACTCTATGAGTGTTTATGAGGGAGTATTATTATTATTATTTGCATCATAGTGCAAACTTTCTGTTGGGCTTGTATGATGACCTCTGCTGCTAGTGGGAGCACTGTATTTTTGATAACGTCTACCTTTTGGATTGAAGATTGATTTGCAATAGCATATGATATTGATCCGTAGTCGATTCTGGACCTGGATAAGTAGTGGATGGAATTGTTTGGAATTTCATTGACTAAAATGGAAAAGAGAAACTCTATGGTTCCAAGATTCTTGAAACCGTATTATGTTCTATTTTTCAGGCAATTGAAGTCCAAACTCTATGGTTTGCAAGTTTTACTCTTCTCTTTTTTTAACAATGGAAGTCCAATCAATTTCATTCAAACTGAAGCATTGTATGCAAATCTCAAACAGGATAAGTGTTGTTGTGTCATTACTCCCTGTTGCGCTGAACAATATCTTCAGTAAATTGTTGTTGTTGTTTTTTAAATTGTATTTTACTTTAACCAGCTGTCACCCCCCCTACGAAAGAAGTCGAAACTTGTGCGTGCCAAGGATTAACGATGTCTTACCTTTTAACGTGTGATTCCTAGCACTTTCTAGGCCATCAGAAAAATGAACTGTAGTCGCTGGATTCTGAACCCACGACCTGCAGCCAGAATGATTGAAAAGCATTGATTCTAACCACTCGTATACCTGTCCTCCTGATATTTAAGATTGCGGTATTGATTTTGTTTATGAAAATGGGATTAGGGATCATGGTTCCTTGTGTCCGAATGATTTTTGTTATACCTCTATTATTATCAGTTGTAATATCACAAGAGAGTGAGAATAAAGTGAAAATAATTTGACAGATTTTTCGAAAACTTGTTGACAGGCAATAAAAACGAGAGCCCGAAGGGCCAAATGGCAACAAGTTTGAAAAAAAATCTGGAGAATTATTTTCTACTTTATCGAACTCTCGTGTGGTATTCGATAGATAATTTTTTGATGCCCCAATCATAGACCTATTCTCTATACATATAACATTTTTATTTCAACAATTTACTTGAATCACTATAAACAGAATGAAGTTTGGAATTTGAACTTTCATCATGAAATATACAATTATTATGGATGTTTTGTCCTTGGCTTAAGGATTCCGTAACGTTGTTTTGTTTTGTTGAATTGAAAGCTATTGCTTTCTCTCTGTCCCTAGGTTATCAATTGAAACTCTTTCCAAATTGACACGTTACTCAACTTACATGCATTTTCGTTGACTTTCTTAAACTGTATAAATCTGGCTTTTGTTCGCAGTCATTCGAAAATAATCTGTACGTTGTTCTTGAGTTTTATATCTTTTGAATCTGTTTAAGGCATTTTCACTACGTTTAAAATTTATCTGGTGGCGTTTTTATCATTGGAAATATTCGGAAAATATTCTGCTCAAATATAACACCACTGAAATTTACGAATCGAGTGTTTTCTTCTTCAATTTTTTATCTCGTTGAAATGTTTATGATTTTTTTTTTCGTCTGTAACGTGTCATTATGGCGCTTCGGTACAAGTTACGGATTGCCTAGGCCGCCAGATCATGGCATGGGATAATCCACGTGCTCCAAGCGGAGTTAGTGAAGGGTTTGGCACTCCAGCTAGTAGTGACTATGGTATGAACAATGCAGACGTTACTTGCCTATGCTGCATCGGCTCGAACCTGGGTATCCGCTGCTTTCAGACATTACCTTCACAAAGCAATAAGTTAGGGAAGAAAAATAAATATTCAACTGCCAGTTGAAACCAAAAATTTTTATTTTTCTCCGATTAGGCCGTTTCTATCAACCAATAGAAGTATTGAATAACAAAGAAATTTAAGGTGAATCCGGAAACTTCTATTTCGGATTCGAATATGGACAATAATCGAAAAATATATTTCATACAACACCATATAGCCAGATAGCGTGATGAAACAAATCTCAGTAAGTACCACCCCGTATAGTTATCTCCAGATAAGTCTTGTGAGTAGCGCATCATTCCTGCATTTTAACTGCAACAATAAAATATTGGAATCGGTTTAGCTTGGCAATCAAGATTCAGTCCTGCACAGTCCACGAAGAAACTGATCCTATGAAACCTGGGCCGACACAACTTTTCCATTTCGCGGTGTATGGGAGACGCGATCGGCCATTCTACCGTCGCCGACCACGATTAACTTTACTGGCGTATAACTCGATGATAACTGTCATTAAGGTCTCTCCGGTTACTGCCTCTCCAAGTAAATTGATTATCTAAAGCTGGCCAAGTGTTAATAAAATTGTTTCCAAGGAGGTATGTGCTCTCTCTTTTTACTACAAAGAAACTAAGGATTCAAGTGGAAATATATGTGAAAATATGTGAAAGAAAAGCATTCTCATGTGTATAGAGTGGGCCGAATTGGACACTTTTGAAGGGGAAGTCCTGTTTTCAAATTAGATAGATAAAAACTGACGACTGTGTCTGAGAGTCAAATTTTATAACGAACTGAATGGTGAAAACCGCATATTGATATCTATCATCGTTTCTGAGTTACAGCATGTTTTTCGAAAATGTGTATTTTCGAGAAGTTGCTGTAACTTTTTTTTTCTATCAAAAATTTCATGTTTCTATGAAAACATTACCAGAGCACTATTTTACGTAGAATTCAATGGTGTTACTTATTTTTTCAAATAAGATATTCATAGTTATTGATGGGAAAATCAGTTTTTTTTTATTATATATTTCTGCATATTTCAATAGAGCCTAAAATAACCTTTTCAAAAATATAGCACACTTTGCTGGAGTCGTCTCTGAAATACAGAGCTTTCAGGTTTTTCATGTATAGACTTTGAAACGCACCTTTTGAAAAAGTAGGCTTTGGACGACGCGGCGATAAAACAGAATGCAAATGTTTACTGGTAGCTGTCAAAATTTGATTCAAGCAGTAAAGATGCTCTTTAATTCGTGGTTTCTGTTTATTTTTCAAACACATTCGCAATGAAGTATGAGAATGATTAAAAATTGAATATGATAGTCTGTTTAAGACAGGAAATGCAGAAACAGCAAGCATTCACGAGAGGTTTCCAGAAAGAAGAGCCTTTAGAAACATTTTCGTAAGATTGCGACACAGCCCAATTGATGGTGGTCAATTTAAAAAGAAAAGGCCAAAATTATATGAATCAAATAGGAATAAGCAGTTGGGAGAAATAGTCTTTCAAGGAGCTGTTGAAAATAATCCCAAAACGTCAACGCGAAATTTGGCAATATCAATAGGCCTATCAAGAACTGAATTTGGGCGGATTATGAGAAAGCACGAATATAAACTCAGACTAGGAGATTTTGAACGCTGCATGGATTTTTGCCAGTGGTTCCTGGAAAATTGTAACCAAGAGCGTGATTTTTCGTTAAATTGTATTTGGGCAGACGAAGCTTATGTGAGCAGTGCCGGCACTTATTCTCAACCCCTGAAATTCTTATACTTGGTCACAATAAAATCCTCATTCTATTGTGGAGCAGACAAGTCAAGGATGATGTGGATTTAGTGTGTAGGCAGGTGTTTTCAGGGGTAGAACTATCGGCTCGTCATTTATAATGGCACTCTCACATCTCAGAGGTATGTAGAAATTGTAAGGCAAAATATTAAACCCCTTGTTGATGAATTGCTACGAATGGAGCTCATAAAAATATATTTTCAACAAGACGGAGCTTTGCCTCACAACACTACAATTGTCATCAACTTTTACCAGGCAAACACGGCATGTATACGCTTTTACGAACTACAATCGCTATCAGGTGGAATATTCGATCTCTCGCTAACGCTAGCGGATACTAGCGCCCCCTTGCCGGGACTCTGTGTACCACTTGGCATAACCGCTTCTCCCCTCCACTGGACAGCGATGGTTAGGGGGGGGGAGACGACTCTTCATGCGATCTTCCTATCCTTCCCTCTCTTGAGCCCTCTTGCGCGAAGAATTGGGTTGTATGGTGGAGTTTTATAATAATAGTAAGAATATAGAAGTAGAACAAAAATATAGTACAAATCAAATATAACAAAAACCACTTCAAAAAGTCAGAATATTGGCAAAGCCAATTTTCAATTTTGCTTGACATACATACATACATTCATAATATAAATATAAAGAAAGAATTAATGATCAATGATCGAGTCTCTTGATTTTAAAGATTGAATCTATACATTTCTCGAGTGAAGCTAAATGGTTAAAAATAAAAATACAAAAAAAAGTATATATAAGTCCCTTCTACATAACGATATATTTTAATCTGAAAACAAAATTCTTGTGGAATATTTTTGGCGATAATTTAAAATTGATAATATCATTCGCTAAATCACTGATGCGACAAGAGATACTTTTTGAAATTTGTTTTGAATTTAAAAAGTGTGGAAATTTATTGATTGTGGTTGGTGCGATATATCCAAAACTTTTTTCAAATTTGTACGTAGAGTGATGAGAAATTGAGAAAGAATCAGCATTTCGAACGTTCACATTATAAAAAGCCGAACTCTTGATAAGAGCATCTCTCAAATATCTGGGTACTTAATTGGAAATTCAGTAGATTATAAATTATAGACCCATAAAGAAGGGCAAATCTACCTTCAATTTTTAAAAGATTCATACTAGTGTAGATTGGTGTGATACGCTGACGTCTCTCTAAACTGTTACGACAGAATCTTAGGCAAGTATTTTCAAGTACCTGTAATTTTTGTTTGAAATCATTGTTCAAATAATTATAGTACACACTGAATCCATAGTCAAGATTCCACTTCGTTTGTTCCGGCAGAATATATTTGAACTTCCAAAGGGACTTATATTTATAATAGCATAATTTGTGTTTACTGATCACATGTCTTTCGAATGATAAGGTTTCATCGGTACTTAGATTTATAATTACATTATCTAAAATTATATTATTCATTTGTAAAGTTTTCGACTTAGTAACAATATTTTTACTACCTAAACGCATAGCAACAGTTTTTGATGGGTTCATAGTCAGACCATGGTTTCTAGAATATAAACTAATTTTATTTTTTTTTGTTAAAATTGTTATATCTGTTAACCGGTTGCACCCCTACTAAATTTTTAAACATTGTTCACGATTCATGAGATAGTTAAAGAACCATTTTAAAACTACAGAAGATAAAACATAATACTTAAGTTTAGCTATGAGGTGCTCATGATTCACTGCAGCGAATGCTTTACTATAACAGCATAACGGATTTATCAATATTTCTTGTGATATCGTTAGCTATTTTGATTAAAGCTGTTGAGGTACGTGGAGCTTCCGGTATCCGGACTGCTCTATGGGCAAAATATTATGTTTTTCAAGATGAATTTTCATTTCTGATGAAACTATTTGTTCTAGAAGCTTAGACATTGTTGGCAAAACATTGATTGGTCTGAGTTGTTTCAATTCTATTGCTGTTGGAACTTTAGGTATTGGTGTAATAATTGCCTTTTTCCAAGCCGAAGGAACCTCACCTGTAACTTACTTACTTTCGTCACGGCTTCTTTGCAATATTTGAAAACGTATTTCAGCATCTTCAGATTAATACCATCGAGTCCGCAGGCATTGAAGTTGATTGTGTTCAGTGTTTCTTCGACAACTTCACAGGAAACTTCATCGAAAGTATGTTTAATGTCTGTTATGAATGTGGTGTTGGAATACTGTCTATGTTTAATGTCTGTTATGAATGTGGTGTTGGAATACTGTCTAATGATATCCTGATTAATAGTTATATTCTTGATCATATCACCTGTAGTGTAGATGAATTGTTAACTTTGCAATAAAACATATGGGGTAGATAGATATAAATAGACAAATGAACGTGAAATGTCATCACCGTGGTAACTAAAATCGTCTTCTAATTATTCAGGAAGACTATTTCACGAACAGCATAAAATTATTGATATACTATGAACTACTTATAACTAACAAAAACATGAATGATTTAAAATTAAATATGCAATTATTGTGAGTGATATTCGCACCAGCACCATGAATAATTCCTGTTGGTGACGCCCTATGTATATATACTTTCTTGTATCACCTATGTTGCTGAAGTTGAAGCCTGTGTTTCTTCCAACCGTCGCATTCTACTTATAATTTTGCGTGACCTCGAAAATCCTGCAAAAGTTAGGTATTCAAAGTAATTGAAAATAAAATTTCAACATCCTGTATCTCCGAAACGATACATTTGCGAATACATGTTCATATGAACTTTTTAAGTTAAAATCAGTCAAGGTTGACCCATTGAAGTTTGTAGAAGTACCAAATAAACACCATCTTTGTGCTTTAGCCCATTGTTAATACTACGGTAAAAATGTATTATCCCGAACCTGTATATGAAAACAAAATAATTGGAATAATTCTTACAAAAAATTTTCCACCTCAGACAAGAATAGTATTGACTTCCAAGTATTCAAGAAGTTTGAATCTCATCTTAAAAAAAATCCCATACGAATGCAACTATTACAATAAATCCCAGGCCGCCGAATTGTCTATCTATTTTCTCTGGAGCATTCCTCAGTTTGTCGGAGATTGCTTCCACTCGGTTGGCAGTCTCATTACACCTAGGTCTATCTGGGTGCCGCAGAGTATGTCTTATCTCTTCGGCGAAGGTAACCGCCTCTATACCTCGAAACTAATCCTTCTGCGTCCAGTGTTCTGTTCCGGGCTGTAATTCCTGCAATTCCTGCTATCAGAGAGCGCCAGCCCCGCTTTACACTCGGCTGACCGAACGGCTAGCTAGAAGGATGGCAAGCGAAAGGGTTTTCCGATATGTAAGCAATGACATTTGGTGTAGGTGTATGAATAAGGAGAAGTGTTTTTTCGAATAATGTCAAAGGTGTGTTGGCGATCTGATAAGAAATGAAGAATTTCCTAGATACCTAACTAGATAAGGAAATAAAATTGCGTCCTCAAACCACCGTTCAATCTCAATAATCTGTAAGTTGAAAAGAAAATCGAATAAATAATTAAATTAAGGTCCGATCAGAATCTTTCAGTGATATTTTTTCAAAATATTAATCAATAAAATTTGTGTGTCAGACGAAACATGTTTTACGTGATTTACTGGAATGTTCCTGGATCTTGCTTGCAAAGGCATTTGACATTGTTAACAATACTTGTATATAGGTGCTGAATGCCCTCCAGGATGACGTCACACGACAATCCTGTGCGCCCAGAACGGGTAGTCCAATATAGGTGACTCAATGATCAATCTGGGGATTTCTTCTGTTAATTATTAGTAATAATTGTTCATTGCCAATTTCAGGTAGTGGTCAGTTTTGCTGAAGAGATTCTCCATTTCTACTCTAGAAATGGTATGAACCTTTGAGCTGGGAAAACAATAAATCAAGGCGTGCTGTTTTCCATCAAACAGCACTAGTGAGACGGACGAGAAGCGGAAAACATGAAGTTAAGTAATCAACCTTCTCGCTTATTCCAATAGCCTCCTCGTGTTGTGTATAACGCGTCAGCCACTAATTAGGTGGAAATCTGGAAGAATACCAAATAGTATCTACATCCACTCAACGTAGATACTCCAGCCATAGCAGCAGAAGCTTTGTCAGCCTGAGCTCAATGAACTGTGCAATCCGATAACTCCAGAATAAGTTCGATGAGCCTTCAAAGACTCGAAGAACTTTGTTGCTCCAGGCCCTGATGCACTGAATATATATGGGAAAAAAAGGCCAAGCACCATCTGGCAGTAATTTTTAACTCATGGCAACACGAGGCCAGGTAGCCGAGTGGTTAGAATCACCGCTTTTCAATCATTCAAAACAATTTCAAACAATTTTAAGCAAAGACGAGGAGCAACAGATTTGTAGAGTGGTGAACCATACTAATCCACAGAAAATGAAGATTTGTCTGATCAAAAGAACTACAGACCGATAAAAGGCATGTTGTAAGAAGTTTACCCCCATCTTATTCATGCGAGTACTCTACGCAGTTGCTCCGGTGTATAAACGGATATATGAGCAAAGAGGGTGTGACGAAAACCTGCTCATTAACACATATATCACGCGGGATTCCGTGCAGTATAAGCGTCAGCAATGGCCTGGATCGATAACAGCAAGGCATTTGATTCAACAGATGCCTTGTGGTGCCCGATCAAATAGTGAGATGCATTGGTCAGCAGATTCCGCTCTGGAGGACTTACTTCACTGTAAGATTTTGTCAAATGATAGACCAAACAGAGCAGATTATCTATAGAAGAGGCGTGTTTGAAGAAGACTCCCTCAGCCCTCATCTCTTCTCCATCTCCATATTGCCATTGTCCGTTGCACTACAACAGACTCGCGGATACAACTGTGGTACACTTCCAGCAACCGATCTTCTCAAGTTGAACTTGGAAAACGGACAATTCGCTTCAATCCGCCTCAGCCAGACTTTTAAACGAGGAGTGGACTGGGTAGAATCGTTCTTATTAGGGAGAAAAAATAGAGAGGCAAATAAAGTGAATACGTTTATTCATCAAAGGTGTATAACAAAGAGGTGAAATATGGAGAAGACAATTTGATATCTAAAGTGACAGGAATGGCAGATGGTTCTAATAGCCGTAGCTGTCAGGATAAGTAAATAATAGAAGAAGAAGAATTGAAGAAGAAAACTGAGAAAAAGGGCTGATGGATCAAATAGCCGTAGCTACCAGGATAAGAAAATGAGAGAAGAAGAATTGGAGAACAAAAGTGAGAAGAGCTGATGGTTCCACTAGCCCTAATCACCAGGATAAGAAATAATGAAAGAAGATAGTTTACAGAGAAGAAAAAATAGACACTATTGACCCTTGACAGATTGACAAGTGGAAAATTAACAAAGTAGTGATGCAATAAATATGGTTCACATTTTTAAAAGTGCTTTGGCTACAGGCCAAGCTGAGGCTGGTAAAGGTGAGATACTGAGAACGTGTAAACCGTGCGATGCCAATGGTTTTACTCGGAAAATCGTTATGCTAGGGATGACCTTGTCAATCCAAGTAGAAGTGCTAGGTGTGGGGCTTTTGTTACTATTTGTCTAAGTACTACCTTGCAGTTCTTCCCATATGGAGACATCTAGTTTCCAGTGTGGTTTCGAGTTACTATGACTTGAGTTCATCTAGGTAACTTATAAGCAAGAATCAAAGAGCAATGACATGCAGTAAACGCGAGATAGTTGACTGGTATACTACAGGTACAGTATTCTACAGGTGAAGGTCTAATTGCAGCGAAATGAAAAGGTTGAAAGGGATTGAAGAAAAACCAAAAGAAAGAGAAAGTGAAAGTTAAATATGGAATAAGAAAAAATTGAGATATAAGCCTGAAAGCAAATAATATTTCAAAAGAGCGATAAACATAAGCAGGATATTTTCTTAGTGCCGAGTTGAATTATATTTGAACGTACTTAGGATGGAGTGTGGCCTTTCCAAGAGGTTTCGTTGTCCTTCGACAAACGATACTGCATACGATATTGCTCCTAAAATGATATGCAATCAATGTTGATAATCAAATATCTCTGACCAAATTATGCTTTGCTCTTCACTTGCTCTGATCCAAAACTAAAAAAAGAAGATCTTTTTTTATATAGTATCTTTTAATTTCTCGAGCTCCCTATAACATTGAATGTCACTTGTCACTATGGAAAGCTGTCAGTGAGTGATATGATGTAAGCGTTCACCAATTTTCGAAGGAAAGTTTTACAATGAGAAAATTATCAAAAATATGGAGTCCATTCCAAGAAAAGTACAACAAATATATCTGAGAGTATAAAGATTATCTTGATGAAGAAATTGTGGTTTGGTTAGCTTCTGTTTGTATCTATTTTGTTTACTGTCGGTGGAGTTACTTAATTTGTAAATAAAACCAGCAATTCACAAGAACCGTTCAAACTGAAGGAAGTATGGTGAAAGTGTATTTAATATGCTTCGAATAATCTGAAACCATATCCAGTGACGAGAATCGAACTGAAGTGATTGAAGTCACCTTGGATGTACGCAGGTTTCCATCTGATCACCACTTCATTGATTTTATTGTCATTTGAGACAAGATGTCAGTGAAGAATGCTGGACCCGTAACAGTATATGTCTCGGGAAAGAAGGATCTACATCAGATCTTAGGGGTGGTGGAAGAGTACATGCATGCTATCGGACTAGATCAACAATTATGCCACGTTTCATCTCAGAAAACGATGATGCAAGGAGTACGTAGAAGTCATTCAGCTCTTAGACGAAAGTATTCTACTTTTTGATGCCGGATAGACGCATACCCACCTATTGGTGAATAGGTAACCACAATTGAACACTCTCTCTGCGGCAAGTATTAGCGTAAACTCCGATATATCCAGTCACCAGAATTGTTGGAAAGAACAAAGTTGCTGCACCTAATATGCTTGGTGTTCTGATTCTGCTTCACTCTTTTGGAGTGGTGAAAAGGACTCAAGATGAGTTGCGACAACTCGACATAAAAACTCGCAAAATGATGCATCTTCATTGGAGCTTGCATCCCAAATCGTCTGACTCACGAACGGAACTAAATGGAGCAGGTTGAGTCATCAGGAGTTTACATTTCCTTTTCTATCGTAGACGCGTGATGGGTGAAGTTTAGAGAGAGGTCCAATCGTGACTAGATTGTCACCAATTGAATGGGGCTGAGAGCTTGTTAATTACTCAATACCAGACCTGTTTCGGAGCAAATACTGAAAATAATATTCTGCATATTTATGTGAATCTGGCTGTACCAGGTTTTTAAGGTTTCAAGGATGATAATGATGAGGACGAAACTGAAGAAAATAATTAAAGTTATAATTGACGTGATTTTTAATAAAGTACTATCAAACACGGCCTGAAGTATATTCAATTTTTCCTTAATAATTCGTCATCTACATTTTTTTCAGCATAAAACTCCATATCTTGTTTTCAAAATTCTCGTTGATAAAATACAGACATTTTTAAAATATATTTAATTTTAGTTTCATTTTAGGGACAGATATAACCGACATTTATAAAATAGAAACTTCAAAAGCGGAGTAATTTTGACGGGTTCCGAGAATGAGGAAAAAATATACTATTTTACAATTCTGTAGACTATAAGTAAATAAAAAGTTCTGAACGTTGATATAAAACTTGGTTGGACCCCTTTTTGAAACCGTTTTATTTTGAATCCCTCCAGGTAAGGTCAATACTGTGGAACGTTACTAGAATAGACTCCGACAGAGCTACTGAACGAAATCCTCTGTCGGGATAAGGTCTCACCCTCATCGAGCAACTCGTCCCCGAAGGCTAGTTTCGGGTCCCGCAGGAGAGAAGAATGAATCGCGTCAAATGAACACACGGCCATTTCCAATTCCGACAAATGTACTGAAACCGATGATAAAATCAATTGGCATTGGAGTGTGTTGTCTTGCGGTGTGGTTTGATTCTCGAATAAATCACCGGGATCTGATGATGCTATCGAAGGCAATGAAATAACGCTAAAACTGGGAAAGTGGAATTTAATAGTTCGGGGGGCGAAACGGAGAGAAACTAGTTAGGAAAGAAGTAAGTTACAATAACTTTGGCGTCACCAGGGAAATTCCGAAAACCCATTCTTTCAAATATTCAGGATAGTTCTTGGTAGACATTTGAACGCTTATCAGCATACAGTTTATTTAATATTTACATCAATGATATGATCACAGTTCAGAGCAGGAAGTTTTAACGTATTGTTGAGAACTACTTTCTACTAGAGGTGGGTAATTACAGGTACTTTGAAAGTAATTACAATTAAAAAAGTACTTTTTGAAAAAAGGAACTAATTACAATTACAAAATCCTTGTTCAAAAAAGGAACTAATTACAGTTACAGAGTACATGTCTTAAAAAAAGGAATTTTCAATTATCTTTTTCTAATTATTTTTCTTATAAAACAATAAATTATAATACAATTGATTTCAATATAGGTATTTTTAAGAAATAAAATTGAAAATTTGAATACCTGACTGAGCACAAAATCAATAGAAAGTAAAATATAGAGTATTTTATAAAAAAGCGGTATAGGTTACTAATAATAATAAGTTCTACTTATATTTCGTTATAGATCATCACATATTTCATGACACAGAATAGTCATATTCAATTAATTAATCAATTAAAGGGGCACCAAGTCATGCCACGTAGGTATTCTTTTACAGATAAACTAATTGAGATATGTTTCTGATTTCCGATATAGTCATATTATAAGTAAGAAATAAATGAGTATTTATTTGATATTCAGTATTTTACCCTAAAATACTGCTTTATGCATCACCTCATATATTTTCTTAGATCGTAATGTGTATGTTTAAAGTAATATGAATATAAAATATAGATTTCTAATTACCCACTATCATTATCTAGAGTTAAACAATTTCTTCCCCTAAGCACTTTCACGACGCAGCGTTTTGCAAATGAGGTTCGATTTCTAATTTAATGATGGTACCCAAGTTCATGTAGAAATTTTTTTAGTTTCAAACCACGTGACCACACTGACCACGTGTATCCAGTAAAGAAACATGCATGTATAAAAATGTAATTGGAAAAAGTAATTGTAATTGAAAAAGTAATTGTTATTAGATTATATAAATAATGAAATTAAGAATTATGATTACTGCACAGATCTTGCTGCGCTTACAATTCCATATTACTTTAAGAAAAAAAACTACTTACATACAATTACAAATTTCACGAAGAAGAAGTAATTGTAATTATTAATTACTTTTCAACGAGGAATTACCCAGCTCTGCTTTCTACTAATATGAATCTTGAAAAATCGTATCACTTACTTTCATCTATGGTCATGATGGTACAGCGCTTGTCTCTTAACCTAAGGGTCATGGGTTCGATTCCCAGCATGGTCATCGGTCTCGTGCATGACATCACAAGTTAAAAGGTAAGGGCTGCGTCTTCCCTAGCTCGTACAAGTCTTTCGAAGAATTTTGAGGGTTGTACTCTCAAGGGTGTGCAGCTGGTTGACGGAAATAACAACAACAATTTGGTGTAACAAACTACCTTTCGGATGTCTCAACTTTACTATTAATGGACAACACAATTATTTTTGTAAATGAATCACCTCGGTGTAATGATAGATAAAAATCTCCACTGGGATGAGAATATACAGAGTGTTTCCGAAATTAGAGCAATGAATGAAGTGTGAAGTGGAATATGACCAAACAAAAGAAATGAAGAAATACATTTTTGCCGAAAAAAAAAATTTTAGGATATAATGAATTTTAAAGTTTTCAAGACACTTTTGTTTATCACTGATCAGAGGCAACAGCATACGCAAACCGTTCGTAGTCGTTGAGAAACACACTGCCGGCGGGCAGACACGCTGTGGCCTAGAGAATCAAACCAGAGCCTCCCAAACAAAGGCAAGTAGAAGAGCCAATATTTTGAAAATTTTCGAAGGCTCCAAAAACAAGAATTCTTGCCATTCATTGTTACCTTATGTCCCAAATAACAACCCGTTTTAATTTTTGCTCCAATTTTGGAAACACCTTGTATATTTTACTTGTAATTCGATAATGATTTCATTTTGATATAAATACCAAAATGAGAAGTAACATTTTCTTCTGGCTGAACATTCTTACTTCACCGGCCATGAACCCTTGTCATACATGGTGAACTAAAACATGTAATATTTAGACTTTCTATTTCACATTGAAATTTGTTTGATTGATACCATTATCGAACTGATTTCTATATTTATGTCATTTGAAAATATGTACCTGTATGTTACTAATTGTTTGGACATATTTATCTTAATCGATCGTTCAAAAGGCGTTGATACTTATGGCTCTAGTGTAATTATTTTTCAAATGGTTTAGGTTCAGTGCAACTTTTGAAGGAGGAGGGACAAGGATTTGGGCTGCACACGAGTTTTCATCCAGTGGCGGTACGTTTTTGCACATATAAGGTTGGCTCAAATATCCAAGTTTTACTTAACTTTTTTCTTGTTCTGGCGGGGAGATCACAGTGTATAATTTTGCGTAATTGGTCGTTGTTCACCCTGTAGATTCTACTACAGATTCTACAAAAATTCGTTGAACATCAACGGCCTTTATTCTATAGAGTGTTCCAAAACTATATAACTTAATTCCAATGAAATCAAAGCATTTAAAAGCATTGGCATACTATGCAATAGATATATTCGTCGGTAAATCTCATACAGAAAACAACTACTGCGCCCTATGACCGTTGAAATCTATCTGTTAGAATCTTGGAAAAGTTCTCTATTATGAGTATCGATATCATGGATATAGCCATCCATAGGTCGGTTAACCCAACTGAACCAAAAACATATCAGCGTTAAACAAGGATTCCCGACAAGAACAATGAAATATATACTATATAACGTTATATATAGGTTCCAAAACCTGCGACCGTAATAGGGTTGACTTTTCTGGTATCCAGTCTTTCGCTTTAGATCATGCAGTGAGTAAGTTTATCGCAAATTCTCCAACAGAAAACAACTACTGCCCATTACGGCCGTCGTATTATATCCGTTAGATTCTTGTCAAAGTTTTTAATAAGACTTATTCCTCAATAGTCTCTTAGTATTAAAGCAACAATTGAGTATCAATTTAAATGGAGGAACACCTACATTCTGGTTTCATGGTAATCGTCCATCATCATTGCTATATACCTCATTGGCAAAATTTTTTGGTGGTTCTAATGAAATTGACCACCATTGCAATGGCATCTACACAGACATAATGTTCTATTTGTTTTTTTCACATAAACATTAATAGGTTTATTGAAGTTTTGAAAATTAACTCTCCTATAGGTCCCAAGTTTACATCATCTGAAAACACTATAATATCCTATTTTATTTCCTTACATTTTTTACTCGATTCAAGATTTTTTTTTCTGAAACTGAAAAAGGATTATAGTAAGCTCGGGTAAGTGTGAATTTGGGGCAAGTGTGAGTTTGCTCGCTATCTTCGCTAAACCGGGCGACAGCCCAATGCCATCTATTGGCGAATAGCCTACACTCATAATGAATCCATAACCATCATATAAAATACAAAAGAGATCTTGTGAAATCCAAATATTTTCCCCAATTTTCTAACCTACAATTCATCAACCCGAACGAGTATAACGTGTTTATTTCAAGCTTTGAGTGTATTGTTAAAATCTAAGGTAAGAATCCATTTTTTACACTTTTCTTCTGCCTAAACAATGAATCTGACTATAGATTGCCGTTTTTTCATTAAGTAGTTTTTTTTTTTCATTTTTCCATTGCATGTTACATTTACTCCGAAATTAAATGTTATTGGGGATAGTGTGACCTATCTGTCGGGGTAACTGGGAACCTGGGTCATTTGGCCAATCTAAACAGTAATATTTTTTCATCTATAGTATGAAATTATATACGGAAATCTCAGAGAGCCATACAATATACCTGGCCAGATGTGGAAGACACTGATACACTTTCTGATGATTAAATAACAACTGTGCTTCCATCACCACTCGTCAGAAGATGGGGATCAATGAAATTCTCATTCGATTTTTCAGATTTCTATCTGTGAATTTTTCTCTTCAACAAATTTTCACTTTAATTTTTTTCCAATGGGGCATTTCAAATTCAATACTAAAAAGTTCCTAACTATGTTTTGAATAAAGATATCTCGAAACAAATAAATTGTGGTGAAAGTTCCTTTACTGTTTACTCACACCTGCCCCAAAGAGAGATTTACGTGCATTAATATCTTTAAATTTGGCCAGAATCACACTTGCCCCAAATTTCCAGGGAACTGTGACCTATGGAGATGTATATCTGAATATATAAATAAAATTCATAGAATACGTTTTTCAACAGTTTTCTGTGGCGTATTACAAAGAAGTAAATACCTGCAAAACTTCATTGTTATATTAATTCAGGTTCATCAGATGGACTAAATTCAATGCGAACTAATGAAAATCACGGTCACACTTACCCGAGCTTACCTTATTTCGAATTTCATTTCGTGTTTTGACAAACATTGACTTCAAATGACGATTTGCTGGACCAAGTATATAAACCACGGTAAATAATAATAATAGCCGTCCTCTACCCGCACAGGCTATGCCTTTGGGTACACTCAACGAGTGTTTATAAGGGAGTATTATCATTATTATTATTATTGGCACAGATGCCATGATGTAATCCCGCTATAAAATTGAACTGGAAGTAAGTATCAGGACGTTCTGTACTCTATCTCGTCTATTCAATCTAATTCATTGTAAATCACTCTTTCATTTGATGTTATCTTACTGCATAAAGCAATAAATTTTGGTAATAGCTGCCCTTCGAGTAATTTCTTGTCACTGGAATCGTGACAAGCATTCTGTTGTTCGAATGATAATTTCGGAAGTAGATTGACCAAGTGTTCTATTTCGGAAACTAGCGTCAGATAAGTAATGGATTTTCAGATAGAAAAGGGATGGATGAAAATTTGATCACGAATTCATCGAGAGTTATTTGGAGAATCTTTTGCAAAATGATGAGGGCTTTATTGTGATTGTTCAATTCAAGCTAATGTATTGAATTAATAATAACACCTTTCCTCAAAACTAAAAAGGTGTAACTTGTGAGGGATGAGGGCGGTTATTATTCGTATTTGCTTCAGTGCGCCTATCGAACCAAAAACTTGAAGAAAAAAGTTTCTGTCAGTAACTGGAACAAATACCATATATTTATATCGCTTGAAAATCGATCAATGTGGACTGAACTCAAATTTACCTCCATTCTAAAATAACCAACATCTTGGCAAAACATATGCACTCAATTTATGCAACACATTTTACAGGACCTTATCGCGTTGTGAACAATATCTATTGCAGTTGAAAAAATGGAGCACTATCGTATGGAAACACACCTGTGCCTGTGAAATTTCCGAAGAATCCACGATGAATTATATAATTTTTTGTTTGCCAAGCTCCTAAGATGCGCTACCGAATCAAATATCTATGTTTTGAGTACGATCTCTCTATGTTCAATTTATATGAATGGTCGTGGTTTGTCACAGTCCATTGTAGTATTTACTTAGACATTATTTCAATGAATTTTTGTTGATCAATGTTTCCAAAGGCGTTGATACAGAATATATCGAATATAATTTGTGTTATAAACAACACTGTGTTTTGCTTACATAGAAAACTCATTCGATTTTATGTAGAGAAGATAGCAGCTCAATCGGTTTGAAATATTAATAATAATGATAATACTCCCTCATAAACACTCATTGAGTGTACCCAAAGGCATAGCCTGTGCGGGTAGAGGACCGCTATTATTATTATTTTTCCGTGGCGCTTTGGGGCGACTTACGGATTTTAGGTGGCGTATTCACTTTTCAGCTGTGGGAAAACCCGGAAAACCTACAGCACCACCCCGGGTGGTCAGTGTGCACTCCAACCTAGCACCAGACGAGATTGGCATCTAGACAACTCACAATATACTTGCTTTTCAACAAGGCATGCGATCGCCTATCGCTCCGATATAAAGTAGATGAGAAAAATTCTCTTGTACCTACATCGGGCTCGAACCGACTATCGCTATGCTGGAGTTTTGAACGGCCTGTGCGTTAGACCGCTGATCCACTGACCACTTAATGGAAATGTATATTCATAAAACCGATTCTGAAAAAATTTCGCATGAAAAACACTGACAAAGAACAGAGAAAATGCCACTCCGCAAACTTCACTCAATATACCCTCACAGGCCCTATTTGCTCGATCCCGGTGTACGCTGCTTGTAAAACAGGATTTCTCGATGATTGATTACCACGCTATTAAGGTATACGAAATATAGGTGGGATAATACGCTGCGTATTCATAATCTGCACCTTTATTTCTACCCGCATACCTCGTTGCTTTTCACTCGACCCCGATATAGTCGTTTCACATCAACAGAGAACGGTTAATCGCGTCAAGCTGAACATAAACGAACTGTTTATTTCACGTTTTGGTGTGATTGATAGCTGCCAAGAGGCTGCCTTAAAAAAATATTGTATTGTCGATATTTCAAATTTCGGCGGGCCAAAGAGTAACAGAGTTTCTTTCGTAATAACATTAAAAGAGGAAACCGTTAATACGTAAAACCACGAAAATGGAGAATTAATCATTTATCAGAATAATTGATTTATAATCCGAATAGAAATTCATCTGATGTGTATTATGAGAAGTGATGAAGCATCATACGCGAAAACGGTAAGAATTATTTTTCAAAGATCTGAATTCGTAAGTAATCGCAAATCTCAATAACCTGAGCAATTCATATCATAAAACTGTCAAACAAAACACTAACAAAACATTATTTCATCGAACATCGTTTAATATTATCTAAAATTGTAAAACCAACAAATTATCAGAAAAAAAAAGTAGAATCGTAAAATCCAAAATCCATGGGATCGAAATGTGTAGGATATAAAGAATCGAAATCCAGCAGAAATTTTAGCGACTAATATACCAGTATGGTAGAGAACAATCAAGTCGTTATGAAACTTGCTCTATATTAGCTCTTAGATGGCGCTAATTTGTAGTCGATCAAATCGATTCGCCTGGTACGGACTTATATTGATCGTTCATTCACGATCTATCCGAGAATTCAATTGCTTGGTGGTGATTCTCAAGAATATCGAAGAAAACAGCTAATGTTATTTATTCGAATGTTCAGCATGAAAGTGACAATAATTGATATGAATAATTGACTGCTGTGAAATAAAGGTCAATATTCAGTATACCATAACATTACCAAAACATAACAACACAATAACCAATTATCATCAAAAACGAATTATCCCAGAATCAGAAATGATAATATCATAGACTTTTGATGAACTGAAAAATTACAAGACGGTATATCTGTAATACCATAAAATGAGAATAAACGAAAATGTGAAGACGGATATTCGATCAAACCATATCAAATATCTAAAACAATATCTTGTAAAAATTATAAAATATAATAACAGAATATTGTCAGAAGTCTGCAAAGCATAATATTCGAAGGTCAAAGGAATTAAAATCGTCGAATTAGTATACCACAAGACCTAAAATTGGCATATTCAAAGTCATTAGACGAATAAATGCTAATACCGAAAAATAAAGAACCGAAAATTTTCAGAAATTGGAGAGGGTACCTATAGCATAGCGGAACGCCAGTTGATCCATTCTCTCAGAGATGGTGTAGCGTTCGGTCAATATACATAAAAAATTCTCGTGTCCCCATCAAATTCCTTTTTTTCCTATCTCACCACGTCGTGTTACCGAAATGAAGGTTCACAATTAATTTCATCACCAGTATCATGAAAAAAATATGATCCGCTTCCACATATTTTGTAGATTCACCCGCTAGGCAACAAACATCCTTTTTCTCCGAAAGTGTCCTTATGGTAGATAGTAGTTTGCCGATATATGAGTAATAATTGAGATCTTACGTATTACTAAGATTGATCATATAGCATGATGAGATTATGCAAGAATTTCGCTGGTTATGGGGTAGTTTTCAAGAGTTCAAATCGCAGTTAGACATCAATTTTTTTTGTATTATCGTTCAGTGAAAGAGATTTTAGTAGCGAGTAGATACAACAAAAGTTCATAACTTACTCATGTCATTTCATACTCATTGTAGAATAAACTATTTCTACACAGTTAAAGCCTTTGATATTACTTATGGTAAATGTAGAAGCATTGTATGAAGTTGAACAAATTTAAACAAAAATAGAGACAATTTCAATATTTGAAATAATTCCTGGAACTTCTATTCATACAGAGCAAAAAATTATTGTAAAGTACAGAATCATGATAAAATTCCAAATTAATTTGAAATCTACCTACATTCAGTCCCAAAAAATGTTGATACAAAATTTTTTTAAAAAATTTCAAATCATATTTTTTATTATGTGCTACATGCTTGTTTCGGAAAGCTATTCCATTTTTATTCTTTCGAATTAAGCATTTTTGCACCTAAGTCTAACAGATTTGTCGAAGTATTAGCCATGTAGTTGTTTTCTATTGGACATTGATATCTCCGCATAAGACACCCCCAATTCGTCACTGTTAATCGTACCATTTTTATACTTCCGGTACCGTTCTTATATTTTGTCCCTTAATGTGAAATTGAATTGTTTAAATTGAAATTGTTTTTTCCGTTAACAAGCTGTCGGCTCCCTACGACAGCCCTCAGAAGTCGAAACTTGTGCGAGCCAAGGTCTTACGTTTTAACTTGCGATTCCTAGCAAATGATTCGCGTGAGTCTTTTCCGTGGGCATAGGCCAGTTTTTTGAAACACTTGATATGTCGAAAACTGTCGGAGGTGAGAATACATAACTCAGAATCTGAAGGCTAATCGAGCCATAAATAGAAATAATAAAGTTGCAATAGACCCTATATAAACAGATCACTGAAAGTAATTCGGGATGGACGGTTATAATCGCGTATGAATGCTTGCAAAATTTCCACGTTTATATCCAAATATAAGTAGAAACGCTTCTGGAGCTATCCCCTTTATATAGTAGTTAACCAACATAACATATTAAATAAAGAACACATTTAGTGAAATATTGAATATATATCTTCATTTCACGGCACTTATTCATTCATATCTCTTATTGTCACCTTTATGCTGAGCATTCGAATGAAAAAAACCTTACATTGGCTGTTTTCTTTGATATTCTTGAAAATCATCACCCAAGAATTGTTCTTCGATATTCTTGAAAATCACCACCCAAGAATTAAATTCTCGAATAAATCGTGAAAGGACCAAACAAATGAACGATCAATATCAAAATCAATGCCAGGCTATTCGATTTGTTCAACAAAAAGTTAGCGCCATCTAAGACCTAATAGAGCAAGTTTCATAATGACTTGATCGTTCTCTACTAGGCTTGGCATATTATTCATGGAATCGAAATGTGTAAGACATAAAATGATCAGAATCGAAACCCATTTTTATAATCAAATTTTGTTTTGAAATTTATTGCCTTTCGTCAAGTACTCTAGTTCAACATGAGAAATATTTAAATATTTTTCATGATGAAAATTTAGATATTCGACTCAAAGTCGTGGTACTGGTCGGAATCTTTCTGTGGTTTCTACAGATGGCTCTGCTGCTCACTTTCTTAGTGGGTGCCGGAGATATCGTAGTGCCTGTTAACAAAACCGATTGGAAATCAATTACATATTGTGGCCGAGTCTGTACTGATGAGCGAGTTGAATCGCGAAACCGGTCTGCAGATGTCACATGTTTTCGATTGCCAGTTGGTGGTTGTTACAGGAAGATTGCAAAGTATATCCTTGTAGGAAAACTTTGCCAGGCGTTGAATAGACGTGATTCGGCGGTCGTATGGGGCTTTTGAATTATTTCTGTTCGACCTTTGCCGACAATCCTATTGTATAGGAAAATTTGCGAAAGGCTGGATTATTTTTATAATCAAATTTTGTTTTCAATTTTTTCATTTTCATCAAAATAAAGTGTATGGCAAGTTGTGTGTATACTATGAATCGAATATTAATGAATATATTTCCTACATTATGAGTATTATGAGTGTTATGAGAAAATCTGGTAAACTCATTAATAAACATTGTTGTTTGTTTTTGTCCAACTTAGCATAGTGAAGAGCAACTACAGGAATTCAACTGAACATTTCGAAAAACATTAGAAGTAATAACGAATAATTTTATGCAAGCCATTATTGGGCGTCAAGAAACCTTACCTATTAACAAAGGACTCTTAGCAATAAGCTTAGACAGTAGAATCAGTCAGGGTTCGTCTTCCATTTATATGGAAGTATGAAATTTCCATAAATATTTTTGTTTTTTGAATTATTTTGGAATGTCTGAATTTTTTGATTTTTCTCGTTTTATCTTTCTTCTGGTGTTATCGTCAGCGCTGATGAAATATGCTTCTTCGTAGAACCTTTTTATAAGCTTTCTTATGATGATATAACTTTTACTCTCCACCGTTTCGTTATCGAACAGTCATTATCAACATATTTTTTTAAAAAGGTTCTTTTTTGAAAATTGCAATCTTATGTAATTTCCTCATTCAATTCAATAATGTATCACTTATGCCGATTTCAGTAAATTTCAGATCCTTTGCGGTCATTATCAAGATTTTTTATAATAATTTCTAAATCTGTATTTATTTAAAGGAAGTCGTATTTGAAAAAAAAGTTGATGATGGTTGTTCGATGACGAAGCGTCGGAGAGAAATATGATATCGTCACTTGAATGCTCACAAAAAGTTTCTGTGAATAATTATATTTTTCCAGATATGACGATAACAGTATAAAAAATAATATGCGAATTCAAACATTTTTTATTCGCATGTAGCCAAGATTGTATCTATTACCGTTTGAGATGTTCCTGTAGTGAGCAACCTTAATTTCAATATTTTTTTTTTTCTAAAACTCTGATATCCGTTGTACGTTTGGTGCAATAGTTGGTAGATGATTTTAAAATTGATATCACAAAAATGTAATGAAAAATTGTAATAACTACTATTTTTGTGATAGTCCCGGAACTTAATATGTATTTTTACACACCAAAACTCAAATAATTTACTTTTTAAAAGACAGCCTTCGAACAGTTTTTTAACAATAGATAAGATGAAATTTCAACTAAAATAAATTGAAAAATATTAATGGGAAACAATGTCAATAATCAAAATAGTGCATTGTACAATGAGCATGTACTAACGTATATTTCCTTCGAGTGGGTATATGAAATTTTGTAGTACGAGCCTGCCGACTTTCTTTTTAAAGTAACCTTTTTAAAATATTCCTCCTATATATTTTCACTATACCAACTCCATTGAAGTCGATGTGAAAGAATAGCAAACAGAACAGCAAATCCATTTCTAGGCTGACACCGAGCTCACGTGCCAATTAACTCTTTTAAGGAAGTGTTGCCAAACTTATGGAAGCTTATTTTGGTTTCGTTTCCTGATAACAACTGATAAGGCTTAATTTCTTATGAAAACAAATGACTGTGGCAACATCGAAACGTTCTGCGCATGTATAATTGGTAGGTTTTATTCCGCTGTGGGGTGTTATTTAGCAGAGATATGCAAAGTACGCTTTGGCATTCTATTGTGTTTGTTATTTCTAGGCTTTCCATCAAACCAGACTCAACCTATTGTTTTGGTCCATTGCCTTCAGCTGATACAAAAAAATACTCAACCAGACTTGGAACATCGGAAGAAGGCAAATTGAGACTCGAGATGAAACTTTTACGGAGTGGGGTGTAGGATAAAGGCAGATTAATTCATTGTAATCAAGATCTAAAACTGTAAACTTCTTTCAAGTGACACTTTGAAGAAGGTAAAGTGGTATCTATCTCATTTTGAAAGTGACTTAACCTAATTTCTCTCAAATGTAATTTTCTTGAAAATGGCTTCAAATTGAACCGAAACATCGAACAGTAGCAATCTTCTATTATGATAAAACGTATACCTACCGTGGTTGAAAGGAGTGCCAATAAAATTATCATTCGAACTGATTTTTCAGAGCTTCCGTAATCCTCCAGTAAGTTCACGTTTTAAGTTAGCAATGATCCACTCGAAAATAATTTTCAAGTTTTTATAGTTTTCAATAAAACGTTAACTGTATTTACGATAAAATCAACATTTCCAGAATTTTTCAGCGCTTTTTAATCTATGCAAATAGTTTACACGATGTCAAAGCGATCAATTTAATTTCATTTTGTTCCAATTTCGGATGCTGTACAGAACAAGGGCATTAAAATGAGTGAGTTATGGCCCACTCTGCTGAAAATAATACCTAATCAGTACAGAATTCTGTCTCGTCACCCTCTCTCACACATTCAGTACGGAAAAATCGCGTATTCTGCCTTTGTCGCCAATACCACTCTTCCGTAGAATCACCCCTAGGAACTCACCTTCTTCACCTCATACCATTATTGATTTGGTACAGGACAGATTGCAATCACTTCCAAATTGGATTGAAACTAGATGGGGCACCGGTGACTGGCAGATGGCAGACTAGGGTTACTTGAGGTGGGATACAATGCATATGCATTCAGACAAAAGGCACTGTTTAATTCAACTCCTCCACCCTTACTTACATCCAGTGGTGGATCACGATGAGAAAGAATATTAAGTGGATAGATATCGTTCGTCGATGACATTTTCGTTGAAAATATTTCGTAAGTATTCCTACTTCATTGCCAGTTCAATTAATTACCGGAAATTGTTTGAGTGTACATTTTGATTTTTTGAAAATAACTTGGATACCATTCCTTGAATATTGTACCCAAACCACACATTATCAAAGAATATCAGGAGTTTTCAGAAGTAGACAGGTTTCATTAATCAGAAATATTAGTTTGAGACTATATTTATTCAAGTGAATGAATATCTCAGTATAGAACTGTTTTTTTTATCGAACAAGTGTATTATTAAGGCCGATTAACAATTAAGATATCTTAACGCGTGAGCGGAGCGAGCGCGTTAATGTTTGAGATTATTAATCGCCATTTTAATTCACGAGTTCGTTACAAAACTTTTCCGTTGACCGTAATTTTCAAAAAAAAAAATAAAAAATGGTACCACTTGGAGATTGAACCCTTGCTATCACCTCAGGAATCAAACCAGCATTTTACCAGCCGGCTGCGTGACTATCTAGCTATCAATGCTACTGACAACTTTACTGATATATTTGATGTTTTCTGAAATTTTTTTCAAAGAACTTCTTCACTATCCATCTTTTGATTTCAAAATAAACGTAGACTTTTAAGAAATCACAACAATGAAATGAATAATGACAGATAGTACTAACACAGCTACTTGATTTCAAAATAAATGTTTTGGCGGGTAAGTATAAATATGTTTGGTTGCATACGCCACAGGTCACTATATAAATATAATATGTATTGGGGCAATGTACGTTGGGTTGCATACAAGTAAATCGTTGATTAATAGAAAATAATTCATTAACAGGGGTCATTAATCAACGATTTTGAGTGCGTTAAAATACATTGTAAATGAACGGTCTACGGAAAACAATTCAAATTAGTTTAAAATACATTATTAAACATTCCGCTAGTATTGAGAAACGTAACAACAATAAAAATTCTGCAATGTTTGATGAGAAATAGTGAGTAGTAGGTACAAACTAGTAACACTGCAGAGGCGCAACTAAGGGGTGGCACTAAGGGCCATTGCCCCCTCCCCCACGCCCAGAGCAATTGATATTATTCCATTTTCTTCACACTTACTAACTACTCACAAGTTGGAAAATATAAAATGAAATAATAGAAACTTGAGATGCTATTATCAAAAGTGTACTACTGAACAACGTTCATTCTGTGTGAGATAATTAGGAAATATTGATGGCAAATATATCATCTGTGAACACTGAATCCAAATTTACTGAATAGTTATATATTATATTTACGTGACCAAGGATATGTTGGAGCTGCTAGTATGAGCGGCCAGCTTAAAAATGTTGATGATAATAATAATAATGATACTCCCACATAAAGACTCATAGAGTGTACCCAGAGGCATAACCTGTGCTGGTTGAGGAGGGCTATTATTATTATTTGCCGTGGCGCTACAGGGCGACTCACCGATTTTTGGTGGCGTATTCACTTTTCAGCTGTAAGAGAACCTGGAAGACCTACAGCACTCTAAGAAAGCACATGACCTAGGATTGGCATCTAGACAATTCACATTCACATTCGCCTTTCGACTCCGATGAAATTGGAAAAAAAATCTCATTCCCAGGATTCAAAACCGGCATCTAACCGCCTTGCTACCGAACATGTCATTAATCAACAATATCCAACTGCGTTGTACGTTGTACTTACATAGTTTAAATCTAACGATATATGATGCTTTTGAAGTACAAGGAATCGGAAATTGTACAGAAATAATTGGAAAAGTGAATTCTTTTTTTAATACGACCAACCAAAAGAGAGTGCTGCTATAGAATGTCCGTGCAACATTACCAGAATCCCGTAAAGAAAAATGCTACTAATATGCTTGTCGTTCCGATTCTACTTTACTCCTTTGTAGTAATGGAATGAACCCAGGAAGAGCTGCGACAACTCGACATAAACACTCCACGGTTATACTTTCTCAGACAACGGGGAGGCCGTGGACTTCTGAGTTTGGAGTGTCTACATCACAGAATGGTACCGGATGGTGCCTGTAAAGTCATCAGGAGTTCAGATCCCCTTCTCTGCTTGGTATACGATCATGAAAAGCATGATTTGGAGCAACCCGCGCAGCCGATGAACTCTGGTTTCGAATTCGACTCTGAACGAACGAACCCAGTCAGCAGGAAGCCCACATCAAAGCTGCGGAGAGTGAGAGGCTCCTACAGCTACATAAGGATAAGCCAATGCATAGGGTCGTCTTCAAGAACATTGAAGGCCTTGGCTGATTCAGAAACCTTACATTTGTTTTTCTCAGGTTAAGTGGGCTGAAGTCGGAAACCGAGGGATTCATAATGGCCTGCCAAGATGGTGTCTTCAGCACCCTCGTCTACCGTAGTCGCGTAATGGGTCTAGAGGCCCCTGACACCAGATACAGAGCGTGTCGTGGAGCAGCTGAGACCATAATGCATTTGCTGTCTGCATGTACAGCTTATGTGGTCTAAGCCTATATCCACAGGCATAACCCGGCCCTACGAGTGTTGTACACTACCGTCTACGACACTCATACGGTGTAAACGAGACACCGGTGTTGCCTTATGCTCCGGGGGATATTTAGCCCGTTGTAGAGAATGAGAAGTGCCGCATCTATTGGAACTACTCATTCCTCACCCTCAGGCTAATATAAGCCAATAAGCCTGATGTAGTCCTCCTAAGTCGTCAAAGTAGGACAATTCTCGTCATTTAGTATCCAGCTCTTGGCGAAACGTACATAGTCCGAAAAGAGGAGGAAAAACGGACTAAATATTGAGATCTACTCTTTGAACTCCACAGGCTTTATTTACCCAAGCCATTCTGTCAAGATGGTGATTCTGATAATAGGGGTCCTTGGTGCAATGATGGACTCACTGCTCTCAAACCTAAAAATCAACCCGGCTTGCCGTGATATGGCAGAAATCTTAGCCGGACGAATGCAGTAGGCCGTTATTCTTGGTTCACTCCGCCTGCTCAGGAGAGTGTACCCAAAATCATAGCCTGTGCGGATAGAGGAAGGCTATTACTATTATTATTTGCCGTGGCGCTCCAGAGTGACTTACTGATTTTTGGTGGCGTATTCACTTTTCAGCTGTAGGAAAGCCCAGGAATACCTACGGCACCACCCCAGGTGGTCGGCGCGCACTCCAAGCAAGCACCAGACAAATCACATTGCTTATTGTCGACTCCTATGAATTCAATATGATGCAGTACAACATTATACAGGCTGAAGTCAGAATGTCTATGAGTAGCAGATATCCTATGCTTCGATCCTGATATTGTCCGCATTTCTACTATTTTAATAGTGAACTTCAGCTTGTATGTTGAGTGGATGATATCTTGTGGATTGCAATAAGTACATTGTACAAACGGACGAAATAGTCATAATTTTGAACTTTGTGTACTTTGAGTTTAGTGAACAAAGTTTGGTGAGAATCTCTATATCCTACACTAGCTAATATTATGATCGCTTTTTTGTTTAATGGAAATGCAACTAGCAGCAGGAAGCAGAGTGATTACCTCACAGTTAGGTGCGGTTGTCCATTCATGATTGGAAAAGTGAATAATACACTGTTTTCAGGAATTTGAAATGTCTGAGCTGACGTAGTAGAAACAATATATTTGACAATTTGAGTTCGAGTGTCTGTATATGAGCACTTCAGTTTAATTTCTGATCCTCCAGTAATTCCCGGAATCTTAACATTTTTTTCTATATGTTGAATCTGACGGGTTATGACGAATAATATATGTGACTTGCTATCATTTCAAATTATGAGATATGAATCATGCTTCAGCTTTTTTTCAATTTCTCAAGTCGAATTTAATAAAGAACTAAAATCATCTGCAAACATTACACACTTACAAAAGGTCATGAAGTAACTCGTCATTCACATATATAATGAACAAAGGTGGTTCCCAGGGTACACTGTGACTTCTTAAAAATCTGATGTACTATTGGGTATGAAAATAGACGTCCTGAAATCGATTCGTCAGATATTGCCTTCATCATAAAATTTAGGATACCCAGTGTATTGAGAAATTCAAATAGAGAATGGAGTATTGCATGTCAAAAATAATGCTTAGTATTAATCCAGATTTGCTCATATCGAATTATAAAAGTTAAAATAAATAAACCAAATCGTTTTCTACGAATTCAATGAATTTTCAATGGAAGCTACCCATATAGTCTCCAGTCCAGCGACCATTTTTCAAACTGATAATAACAGTCATAAAAATAGTTTAGATCACTAGTTTATATCGAGTCTAGCACGCTGTGAAATTTTCAGAATACGGAACCGGGGCTTTTCCGCACTGCGGGTACGTAAACATGACGTTCTGGGCGGTTACCTTTTTTTATTCGATTTGCAAGAAAATCTGAAAAATAAAAGATAAGTATTCTTGTCCGACAAAATGGCGAGGGCTATTGTCGAGTCCGACATGTCCAACATGTCGCTATAGCTCGGTATGGATTTCTGATAATAACAGTCTCAATTTTGATTTTAACATACTAAGAATCGTAGCCCATACCTTGTCCGACAAATTTTCGGGGCCTTTTTTTCCAGTCCGACAACTAAAACATATCGCTCATGGCAGGTTAGGTTTCTGATGATAACAGTAATAAATTTAAAATCGTTGGCTTTAAAATAACATAATAATTAATAAACAACATTTGTCCGAAAATAAAAGGGGGTCAAATCATTAAAATCTAATAAAAAACCATTTTTTCGGCACGCGCGTGCGGATAGTACGTTTGTCGCACGCTGTGTAACGTTACAATTTTCTTTTCGCACATTATTGTGAAAAATACAATAACGTACACCGGGGTAAGTGGAACCGCGAATTTCGGTACCTCCACTTTGACCCGACTCAACAAGAAACCCTATTCCTTAACCTTCGTCATATTTGGCAAGCTGATTGCAAGGACATTACTTTAAATTTTGTACCAATATAGAAAATAACCATGGTTTTAAAATTTTTCCTATCAATTTTTTCATGTTCTTCGTCGTTGGGTTACACTTGCCCCGGTAGTTGGGGCAATTGTAACCCATGACACTTTTTATCATTCAGAACTGGAAAAAGTTTGCCGAGGCAAGTGTAAAAAAAACTAGTCTTGTTGTATACTGTTCCGATTCTTCTACAAAATTTCACTTGGTAGACATGTTTTCTTTTCGGTAAGCTGGTATTCATACATCTAAACCCTGTTTCACAACAACCCAATCACCCATAATTATTTTTGTCATGTCTAGTTGCATTAGGTCGATGAATTTGATTTTTTTGTTCGTCTCACTATAACACTATAGGGAGAAAAAAAATCTTAATATGATAATAATCCTCAGTTGCATCTTAGGCATTGATCGCATTTACTTGTTTTCCTTCCTAGGTTTGTACATTGTTCTATGGATTATTTATGCAATTTTACACACTCTTTTTTTACGTACCCGCAGTGCGGAAAAGCCCCCGTTCCATATTCTGAAAATTTCACAGCGTAGACTTGATATAAACAAGTGATCCAAACTATTTTTATGACTGTTATTATCAGTTTGAAAAATGATCTCTGGAATGGGGACTAATAATGAATGTGTCCTGAAAATGGTACGATTTGAAAGTTAACGGTAATCAAATTTTATTCTGATTAATGGAATCGATTAGAGCAGTATTTGATTATCAGGGTATTTTTCAATAATTCAATTTTCAATTTCTCATTTTGTATTATAGGAATTATGACGGCGTGAAAGTTCATGATGGAAATTGTTGTAAACAAATAAAACAGATTTCGTATGATGTGATTCAAATAATCGTAGAAAAACTATAGTCTACAATGAGCATGAATAACCCATTGTCAATGAAATGTATTTCATTTTATGCTCATTGTAATATATTATTTTTTCTCATTAAAGAATGTTTTCTTTTTCGAGATTTATTTTTATTAATTGTTAGAGATCTTTTATCTGACGAGTCGCTACTGCCAGCTTCCGTCGCGCCAGATGTGCCCACGTGAGCATGTACGTCACATTAGGGACCAACGGACAATTCTATTTAGTTTTAGTGGGCATTACGCCCCGCGGCCAATGTACTCAGGTGTCGAGCCTCGGCCGGATTAAATCACGCGCGAGGCAAGGTGTACCGCACGGAGTCTCCCTTCCGCGTAGTCATCCCCAAACAATAGAGACAATTGCAGGAGAGTCAGGGTACATGCAAAGAGTCTGATTACTTTGATAAACGATCCATTAATCACGTTTTACGGGGATGAAAAGGATTGAATTCGCTAGGTATTGAGGAGTAGTGACTGAGGAGAATGGAAAACCGGTGAGGGTGTTTTTTGTTTTTCAGCAGTGGGATAGTTGTAGCTCTCTCTCTGTGTTTCGCTTTCTCACCCTCTGTGCCGTGTGCGTTATGTTTGTAATGCTTGTTTTGGAAATGCTTAATGCTAAAAGTTGACACACTAAACTATCATTACCTGCTAAAAATAAAAACATTATAGAAAATCAGGAGGATCGGAAATAAGTACAACATCAAGAGCTACTTTCAATCCGGCAGTACCTCGAAGCTTCCTCACCAAAATGAAACCAGAAAATACAGTGTAGGTTTGCATAATATATTAGTGGAATACTGTGTATATAAAAACCAGTATTTGTGGCAGACTTCACAATTGTGTTATACTTGCACGCTCATACCACAATTTTTTCGGTGATTTTCGCATAGTTCAGCTGATGGCGAGTCAATCTATACCTACTTTGTAGTTTCACTGTGTAAGATGCCATAAAAACCTTCTACGCTTGTTGCTTTACACACCAATATTTGTGGAATACCGAAAGTCATTGCTTTGAGCGCCCTCTATATGGGCTATTTCCAGTAATTTTTCAATATCTCTAGCTGTAGCTGTGAAACTATTCTGCAGGTTCCTGCATATTAGTGGAATACCAACTGGATTATTGAGTTTCATTACTCGTATATCCACTGTTAGTTAGTTATCTATGTATGACTCAGAGATTATGAGTTTCTTGTGAAAATTCATGAATTCAAGATGTCGGCCCAAGATGGTGAACGATTTTATTATTATTATCAGATTCGATTCAAAATTGGTATGTGGGGGTTTTCGAGGTCGGATATTTCGATTTTTTAGTTGAAAAATAAGATTATAGCTTAAAAATACTAAAGAACTCATTTTACCTCCAACATGGACTAAATAGTAAATATAATTGTCAATATAATTACTCAAAAAAAGCGTGTTGTCTGACATAAGTTCTCGTGAACGCTCAGTTTTGTAAAACTAAAATATGAGAATATAGGCCGAAAGTACCCACGCTTTTTTACATTTGAGTAATAACACTGACAATAATTTTTTACAAACTATAATTTTTTAATGAGTGAAATTGTTTGGATTCCCGTTGCCTAAATAATAAGAAACCACTTATATATGATTCCATGTTACGACGGCAACGTTTCGAATGTTTTGTATCTACAATCATTTTCAAGTGAGTCCCCCAAGACGAATGTCGGTCAGAAAACAACTACATACCTTGACATCTGAATCACATTTGACATCTACTCTTTTCCTGTTCTGAAATGGAAGTAACAACAAATCTTCAAAATACGAGTATTTATGATGCTTATTATCCATTTGAAGGTCAGTAGGTGAATATTTTTGTTTGTTACCTACGGGTCCATTCCAACTGTATTGTATGAGATTGGCAGATGATGCTTCAGTTTGAGTGAAATTATTTGGACTCCCATTGACTAAATAAAAATTATCCACTCCGATTGTTTTATATCAACAATCGTTTTCCAGTGTAGGCCTGTAGAGATAGACATGAAAAATCGAAAAATTAACAATAATTCCAAAAGTCTTCAAACTTAGGTCAAGTACATCGAGAAAGCAATAAATCTTGAATTTTGCTGTATACTCGTATAACTTGGAGTAGTATTGAATATATTATTTCATATCACGAATCAAGTTTGCAACCAGTTCAGGTGTACGGAACATTTTTTTTATTGTCCTATAATGTTTCTATTTGATATACCATAAGAGAACATTTCAAAATTTCTGCAAACTTGACAGATACATTGGAAAAATATTCCGAGTTGTGTAGATTTGCAACCTTATACGTTGACCGGAACATATATTTTCTTAATTCGTGGTAATTTTTTTGATCAAAGTGTTCTCAAAATAATTGCAAAACTTTTAAAACTGTGACGCAAATTTTGAAAACATCTATTCTGATGCATTCACAAATTTGCAACCTAGTAAACGATCCGTAACTTCATGCCATTTTGAAAAATCTAATTGATCAACAAACTCGATATTTGAAGATATAAAATGATTTTTTAAAGAACTGATAAATGAAAATTTCTTGAACATTCGCCGCAGTGAGAAATCCTCAAAATCTTTAGCTGTCAATCCCATGCAAGTTTTGTGGAACCAAATTCCACATTCTACATACATTCTAACCGGGCCCATGGGCCTTATTATTTTTCCCCTTACTGCAAAAGATATCACCAATGTTATTGTAAATTGAAGAACACGTCTCACATTCTTGCGACTTATAATCTGTGCATCCTAAAACAGATACATCTAGCCACCTAGCCCAGTTTCTTTGGCAATAAAGAACTCCTCTATATTCCTGCATATTTCAATAGGGCATAAAATTACCTTTCCAATAATGTAGCACACTTGATGTTTTGCTAAAGTCATCTTTGAAATGCAGAGCTTTTAATGTAGACTTTGAAACGCACATTTTGAACAAGAAGGTTTTGGACGACGCGCGACGCGGCGATAAATCAGGACGAAATTAACTAGCTATTAACTGTTGAGAAAGCTTTTCACAGCAGTAATTAAAACTCATTTTTTCAATAAAACTGTTAACACTATACTATATTGACTACTAATAAATGAAACTCCAACAATTATAATAATAATGATAAAGAGCAAACAATTAAAATATATTCCTCCAGAGAAGGTAATCAAAATGTCTACCAGCTTCTCCTACACACAGACGACACCTTTTCTGAACGGTTTTTGCTGAATTGAATAGTTCGATAGGAGTGAGAGAAGCAAAACTTTGCATCACTGCCGCTTCCAATTCGTATCTAGAATTGATTGACAATTTTAAAATATGATCTTTCAACCTTCCGCAGAGGTAAAAGTCCATAGGCGTTAGATCCGGTGACCTGGCCGGCCAACGGTTGGGTCCTTGGTTGGCTATCCAATTATTACCAAAATGTGTAGCCAAGAAGCTGGTGACAATTGCAGTGTTGTAGGACGAAGCCCTGTCTTGTTGAAAATATATTTTTCTGAGCTCCATAGTGGCAATTCATCATCAACAAGGGGGTTCAATATTTCAATTTTGGCATTTTCTTTTCAAAATGATCACCATCAATTATTCGTCTGAAAGGTTGTTTCCTTTCTGAATACCTCTCGTGATACAAATTGCTTGCTGCTTCTGCATTTTCCCCGGTTTGTATAAAACAGACAATCATATCCCATTTTTCATAATTCTCATACTTCATTGTGAATGTGTTTGAAAACTGAACAGAAACCACGAATTAAAGAGCGTCTTTACTGCTTGAATAAGAATTTGACAGCTTCCAGTAAACATTTGCATTCTGTTATATCGCCGCGTCGTTCAAAGCCTACTTACTTGTTCAATCTAGATTGAAAACAGGGCTTTCCCTTTAAAAGTGTTCAATTTGGCCCACTCTGTGCATATCTGTTACGGTTTAGAATGTTGAAATGATATGATGAAAAATATAAATTGAATTATAATCCACAACCGGAAAATTTGTTTTTTATCATCAATAATGAAAAAGTTTTAGGGGCGAGTTCCTTTGAAGAGTCACCCGGTATACCTTGTACATTTCATAAAGTACTGTGAGGCCTGATATCGAAGAGATTTGCATTTTATTTCAAATCTTTTTTTATGCAGACGCGTATACTTTCCTGTCCAGATATCGAAATAACACCAAATAGATTCGAGATTATTTTTCATTCTTGTAACTGTCATAGAGGTGATGATCCCAAACCGAGTTAAACGTATTTCCGGACAATTTCATCAATTTCCGACGCAGCGGTTTCGGTACAAGGAGATCAGATCGGAAAAGCTGTGTTCGAACATCAGGTACAAGTTCTAATAAGCCGGGTCCGTCGTTGGCGCGAGTGACGCCTTGTGGCTGTGCCCTCGAAGTGTGGAAATTACCTCATTTATTAGGTAAGGGTGTGCGACCCCTGTATCTGACACCTCTCCTTTGCACCTGCTGCCGACTATTATTGAGTTTCTAACAGAAGATCCGTCCAGATCCGGATCGCAGGAAATTCGGTAATTGCTTTCTAATTAACTCGGTTTTCCTGGGTATTCGGTATTCCGGGATAAAGGGGTCATTTTGTGCTGCGGATTACGCAATTGAAATCGATCATTTTATTGGAATAGGTATGGTAGTTAAGGAAGTAATGGCTTATCGCCCAAACTTGCAGTTTGTGAGGATATTAAAAAAACCGTAAATCTTTTTTAAAATATCTGAAAGCAAATAATTGATGTTGGCGGTAGGGGTAGAGGAAAAAACTCAGAAAAAAATGAAAAACATACCCCCAGAAAAAAAATGGGAAAAAGTACCCCCGGAAAAAATACCCTCCCGAAAATAAAAAACGGAAATAAATACCCCTATATGCGATAACAATGGCCAGTACACAAAGTTATGAAATTTCAACTGTGTGTCATGTTAAAGAAACTAGACCATATTTGATTCTTTTCACAATACCTACAGAGGAACAACAGATTTTCCAGCCTTGCAAAAAGGCAAATCTGTCACCAGGTTAGTTCGTTCAGGAACAATCGAGTCTTAAAAATATAAAACATCGTCTTTTTTGGTCGTCGACGATGAACATTCCACAGGATAGATTAAAACTGAAATGAATAAAATGAATGAATGAATGAAAATGAATCAAATATGGTCTAGTTTCTTCAACATGACACACAGTTGAAATTTCATTACTTTTTGTGTACTGGCCATTGTTATCGCATATAGGGTTTTTTTTCCGGTGGTTTATCCGTTTTTTTTTTCGTTTTTTTTTCGGGGGTTATTTTTTTCGGGTGTTTTTTTTCGGGGGTTTTTTCCGTGGGTTTTTCCCGGGGGTATTTTTTCCGGGTATTTTTCCGGAGGTTTTTTTTCCTAGATTCGGCGGTAGGACATCACTTTGCCCATTGAATGAATAGTAAACAAAATGATAATAATAGTCTTTATTATTTTCACATTATTTGGTTTTACAAAAAATTATTCTGATATAAATATAAAATAATATGAAAATAAAATGCGAAGTTCAATTTTTATGGTGACAAGTCACTATTAATTGCTCTTCCACCTCAAAATCGCTGTGGTGAACAAACTAAGTTAAAAAGTATGTAGTGTACAAATAAAATATGAATGGGATTGTATCAAAGTAGCATCTATGTTACCATACCATTATCATAGCTAACTATCGAATAAATATTGCCTGAATTCCGTTCGAAATCGCTGCAACCCATCTCTTTTTGTGCTTTCAGGGATGGAAATATAAATTTTACAAATCTGGAAACTGCGTCTGAAAATTTCTAATTTTAAATTGGGAGGTGTCAATAATCCTTTGCTCCGAATGTTGAGATTATGTACATCCGTTCGATACATGACTTTTTTATGTAGATAGGCAGGCACTTTATTTAAAAGTAATTTGTGGAACAATAGTGCAGCATGAAATATTCGTCTATTATCTTGTATATCTTGTAATTTATGTGAAATTCTTTGTCTTCTTCTTATACCATAAATAAGTCGCAAGCAAGAATTCTGGACTTTCTGAATCTTTTTTATATACTGACTGGTTAAACATGGGCCATACAAAGTATCTGCATAGGTGAAATTTGACAATACCAATTATTCACATAATGTTTTCTTCGGTCCCAAAGGAAAAAAATGCCTCTGACCATAAATGGTTTTCAACATAAAGTACGACCGTAGCAGTAGTTTATTGATATGCTTTTCAAAGCGCAACTCAACATCTAACGAAACGCCCAAACTTTTTGCTTCTTCCACCAAACCGAGTGGTTCATTATTTATGTTTAAATTAACAGAGTTATGTATTGTCAGGCGATTTATTCTTAATCCAAATAATATTGCATTTGATTTATTACAATTGATGTTCATGATTTGTAGCTGTTTTAATAAAAGCATGAAGATCTTCATTGGTTTGGTTACAAGCTCTGTGTGACATTTTGGGAAGAAAACTGTAATACAGTTGAGTGTCGTCGGCATAAAGATGAATTTTGCAATGTTGAGACTCAGTAACTTAGATGAATACACAGCAAATAACAATGGCCCTAAGATAGATCGAGATTCGATACCATCTATATTCACTTTCTGCCGTAGATTCAACAATAAAGATTTGATTAGAGACATAGCATTCTCGAAGAAACTAATGTTATATAACATAGCTAACAATAAATTATGATTTATGAAGTCGAGCAGTATCAGAATTGTGCACTCTCCTCGATCCGTAGCCGTGAGAATATCATCAACAATGTGCAGCAGAGCAGTGGGTCAACTATAACCTTTACGGAATCCTGATTGTGTTGGTGGTAATAAAGAAAATGTTTCCAGATGTTCCTTAAGCTGAACTTCTATAGCCTTTTCCAGAATTTTTGAAAGGGTGGGTAACACACTAATTGCTCTGAGATCCTTATATTCAGCGGGGTCTGATTTTTTTGGTAATATTCTAACAACTGCATTCCTCCAAGCTGTCGGAAAAATATTGTTCGTCAGGCAGAAATTTACAATATGTGTAATATAGGTTACAATGTGCGGACAGCACAATTTAATGTATTTGTTTTGATCTGGAAAATAGTTTAATAAATAAATAAATCATTTATTTCAGTGAAAGTGAAATTAGAATCTACGGATTTATTATTTCTATAAAAAGAAAACAGTTCTTGTGATGGTCGATCGATGGTATTGAATTAATGAAATAATTGTTAACTTCGTTAGAGTTTTTCAAGTGATGAGGAATAAGCCATAGATTTTTGCGGTATAAAATTATTGGACTTCAAAGTTTTCCACATTGCTTCAGAGTTATTTTGATTGAATGTATGTATAAAGTTTGCTCGCTTTTCTCTTTTAATGGCCTGATTTGTGTAGTTTCGCATATCTCTATAGAACTGTAAATTTATATCTGAATTTGTTAATTTATATTTTCTCAAAGCCTTATCTCTTATTGACATCATCTCCCTCAGTGTACCTGTCAACCACGGAGCTCTCTTTTTAATTATTCTTGAAATGGAAATTGGTGCATGTCTATGGAAAAGATTGATCAAACAGTTAACTAAGAACGATATTTTTTCGTCTACATTTGGAAGACCAAATATTGTGAAGAATGGAGTCAAAAATAAATCTCTTCTGAAATCATCCTCATTGAAGTATTTGAAATTTTTGTGAGTACATATTTTATGTCTTTGATCATCCCCACAAGTTCGCATTTTGCAAAATACCAGTGAATGATCGGATATTCTGTTACTGTTAATGACACCTTTCTCTATTACTTCATCCTCCGTAGTTATGATTACATCCAAAAGAGTAGATGTAAATGCAGTTATTCTTGTAGGGACGTCAATTATTTGTTTTGCTAAGAAAGATTCCAGAAAGGATGACATTTTTTAAAAAATTATATTTTCATATTCAAGGAAATTTATATTCAAGTTATATCAATATGTCGATAACCATGCAGGGATATCAGACTGATGTAATCCAGTCGATGTCGAAAGTTTTGCTAGGATAGTAATTGTTTTTTGTTGTTACTTGCCAATGAAATGTATATTGTCAATTTAATTATATATGTATATATTATAAATTTTCTGGTCGTAACAATAACTAATAGTTATTTATGCAACAAAAAGTAAGTGTTTATAGCACTCGACGTGAAATTGTCAACAAGTCGAGTGCAATAAACATTTTTTACACGAGTTGCATACGATATTTTTTCTACGTTCATGCAAAAAGTAAAAAATTATCCATTTCGGTGCGGCACTAGGTGAAGGAAAATGAAATTTAAATAAATAATTATTACTACCGATTTCATCACCATCATCTAGTTTTCCATAATACTCATTTTAAAACTTTCAGTTCTGTAATTGTCAGAATTGAATTTTAACTGACGTTTATATAACCACAGTTGCATTATAAAAATCAAAATCATAGTAGCCATGAGCGCGTATGTTATCAGGAGGTGTGGTCATAGTACAGACCGTTTGCTCTATGCAGGTAGACGGTTTAGAACATAGCGGATCGGTTTTGATTATGGAGTTATTCTCGGGAAGGCATTGTTTGTTCGATTCTGACTGCTAACATTGATACAAAATAATAATATAAAATATGTAGCTGTTTAAAACGTATGGCCAATCTCACAGAATATCTGCTAAATATGTATAGTCTAGTTCCAAAATTGTAGCCAGTGACTCATCGTACATTTTCTGGTTTTTACGGGATTTGAAAGTGCAGAGGGGATGAACGAAAGTGGCAAAGTAAAACTTGATTGGAAGCCAGAGTACCTAGCTCATTTCTGTTCTATTTTTTGACCTGCTTTTTATGAATTATAAACGTACAACGGATAAGTCACTATCTACAATTCAGAAACTAGACTATAGTGGGTTTGAACGTTTATGTTTATCATGATGACAGCATGTTGAAGTAGAATGACAGATGAGTGTAATAAAAACTTTATTGCATTGCTGCAATAAACAGCTTCTTTTTCCACTGAATATAGTTCAATAAAGTTTTGCTTTTTGCATGAATGTAGAAAAAATAAATAATAAACATGAATTTTCTCTCTTTTACAAACCATCTCATACAGATATCACAATTCACAATAGCTCATCACACCCAAATCAACATAAAGCAGCAGCTTACAATATTATGATACATTAGATTAGATAGCATTCCTTTCATTACCTTAAATATTATCAAACAGGTTATAAATCGTATTGGTTAGATAACCTCTTGGCTAAGAAAGTCAAGTCTTGATCTTGCTCTTGGTCTTTTATCGAAGCCCTAGACGTTATGATACATTTCATATCCGTTGCATTCTGATCCTACGGTATATATACGTTTCTTTTTGGTTGTGGTATCATGTGAAGTTATAACCAAAATTTTCCCTGTGTCTTCTATATCTTTCATAATCAAACTGCATAATTATGCACGCCGACATACAACAATTAAACTTTTGAAAGCATAATATTTTCTTTGCTTCTTTTGTGTCATTTTGACGTTTTAAAAAAGCAGGAAACTTTCTGTATTGTAAAATATCCACATTTTCGTTTATTCGTATAGTATTTTTCAACATGGAATATGTAGACGATAAACTGAATGGCCTAAGAACTTTTGCCTGAAATAATGAAAGACTTTTTATAGAAAACAGCAAAATATCTATCAAAAATAGGCTAGCTACACTTTCATCAGTTCTTAGTGCGTTTCTTGTCATCCTTCAATCACAAAATATTTCATATACCTTCTCGTATTTTTCCTTGGATTTTAGAGGAAGTAAGCTCGAAGACGTTTCTCGAGCGAATTTTAAAATGTCTTCAAACAATTTTATGAATTGTTTGCAATAACAAAACTCATTCTTATAATTGATATTTAACCTTATCTCAATTCGACCCACAAAAATGAAACTTTTTAACTGTTGCTATGTAAAGGAACACTTTCAGATTTTAATAAACTAGACTTGGTTTATTTATCAGATGCTTTTCTACTTTCACTCTGAAACGTATCATAATCTAGTGATCGACCTTTAGGCTAGAAAATTAAACTTGGTTTTACCTGTTTCCTCTCTGGCTTTTTGGCCTGCAGATTGACTCACTCTCTCTAAGGCAAAATGCTGTCACCACCCCGAATGTGTACTGGCTAGGGGATACCTTGTATCAGAGCGCCTAAGGCTTACAGTTTTCTCTTTTCTGGAGGTTATTAGATTACGAAAATTTTACTATGATTTTTTTTTATTTCTAACTTTGTTATTTTTTTATAATTACTTACACAAAATGTACACTAATAGTATAATCAAACCTCGTAAAAAAAGCAGTTTCACCAAACTCGTATATAGCTTGTGCTAGCTCGTACTCAAAAACTATGCTCATTTATTTAGAGTTTGCTTTTCCAAACTTGTTTTTTAATATACTACCTATTATGACAGTTATTTCAGATCCAACCCGTCCTATCAAAGAATTTATTTTCACCCGTTTACTCAAGGAAGATCCACAATTATCAAAACACCCTTTATTTCAACTGCATTCACTAATAACTGAGAATCTCTCAAGTTGTCGTGCTTGATGCTGCAAGAAAGTTGGAAACTGAAACAGCCCATTCGAAAATATATGGAAATTAGATGAGTCTAATCGAAATGAGTCGTCAAGAATTCTTGGCTAAGAAGCAATAGAACTTATTAATAATAACAAAGATGAAGAGGAAAAACAAGAAATGTCTTTAGATTGAGGCCGTAGACCCAATGAAAGTTTATGAAATAAATTTTAAGTTTTGGGATTTAGTGCATCAATTTTACAGATAATTCAGGATTTAAAACAAAAATGAAAAATGAAGCTTGAATTTTACCGTAAAGATTGTTTCTGGGCGTGATCAAAATAATAATGTAAGGAAATCTAAAATAATAAAAATTAAAACATAAAACGTCCATTGTGTTTCAGCCTTAACCCGTGGTGGTTGTCTTAAGATTTATCCCAGTAATTTATCTTGGAGAAAGGGAGCTCGTAGAAACCAATGAAAATAATAAAATATATAAATTCAGGTTTAATTCTACGAAAAATGAAAATGGTGGAAGTCTCAGAACCTTCTCAATGACCAACTCGAACTGAATCATTCACTGCTACTTGATATGATTTCCTGGAAAAGTAGATAACAATTAATAGGTACTTATTTGTACTTGTTGTAAATAAAGATGAGAGTAAGGTACACAGGGTGTTACGTAAGTAAGTGGCCAAACTTAAAGGAGTGATTTTTTCAGTGATTCTAAGACGAAAAGTTTACCTATATAAAAGTAGGTCCGGTGATTTACGTGTGACACCCTGTATCTTGAAAACGAAGCATTAGAGGTAGTGAATTTTCTCAAGAGCTAAGACGTTGAATGTATCTCTCACTCACACTCACTGCCGACACGTAAATTTGTCCTCTGCGACGGTATGAGTCATAGCCCTTAAGAAAATCCACTACCTCTACTGGACCTATGTTTATATGAACTTTTAGTCTTAGAATCATTCAAAGAATCACTCCTTCGAGTTTGGCCACGTACTTACATAAGACCATGTATAACCGAACCCTGATTAATTTACGATATCGTCTCTACTTGAAGAAGCTGTTCTGAAGCGAAACATTGTCATGGTTTTGTGAACCTCTTTTGAGCAAATCATTTAAGTTAAAATGTTATTATAGATATTACCATGGATTTTCATCAAGCATTAAGTGAAGTGGTCGTGGTATTAGAGCGTTTGCTTCCACCCAGACGGCCTGGGTTCGATCCCCGGTACACCCTGGCACTGAGCTAAAGTGGTTCGGAATCCACTTTTATTTAAGCTGTACGTCCCGGATCTCCCTTGCTCGCAGAAGCTCTGCTTTTGAGGTTTTTTTCCTAGGTGACTCGTAAAAAACATACAAATATAAACCAATTAAACAAATTTAAATTATGTAATCAAATCCTAAGTAGCTATGATTTGATTACTTGAAAACTACCTGTAAATTTGTTCATTTACTTGCAGTCTTTTCAACACGATTGTTTCCTCGATAGGTATGGACGATAATTACTTTTTAGGATCTTTCGATTAATTTCTCAGTAGGTGACTCTTTTCGAGTAGTTTAAATATATCTACGTACCTCTCATTGCGTTGGAATATGCAAGAAATGTCGTTAAATATATGACCCAATATCATTTGGAATAATAGCAGGAAAAATTAGCCAAGTCTTTGATGTTTTATCTTTCACACTTGCGTTCGCCGTATTTTACGTCTCTCCCAAATTATCATTAGCTAATCCTGGTGTGAGAGCTCGTCCATTATGACATCCAGAATTTAATATATCGTATATTTTATTGTGTCAAGAAATACTTAGGTACACTCAGACATATTCAATAACATATGATATTCGTTTGGAAAACGCAACGAACCGTGGAACATATGTTGTACAGTAACCATTTCAAGCTTGGAATAAATTCGCTATTCAGTATTGAAACGTATACATTTGTCTACATATAGTTATTTTTTGTGACATTATTATCGTGTCAATTATCAATATATTTTATTGTCCAAAAAAATGTATCTTTATTGACAGTCGACGGTTTGTTTAGGAATAATACGTGAAATATATCTAGTGGATGTATATTAACAAGATAGTGAATAAATAATTGAATAAATGAATTAAGATCAGTAAGTGAAGTCACTGAAAACTACAATTTCTAGTAATTGTGTAAATATATCAATCATTCCCAGACAATTTATAAAGGTTTATGTAAAACATTGGTAGTTAATAATAATAATCAGTCATATTTATACGTATATCAAATTTAAGTTATACGATCAAAATAGTAACAATTCAGGTATCACAGACTAATTTGTTCACATCTAGATTGTCTGAAAGAAATCTTGAATGTCGTAGATAACTAGTTCAAGGAGAAATTTTTTCATAGAGGACCTGAACAAATCATAGTTTTCAATAGTTTTTATATTTATAGGGGGATGCTTGTACATTTTGGCGGCATTATAGATGAGTCAGTTTCTATTCAAGCTAGAAGATGGAGTTTCAAACTATTTCTGTGGCAAGTACTTCATTAAAATAAAGTATTCAATAATTTACCTTAAAAACCAAACAATTCGTTTCAAGGATGATTATTGATGGAAGAATTGAAAGTGCATTTATCTTTGAACAGAGTAAGTACTACACGATTCTCTACGTCCTGCTTCACATAGGTATGGCTCGTTTTTGCATTATGAAAATTGAGTTAAAATTCTCTTTGTAACAAGTTTCCCAAAATACAATCATGTGCGACTCTATCAGTGCATGGTAAAACACTTTATCAGTTGCAATATCCAGTTCCCTGGCTTACTATACATATTAGATAACATCCCGTCAAATGTTTATAGACCCTAAGAAATTTATTTGTTTTCAATCCAGTTTCTAAAAGAATATGAGGGAGGATACCATTTCCAAGTATAGATTGATAATATTGTTATCATGCCATAACATGGTTTTTATCATGTGTAAAAATAGTAAAAAGAGTCGTGTGATGTTTGTAGTAGCCAGGTCCTTGAAATATAGCAAGAACAAAACAACACCAACAACTATTTTTTTAATGGCCACTTCCGTTTTGGAAAGCGTGACATGTTGCATAAGAAAATTAATTGCCCTGGTATATTTCCTAATAATTTACCTATTTTTCTGTGTTCTTCTTCACTTACAGCGTGGAACTGGCCATCGTGTTTTTTATCAAAATATTGTCGAAGTGCAATATAACAAATGGTTATAATGATATTTGTCTATGAAAGTCCTGTACAGACATTCAGGTCAGGTCATACAGTATGATGCAAATGTAAGAAATTATTTTTTATTATTTCAAAAATAGGGTACTTGAAAATATCTCAAATTTCTCATAATGTAAGCATCGGTGTTGGCGTCATGATGTAATCGAGGATTCTTTAAATACAAACAGGGATCTTTTGACATTTTATTTGGAAGATCTATAATAATCGGCCATCCGACAGTATAAGTATTCGAATATTTATATATACAGGGTAAACGTAAACTGATTTTTATTCAAAAACATTAAAATTATTACTAATGTTCAAATTGATGATCTTCAGTAATGACCCAATGTGAAAGCTTTTACGAGAACTTCAGTGGTTATTTTTGCAATTAAAAACTAACCACCCTATTATTATTTACTAAAAGACATATGAATGAAAAGAGATCAAAGTCTTCCCTAGAGACACAGTTTCTCCCCGAGAGAGTGAATGTCAATGAAACCACAAAAAGTTAAAGAAACTTGTCAACATGACATCGTGAATAAATGCCAAAATAATTTTATTTGACCGTCCAAATCATTCCGAATTCTTGAGAGTGCTTACCGAACATCGTTTCTTCGAAGTTACTATTATAAATATTCAGGCTATTCCATTGCTCTTTCAGGTATATTTACATTATGCTTTATCGTATGTATGCGATGAAGGATTTAGTTATTGAGAAGGTAAATACCTACACACCCAAATAACTCACGTTATTCGTTGAAGTTTATTATTGGAGTGCTTTTAAATTGGTTTTCACTTAGCGATAAGTGAAGAAATTTGCGTAAGTCTCAATGATATTCAGTAAACGTCAACTCAATTGATTTTTTTCTTAGTGGTAAATGAAAAATAAGATATAATGGAGAACCTATAACAACGTTGAGGAATTGAGAGAGGCAGTTTTCTCGCCTTTGAGAGAAAGTACTGATATCTAGTTAGCTCAGCCTATAGACCGGTTCTATAGATACAAAAAAAATGCGTTACCATAACTTCGATCAATAACTCAGAAGTGTCAGTGTACAGTTTGGCGTCTAGATAAGATTAGGTTAGTTTGGGGCTTTCGTGCTACAGCCCTCCACACCGCGACCTTTTCAAATCTATTGTGTGTGCCCGCCCTCAAAATCGTTTAGAATTCTCTATCTACCCCTGTCTTGGTTACGAGACTCCCTAGGTTTGTTTTTGAAACTCTCATCTATCTGGGAGCGCTTGGTTTTTCTGCTCTGTTAGAAACCTTGACAAACCCTCGCAGTGGCATAGTATGTTTCCTCTTCTTCCTGACAGAACCTGCATATCATTTCTCCTGCCAGACCGATTGTACTCATATGTTTGCTGAGCCTACAATGCCTTGTGAGAAGTTTTATCGATATTCTAGTAGTGCTTCTCTTCTGGCTCGGAAGATATTTTGTGAATGTTGGCTGCGATTGTTTGATAAACTCTTTGGCCGGCCTCATTCCTGGTGAATTGTTCCACCATTCTGGCGTTTTTTTTTTGTATCCATGATTTGGTGTTTGTTTTTAGTACAGCCTTTGCCATACGGCAGAACGATTCTGGGGCTCACTTGCTCCTTCACGGACTAGTGAATCGGCCTCTTCATCGCCCCCATAACATGTTTGTGCTGGTACCCAGACTAGGACCAGTCTGTTCTGACTGTCCAGCTCTTTTAAGGCTTCAATGCAATTCCAAGCGAGTCTGGAGGTGATTTGCATTTATTTGACTGCTTTTATCGCAGCTTGGCTGTCTGAGTAAATGACAATTCTGAAAACTCATGCCTTATTAGCTCTTGGGCGCAATGGTGTATTGCGACGATTTCTACTTGGAATATCGTCGCGTATATACCTCGAGCCATAAATGCCGGCCCCTGAATCTTCATCACTTTCTGAGCCATCCGTGTAGACAGCGATTCCCGCGTTGAAGGGATGTCCCTCCACTAGCCCCTGTCCGTTATACTTATCTTGAAGGATTTGTCAAAGCTATATCTGGAAAGTATGTCATCTGATGGCATTCTTATAACTGGGTTGTTTTCCATCTCTTCGGTTAGCTTGTTGTAGTCCCTCCCGTGCATGTTACTTACGGGTGCTTGTCTTCTAAGCAACCTGCTCGTGACTGATCTGTCGTCGCCTTGAATGTATATGTGTAGCGGAGGCAGGTTGAGCAAGACCTCTAGTGCGGCTGTTGGGGTGGTTCTCATGGCACCGGTGGCACTAAGTTTGACGTCTGAAAGTGTAACCAGATTGAAAAAAAAATAAGGATATATACTCAGTACCCTCTGAGGTCCTGATTATAACATATAAACGCGTCCTTTGAAACAGGAAAATTTCTGCAATATGGATTCCCAAATGTCTGGATGTTGACCAGAAGCGTGCAAAGATAGAAACATTGCCTTATATCCGTGCTCGGTTTGAAACAAATGCAGACTTCTTTAGCCGTGTTGTTACTATGGATGATGGAAACTAGGGTAGATTTCTATACTCTGGTTCTCCCAGGCGTAGGAAGTTTCGTGTCAAAAACTCTAGGGGAGCTTCGGTTTTTTTGGGATTGCCATGGTTGATAATAGTCCGGGAGGTACTGTCACTTTTTTATCAGTGATTTATCTCCGATTCGAATGTGATTAAGTAGAGAGTTTCACCATTACTGTAATCGAAAGTCAGTCTGCGCGACCGTGGGGGGTACGGGAGTGGGAAGCGGTGAAACTCGTTGGAAAAATCTCGAAAAAAAGTCTGATCATCACGTGAAACTTTGTTGAAATGTGAATTATTCATAATTACCGATCTTCACTTAAAATTATTATTTTATTCAAATTGAACATAAAAATGGACCTCAGGGCAGTTACCAGCTTCCTTTGGGGTACCGCATCTTATGCAGTTCGACTGACGAATATTCCACCGGTATCGTGCCGGCTGACGATTATTTATCGAATGTGCTTAACAATTACTTGTTTAGTTATTAATTGTCAAGTGATAAAAATCACTATATCCAACTTGCGAATAGTTATTGAATACATTCTTCATTACTCATACAAAAATCTTACTTGACACAAAAATTAATTACTACCTATCACTAGCACGAAACAAGTGACAACATATTTACAAACTAATTGTTGATATTGATTTCTTTAGTTGATTTATATTCATTGCATTGCGTTAATATAGCACTGATTGTCTCAATGCCGCCCCTGGCAGTCTTGGCAGTCCTGGCTCCGATGTCGCCACGTTAGAAGGGGTTGGATGAGGGAAAGAAGGAGGGCGGTAAATGTAACCTCTGCCTATGGCGGCAACTGTAACCTTTGCCTAGGGCGGCAAAAGTGCTAGCGCCGGCCCTGGGGTCAGATGAGGCGAGATGAATAGAACTATAGTTCGTATTGAAACATTGAAACAGCCGGCACGAGGCCGGTGGAATATTCGTCAGTCGAACTGCATAAGATGCAGCGCGCCAAAGAAAACTGGTCACCGTCCCCGACTTTGGAAGCCTGACTGACGCAGAATCCACCACTATAAACGTGACTGAAGTCCATTTTTATGTTCAATTTGAATAAAATAATCATTCTACAAAATTTTTACTAAGGATCGGTCACTTAAATTTTTCCGACCACTTCAAACGCCTGATTGACGATGTTTTCCCCATCGGGAGCGTGACTGACGCCTATTTTCACTTATAATTATGAATAATTCATATTTTAACGAAGTGTCACGTGAAGATCAGTCACTTTTTTTCGAAATTTTTTTGACGAGTTCCCATGCCCACACCCACCACGGTCGCCCTGACTGACTTTCTATTTCGAGTACAGTAATGGTGAAACTCTCTACTTAATCACATTCGAGTTGGAGATAATTCACTGATAAAAAAGTGCCAGTACCTCCCGGACTATTATTTGGATAACGGTAGAACAACAACTTAGGATTACTATTCGACATAACCGACCACACTACAAGAAAAAATCAAGGAGAAAAGACATGGAAAATTGTTCAGATGTATTTTTTTTTCCTGTAGTACAAGTCTCTGTGCACAAATCACATGTTGTCATGCAAACAATTCGTAATTTGTTGTTCAAATTACTCAAACACCCCCTTATTTAACAGATCTGGCTGCGTCCGACTATCATCTCTTTCCTCAAATTAGGTGCTGCTCGCTTCCTCCGAACCCTTCTCGCTAGTAGCATCTATGCCAGAGCGAAACCAATAAGCTACCCTCAAGAATTTCTTATTTACCCTGTTTAATGAGAACTCTATTCAGTCCCATTCATATTTCAGAGAGCAAGGCGATTATATCCAACTAGCATTGTTTACAATAATATAACCTGCATTTTGCCTCAACAGACAGATGTCAATGTAGGTAAGCTGTGCTGTTCATGACATTTGGACTTTTGTCACAAAAAGCAAGAGTCTTATCAGCTGCACATTTTCCGAAAAGATAAGAGATTTATCCACACGCTTTCGCGGATTTTCTTGGGAAATTTGGTGATAATTCAGTGAGTTTGTAATTTTTCTTCAAGGAAAAATCTTCTGAATCACCTTTGTGGATTTGATTGTTACTGAATTTTATCACAGCATCGATAACCGATATACCACTTTGAGGCCACACATCATCTCAGGTATGTTACAATTTTATAGCATATTATAGCTATACGAACCTTCGTTGCTCATGCTTGCCTCTTGCTTCTTTTATTTTCCTGAGTTCATGATACTCGGAGGAATTTATTCTTGACTTCCCCATTTCAGGCCTCTTCGCTCCTCGCTCTTCGTCCTTCCCTCTCTACGTTCTTACTCTTGTTTCTACTTCCTGTGTCTTGAGAGACCTAACTATTGCCTGGAAGCAGCCCATCTGTAGCTAGCGCTCCAACGGGACCCTTCAGGAGGAGGCCGGAGCCCTGGGACATACTGAGCATTCTAGCTTGCTCGCTCGCTACAGCTAAGTGATAGTTCTAAGCGTACCTCTTGCTAGTTTGGTTTGCATACTACCCTACAATTGACTATAATTACACAACTTTCTCTACTAGTGTTCCTTTCCGCTTACTGCATGGCTAAGGGTCATGATAGGTTTATTGCACACTGCTTGCTGGCTTTCTGCTTATTTGCTATTCTGTGTTAACTTCAACTCTAACAAGGTTAGAACGTTAAAATCTGTGAACTAGGTATAAATATACTCGGGGAATTGCAGCTTTCTCCGAACAGGAAGTCTCTTAAGACTGTGTATCGTACTGGTAGGTTCATTGTTTTCCTCTGTACTCATTTGTTGTGGTATTTGATTTGCAATTTGTTTAACCAACAAAACAACATAACCATCATTATTTAAATAATCTTCAGTTCCAGTTCACTCGACAGTTCTTCTTCTTCCCAGCCAAAATCCCGCCACTAGCCGATTGGCATAGTCACTGCGCGCCATGGGCCACGGTTCGACAAACCACTTTGGCACAGCCCCCCTTTAGTAAACCCACTCCACTCTACCCAGTTTAACCTGAGCTGAACTGAGCAATAACCGACAACCCTGGAAATAGCGTAAGAAGGCTTAGAGGCGTTGCATTCGTTGTAATGAATGTATCATATTAAGAGGGGAGTTTGTTAAATAATAAAATATTTTTAGTTCCAAATTTTGTAAGTTTCTATAGCAGGCTACGAATATTTCAATACATCCTCATATAGCCATCTACCAAACTAATTTCAGAAACATTCGGGGCATAATGTGAAGGTGAACTTTTTGATTACCTTTAATAGTTTTCGGATTGCTTTTAGTTCCAAAATTAAGTGACCCCTTTTCTATAATAAATATAATAAATTTATATATAAATTCTAGCATTATGCAATATGTTGTAGCGATAAGTGAAGAAATTTGCGTAAGTCTCAATGATATTCAGTAAACGTCAACTCAATTGATTTTTTTCTTAGTGGTAAATGAAAAATAAGATATAATGGAGAACCTATAACAACGTTGAGGAATTGAGAGAGGCAGTTTTCTCGCCTTTGAGAGAAAGTACTGATATCTAGTTAGCTCAGCCTATAGACCGGTTCTATAGATACAAAAAAAATGCGTTACCATAACTTCGATCAATAACTCAGAAGTGTCAGTGTACAGTTTGGCGTCTAGATAAGATTAGGTTAGTTTGGGGCTTTCGTGCTACAGCCCTCTACACCGCGACCTTTTCAAATCTATTGTGTGTGCCCGCCCTCAAAATCGTTTAGAATTCTCTATCTACCCCTGTCTTGGTTACGAGACTCCCTAGGTTTGTTTTTGAAACTCTCATCTATCTGGGAGCGCTTGGTTTTTCTGCTCTGTTAGAAACCTTGACAAACCCTCGCAGTGGCATACATCCTCATATAGCCATCTACCAAACTAATTTCAGAAACATTCGGGGCATAATGTGAAGGTGAACTTTTTGATTACCTTTAATAGTTTTCGGATTGCTTTTAGTTCCAAAATTAAGTGACCCCTTTTCTATAATAAATATAATAAATTTATATATAAATTCTAGCATTATGCAATATGTTGTACACTAGAAAAAGCATTTTAATGGAATTTTACTATACTGAAGGACGTCCTATCAGCTGGAATGATAGAAGTGAAATATCAGAAACCGGTACTTTTGCCATTTAAAGACGAAATTTCTTTGTTGATATTTGCATGTCAAGTATTAACTATAACCGGTTGTTATTTCGCAGATCGAAAAAAAAGCATGCATGCTACCATTTTTATAAATGAAATATGTAAAAATATGTTTATTGAAATTACCGATCCAATCAAACCTATAAAGTCTCCCCTTATTGTTGTAAACCATCATGTTTTGAATTTCTTGGCTGATAATGATATGCGTTAAACCTGCTGTTACAAGAAATAAACACCTCAAAATTCGTAATTCTGCAGACAATTTACCTTTCATCGTCTCTGGCATGGGGAGCTGAAAGGAAAACAAATGACGGCGGAAAGGTGCGAAATGATTAATTAACGCTCCAAGCTGAGCAATTAAATTCTTGTCTGGAAACGAACATTATTGGGCTGGTTTCCGACATTGAGGAACACTGAATTTTGGTGAAGGAGATTTGCAAAATTGGCGAAGTGGAAGTTTCAATAATTTCAATAATAATTTCCTTGCTAACTTCTACTGAAAAGTTTGCAAATATCTATGTACACTGTACAAAGCGGCAAATGTAAATTTTGAAAATTAACCAAAGGACTTACATCACAATTTCTCGATTAAAGGTTTAGTTACATTCATGAAGTTACACCCTTCCCTAATATTCATACGATATCTATAAAAAAAAAAAGTTCATGGTCGCGACTCCTAATAAGTCAAAAACTTTAGGTAGAACATGGAGTCAATCAAGTGAACTTGAACTTTTGTATGGAAATGGGCGGTAGACAGTTTGAACATTTAGTTAATTGACAATAATAATTATTGCGACAGTTGCTTTATCATATTGTTTTTATTGATTCGAGTGAATAAAAAGTGATTTCTCAACTTCAAGTTCCTATAGTTGACGTGTCTGAGCGTTTTTATATAATTTTTGATAGACCACTCTATATACCGGGTGACCATGAGGAAATTTAGTACGTCAATATATTACTCAAAACCGCATATTTTTACTCCATTACCGAAAATTCACTACTTCTGGTTTAACCTTAAATGAGACCCTGTACATTTTTTTTCATTATTCGGAAGAACACGCAATTTGTAAAAACACTGTTCTTCAAAATTGAAAATCGGTTGAAAAATGACGGAGATACAGTTGATTGTTCAATCGAACAAAGTTGGCCATGAACATCAAAATCAAATCATCACAACTGATGAACGGCGTCAACATTCACGAGAGGAAGGTTCGAGGTGAGATACAGCTGTAAATTGAGCTTCTCATGTGAAGAAATGCTCACAACTGCCATTTCTCACTTCCGGTTAAACCAAAAGTGGTGAATTTTTGGTAAAGGAGTCAAAATATGCGTATTTGAGAAATATATCGACGTACCAAATTTGAAACCTGTATCATTGAAACTATAGAAAAATTGGGGGCCATACCTCACTCACCTCGTGGTTACCCGGATAATATAAACGTGGATGTGGGAAAGGTAGGAGGCATAGAGTGAGGGAGTAGTGGATGGAAGGTAGAAGATACACACCCATTATGGGAAAGAGAACGGAGAGGCAAATATAGAGACAGAGAGATATTGATAATAATTATAAGATGAGCATTGAATAGAAAAAATCTATAATAGGGGACCTATATTATTGAACTAAAAAAATTCGCATCAACGGAATGACTAACGAGTAAAGTCATTTTTTGCTGAATACGATATAATTTTTGTTATATTTTTTGACTACACCAGTGGCGCTACAAAAAAAATTATGGGGCTCAAAAAGTCTTTCCCCTGAAAAACATCTCTCTGTAGATTTTTGTTATCATTTGGCATGCTGGATGCCCAAAAATGAAACCTACGTTTAAAATTCTGTAGGTCGATAATGTTTATCGGAAAAAATCTCATTTTGACCTGAAAATTACGTCCCTCAAATTTCAATACTGAATTTTGAAACACCCTGTAGAATATTGGTGAAATTGATGATCAATGTATGTTCCTGTCATCATGAAACTGAACATACCATCTGCTATGTGAAAGCTTGTTTCAAATTCCGCGAAAGTTTTTTATAATTGTTTTGAGAACATCGTTATTTTCGACTCATCAGCCTGTAAATTGTTTTGACTTTTTACTTCCTTATTCGCCACAGCTTAGCAATTTAATTTAGAATTTTCTGTTTTCATTGCTAAATATTGGGTCGAAAATGTTCCTAAAATATGTCGTTTTTGAGAATCTCAGAGTTATATAAATTCCTTCTTACTTCCGTTACATTCAATTTCCTAAAATATATATTTAATAAATCCGATCCCGATTCCAAATTGAAATAATTGTTTTTCTTCTAGTGTTTGACGAGATTCAAACATTTGCTGTATTATCATACTCATACTCACATATAATTAAAAAACAAAAGTACAAGGACCTTTTATCTACGTCCTTGGTTTTTATAATAGAACTTTCTCAACATCAAAACGTAAATCAAATGTGGAGAAGTGGCACAATGAAAATATTGAAATTTGCGCAATTTCAAAACTATTGATAAGTCTTGCTCGAATCGAATCAATACTGAATATCAACGTGTAATAATAAATAGGTTATTATGTGAAAACAACATTAATAATAATTCTTAATTGAGTAGATAACGAATTTTAGTAAAAGTTATATTCATCGGTTTATCAAGAAAGTGACTAGTGTCTCCAATAACGTTACTGTGCGAGCGCGAGATCAGTGCGTCGTGTTTTCTTGACCTGTGTGTGTTTATGTGACGGTGACCTTTTTTCTTGTGAACAGTGCTTGTTTTTCCTGTGATCAGTGCATGATTCGTACTCTTCCAAGATGCGGTTCAAGCAGCAAGTAACCCGAAGGATTTTACCAGGTTGGCCTAACAATATAGTTAAATTATTCGTTGTATCATAGGAGTTTATTACTCCTAGCAAAGCGGTATACCGTTTTGTTTCGAACGATAAGGATTGACATTCGACCCTAATGTTTTTATTTTCACTTCCATATCTTCACATATGGATTTCTCTAATGACACCACGTGTTTCCCCCCGTTTCATGAGTTTCACTATTAGTTCATTTCAATGAGTAAATGAAAATCTAGTTGTACCTGGTACCACTAGGTACCATGCTGCATAACATATTTTCTTCCTGAGTTCTTTCAGATTCGACTCTAAATAAATACGTTTGAGGAAGCCTATCACTCGTTATAAACCAATTAAAATATTATTATTTTGGACTGACAACCAAACTCCATTTAGGGTGTTCAAAAGCAACCAAAGTTTCCCTTAAGTGGGAAAAAGCAACCTTTAACAATGAGCAGTCAGTAACCAACCTAGATTTGGCAGAGTAAATTTCTGTACAATGCGTGCCTACTACTAATAAGGGGTTCAGAGCGATTTGGTGACGCATCAAAATGTATAGATAGATAGATATTTTTATCAATCCTTATCGATCATATAAATGACATAGGACAGGTCAGTGAAAGTACATAAAATACAAAAAAAATTGAACACAATAATATACATGAAATATAAACGTGTGAATGATACGCTAGAATACGCTAGAATCAACCATTACTGAAGTGAATTTCAACATCCCGGGGTGGTGCTGTAGGTTTTTCGGGTTTTCCTACAGCTGAAAAGTGAGTACACCACCGAAAACATCAGGCTATGCCTTTGGGTAACCTCTATGAGTGTTTATGAGGGAGTATTATTATTATATTCTAAAATGTTCCTGCCGAATTACACTCGATGTTCTTATTGATACCAGGTAAATTTGTGTGTTCAAATTCTAAATTATTTCCTTTAGCAATTTGACTCGAAAAACTTTCAACCTAAAAATGCTTCACCTTCGATGTTGCGTTTTCAATAGTTGACACTTTTTCTCGTCTAATTGGTAGGCAACAGTTTCTCATTAATCAACCCAAATTTACCCTATGAAATACAAACCTCTCGTGTAATTATAAGTGAAATTTACTCAATACTGACCAGCCACAAAGATAATATCAGCATCAAAATGCGCATCTAGGAATCATGTTAACGTGGTTTGGAAATAGTGTTCAGTATAGAGGAAACGTATCATTTGTTCATATGATGGTCTGATACAACATGCATGCAGAAACTATATTATAATTAATTGTTACTTGTGATACAATGTATTCATGCATTCTGTGACTTAAAGTTGTAATTTTTTTATTTGTTTGTGTCTAGGTCCCGTACATATTCAGACTTCAATTACGGAACTGAAGAGTTTATGAAACATAACCTTATCCATCAATTCCGAACTAGCCATTAATTAGGTTTATCTTCTAGGAGGTGTATAGTTCTCGGCGCCAAGACGAACTTTTTATACGATGTCATATCGAAACACTATACGGCGTAATGGAGATTTATGTAGGTGATTTCTAGGTTATTATTCAATAAATTACCGCCCGATATAATGAACAGGCCCCTTGATTAGTGCCGAACCTGATACCGGCTACGGACATTGCCCAGTTACGACCACTTGATTAGCTTAATTTGTATCCGAGGATCTGGCATCGCCATATTTGCCGGGCCCCTTTTCGATTCTGACCGGTTTATTGTTGCAGGTTTTGATCAATTTGTCTTCATTACTTTCAAGAACTTCGTTACGATAATGATAAGTGGAGATATTTTCTAGATTCTGTTACTTTTCTGTTCAATGCTTGCTTTTATGATACATGGAATGAAATATTGATTGATTGTAATTGCATGAAATCATTTTTCCATTTCAACAGCAGGAACATGGATATAAAATTTAATGATATACTATTTATTTTATGAATCAATTCAAATCGATTATTTAACTACGTTATGCAAAATACAAACATTTGTAGCAGGTCAGAGGTAAGGTGATGTGAGATCAGATTCTCAATTGATAATGATTACATGGTAAAACAAATAAAAACATGACAAAGCACGTGAAGATTAAAATGTATACGTAAAAGCAACAACACTTCTTAAAACACTTCTGTTAGTTTAAAACTGCGTGAACACCCTATGCTTATGGTGAATCGATCATTCATCCAAATTAGACATATCAAAGTCCGAGTATTCGTTCACCGAGTAATAAATAAAACGTTCAAAATTACTTCTCACCTTTCTTTTAAAAGAGATAAAATTAAAATTTTTCCAACCAATTGGTATTTTGTGAAATATATGCAAGTTCGGAGAATTATGTTCTGAGAATGCCAGATTGGACCTTTGAGGTCTCAAGTGGTCAGCATCTCTATTAGTCTAATAATTATGATAATAATGATTTTTATCAATTTCATTTTTTCTTTTGTGTATCTCCAGTAAACTTTGATACAAATAAATGGAGGGAAGACATTCTCCTAAATTTTTTAAAATATTTCTGGCATGAAGAGTTGTATGGTGCATCAGCTAACAAACGTTTTTGGAGACAGAAGGCCCTAATAGAGTGCGGGGAATTTCCCCATAAAATAATTCTATAACTCAAATGGGAGTGAAACAGAGCATGGTATGATAATAATAAAATAGTAAAGTTCACCGAACTTTTGAGGCGTCGCAGCAGAAATAGTTGGGTGGATAATTTTTTGCTTAATACCATCATCAAGAGTGAAACCAAGTAATTTTACAAATGTAGATTCAGTTATTCTTCGGTTTGTTAAAATTGTAATCTTTTGTGTTTTTTCCTTATTGAGATTGAAATCATTTGCTGAAAACCACATGTTGGCATTCTCTCAATTCCTATCTTTCGTAGAGTACAGAAAACTGTTTTCTGGATTGAATTAATGTAGTATCATCCGCATAACACACGCAGAGTATAGGATATATAAAATGAAAAAAGTCAGCAAGATAAAGATAGAAAGCAGTGGCCCCAGCACAGAGCCCTGAGGCTAACCGTAGTCGACATTTCTTTATTTTGAAGACATTTCTTCCAGATATACTGACAGCATTCTATTTTTGAGGTAAGATTTAAAAAAGTCCAATTCCGCACCTCTTATTCCATAGTTGTTCAATTTATCCAGCAGTAGGTCATGTGAGACACAGTCAAATGATTTTCTGAGATCATACATTGTTATTGAAGTATGCTCGCCTCTTTCAAGTCTTTCTACCACAGCTTGCACGACTTTAGTTTAGTAAATTGTTAATAAAAAAAACAAAATTAACAATTTTTTAATTTTTCCAACAGTAAATATTCTAAGACCTTTGAAAGGAAAAAATTCTCAGATTAATAGTTTTACAATTATCGCACTTGCAATGTTAAGGTTCGTGCTACAAAAAATTGTTGATTTATTAATGGATAATTTATTGAAAAATCGCAATAAAAGTTTTTTGAGCACGGATTATTGTTCATTTGTGCATCCTGCAGGCGCCTGAATTTTTTCAATTTTTAATTTTCATATTCAATAAGTTTAAATAATATTTATTCATTGAAGGTCCGAAGAGGAGGTGGCTTGCGCAAGCCGGAGTACCCGTTTTCGTGCGTATTTTCAACCCTCTGGGAAAATTATAAATATTGGTTTCCTCCTCTTCTTGAATATTTTTTCAAATTGTTTTGGATAGTTTTTGAGATATTGACGAAAAATCACACCCACTTTTATTTTTTTCACTTAATTGTTTATAACTATTGCAATTTTTGCGAGCGGCCCTAGCATTTTCTCAAAAACTGTCTACATGTCATTCCGAATCGAATGACACCCTTAATCATAATTTTCGGAGAAGGAAATTTTGACCTAAAAAGCACGTGTTGCTAGACTAATAATCATTTTATTTATAGAAGTTCAAGAGTTTTTCTTTTGATATTATTTCTATTAATGTTCCAAATATTGGTATGATTGATAATTGTCAACATCATTCTTATCTCTCTTATTTTTGAAGATGGGTATTATTAGTGAGTTTGAAAGCATCCGGAAAGACCCCGTCTGAATAAGTAACATAAATTGATAAGTGTTCAGATCATACACATCACAGCACATCGAGTTTTTGAGTTTTTTAATGGCATCTGTCACTTCCATCACTGTCACTGGAAAGAATCTTTGGGTTTCGGGAGATTTTTCAAAAGTTCTGCTGATATAAACACCAATACTTACTGCAGTTGGTGTTATTCACTATACATGGGATCGCACGTTTGAGGGTGGGCACTCGTTTTTTCTAGATCGCAAACTTTTCTTTACAACTTTAACTACCTACCCATCTTCCTAGTGGCATGCTTGTATTCACAAAGGACAGGGCACAAAACCCTATGAAAATGGCTTTCAGCAAATTATGATAATTATTTGATATTTTGTATGGTTCAAAGCCCTGAACAATTTTGAGAAGTTATAAGAGGATCGTATGATTGGGACAGCCGCTAGAGGACGCCAGAAATCTTATCAAATCAAACGTCAGTAATACTCAAATGTACAGGGAACACCAAAACTTATTAGTTTAACGAATTACAAGTAGTGAAGTAGAGGAAATAATAAATAAAGTTTGGAATCGAAACACTCAAAGCAGTAACAATGAATTACTCTGTATAATTTGTTAAAAACATGATCTCCAATATAGAACGCTGGTCACTCATTTACAGTTCGATTATTTCATCTTTACCCATGCGTCATCAATTTATGATCGAAGAAATCACACACCCTCTATCGAACATCTCTTTCTATCGACCTCTATGAGCGAATCAAAATTCGTTAACATTTGTCTTCTAAGCTAAGAATTATGTGATGATCGATTAAAACTCAAAACAGTGAAAAGAGATAGCCATAAAATCGACAGTGTTTTACATTTCAACTAAACTTGCCAACCATCAATTATTGCGTCATTGTTTTCTGTCATTGGGATATTGTTTGTCGCCAGTTTTGGGTACTTTGTTTTGCAGTCGAATATGTTATAAAAACTGTTTTTTCAAAGCTAAACGTCTCTTGGAATCATTACTTCCAAAGTGAGTACAATAGGTACAATGTGATTTATTTACAAATACTTTTTAAAATTCCTAACCTCACAATTGACATTTGTGACTATAATCCCGTACTGCCGGGATAATCAAACAAGACTTATTCATAGTGTGAAAATCCTAATGAGAGAAAAAAACATTTAAATCTATAAATACAGGTAAAAACGTTTACAATATATTTGAACTCTATTTTAGATTATACCTATAACTAATTCACAAGCACAACAATTTGTATTGAAAGGGAAAGAGCGAATGGTGGACCTTTTTTACCACTTTCATCTGATCAAGAGGTAACAATTTAAAGCACAAAAGAAGTGTCATAACTTTTCTTTGCTGTATTTTAGAGATGAACGGTGTACATCAAAATAAACGAAATTAAACCCCTTCCATCTACACACACTGAATTACTCATTGAAAAATGGTATGAACAAGAAAAGCTCCTTTGTGATATGGTTATTAAGCCCATTATTATAAACATGGGTGTCAGTTCTGAATCTGAAAGTGATTAAATATATTAATTTTGTTTTTCCTTTCATAACTGGACATAAGTAGTTCTACATGCTCGCAATACATAAATAAATGTATGAATACATTTTTTGTTAATCATGTGTCCTTGCATCCATGCACGAATAGGTAATTGAAAAAATTCGAATACCTAAGTCTAGAAGATTCTTTTTCTGAGTTTTAGTCATGTTGGAATGGAAACTTATTTTTTGATGCAATGGTTTTGGAAATATTGCACTCCAACCTAGTTTTCTGAACTTTTTTCGTTAACTGTTACATCTACAGAAATTGCATTACTGTGGATAAAATTAGGATTTGATGGATTTGTGTCAAACGGCTGCGGAGGTATGGATAAAACAACTGCCTTATATGAGTGTGACTCATATAAGGTATCACTGGATTCATAATAATTGGAATAAACCGTGTGCTAGGAATCGCACGTTGAAAGGCAAGATCTCGGTAATCCTTGGCTCGTACAAGTTTCGACTACTGAGGGCTGCCTTTCGTAAGGGGACGACAGCTGGTTAATGGAAAAAAATAATTATAAACACATTCATTCCTTTTCGCTTTTGTTTCTCCAGCAATATTTTTGAAATTTGGAATATTGAATATGCTCACTAGACGGCACTATTGACATATTTGGAAAATAAAGGAAAAAAGGAAAGGAGAAAATGGGGGTGTACCCATGAGAACTAAAAAAAAAAACTCTCATTGTCTGGTGGTTCACCATTTCCATGAATTTGAAAATGTTAATTAAGTTAATTCAGTAATTCACTATCCTATCTTATTACCTACACGATGTAATTTTATCGTGATAATAGCCACGGCATTCTACATTTAGACGTCATTTGGCCTAAACGTCTCGACTTATTTCATATGCATAACATTGATGACGCACGGGTAAAGATAAAATAATCGAAGTGTACAGAGTTTTCTTAGCATACTGATAATTACAAAAACCGGAAAGTTATCCGTCCAAGATGAAGGTGAAACATGCTGATAGTGTAAATGTATGAATTTCTTCTGATAATGGGCAGGGTTTGAAAGTGATCAGAAGTGGACGAATGTACTCATGTGAGTAACAAAAAAGTTACATCTAGATGGCGACAAAGTTGAATCATTCAAAATGCGTTGTTATAGTTTTTCCATTGAAAAATCATGATCTATTTGGTTTCATCAAATCAAGGGTTTGTAATATCGTCGGCTGCTAACTCCAATTTGTGACAATTTATTAATTGTTATATATACCATGAAAAAATGGGAAAACATTTTCAGCTAAGTTATTAGTAAACAGATATTTAGTGATTCTTATTGATGCGTAACCATTCTATTGTATTCAGTATTAAATTTAATTCGCAGTTTTTTCCATCCCTTGAGAATTTTACTCAAATGGAGTTAGCAGGTTTACACTCTAAGCCGACGATATTCAAATTTACAGTGAATACCAAAAGTCAATAATTTAACTAATCACTAGAGAAAGGGAGAAAACAAAAAATGTTTGGAATCAAAATACTCATATCAATAACAATGAATTACGTTGTGTAGATAATAACACGTCGTTTACAGAGTTTCCGAAGCATATTGTTTATAACTGAAGTTATCCAAACAAGAAAGACCAAGGAAACACATTCTGAAAATACAAGAATTTCTTTTAAAACTTGACAAAATTTTAAAGTGATCAGATGTGGAGAAATGCATTCACTCATCTTCCTTCAGGTCGATTCTTTTCAATTGTTATAAAGCAATATCACAAACGTAACACCTACGAGCAAACGCCATTATTTGAGATTCTTTCGGGAGAAATGGACTATCAACTCAATAAGAATAAATGAAATATTTACCAACTTACATAGCCTCCTTCGAAAGAATGTTATAAATCTTGATCATTCAGTTTAAAATACACAAAAATAACCATTATATCCAAGTTAAAATACTGTTGTGACTAAAAGGTTTTGAAATACCCTTAACCCAACTTTGATTTGACTGATTTACTTGGACATAATGTTCGTTATAAATGAATAATATTCAGCCCTATGCTATATCACTTCCGTTAAAAATAACGTCACCGTTATTCGCCATTTCCGTAATTTTGCTGATTGTTTGTTGTTTCTACATAAAGTCAACTATGGAGAGACTCGGCTGTGGGACATGCAAATTCGAACTAGAACCTTATTATAACTAATGTAGTAGAAAAAACACTGTACATGCCCTCATACAGGCTATGGTACTTGGGATATTCTAGGCATGAAGAGCGATTAAATTATCAACCAATACATTTACAGCAAATGAGCACGAGCCGATACCCCAAATAGTTCCAATAATAAACTTATATTCAGCAATGGATATAACTATTTTGGGACTACCGTTAATGCATATGAGTGCATTCGTCCACTTTTGATCACATTCCAACCCTGTCCATTTTCAGAAGAGATTCAAACATTTTCACTATCAGCTAGTTTCACCTTTATCTTGGACGGATAACTTACAGATTTTTGTAATTATCAGCAGAATGCTTAGAAAACTCTGTAAACGAGTGACCAGCGTTCTATATTTCAAATGGTGTTATTAACTTCACAGAGAATTCATTGTTACTGATTTGTGTGTTTCGATTTCAAACATTATTTAGCATTTGCTCCACTCCACTATTTATAATTAGTGAATACTAATAAGTTTTGGTGTACACTGTCATAAAAGTGTTACTGACGTTTGATTTGATAATATTTCTGAATTAACAATGAATTGTAATTGAGTCATGATTTTTTATGGAATACACCATATATAGGCATTTTGGATTATTCAAATTTACCGCCCTCTAGCGGCTGTCCCAATCATACGATCCTCTTATAACTTCTCAAAATAGTTTAGGGCCTTGAACCATACAAAATATCAAAAAATTATCAAAATTTGCTGAAAGCCATTTTCATAGGGTTTTGTGACCTGTCCTTTGGAATGAATAAACTGATAATAGCAAGTTGAACAACTGACTGAGTGTTGTTTAGTCTAATAGAGTCTAGTTCAAATTTGCAGAAACTTAACCTGAAGATGGCAAATGAGACTTTTCCGAAACGTCGTGAAAATTGTCCTTCTGAGGGACAGAAACCGAGGAAATGAATACTGATAGGAGTAATTTTAAATGAATTGAGTTTGAAATGTATAAAAATAAAAAAAAAAATATGTCTGATATTGTTTACAGGTCTTTGTGATCGGTTATACACGATCTCAATCGGAATTCCATTGAAGTAGCAGAAAAGGTTTTATTTATCATCATAACATCTAGTGAATTTCAGATTTTAACCACCGGAATCAATGTCGATCACCAAAGGGAGTAAACTTGTAGAAACGGGGAGTTTAAATTAATAAATTGCCATAGCAAACTGTCAATGAAAGCTGCAATGAAATATCACCCTGTACATGTCAAAGTGAGTAAAATATATTATGGCATGTTTGATCTTGATGTTACTTTGGAACATAAATAAATATAATATAAAGAAACGTTCACAGAAAATCATGTGGGGATATGAAGTCCAAGTTGATTTATAAGGAATTGTATATATGTCTAGTTCCTAAATTGTAGACAGTGACTCATCGGTTGTACGGTTCATATTTCATATGAAGCAGGTCAAAAAATAGAATAGAAATATGCTAGGTACTTTGACTCCAAACCAAGTTTTACTTTGCCACTTTCGTTCATCCCCTCCACACTTTCAAATCCCGTAAAAACCAGAAAATGTACGATGAGTCACTATCTACAATTTAGGAACTAGACTATAGATGTTAGAATAAGTACGTCAGTAATTATAAGGATCTGACAAAATTATTATAACCTTTTTAGCCTGGGGTGATTTTATCTTGAGGATTTCGCACGCTTTTCAGTTCGTTTAAGAAGGAATACGATGAAGGTTCAATTAAAATATTTGAATCACTGTGTTCATTGATGAATTGTAACCAATGTATTACAAAACTATGTAGAGAGGCAATCTACTTTTCAACTAATCCATTCTTAAATGTAAATTTCTTTCGCAGCCCATCAATATTTAACTTCAAATATGCTCTTTCATAACAAATTTGGAAAATGGACATTTTTTTCAAATAATTAAAAATCAACACGACACACTCAACATTTTATTTCAAATATGCTCTTTCATAACAAAAAGGTGATGTCTCCAAAGTACAAAAATGTTCAAGGCGTATTCACTTTTTCTAAAGTCATTGACAATTTCGAAATAGTTTTCGGCCTGTTTTTTATGTTACTTTAAGGCATCCTGAGAGAAGGGTAAGACATTTTTTTCCAATAATTAAAAATCAACACGACACTCTTATATTCAAAAGCAATTTTGAAACAAAAAATTAGGAAAAAATATAAAAGTAAATTAAATTGTAGGTATACTCATTTTTCTTCGTAATTGATGGATATGAAGTACATAAAATGCATATTAATAATTAAAATTATTAAATTATTTTCTTGCTTCTCGTGTACCCGATTTCTCAATAGTGTAGAATGGTATGAATCTGAAAGAACAAATCTCTGCACGTTTTTGTCTGCAACACCTCTTTTCATAATAATTAATATCCAGGGGCACTTACCAGTTGAATTGTTGATATAGTTGTTACATCCGTCAATCTGTTGCAACCCTATAACAACCCTCAGAAGTCAGTAGGGCTTCGCAAGACCAAGAGAATTGTCTTGGTCTTGTCTTGGTCTTGATACAAGAACAAGATCAAGACTTAATAAATCTTCCCAAGGCCAAGACCAAGACTTGACTTCCGATATCAAGTTCAAGACTCTTCCCCAAGAGTATTGGTCTTAGTCTCGAAAAAAAAATAGTGAACTTAAATCTTCTCAATATTAAGAAAATTTTGAAAAATATTATGACATTTTGTTTCAATTATTTATTTTTTATATGGTAGATTTTTAAATGTTGTTCATTCAAAATCGAAAATACATTTTTCAGAATTTGTATTGCAGTTATACAGTTTACAACAAATAGGTGTATGTTGTGAGGTTGCAGTGGTCGATTTCACTACTGTGCCGCACCCGCATCTTACTGCTCATCACACAATAATCCCTTAAAATGGTCAGTAAAAACATAATTAACATTCCAACCAATTTGAACCTTATTTTTGGTCTGTTAGGCGTCGACCTGTGTGTTGTGTGGGTCTAATTCAATCTTTATTTAAGATTTCTTAAAAATTATATTATGATGGTGAAATGAGAAATTTTACCCGTACAAATTGACAATTGTTAAAGACTGAGAGATATGAAATAACTATTATATACATATAAACTGTCGGACAATTGAACTGAATAATTAAAATTTTGATCCAGATTTTGAGCCAGTCTCGTCTTGGTCTTGAAACATCAAGACCAATACCAAGGCCAGGACAACATTTATTTTTTGAGACCAAGACCAAGACTAATCAGTCCTAGGAATAAATATAGGATGTAATGAAGCGTATAAATATTATTTTTGAGTGAAACATTTTTTCTAGTTGTTGGTTTTGCCTTTCTGACTCGATAATATGTTTCAATTTTCATTCTTTTTGAATAATGGCTTTGTTTTTTAGTAAGAAATAATTTATTTAACTATTTCCTTTCCATATTATTTATATACATACATACATATATATTTTCATTGAAATACTTGAGCAATAGAAACACAAAGCGGTCTGCATCGGCAAAAAAATTTCATTAGATTCAACTTGAAAAAAATCAAATTCTTACCTACTAAATAACAGCACGAAAGCAAATGGGACAAAAGCAACTTGATCCCTTCGAACATGAGTTTTTTTTTTTTAAATTTGCTGTATCCATTATGAGACCCTTCATTCGATAGTTCCGTGTGAAAATATAAAATAGAGAACTGAATTTCAATAGGTATAATGAAAGCTGATTGCCATCGTTAACTTGGATGATCACCGGTTGCTACTGGGGCGAAGAAGACAAGATTGAGTGGGGTCATTTAAAAATGGCGACGCACTTTGTAGCTGTCGTTAAGCAGGTGCACGAATAACACCTGTTATCTTGAGGAGAATCTATCATTGGGTACGCCCTTTTCCTTTTTCTCGTTCAGTCCGAGGATGAATGCCATTTTGATGATTTCTTATGTGTCATGTATGGGACGATTATCATAATAGGGCTTTTCAAATAATTATTTTTACTTTCTCATTATTTGTCATATTCCACATATTCCATGGTAATGAAAAGCGGAAGTAAAAATTTTCATAAAAAGCAAGTGGTACATTTTGTTGCCGCAATTCGAAATGAGATGGGCATTTGCCAACCATTTTATTGTGTCTTTAGCCTCTTGCTAGTGTCAGTGTATCTGAATATTCCGAATTAATATCTGTTTTAAGTATATTATTATGCCATTATCACTGAAAACTTCAGCAATATTCAAATCGAAGCAAAGCAGCTCTTTCACATATTTGTCTAAAGGTTTTGACACCATTAGTCATAAGAGGAACCGCATTAAAAATGTTAAGTAGCTATATATCAATGCGTTCAAATTGAGGACTTCAAAAGCGACTAAAAATATAGAAGACGGTGCACCGCAGGGAACTATTTTGAGACCAATATTATTCTACATAAATCTAAATGATTCATTCCTGATACCAATCGCGAAAAAAAAAAACATATATGCCGATGACACCGGTATCTTCTTTGAGCATACATCATGCAGCGATTTGAAAACGAAAGTATAGAACATATATTCTGAGTATTAAAGACGCACATATACTCATAACCATTAATTTCAACAAAACGTAGAAAGTAGAAGAATAGTAGAAAGGCTCCATTTTCGTAAAATTTTAATATTGCTGATCTTTTTGATATAAAATCGGTTCCTCATATAAAATACTTAGGAATGAAATTTGTATAGAGGTCAGTGGGAAATCCATATCAACCACGAAGTCAAAAATTGAATAGTTGTTATATCGATTTTTAACACTGTGGACTATAATTGATGAAGAAACAATAAGAACTTATTCAGTTACATATTTTTTAGCATGGGAGTTGACAAGTAGGCTCTATAGTGAGGTAACACTATAGGAAAAACTGTTTCATTCAATAGTTTGATTGAAAATATTGCGGGACATGTTAACAAACTCCGATCAAATAACATAACCTAGATGAGTAACTCGCCGCACATGCATTGAGATTTGTGTGTAAGGGACATCTTCCCCCCAACGGCAGTGTCGTACGTTGTTAACAGAAATAATGAGGTTCAATAAAATAGAAATAATGGAAACTCAATATGGAATGGAAACCTGAAATTATGATGAAATAATCTCCACAGGATTTTGAGAACAGCCGATGCTCTAATTGACATGTTTTTTCATAATTCATTCATTTCTCTCTTTGCCAATTTTGTTTCCCTTTCTCGATAGTTACTACACTGGTAGCTTCAAATGATTGTTCTGTCAAATATCAAATGCAGCGTTGTTATAGTGACAAGACTATATCGACAACGAAGAATCTCCGTTCGGAGATGGAAATACTATATCGTTTTTACATGCTCCCAACAAGCTGCAATGAACATTTCAATTGCCTTCTTATTGTCATATATTTCATCCAAGACAGTAGTTTTGGGTTTTCGTTGCCATGAATATACCCGACACATCAAAATCTAGCTGAGGTGCTTATTGTATCATTAAAAAATAGCGACATGGCACTAATGTCATGATTTAAGGGATAACATAATGAAAAGATGTTACCATTAGTTCTATTTGAGTATTACTCATCTAGGTTGTGTTACTTGATCGAAGTTAACAAAGATGTCACTGATGAAAAGTTAAAAAAAAAATTTTTATACCTACCTATTATATACCAGAATTGAAAAAAAATGCCGTCGAGAGATATTGCATAGGAAAATCTGATTTTTTGATCAAATTGCAACATCTATCTCAAAAAAAAAGCGGTTGCAGATCTACGCTCATACAAATAATTTGTCTTAAAATCAAACAAGTATTATCGTCCTCTACACTCAGCAATCAATTATGAAACACCCTGTATATTGTTGTTGATTCATTTCAACAAAAAAAACAGTCGAACTTTCCTTTTTTTGTATAAATTTCTTTCTATTAAAAGTTTCCATTAGTAATTTTACGCGAAAAACTGACAGGCAAAATTGCAGTTTTTCTCGCAAAGTTACTGTTTGTCAAAATTATTTCGTTGGAAGAAGAAATTATTCCAATCTGTAGGAAATAATTTGGATCTAATAAAACTCATATTGGTATCATGCGAATGGTCAATGAGTTTTGTTGATGCAGAACTGTCGAATTATTGGGAGGCAATTATTGATGATATTTTCTTCAATGCAAAATTGTAGTCATAACAGTTGTTCACCGTTGTTTGATAACGAAATTAATTGTAAAATAAAAATGGTAATCAGGCATGCAGTCTTTATGAACAAAATAACTTGAAAACGTTCAATGAATGAGGAATAATGTTTTAATGAGTTGAAAAAATCAATATCACTCTATAAACACAATAATATATGGATCGATATATAAATAACTGAAAATGAAAACATTTTCGACCTTGCCTTCCAACAATAAATTTTTGGAAATGACTGTGGTTCCATACCTGCTCAAGTGTTGACGACCACTTGAAACGACCCCTTCCAGATAATTTTTCTGCAAATTCCACAATTCTACTTGAAAAAATTACGTGGAAATTATGTGGATGTTTTCTTGAGGAGTGAGACATCACACTTGCCAAAATTTTTCGTTTGCGTTCCCTTGGACCACCCATGAGTAGGATTGATGTTGGAGATGGTTATCATCATAGACCTATCTGCCTTCTTGGTCTCTCTGTTGGTGTGCTAGGTAAATGTGAGCTTTGAGTCCAGACCATAGATTCTCCTGTATTTCATCGCTTTACTGGGATTATCGTGTTGCACGTGACAGTGAAGTGTATAGGTGCGATCTTTCTTCTTTCAGGGGATAACTGAAACCACCTACCTTCATACCATGTTTATTTTTGATGTGTAAAATGGGTGATTTCTTAAGTGCAGTTTATGTAAGGCCAAGCGAATGTGTAGAAAAAATAAATAAGCAAATAAAGATGTCCACTTAAGACGTAGTTATTATTATTAATACGTAGTGTTCGTCGGCTTGATTTGAAAATATCCCTCATTTTGTAGGAACTCCCCATTTCACAGAAATCATATAAAATATTTCTCTTTTTAAATTATATTAGCTTTCAAACAATGGAGAATTACTCCCAAGCTTGAGAGGGTTACTGCTTCAGATACATTTCAATTTTCTCTAGTTTCTTTGGAAAAAGCTCTCAATTGAAAGACATTTTCATTCGCCATATATATTAGGTTGCTTGTGACAGTGACAATAGAATTATCATTCCATCTCACAAGAGTGAGTTGAATATTTTTATCATCGGCAGGATCACACTAAGCACCTTTCTATTTTCTTGTAGGACTTCATTTTCTCCTGCGAACACTTCGTCCTGTTATGGTACCTGTTGCAAAATACTGCATTTTTTGCAATTTCCGAAATTATTCATATGACAAAACATAGTTATCAATAAACATCCTGTAGCAAAGAAGTTTCTTTGGAGAAAGCTCTCCAATGGAAGACATTTCGTTTACCATGTATATTGGTATTGCATTTTTGGAATAGGTACCGCACTAATCTATTCCGTATATTTTTTAACGAGAAGAATTTCTCCAAAATAGATCGATTTGGTCTGCGATGGAGTAGGAGTATCAATAAAATCCGTACATTCATGAGTATATGGCCGACAAACGAGTCCAGAGACCTATGCTGATATTGATGACAATATCTCGGACTCAAACCGTACATTATAAGTATAGAAAATTCATGATGATAAACTATTATTTTTCGAAATACAGAGTATTTATTGAAAAAACCCGCATTTTTTGTGAAACCCGCCTATGTGATTCGTGAAATTAAATTTCAATTTATTTTTTCAAACTATTCCATTACAAGACAGTGACGATTGAACTAATTCATATATTTTTCCAACTACAAGACAGTTACGATTCAACTATTTTATATATTTCTCAAATTCGAGTAGCTCTACTTAAAATTGAATCAAACATACTTGATCTGATCTAATCATTTTATTCGACCGTTCCTCTGCTTTGTACATTATATTATCAAAATCTCAGTTACCATATTGTATAGTGTAGGGTTTTTATTAATCACATTGTACTGTCCTATAAATACAATCGGTTTATAATAAAAATTCAAAACTCAACTTATTTACTCTAATAAAATGAAAATTCATTCATGAACAAACTTCGCCCATTGTTATTTATTTCTTGTAATTATTTTTGCCTCTGCCCATGTCTTTCCTTTCCTTTGAAGTATGCTTCATTTTACTCCAACCCATGTTTCTCTTGGTCTTCCTCTTTTTCTTCTCTTTTGTATCTTTGACTGCCATACTCTTTTAACTGGTCTTGTATCATCCATCCTGTGTAGAAGACCCCACCAGCTCAGTTGTCTCTTTTCGATGAATTTCAGAGTTGATTCTATGTTAAGGTCTTCTCTTATTTTTGTATTTCTGAGTTTTTATCTTTCTTTGTAACTATTTTAGTTCGTTTCAGATACTTTATTCTACTGCTTGAATTGTCCTAATTTTTCTGATTGTCAACACCCAATATTCGCATCCAAATTTTAGTATCAGTCTGTACAGTGTGTTTCACTTCTCATGGAAACACCCTCGTATCTTCTGTAATTTTAGACGAAATATCATAAAATTCTCAGGATCGATTGATACACTAGAGATGAACTTTCTGAACGAAAGGGGTCATCATACGTGATATACACTGCTCGCCAGCAGCGATGAAACCACCCGTTTTTCTGGAAAGTAATATTAGGGAGTAAAATTGGCCCAACATTCCTTCGGATTCGTGTTCAGGATCCCCAAATTACTACTAATACACTTGTCTCCTGAAAAAAATTCAGTTTTGAAAAATTCAATTTTTTTTTCAAATACTCCACTGATGATGACCCCTTTCGTGCAGAGAGGTCATCTCTAGTGTATCTATTGATCCTGGAAATGTCATGGTTCTACGTCATAAATTACGGAAGATACGGGGGCGTTTCCATGAGAAGTGAAACAAATTTGAAATTTTCAGGACTGAAAATTTTTCAAGAGACAGGTGTAGTAGCAGTAATTCGGGGATCCTAAACACGAATCCGAAGGAATTTTCGGCCAATTTTGCCCCCTTATATAAGTTTCTGGAAAAATGTGTGGTTCCATCGCTGTTTTCGTGCAATGTATATCACGTAGGATGACACCTTTTCTGCAGCGAGTTCATTTTTAGTGAATCTATCGATCCTGAAAATTTCATGGTTCTACGTTGAAAATTACGGAAGATACGGGGGTGTTTTCATGAGAAGTGAAACACACTGTATATTGACACTATTAGGCTGTTTTCCAATCTACAGGTATCTGCTCTTTATTCCACGCTATATTATACAGTCTTATGAGTATTTTTTTCCTGTATCCCCTAGATTTTTGAACATCTCTGTTGTTAATTTATCTGTTCCCGGTGACTTTCCATTCTCTAATTCCCTTATTTTCTTTAAGCAGTTCGTTTATGGTTATGATTTTTAAAATTTTTTTCAGTCCCGTATCTCACGTGACCCAACTTAAAAGTGTTGAATATTCCCACCTCGATATTTTCCAATTATATCATAAGTTTGCAAAGACTATTCTAATAACTTGCTAAAAGGGTAAAAATTTTTGGAATATTCAAGACTCTTTTGACTAAATGAGGCAGTTGAATAGTAATCGCAGTTATTTACTCATAATTTGAAATTGGGTCACATAAATGTCAGTATAACCAATAATCATCCCAGGAAAAACGACCGTCATCGATCAGTTGTGGGAAACACGAATGAAGTAATTTCGTTAAGATTTTTTTTTCAGCCGTCATGCCTGAAAGGCAATTCAAAACGCGAACTCGAGAATAAAGTCCAATATTATTTTATTGAATGATGTATGGGATGCTTGTTGGCTGACGGCCAACAATAGTAAGAGAAAATCCCCCATATTATAAACTATTTTTATTCCTTGTTTTCATTTCATTTATAAACTTTGTTGCGCTCCGTCTGAATTACGCCGTACTTTCAGGTAATCACTTCGCTAGTGAAACATTAAGTGAACTATAACTGTAGGTATAATTCAAGTATGAGAGGTTTTTGTTAGTGTGGATGGTATGATATAACTTGTTTATTATTTAATGGTGGAAGTCTGCTTGATTCACGAAGCATTATGTGATATATTCTAAGGTAGTCGTTCATTTGCGTCACCATTTTAATGAAGTAAATTGTTATTATATGAGGCTGTCGCATACCGAGGAAAGTTTATCAACGCCCAGTGGGTAAAAAGCATTTAAAAGCTGAATAAAGAACATGAATTCGACATAACTTCGAATGTTTCAATGAGGTTTTGATAACAAATGCTGTACTCGTAAAGCAGAGAACTGAAGGGCAATTAAAGGATTTTTCTCCATTCAACAGAAAATTGGTCATCAAAACAATCTAAGAGATCAATCCTATAAATACCCTCAGTACTGAGTTCGTAATAGGTGCTACTAGATAAGTAATTGGTATTTCAGCAAAGGACTTCGCTCAAAACGTTATGAAAAAGCTATCTATGTGGGCCCGAATTTTTTTGTAACGTTTAGAGAAAGTCTTCTTGTTTAATAAATACCATTGCCCAAATATACGACTGAAAAATACATAGATTATTGGTGTTGGGTCGATCGTCCAATTTTTGTTTTCAGGAGATCTTTTTAAACGATAAAATGGGCTAGTGTGCTATCATACAATACAATAACGATAATAAAATGCGACACTGGACCAATTAACTGTGTATTTTTCAGTATTTATTTTCCAGTTTTATTAGCCAATTTCTCTGAAACTACTGGTTATTAGACTTTAACGCAATGGTAACTTTCAATCAGGAAGATTTCCTCTGAACATTATCCAAAATTCAGAGACAATTTTTTGCTTTCCTCCAATTTGTATTGTATTTGGAATATTCTTCAAATCGTTTTCACGCATTAATCTGATGTCTGCATGAATCATCATCGAGAAGGTTTTGCCTATGAGTAGGTAGGCACTTCATTCTAGATTTTTACTTCGAACGAAGTGATTGGAGCTTGTTCCGTTATTTCAATTCTGAAACTAATCGAATTCGAAAGTGTGACAATTTAACAGTAAAATGAAAAACATAAATTTTGATGATTTTATTAAATTCAGTTGTTTTACTTTGGAAATATTCAGCCTTAAATAGTATTGGGCGGTACATTCGATCGATTTTATTGTGAAAATAGACAATTTCATACAATTTCAGGAATTCAAGTCAGGATTATCAATCAACTATGATATCGTTAAAGTAGCGTTGTAGATGAGCTCATACGTTAATAAATGAGAATCATTCACTTTGAGTATATTTTATAGAAGACCTGAAAGTAAATTACGTAAAATCAATGCTTTCAAGGCAATGACACGAGGGACTCAGATCTCAGCTTCGTCAGAATGAAAGCGCTCGTGTATCACCAAAATGCACAGATTACTTCAATTAAGGAGACGATAACTCCATCTTATAGGCTGGAATCAACTACTTAACTTATTCTTCAGTCAGGAATAATGATGCCCGAAGAGTTTGAACCTGAAAAATTAAACACAGTATAAAATGTATTCCTGTAAAACGAAGTGTATTTTTTCATGGAATCATGGATCAGATCGGAACAAAAAATGCATGTTATTTGTAATGCCAGTTTTTGAAGTATTCCACAAAACTTTCTCTAGTTTTATATTCCATATAGAAATCCTACCGAAGTAGCTAAGTATCTTGGTTCGAAATGCTCATCCAGAAATAAGTACAAAAAAGTGTACGGTAATAAGTATATTACGTGAACAAGTGTCATAAACGTCCTTTTAGTAACGAGAAGTTCATAAACGCTTGCATACCGTACTTTTTCTACGAACTCATAATAAAACAACAAAATTTTATTTTATCAAGTTGATAAAAGCGATTTTGTTTATGTGAGTAGAAACAATTTTTTTCTAACTGCGTACCAAAGTAACCTTTGATGCTATCACATGTCGACGTAAATTTGATGTTTTCCTATGTCATTTTGTTACAGCATTTCCGCTCTTGGATAGTTTATATATTTATTGAGTGTTGATTTTCTCATAGATAATATTATGAGACTATGTTGAATCGAGCGTTTATTTGACTGAGAGCTGCATTTGTAAAAAAAAATCATGAGTGTATTCCGAGCACAAAGTTTTATTGGTGCTTTTCAAATATTACCGCGTTGGAGGTTATCTTGCTATAAGTCTCAGAAAACTAGACCCCTATGGCTAATAACACGACGGTATTGAATATAGGGACTGAAGTGGTTCATTTAATTTCTAGGGACTGGTGAATTTATGAAGCACCATTAGAAACATTTTTGGAATTGCGCTTCGAATAATTGATTTTGTTGACAAAATATCTTCTGAAGCATCTTTGGTGTTTTTTTGATAACAATTTTCTATTTCGAAAATTGTGTTCACGAAGTTTATGTCACTAACAACTTGTCTTGTTTGTAGTTACCGTAGCTATAAGTTACTTTTTTATTTCAAAGTGATCTGATCAAACTTTAAACTGGTATTTGTCATGTAACATCGACAGAGTGATTTTAAATTTTTATCGAAGTAAAATGCCCTTGAATCTATCTCATTTATTTAAACAATATTTGATTTATTTACTCCACTATGTATAATTTATATCACCCAGCTACTGTCATGCAACCAGGCTTGCTTCTGTGTTCAAGGTTAGTTGTATACTCCTACAACCAAATTTTTTATAGCTACAGTAGAGTTTTTCCGGACGTATCTAAAGTTTTCATTTTCATCGTATTCGACGACTCGGATCTAGATATCCCTTGGCATCTTGAGGCTGGATTAATGACATCATCGCATTTCTCATTAGCTGGACAAAGGCAACCTGGTGTGTACGTCCGGGTCGATCGCCCCTTTCTTCTTTCTTTCTTTATCCCGAAATGTCGTCCTTGGAAGTTATCGGTACAAGCAAGATTCTCTATATTTGTGTCGTGAAATTCGATGGAAGTAACACTCCCCAGCCTTCATGTTCGGCCGTAGACGATGGTTACAACACACCAAGATCTTGACGCCGCTGGATCTAAATATTGCCTCCAACATCCATCCCACGAAACAATTTTGGGACTGTCAGGTCTACAGGAATCTAGTCCACCTTCTTATCACTAATTTTGGTGAGGCTTATCCAGACACCTCCATAGGTCGGTTTATCTCGAGAGTGCTTCTTGGTTACCAGGTGGTAGATGTTTCTCTGGCCCTTCTTCAACTGTATCACCTCTCCAACTTCCAGATTCTGTTCCTGTAGTTTCTGAAGTAGACTACATTTTTTGAAGAATATCACAGCTATGCCCCTGGACATTTGAAGATCTTCTGCCTCGTAGTGAGCTAGCGCCTAATTAGCAGGCATCGTAAAAGAGCTCGTGGTTTCTATTTTACCCCATGTAGGTTTCCTTCACAGAGGCTTATAAATTTGGGAGACGAGGTCATTTTTCTTCTTCATGTTTTTGTTCTGAAATCCTCCAGTATCGGGCTTGATGTCATAGGTGTTCTCTGTCATTCAATGTTCAAACAAACTCGTTCATAGATGTAGTCCATTCTCTGCCGAATTTTGCTGACGTAGTCTTTTCCCGCAATGTCTTGTCCTGGAGAAGTTCTGAATATCAGGTCACTATCAAGTAATGACTGGTTGACTTATGCACTGCCAATCGATAGGTCATCAGGAATAAGTGGAGGTACTGGTCCCAATTTTTCTGGTGTTCAGAGACCACGTCCTATTCGTCCACTCCACCATTCCATCGGACTGTGGATATAGAGCCGTGGTTATCGTATTTCGAATGTTTGATACATTTCTTGGAACAAGTTGGATTCGATATTTGTGCCTTGGTCGTTAGGCAGCTCCAGTTGAACACGGAATCGACATATCCACTCTTTTACCTAGACGTCGGTGACGGTGATGGTCAGATTATAAGATTTTAGTAACAGGCCAGCGATGTTAGTGGTGATTCTTCCAAATGGGTCATTGGGTCGTGATCTATATAGAGGGTTCTCGTCACTCTCAGATGTCCTCCGGTTCATCAAAAAGCTGTGGCTGGAATAGTATGCCTTATGAATGTAGCTGCTAAACCAAAATTCAGTGCAAAGATCACATTGATTATATTTCTTGGGGTACAGTGTGTAGTTTCAGACGAGATATTTATGGAAATATAACATTGTTGAGGTATTACTAGTAATAGTTGAGGTTCTTCTAGATATGCACCATGTACTAGTCGAAAAATGCTTTTTTGTATTCTGCTCCATCTGATTCCGAAAGGGATGTATCTTTCTCGTATATTATGAAGAGGAATCGGGTACACTGGAAATTAAAACTGTATCTATTAGCTTTTTGTACTGCATCGTTGACTTTTTGACTGAATTGTTCTTTTTCTTGAAATATTTTTCTTTAGTGATTGTTGCTTCATGCCCAACTTTATTTTTCAGTTTTACTTGTACTGCTTTGGATTCATAGACCTTTTTATGCTTTGAATATTGTTATTGTGTAATGGATTTTCCACTAAATCATCCTCTCCTTTCAGGCTTCACATTAGTTGGTTCTTGGCATTCAGATTTATGTGAAACAACTCTTTTTTCTTGTTTGATTTTAACTCCAACTAATCCATAATTTACGTAGATTTCCATGTCACTTTCAGTTTGAAACAAGAAAAAGATATATAAGAATTGGAAAAACTTTAAAAGTAGGTAGGTACCTAAAATAGGAAACTTACTCTTTTAAAACACTCACTCTAGCAAACAAATACAATCAAAATTCAGAAATGTTAACGACCTTTGACCCACAGTAACTACAACAAATTGATCCTTTATCAAATATTCCTTAGACTTACGTTTATAACTTACTGTACTGCAGTAACATTTACTTACATCAAAATGATGTTCGCAACAGTAGACACAATTTTTGGCTCCAGGTAGATCAGCCCTCTTCATCATTTGCATCTATTTCTTTCGACTTCTAGGTTCGAAAGGAACAATAAAAAATTATTTTTTGAGTGCATCAGTAGTTGTATTCAAACACTTTGGCATAATAAACAATTTTCTAGTTTCTGTATATGACATTTTATCAATTTTCGACGCAGACTTCATGTATACGAGAGCAGACAGAGCACGCAATGAACGACTGTTGTAAAGTCGCACCCCTAGCTGAACAATAATATATATCGAAAACTATAATACATATCAAAAAATAATTGTGCAGTATTTTTTCATTTTCGATAGTGTATTTTGAGGTGAAAATCAAATTTTGGTGATATTCTTCATTGTAGGAGGAATGTTTTTTGTCAAATCATACTATTGTCAAATACATTGCCACAAGCTGTACGCTAAGTAATAATAGGGTGAAGATGGTAGGTAACAGAAATAATCTCGTGACACCACGTATGTCTAACAGTGAGTGATAATAGTTGGTGGGGTGATAAATGACTAAAAATATAAATTTTTTAGTGATATATGAATATATGCCAGATGGCAGGTCGCTTGTTCCCGGTAATACTTGCCTAAGAGGGGTCACTGCCTGCTAATGGGTGTTCCGCAAGGAGACCTCCAGGTGGTCGAAAATGACCGATTTGTACCTTGACGATTTCTCATGTTAATTTATATAAGAGGTGTCACCAACGCCTTGCAGAACATTAACATTTACTGACTGGGTTTATGGAAATGATGCCAACACGGAGAATACCTGGAACGGTTCCTATTTCCGGTCAAGACGGCAACGTTCATCTGACTTTACTTACTCATGTCGTGCACGTTTTAGTTCACAGAACGATAGGAATGGTCTAGATGGAACGGCATCGTACAACTATTTTTGAGTTGTAAATGTATATGCTTGTTTTCCTGTACACCTATCCGTTCTATTTTGAAATTTAGGTTGTAGCAACAAACAGTAACAAGAGTAAACCACACTATTATTCGCACATAAACCTCACACATGCATTTCCGGCCTCGAAATAAAATGCTGGTAGTCTCCAGGTGATGGTTTTATATATAGGTATGAACATGGGCGTTCGTCAAAACAATATAAGTACCCACCTGAAAGTGTTACTGATATGAACGGTTGAAAAAAGATGTATATTTGTGTACGGACTTTGTATCTATCATCCAGGAAGTCATCCGTATGGCCATGATTCCAAAGAAAATAATTTAGTTTATCTTATGTTACTTGAACTTTTATCTCTCGTTGTGGTTCAAGGTCATTCGTTTCCCTGACCCCTTGGAATTAATTAAATAAAAAATTTGAAGATATGCTTTACTGCTAAGTTGAATATTTTTCAGTTGCGATATTTTGTCAAAAAGTTTTTTTATCACTTTTCCGAATTCCAGTTCGGAATTTCTGAGTTGTATTTTTCCGAGTTCAAAGTCGAAAATTTCTTCTCTTAACCCAGATATTCCGATTTAGAAGTCAGAATTTTGTTTTCCGATCTTTCATGTGGGAATATATTCTTCTAATTTCAAACTCGAAAAACCCCACCTTGAACTCGGATTTTGCTGTTTGATATTCCTGTAGTGTTCTATAGTAAGTACTTTTCTACCGAATTAATTCACATTTTCTGTAATTTATTCAAAGAAGAAGCTCACTCATTGGTTGGTCCTATAAACAGAAAATTTTTGAAACTTATATGTATCTTCATTAAAAAGACATGGCTCATAAAATGTACGCTGAGTAATTCAATTATAATTTCGCGTTAATTTTACGAATTTATCGAGGAACACTAGTAAGTACTATTCAACGTTGCACCTGGTTCATTTATTCTGGGTGTCATTAGGATATGTTCAGCGTTCTGAACAATGAATGCACACTTAAATGTCAGGGTATTCTTTGATTATATTACCGGAAAGTATGTTGTAAATATATATATATATATCCATTCTGCTTCATAAATTCTCAGTGCTATTAAATTTATTATTGTGTTCGAATGTATACTGCAGTAAATAATTACGAGAAGAGTGAGTCAGATTTCGCTAGTTTTTGGAGTACCTACCAATTCTGGTGTAAAGTAGGCAGAAATGTTAATGAACGCACCTCCTGAGCTGGTTAACTCGTTGAGTATAACTTCTAGATAAACTTGGATTTGAACCCGTGCAGTGTTTTGATGGTTTTATCTATTCTGAAGTTTAAAAATTATGGCTTCACTGTGTGATTGTTCAAAATGTTGTTCTTAAGTTAACGGTTTCGATTGGTTATTAAGTAATATAAAGAAATTACTAGCATACATTCATTTCACCAAATGATATACAGTGAGCACGTAAACGTTAGAAAAAATTCGTTAAAAGCTTGACCATAAGGGAAAAAAAACTCGATTTTCTTATTCAGCTGCGCATTATTTGATCTATTCATATGTTTGATGACGTCATCACTGTTCGAGTTATGACGTCACTATAATTTTTTTTTAAACGGCAATACCCAATTTTGATAATACCTTCAAAAAGAACGCATTTTTCTACTCACATAAGTAAAATGGCAGTAAGTGTATGGATATGTTTAGCGCTAAATGATCAATCATTCACAACAGGCTTCTAATCTGTACTTGCGGCAAATTTCTGAAAATATTATCACTGCACCTCCATTCTTCAAGTTTCTTTTATTTTCAGTGGTTAAAAACCTGTCTGACAGAAATGGTCTTGGTATGTTATTCGAAACTTTCATGATTGCTCAAATGAACGCAACTTTTACCAATTTTTATTTAAATGGGAATTCGTGTAAAAATTACGGTATATAACGCGTTTATAAACTCCTCAGAAAAACTTGTTCATTAAACACTTACTCCTCTACGCTGCATTCGTGCTTGAAATACTCGTTACTAAACGGACGTTTATACTTAATAGCAAACACTACCTTGGTAAGTCGGGAATGAAGAATTGAAAAAATTGAAAAGTTTCCAAATTCTTATAGGACCACCGAACCCATACAAAAAATCTCTTTCCCAGAATCAATAGTTTTTGCAAATAAACCGATCCTATTGTAACGATTTTGAGTCCAGCCTCGAGACCGGCCCTGATCATCTCATTACGCATTCACCTCATTGAGTATGCACCCTACAAAATCATTCCTAAGCTGACAAACACATGAGTCCCGCGTAGAAGAAGCGCGAACGTTCTAAGAAACCGAAATTTCGAGAGAGAGCCGTAAATGGAATGTGCTAACGAGTATATATGCTGGGTAGCTGATGGCAGGGCAGTCATAGTCAGTCACAGAGAGTAACAAATATAGTTCCATAGTTGGCAGATAGAGAGTGACAGTAAAGATAAATAAAAATAGTGACTAGTGATATAAATTATTAATTAAGATGTGTGTAAATAAATTAACAAAATTAGTTTAGTGCAGTTTTACTACACTATGATCGTAAAATTTGTACCTGATTAGCGTTGCCACCTACATATAATATCAGCATTGACTTAAGATTTGACGAGTTTTATATCTTCACTAACGTGCTTCATAAATAAATGCCAACAAACGGTTGCTGCGGGGGGTAAGGAATAAATTGGACTGTTCGGTGTGACGCGCTGATGGTGGCTCTTAACACTTATTACCTACATAATATATAATTTTGACCAGATCATCCACAACCCCTAGTAAACTTTTCTTTGTGTTTTACTGAATAGTTCTGGTTTTCGATGTTCAGTTAAGAGTCCCAGCTAACTGAGACAGCTTACTGAACAGATGACTCTTAGCTGACAGCTAATAGTCCTCGGGCCCAGTACCTACCGGGAGAAAAGAAACGACTACCCAATCTTTGAGATTTCGTATATCTGCTTTTCGTGTCGAGTTGGGCATTTCATTTGAGAAAAATTCTCTATAGCTTGTTATAAAACTCGACATGAAGAGCAGATATACAATATATCAAATGTTGGGTAATAAATCCCTTCCTTTAGTTCCTACTGGGTCCCAGGACTATTAGCCGTCAGCCAGCTAAGTCTTGGCAGAATATTGAGAAACCGGCCCTAATCATATTGAAAAGTTTTCTGCATAAAATAGACAAACAAAAGTATTTTCAGCTAAACTAAAATTCTATTTTCTATTTCTACAACTTTGTAATCGTTACCATTAGTGAATTCTGACCTCTCAATTGTTTTATTATCATCTGAACTGATTTTCGCACGAAATGTGTCTCCAATCAAGGTATCGTTAAATACAAATTTCATTGGCAATGAAAATAATGATTTTCCGTGCTTGGTATTAATATCGGTGTTATAAGTTTCTTCCCTGATGGTCAGGTGAATAAAAAAATCAATATCTGTGGTCAGTTTGAATTAGGTGGTCATAAAAGCCGAGGAGGTGAAACGTATCATCTTTAGTTCGATCACTTCGTCTGGCGTAGCATCTGTTACCCATAATTAAAAGAGTATCCTTATAATCTCAAACCAAAAACCTTCAGTAATATATTCAGCTCTCTTATAGCAATCGGGGAATTTTCAGCCACATTGGTGTTAAAACTCATACTGGCAAATAATTTATTGTCTTTTTCAGGTGTTCCTTTGAGGAACGTGATAATAAATCATTAACACTAGATTGGGTGAGTCGTCACAGTTTGTTATAATCTTATGAATGAAAATTAAATCGGTAATTATTCTTCTTTGTTCCAGAAGCTGTATTTCGTAGTGAGATCGAATTTCGCTTATGCCAACAGTTACATAAATCTTCGGTTTTTTAAATGCCAAAATCTCACAAATTCATTCTGAAGCCTTTCTGATTGTAATTTGTGTATCACAATGTGAATTTCATATTACATTCCCAAAATTTTGCTTGGTGTAAACAAGACCATAATAAATAGATTTGATTTTTGCCTTTCTTCAAAGTCGTTGCATATTTTACAGAATAATTAATTGTCAAAATTGATTCCAATATTCTTAATTAGGTCCATTCTGTTGATAAGAGTCAAACGAATATTGAAAATTTATCCACTAATTGAAAGCCTTTAATGGTTAGTGGTTAGGTATCTAACCACAACACAACCTCGCCCAAATTCACGGCAATCTTCTTGATTCTTGAGCCACATGAACGGAAAGATCATAGAATACTGGTTGGTGTGCTGATATGCCGTTGCTGGTTCAATAGATATATTATTATGAGCCTGGTGAGCTTGACAAAGAAAAGTCAATGCAGGTTCTGTCAGGAAGCAAAAGAAACCGCACTGCTTTTATTAGTACACTGGGAAGTTATAACAAGATCAGGACACGATACGGGAATGACAATCCAAAGGCTGACAACTACTCAAAAGTACCACTGCCAAAGCTTTGAACATTAGGTAGACAAACGCAGACAGTGTGCTCTAAATCACATGGAGTTTCACACTCAACTCCAAATTTTTACTATTCTATTCTAGCTCGCACAAGCTTTTCAGAAACTCAGAGGTTCAACTGGTTGACGGAATGAAAAGTAGCTTTTTGTTTAACTTTTCCTAACGCATGTGAGATTTGCGAGGACCCGTAGTGAGGAAAAGACACTCTCCTCCAGTATAAAACTTTTCTAACACATCCAGCACAAAACCACCAATTAATAACAATGAATATGAATATATATTGAGCGATCTCATAAAATAGCATGATAACATGAAAAAGAAGTGAAAAAAAATTGTGAAGAGGTAATTTTTGCGTATTTTCTACACTCTCAAAGACCTTTCAACTTCCCAAATTATGGTCAAAATATTCGATGCCTAGTTTTACAATTCAATTAATGAAAGATGTAGATATCAAGTACTCCAAGCTAAAAGCATTTTTACAAAAATTAAGTGCTGGGTATAAGGCCAGCCACGAAAGCTGTTGTTTTCCAGACAGGAGATTAATAAGTTCATTGTCAAAGCACCAGATAGCCATGCATAAGTTATTTTCGGTAATTTTTTGTATGTTTGTAATTGCCTTCTGTGGTGCATGCTGATGTGAAAAATTATGTAATATGACCGTTGAAGATATATAAGATAAGGGTAATATTATTCATGTAGTAGTACAGCCAGACACCAAAACAATATCATTGGAAATGTCAACATCCTCGACATCATCAAAAAGTATGCAGCTATATATGAGTCCAGCGAAAACAGATCCTCTTCGTTTTTTTAAGTTCAAAATAAAACATACCCACCGAATACTCGTCTCCAATTAATTTCAGAAATAATACAAATTGTCCATTTGATTTTTTCAGGTTCTAAAATTTTTTATTTCTGTTAATGTATTGGGAAGGATAACTCAATTTTCAAAGAAGGTATTGAAAACACATTTTCCCTTCAACTGATAAGCATGAAGTAAGTGTCAGTTTACAATTCTTTATCTTCGTTTGAGATCCCATTACAGATGATTTTATTTTTTCTTTAAGAAGAAAACCAACTCCAAACGCATTTACGAAATAATTCATAAGCAAAACGATGCTAACAATGGACCAGGATGTTGCAAGTGAAAACGTACCTATGTCGCAAAGATATAATTCTTTTATCATTTCGTAAGTAAATATCAAAATTGAGAATTTCTAGGACATGCATTATGAAATGTGATGAATGAATTATTATGAATTGGTTGAATAGTTTCACTTGAATATGCAGCATCGAACTTTTATAAATTGTTTAATAAAACTACGCACGTTCAACTAATAATTATGCATTATGAATCCGGTGAATACTCCTTAAGAGAATCGCATAGGGTACTTATCCATTTATAAACATTTTCATTTCATTCTTATTCATGGGAACAACAAATAAATGGTGTAGGTCTATCACACTGAAATCCGAATGTGATAATCAGTATTTTGGCAGGGCTAATCTCTTTTTCTCAACCTCAAGGCCGATTCAGGTACATGCGTGTCCATGTTGGGTTTTTAAAGCACGGGCGGTCTAAACGCCTTTTTCTCACGTTTCTATCACAAGAACATATTTAATTTGGTTCTGTAATAATTTTGTCAATGCTAGAGAAATACTATTTGAATTTTTCAAATAATTCCGATGTATTTTTCACTGCCTTTGAGGCCGATTCAGATACATGTGTGCACATTCTGCATGAGATGAAAGATACAGTGAAAAATATACATTGGGATTATTTGAAAATCTAAAATAGCATTACTCCAGTATTGACAAAATGATTGAATAAAATATTTTCTGGTGATAGAAACGTGAATAAAAGGCGTTTAAACCACCCGTGCCTCAAAAACCCTGCATGGGCACGCATGTATCTGAATCGACCTTTACAATGGCTCTATATATCTCATAACAAAAATAATGATTCAATGCAAACGGAAGACACCTTCTTTACCGGTTTCATAGTCATTGCCAATTTAGAAACCTATAGAGATTCATAGAGAATTACAAAGTACTTCTTTCAGAAACCGTTGCCAAGAGTCTAGTAGATATAAAGCAGCGGCCGTATGCATGGGGTTGTAGATATTTTCCAAAGGAAACTTTCTGACGAATATACCTTGAGCGAAAGACTGAAACGGAATACATTTTTCCATTCTTCTGACATAAATCTTCGTTTATTTGAAAACGCATATGTCTTGTACATCTCTTGTAAAATAATACTTTCCAAAAAAATGGTACCACAGTACACAGAATATGTCGGTTCGTATTCTTTGTCTGAATTGTGCAAAACGCCTAAACTAGGAGTTCAAATTATTTGGTATCAGAAGAAAATCGCAGAATGCTATCTACAATATTAATAATAATAATAATAATACTCCCTCATAAACACTCGTAGAGTGTACCCAAAGGAGCCTGTGCGGGTAGAGGACGGCTATTATTATTTTTTGCCGTGGCGCTCCGGGGCGACTTACTGATGTTTTCGGTGGTGAATTCACTTTTCAGCTGTAGGAAAACCCGGAAAACCTACAGCACCACCCCGGTTGGTCGGTGTGCGCACTTCAAGCTAGCACCAGACGTCGGTATTGGCATCTAGGCAACTCACATCACACTTGATTCACAACAAGGCATGTGGCCACCTAAAGAGACGCGTGTACTTGAGAAAAAAGATTCCGTACCCGAGTCTCGAACGTCTGTCTGATGCGAGCTAGTTCCACTGCTAGAGGCCTAAGCCACTGAGCCACCGACCGACCTTGTATATTATATATATATATATATATATATATATATATATATATATATATATATATATATATATATATATATATATATATATATATATATATATAAGCTTTAATTTAGAGATATATATGTTGAAAAATATCTGTATTTCATACAAAAATACTCGTTATCTTGGCGAACAGACCAAATATGGCAAATTCAATATTATACCAGGAGAACAGAATACGAAATGGTGAATTATCATGGGTTTTGACTCTTCTATGTTTAAAGAAACCCATATTAATTAATTCATATTGACTTCAAAAACGGACGTACCTAGGGTAGGTCGAATTCGACGTGGTTGGCAGAAAGTCAATAATATTGAAAGGATAGTTAGAGGTCACTAAATTATTGAAAGATGTGCTAATAACAAGTGTTATTTCATTAAAAAAATCACTCTAACTTGTAGATATTTCTCGGTTTGCCCCGTATATCCGGCAATCATTTCTGATTGTAGACTGTGTTATCTATTTTACTTTGGTTTTTGATTAATTTTCATAGCTTCCATAGAATTCGTGCAATCAGAGTCCCACGCACCATTTTCCCCACCCTGTATGATTTGAAAGTGGTCTTGGCAGTAGGAACGAACGTAAGGTTAGGTTGAATACGAAAACACATCTAACTGAAAACTAATCCTATAGGTATAGGCATGCATGTTGGTAAGGAGGATTTTCTATGATTAGAAATTGAGAAGAAGATCTGAGTTTCTACAGTTTATCTAATAACATTTTTTATGAACTATTTCGTTTTAAAGGGTTAACCGTTCAACGGAGAATTGTAGTAGGATAACATAAACTGCAATGGTACTACTTTCGTGCCATTTCGGTGGTACTTAGCCGAAATCTCGTTCTGAGAAATTCAATCCTTCCTAAATAAATTAACTATGACTTTATTAGAAATTCAATAAAAACTCCTACACTACAATGTGAATGATCTAAAATTTGTATTGATTCAGACACAGATTTTCTGAATTATGTCCTTTTATGATCGTGGTACCCGCATTGATTTAAAAAAATCAATATTTGAGCACTCTTCCAAACCCGGTAAACATCGGCGACGAGGAGGTAGGATGGTTCTTCTTCATTTTAGTATTATTTTCTGAGCATCGATATCCCATTGGATAGGTGAAAAATTGTTCCATGGATTTGCGAAACATTTTTTCACAGTAAAGAAATCCATTCTTAACATTTTGAGTTTTTGTACTGTACTGATTAAAATAAGATATCCTCAAATGCTTATAATTAGTTCATTGCATTGGAAGAAATGACGATGATTTATTATAAAATAAAAATTAAATCTTGAAACGAAGATTATCAGTTTTTATCAGGAGTGCATAACATTCAAGGAGGTCTTCAACATTTTTATATCGGTGATAATGTAAGTCTCGCTTCGTTGCTTCCTACATCTAATTGTGTTAGATGTAGAAAAAGTCAGATTATTCAGAAACATTCCCAACGATTATAAAAATAAGAAGTTACAAATAATTTCTCAATGAAGATTTCCCATTCACGCTTGTGTTTACTAGTGACATTATTCTATTAATTTCTTCAGTGTTTTCATGTCTGTGCGTATCATCGTGAAGAAGGCGATGGAAGTTCATCATCATTATAATTATTAAAAATAATAATGTTTATTCGTGTTGAAATCAATACAAAAGTTAAAAAGAATACATAACTATGATAAAACATACTTGTGTGTGGAAAATACAATATCTATAAATGAAAATGACTGATATGACAATACAATTACAATACATATACATATTTTGATAATATTTCTTCTCAATAAAATCTAATAGGTAATAATAAATAAATATCAAATGTCCAGTTAGATAAAATAGATAATTCTAGAATGAAGTTTTGTGATTTTTTCAACTTTCTATTAATGTATGTATTTCTACTCTCTTCTTTTCTTTTACAATGTTGTGAGTTTCTTTTTGAAGTATTTCAGAGAAGTTTCATCTATAATTCCTATTGGTATATAATTGAAAAATTTTTGGAGCTAGATAGAAGTAGCTTTTCTGTCCTATGGATTTAGGTGTTAGCGATATATAATGTTTATGTTTTGTTCTTGTCTCATATGGATGCTTTGGTTCGTTCGTTTTTGTTTTCATATATTTGACATCCTTTCTCAATGCTATATAATTGTCTAATGTCTAATATTTGTGTTACCAAAAACAGCAAATTTCTTGAATATCTTGCCGGCTTCGAGGACATATAAGTGTGTTCTTGATACTCCTCCCCAACCAATAATTCCATAATTTAGATGTGATTCACCAAAGAAACTATGGTAGATATAGGATTTTTTTGTATTCAAAATTCAAAGTTCTTTCAACTTGTTTCAATATAGAATACTGCGTAACTTTTTTGTTAACTATTACATATTTCTTTGTTCTGGCAGGTTTGATTACAAAATGTTGTTGAATGTTCAGAGTGTATTCAGACAAAGATGTTGAACATCTGTTATTATAGAGAGTAATTTACTCTCAAACCACTCTTTGATTTTTCCTAGATCTTTTTCAATATTCAGTTCGAGATTATGCCAGTCATCATTTTTATAGAATATCACAGTGTTGTCCGCAAAAGATTTTTCTGACTGTCTTTTGTATGAATAAGTCATTCAAATAACACCGGTCCCAATAGTGTCCTTTGAGGTACACCACATGCAATTTCTGTATTAGTCCGGCTTCAATTCTCACTTTTTGTTGTCTATCAGTCAGGTAACTCTTCAATAGCTTGTGCTCTTAGACCTATGTGTCCCAGAGTATCTAAAAATATAGCGTGATCGACTGTATCGAATGCCTTTTTCAGATCTACGAAGACACCTATTGAGGGATTACTCGAATCTAGAGATTCATAGATGCTTCTTATTAGGGCATGAATTGAACACTTGGCTGATCGATGGTAAAATGGAAATAGGTCTATAGTTTGTGACATTATCAGAGTCTCCGCTTTTTGATATTGGAGTTACTATTGAGTTTTTTAGAATCGAGAGAAATATTCCATAATTCAAATGATTTATTTTTAATCTGGAAGATTTATTGTTTTTCAATTCATTTATGGTGTTTTTTATCTCAAAAATATTCGTTGGTGTGAAGAAAATTGAATCTTTGTTTGTTTTTTTCACTTTTGAAGTTGGGATTTTTTTTATATTCTTTGCTGGATTTTCTCCTACATTGGCGAAGAAGCTCAACGAATAAACTGCAATGTTGATTATCTTTCTGCTTGTATAAATGATACATTCTCTTAGCTGTCACCATAATATTCGGAATGAATAACATCGCCAAGTTATACTTATACTATACTTCATCGGCATACTTTTGGTGTTTTTTCAAAATATCGCTATTTATCGATATTTCTGAAATAATCGAATAGTCACAAAAATTCTTTAATTTGCATTGTGAACTGGATAACGGTGAACGAACTTCATATTTTTATAAATAGATTAGACATTTTTGGTACACGGCAAACAAGAGTCAAACTTTGAAAATTAATACTAACAGATATATCTACAATGTTTTAATGCGGTTAAAAATATCTACCAGGCTTAAAACTGGCATTTCGAATTGTAATGAAGATGGAAATATACGATAACCATTTATCTCAGTGGTCTACTTGATTTTGAAAGTTATTAGGCTCGTTTTTCATTTGTAATCCATTTGAATACTCATTTGAACCAGTAATAATCAAATCGTGAACTTTGTTTTTGTTTCAGGTGAGAAAAACAATGCTGTTTTTGGAGGAATTGCGTCACGTGAGTTGAAAACTTATTTTTTATTGCCGTTATACTCAAATTATTTACACAGGTCCTCCGGAAACTATATCGATAAATATATGGAAATCTATAAGGCGGACAGAATGATAAATTATGGTTTTGTACCATTCTTCTAGAATATTTTTAATAATGAGTCATTTCCGGTTGTATGAGATGAGGACTCCAACTTTCTTATTTCAAATAAGATTCCCTGTATATTATCACATTTTCATACGCTACGGAAAATTTTCATCATATTTTATTTAGGTCTAATGTCCTACACCCAAATCTAATCTTTTTCGAAATATTTAAAATTTTAACTTGAAAATACCGAGAACTAAGTTATTTTTTATTGATAATCGATGCTTTCGTAGAAGAGTATCCATTTTTTTTAATGGAAACCCCAATTTCATAGTCTCATTCCATTATGTTTCAAAATTGAGGCTATCTTTCAATACGGTTATCTAACAGTTATCAAAAGATTGGCGAATTGACATAATCTGTTTAAAATCACGTATTCGTGAGTTTAGTTATTCTCAGTTTACCATGACGCTCACGGCTACGTTAGAAACAATCAACTGCCATGTAAAATAGTGAATTGTTGGCTATCTTTCCACTGGTCATGAAATAAATCTTGTAAACTTAGCGACCATATTGCGTCATATTGAGAAAATAGGTTTTTATATTCAGCTATTAATATTCGTTTAATTTTCGAAATTATGCAGAGTATTCCAATATCCTTCGCTTTAAGAAAATGAGTATATCATATCCTATTCTTCTTTCGAAATCGACATCTGTTTTCCATTTACTAATTAAGTTTTTTCAATAAAATGCAGTGCCTCGACTTTATCACTTCTTTAAGAAACAAAATAACAGCTCCACAGATTGAAAGGGGCCTTAAAGTAATCAATATTTCGAAAACTAGTACATTTAGTAATGCGTCTAATTCAAATTTCAACACTGTTCCTTTTATTCATGGATACCTAATATAAATCTAAGTAATTGTCATAATTTTGTAATTAGTATTCATGCGACAGTGACTGTTAATTGTGTATACCGGGTGGCTACGGAAGTATTGCCTACGGAATATCTCAGTTATTGTATGAAGTAGGTTTGTGAAATTTGGAGCGTCGATATAATGACATAAGAGCTAGAATCTGAGCATATTGACATGTCGAAGTTAACTTCCGGTCTGACCGGAAGTAACATCAACTTTCTTATTTTAAATGGAAACCCTATTTTATTTTCTTTTCGCTTTATTCAGCATTCAATTCCCTTTCTAATGACATATCACAAGTTGGTATCTAACCAGAAACTAGATCAGAAAAAATTATTATTGAAATTCACCGAGTAGGCCGTGGAAGCAAAATGAAAGCCAAAAATTGAAAAGTTGGCTATGGAAACCATACGTCACTTGATAACAGTTGCCACTACTGTGATATTTTATTTTCATTCGTCGGCGTTATAAAAAGCCGCCAAAAACAATATTGGAAAAATTGGGAAAAAAACAATACTCTGTAGGTCCATAACTTAAATAGGAACATACAACTTTTTCTTGCCCGTACTATTCAGCATAACCATTCCTTTCTAATGATATAATAGAAAGTAATTTTTTGAAATGAAATATCAAAAAATCCAAGTATTATTATTCAAATAACAAAAAAACAGATTTATCGAAAAAAAAATTCAAATTGATAGGATTAAAGATAAAATAAATTCAAAACAAATGTTCGAAATGCATTCCCTCAGCGTCAATACATTTATTGACTCTGGTGATATTTTCATGTAAAACGTTTCTCAACATTTGGGGGGTGATATCTTGGAAAGCTCTATGAATTTGTACTTCTAGCTCATGTAGAGTTGTAGGCTGTGTGGAATACACCCTATTTTTAGGATGCCCCCATAGAAAAAAGTCGCACGGAGTAAGATCAGATGACCTTGGTGGCCACCTGATTGGACCATGGGTTGTTATAAGTCTCTCTTGAAAGCGATTTTGAAGATAATTTCTCGCTATTCTTGAATTATGCGGAGGGGCGCCATCTTGCTGGAAGTACATTCTCTCAGTTATTTCCGCTGGTAGGTTGTTAATGAATTCCGAAATTTCATTCGTTAAAAAATTAAAGTATCTCTCTCCGGTTAGTTGGCCTTGAAAAAGAATGGGGCCAACAATATGAGTTCCAACTATTCCTGCCCAAACATTCACACCAAATCTCTCCTGGAATCCACCTTGTCGAAACCGGTGCTCGTTTTCTATCGCCCAGTACCTGAAACAAAAGACCGTTCACACTTTTAGCACTTTACACTTCGACTATAATCCAAATAAAGTACAGTACCTACCTTGTATTATTCCTGTTAAATAATCCATTGTTGGTAAATCTTGACTCGTCCGTAAACAAGATATAATAGTTAAATTGGTGATTCTCAGCATTTTGTCGAAGAAACCAATTACAATATTCCAGGCGCCTTTCACCGTCATTTTCATACAAATGTTGATGCAACTGATACTTGAAGGATTTAAATCGATGTTTTTTCAAAATTTTCCTAGCAGAGTCCTTACTTATAGCTAATTAGGCGTCAATCTGCCTTGAGGAAATTGTGCTATCATATTGTACTAAAGCTAATACATTAATTTCAGTTTCCTCATTAATAACAAATGCTTCTTGGTCTTCGAGAACATCAGGCTCAGTTCTTAATTTTTCTTCAAGCCACTGGAAATACCTTCTTGACGGTTGCTGCCTCCCTGGATATCGCTCTAAATACAATCGTTCAGCGGCATAAGAATTTTTTAAACATTCACCATAAATGAGAAGCATGTCAATTTGTTCGGTTCGTGAATAACGGGGCATTTTTTGAATATTCCACATCAGCCTACTTGTTGATATTTTGGTTCGAATGATTATTGCAATGGAATGATTATTCTGAATAGCACAAACATCGTCCATAGGTAGATATTAGAATATCTATGGACGATGGCACAGACCAAGTACGTTAATGTTCCTATTTAACCTAGAACCTACAGGATATAATTTATCATTCCACATTATTTTTAATGTTATTTTTGCGTATGTCGATAATCTGTTTTGTTATTTGAATAATAATAATTGGATTTTTTGGTATTTCATTTCAAAAAATTACTTTCTATTATATCATTATAAAGGAATGGTTATGCTGAATAGTACAGGCAAGAAAAAGTTGTATGTTCCTATTTAAGTTATGGACCTACAGAGTATTGTTTTTTCCCAATTTTTCCAATATTTTTGTTATCAAGTGATGTATGGTTTCCATAGCCAACTTTTCAATTTTTGGCTTTCATTTTGCTTCCACGGCCTACTCGGTGAATTTCAATAATAATTTTTTTCTGAACTAGTTTCTGGTTAGATACCAACTTGTGATATGTCATTAGAAAGGGAATTGAATGCTGAATAAAGCGAAAAGAAAAAAAAAATAGGGTTTCCATTTAAAATAAGAAAGTTGATGTTACTTCCGGTCAGACCGGAAGTTAACTTCGACATGTCAATATGCTCAAATTCTAGCTCTTATGTAATTATATCGACGCTCCAAATTTCACAAACCTACTTCATACAATAACTGAGATATTCCGTAGGCAATACTTCCGTAGCCACCCGGTATAACGTCCATACGATATCCTTTTATCATACAGAACGGCTACAGAAAAAAATCCAGAATTGATTTTACGGGAATCGCAGGTTCCTACTCATCCTGTAAAATATCACTTTCGGAACTTGATACGTTAAATACTATAATCATCAACAAGTTTTCTATAATTAGTATTTTGCAAGGACTTCTTTTTTTGCTGAAACCAAGTAATGAATGTGTCACATGTTCCTCAGATAACCCCATTACATTCGCGTTAAATTATGAAAAGATTTTAGTAATCTTCATTTGTATAATTCAAACGAACCGTCATGATCACTACAATGACATTTTCGCGAGAGCCATGGCCAAATGAGAATAACTAAACTTGAGGATGCGTTATTTTCTGGAACAGAGACAGGTTAATTGCCAATATTTTCGAAATCGTTGAATGTAGGCATAGATGTAGATGATAAAATTGGGATAAAAATGAATTTCGATACTTTTTTCAACCGCATCTACATCATTGTTTGGTGAATAAACAGTATAACTCTCATCGAATTGATATCGGAATTCTTCTGAATTGGGTCCTCTCAATTGAACAGAAAATAATGCATTAACAACTACAAATAATTGAGGTATAATGGCTATATGTAAGAATAGTTTTGTAATATTAATTTCATACCTACGTATTTAATAAAAACCGTTAGCAGTGATGCACATCAATACTGTCAAGAATGGCGCTAATCCAAAATCTTATTCATTTTGTATGGTAACAATATCCACTGTCATGATTCATATTTCATAATTTGTTGAACTGTTGAATTACTTGAAGTTCAAACATCGGTCATGGTCGAGCTCGGCCTGGTTCGATTCATAACAAAAACAAAACATGTGTTATTGGCACGGCTATGAAGACTTCAACGAACTTTTTCATTGAATGAAAATGCCCGTAGCAATAACACGAAACTTGAATAAATACCAGATGATAGATGACAATGGGACAAGGAAGGGTCGACAGTCGACAGGTGAACCCAGGGTGGGTTTGCGACACTGTCGAACCCAGAGCTAGTACACGGCGGTAAAGCCTTCTTGACGAACCTCTGAGAAAGATGTCCTTAAGCGAGTATTTATAGTGTCCATTTGGTGAGAAACCTTTGTATATAATATACTGATGGATATGTGTTGACTTGTCCCGTTTGGAGAATATATGAATATAGGGCTTTGTTGCGCCCTGGGTATTGTGTCCTTTATTTAATATATATATTTTTGAATACGGTGAATCTGTGACTTGTTTTATTTATTAGCAGTTATACCGAGAAGAAAACTGGTTTTTCTTCCTGATTACGTCCCAAGCGATAGGGCTGGTAGCTTCACTAAGGCCCTAGTCGCGACAATACGATCGACTGCAGAAAAAATGTTTTTCGCCATTATACACACAACAATTGAAAACGAAAATATTTTCAACCTACCTTCACAACTGGCCCATAAATGATCTGAATTTCAATCCTGCAGGAATAATTCAACCTCCATATTGCATTTCCTTGGTGGCACATCTGCACACAAAACCACTGAATACTATGACGAATATAACAACTTTGATATTCGAACTCATCCCCTCAAACAGTCAGTCAAACGGAAAACGATTACAAGATGGAGGTCCCGGTAGCAGTTCTCGCTTTCGCGTGGGTTCACAGGGTTTCGCGAGCACCCTCGATGGCTTAAGCTTATTGGTCAACTGTATCACGTCGAATGTATGTAAAGAAGCAAACAGCTCAATTAGTTTGAAATAAGAGTATATTCATCAATTAGAAATTATTAATCTTCTCAGAAGAGTAGTCTGTTCAAGAGTTTGTATATATTTGATTGAAGATATCCTTTTTATCTGTGTAAGTTGATGTGCCATGTTGTACGTAGGATTTCCCTGTCCAACCGAAATTGGACCTGCATAGCAGCTGCAACGAGAACGAATGGGGTATATAGCCGTCTTCGTTCTCTCGCACATAGGGAAATCATGCGTATGCAAGGAGTACAAATGCGGAGATAGAATGGACCCCTGCCGGATGCCTGCTTCGATTGAAAACTCTGCGGATCTTGTGCTGTTAACTCTCACCGCAAAAGTTCAATTCGTCAGATAAGAGTCCACCAGCCTTACCATGTATGAAGACATGTGTGCTCTCATCATTTTACAGATTAGACCCTCAACCTACCCGGAGTCGACGGCTTTCTGCATGTCCAACAGGACCATAATGGTGTTCTGTCCTTGGTGAGCCGTCTCTTTCACCTCATGAACAACTCGGACAATCTGCGAAGTCGTGCTATGACCTGCACGAAAGCCAAACTGCTCATTGGGGATCATTTTGAGATGCTCTTCGAGAGGCAGCAAACGTTTGAGGAGAATTTTCTACACTACCTTAGCGACCACACCAGTAACGAGATGGGGCGGCAGCTGGCGAGTGGGTAACACTGCTACTTGATGATCGTGATGCAAAAAAAACGGGTACATTTCACTATAATTAAATTAAAACTACCGCAGCAGTTGCAATACTTCATGACATAAACGATAAACTTTCATATTCACTTTTTATTCAACGGGCAGCAAAAAAAAAGAAAAAAAAATGTTTTCAGGCCCCGACGAGATTCGAACTCGTGATCTCCTGTTTACTAGACAGGCGCTTTAACCAACTAAGCCACGGCGCCATTGAATATAATGATTTTTCAGCGGTAACTATGCTATGCTTGCAATTGATTTCTTCCATGTGATAAAAAACTCTCAATTTTCGATGTTACACTAAAAGGGGGGAAATTGATTAATTGTTTGAGAACCTTTCACCTTCCTAAGACACCGAAAAAAAATACATGAACAACTTCCGAAACCTCGACAATGAACAAAAAAAACGCAAAAAAAGCGAATGTTTTGCTACCGTTGCCGCTACTTACTGAAGTTGAAATAGTTATTATCCTTACAACAACCGTATGAGTTAGGATCAAGATTTTTTCTACAAGCGCATTTACAAACTTTTGCATGCGGAAAAAAACTTGCTTGACACAACTTTAGCGGGCGGATTTTTTTTCCCGCACTAGCGCTCCTTGAACGAATAGTTACTGACGTGCGGGAAAACTTTACTTGAAACAACTTCAGCATGCGAGAAAATTCATTCCTTCACAAGTTCGGGAAGATTACACTTCCCAAACTATATAGATATTTGTGAGAATTATTCGTTTTCATTGATTGTAAGCTGATATTTGTCGATGAGAGACATAAACTTCCTAAGATGTTCGTCATGTCTTGACGAATCCTCGCCGCATACAGTTAGGTCATCCAAATAGGTGAATACCCCTTTCAAGTTCTCCTTGATATTAGATTATCATGAGTTCTTTGAAAACAGGCTACTCCGTTACTAACGCTAAACCGAATTCGTCGAAATTGATACAGCCGACCACATGCTTCGAAAACTGTGTGAAATTATCAGCTCTCTGCAATGGGATTTTAGTGAGAATTTCACGCAACTGTCAGAAAACTAATGAAGATGTTTCTAATGATAAAACACATCCAATGAGGTTGAAGCTATGTTGATTATTCTCTCCTGCAGCAAATTAATATATGACTATACCACGAGCTCGATATCCATGGTAACGGAAATTATGACGCGTAACTGACGTTTCAATATCGTTTCGCTTTCTGAATATTATTCGGTAATTTGAACAAGAAATGGAATCCAATACATGGGGAACTGCTACAAATGACAGAATCCATTTGGCTATTGCACAGAATACGCCAAAAAATACAAGGAAATGTAAAGAGTATGCATGGAAACAATTTATGGAATTTTGCCGTAATAGAAATTATGTTGTCGGAAAGGAAACTACCCCAGTGGAAATTGCGAATATATTGAAAGATTATGCCTTCAATATGAAGAAGCAGAATGGCAGTGATTACAAAGAAACTGTTATAAAATTCAATTGGAATGTTGTCGCAAAACTGCTCCAAGACAAGTTCTACAATGATTACAGTGTGAAAATAAATCCATTTGCTGACATAGAATTTAGATCAGCCCGTGATGCGAGAGATACAAAGAGAAAATTACTCCAAGGAGATGTCGAAAAGAGGAAAACGAGTTCAACTACTTTTACAATTGAGGAAAATATGAGATTGCTGAGATATTGGGAAGAAAACAATCCAGAGGGACTCATCAAGAAATTTTTTTTCATTGCAGCCAAAGAACTTGCTTGGAGGGGCCATGAAGGATGTTACTCGAAGGTAAACTTTTTTATAGTAGAAAAGGATAATTTTGGATGGCCGACTGGACGTATTGAATATAATCCGGTATTCCACAAAATCAATCAAGGTAGGTCAAAATCATGTACTCCAAGCAAGTGGCTAATAAAAAATACTGCAGATCCCGATATTTGCCCTGTTCGTATATTCCACAAAGTGATGGACATATCACGTCCGACCGTTTTTTCTAACTCCAAATCCTAGATGGAAGGATTCTGATAGTATTGGTTGGTACAAAAATTGTCCTATTGGAATAAACTCTATGTCAAAATGGACTAAAGAAACTTGTCAGAAAATGGGTTTGGATATTCAGAACAAAAAATTCAGCAATCACATCCATAGATCTACCGCTGTCACTCACCTTGCCCAAGCTGAAGTGTCTGAACAAGAAATGATAACAGGACACAGCAGTTCCAGTTCTCTACAATCTTATATGATTATGCACCCAAAAAGAGACTCTGAAATCCTAACAAAAATGAGAGCGAGTTCCAGTTCTACATTCAGCGATGCCAGCAAAATCGTTTTCTCTTGTAGCAGCTCTAATGAGACGAAGAATGAGCAAACAAATTCAAAAATAGTATTTCAGAACTGTTCTTCCAATTGTAATGAATTGTAATTATCTATGCATGTATCTAAATGAATGGAAATAAATTCTAGTTCCAATCATTAATAAAGAAAAAGAGCACAAATTTTGAAATTCTCATATAAAATACAACTCGTGTCGATAAAATTGTCCTGAATATTCTTCTCCTTCACAATTAAGTGAAGTGAAGTCGAAGAATAATCGGCAATTTTATCGGCACTTGTTATATTATACATGATAAACTCTTTTCAGGTCTATGGAACTGAACACTTGATGTTTAACAATTCAACAATCAGATCCTCAATATTCGGAATTGGGTTCGCGTCTGGCAAGGTGATCCTACTGTTGGTCTGCGAATAGTCTATAACCATTCTCTTTCTGTGATGTCATTCTCCGTTACCAAAACTTGTGCTCTCCAAGGTGATTTACTTTCTTCAATTATACCCTTTGTCAGCAGAGTTTTGATTATGTTTCTTATGAATTTACCATCTTAGTCCGAGTGTCGTCGGGGTTTAGTGGCTATGAGTCTACAATTTCCGGTTATAAAGCTGTTTTCTAGCGATGTACCGTATTGATGCATACATTTAAACGGTTCGAAGGTGTTGGAAGGGTTACGTCATAGTTAATATGAGATACTAGAATGTCAAAATTCAAACCGCTACTTTTAAAGTTTCTCGTGATTTCATTCATAGATGAGATTAAGAAAATATCGAATGTTCATTTGAGTATATTGTCAATTTTATGCGTGATGGACTTATTGTTTTATTAAATGAAGATACTGCTTAGCCATCTGAGGATTTGAAATAAATTTTCTAGTTCATAGCATTAGTTTTTTGAATAAGAACCGTGTTCACTACATTTTATGAAATCAACAATGGAAATATTCATTCAGTTATTTATCTTTCAATGCCTCAGCAGTTTCCTCATAAACTTTTAACCTGTATTCTCCTATTTCTATCTCCAACATAATTTAGATTACTATTTTGAACATAGGATAGAAAATAGTTATTTTTTGTATCTAGTGCGCGAAATGCTACTTTGGTGATCGAGAACTGATTTTTTAACGAGGCGCAGCCGAGTTAAAAAAAATTGTCGAGATCATCAAAGTATTTCGCGCATGAGATGCAAACAAAATTTTTTCTACAAACGTCAAAAATATTGTTCTAAAATAAGTAATATGCCTAGCTTAATATGAAAAATAGTATTGAACTGGCTTAAACTGTTCTTTCAAATCAAGTAATTACTGTAACTATGGAAATAAAATGGTATTTGTTGACAATTGGATATTTGCTTGATTGAGGAACATAAAGGTTAAAATATAAAAATCCCGTATAGTTTACATGCAGTGTGCGAAGTAAGTATTTCGCACACTACTTCGCGCACGGTGTCATGGTAACGAAGGAAAATGAAAAAAAGGGTCACTTCGCATATTGTTGTCAATGCGCGAACCTTGACATTTCTTGACGTTTGTAGAAAAACTAACTTTTGTCTAATTTCCACTTCTATATATGCTTTTATTTCTTAAGACCTGTTTCGGCTTATTCAACCATTATCAAGTAAGAAATAAAAGTATAGAACTGGAAATTAGACAAAAGTTATTTTTCCTATCCTATGTTCAATATGAATTTCCACAAAATAAATAAATCATCAATCGAAGAAGTTACTATTTCGAAGTTAACTGAAACTGAAACACAACATAAATGACATGATTGTCATAATCAAAAGAATTGTGGTTCAAATACATTAAGGCCACTGCGGATTGAAATCGTTTCAACCAGTTGCAAACATGACGTCACCGTTGCATCTCTAGAATGTCATATTTTAAATACATTTGAAAACGCTTCTAACCGTTTGATCGCTAGAAAACAGCTCTCTCTGATTACCGAAAACAAGTGGAAGGAAGGAAGTTTTGAGTGCTGCTTCATAATGTCATGACCAATTATTAGATTAGTGCAAAATTTTGGGAGAAGTGAATGAAGAGATACTCTAAAAGTTGTACAAACATTCCCAAGAATTTCTAAGTATTTATAGCAGTAACTATTTATTTATTTATTTGTTGATCATCCAAACAGACGAACCTTAGTGATTCATCCTTTGATAGGATGATAGAGTAACAATTAACATAACAGGATATCAATAGCTATAAATGATATACAAAGATTTTACAATGCTTATTTAACAGTTTGGTACAGGAATGATAAGTGCTCAAAAAAAGTTAAACTCAGAGAAAATTAAATTTTCAATCTTCAGCAGAGGAAGCATAAAAATCGAGCAATAATTGCCGCAGTTTCTTTCTAAAATTTATTATATTCTGATTAAAGATGTCTAAATTCAAGTGACAAATCGTGTTGTAAGCGTTCATGCATCGAATCATTGGTGAATTACCATAATAGTTAGTATCATACGAGGGTGGATAGAAAGTAAGGCGATTACGAGTAGATCTTGGGTTGCAGTTCAAAGGAAGGTGTTCAGTGCAATCAGGTGAGTCGATATAATTATTCAATATTTTGTAAGTAAACAGTATATCAAAGAACTCCCTCCTAATAAACATTGATTCCAATTTATAGAAGTATAAATTTGATTCATATGTGTAATGATGTCGATATTGAAAAAATCTGTAGTTGAGCGCTTTTACCAGTTTCTTTTGTACCTGTTCAATTTTTGCGAAGTATTTCTCATAAAAAGGATTCCAAACACTCGTACAGTATTCCAATATCGGCCTCACTATTGTTTTGTATACACTTATAATAGATTCATGATAACGAAATTCCTTCGTATTTCTAAGAACAAACCCTAACAAGCGAAGGGATTTTCTAACGGTTGTATCCAAGTATGAGTCAAATGTTAACTTTTTATCCAGGATGATCCCAAGTATTGACGAAGTCAGAGAAATAGAAGCCAATGAAATATTCCCAGTTCTGGGATAAATGTTGAATTTATGGTTCTTAGCGAAAGTATAATTTAGAAAACTATCAGAGATATCTATCTATGTCTATCAGAGAAGTAGCTTAGATGTTGTTTATCCCAACATTGACAAGACTTTTAGATAAACTGAGAGGATGGTTTGTAGAAGCAATAATGTGGGCTCAAGCAGTAGATTCAGATGGACCCTGGAAATTGTTAGAAGAGGTGGAAGCCATTACGGTGGAAGATGAAGTTTATTTGTTTACTTTTTCTGATTTTAACTTCATGCAATCTGTAGAAAAATGTCCAAATTTTTTTCAGAATTGACAGAATTTGACTCGCGCAGGACATACGATGCGAGGATGACTGTTTCTGCCACAGAAATAACATTTTCGTTCGGTAGCATTATCAGAAGAAAAATTTTCGACACAATTCATCATTTTTGAATGGTTCGTGTCATAAAATACAAAATATGAGTATTTTAGGAGCTTCAATGATGAACTTCCAGTTGTAATGACATTCAAACATAATATTTTTTCATAACTATGAATTGTTGATTGGTGACTGTCATAAACCTATCATTTTTAATGTACGGGATATTCCATATAATCTATAATATTTCACATGCCCTTTAAAATAAAACAGTAATTAGAAAAAACAAGGTAAAATGAAGGAAACTAATCAAAACATGGAAATCTTTGAAACGTAGCGGCTTCTTGATTCTTCGTTGGGGTCGAATTTGCTTGTCAGTTGGACTATCTGGTCTTGTTGCTTCTATGACGTCTCTCGTTGGTTTATTATTCGTCGTGGGATCATTTGGTGTAGATGCTCTGGTGTCTGTTTCTTCGGATTTTTCGGGAATTCTGCTTGTGGTACTCATTGATGAAGTCGAGTATGCTCTGCTAGTTACACTTGTACTTGAGGACGGAATCAGATCTATTTCGTGCTGATTGGAATTTGGCACAAACTGTGGACTTCATTGGCTTCAACAATATAAGATTCGAAGTTTTGTCGTGATTTTGCTTCTGGATTCCTTGCTTCTTTGTTTAAGTTGCAACAGCATCTCCCATGTTATAATGGGGTTTGAGCAACTCTCGTGACATTAATATATTTGTTCTCAATCTTCTCCACAATGTGATAAAATACAAAATATGAGTATTTTAGGATCTTTAATGATGAACTTCCAGTTCTAATAACATTCAAATATAATATATTTTCTTAACATATGAATTGTTGATTGGTGACTATCATAAGCCTATCATTTATAATATTCGGGGTGTTCCTTATAATCTATAATATATCACAGTTCGGATGTTCTTCACCAATATTGAAGGAGGATGATGTTTCATTGACACAAGACTGATATGATGAAATATTGTAAGGTTCAGAATATTTCTGTACACCTTCCAATGATCTTGACTGAGATACTGCCTGCTCTAGTGTAGGAGAACTATTCTCCAAAAGATGTTGACGGATATGAGGTAGACCTCTTATAAAGTCATTTCTATTTTCTTTGAAATTGCATTCTTTGTTCCGTATCTTGAGAGACTGTAAATACTGATCTATTGACTCACTGTTTTATTGTATCAAGGATATGTCTAGCATATATTTCATTCACAGGTTTGCAAAAACTGTTGGAGAGATGTAGTTGATGGGGTCTGATGTTTTCAAAGACAAAACCGAAATGAGAATTGAATTTATGTTGATAAATGTTGGCAACCATATGCCCAACACTTTGCAACAAGAAAGCATATGGTATTGTAACGATTTTGAGACCGGCCCCGAGACCGGCCCTGATCTAATTAATTATGCACCCTCGTTCAACTACAACTGCATATCTGCTGGCGTACGGATCGCCGAGAACAAGCTGGAATAAATCGATTGTTCGATACTATTCGAAGAGCCATCTAGATGAAATGTTCTATACTCCAGAATAATCGAAAGAGGCTTGCGACTATATAACCGCTGGAGGACAGTCAGAATTCAGAGTTAGTTACAGTTCCAGAGTTCGCGGATAGATAGCCCCAGTAGAAATAAAATAGTGAAGTAATGTTTTAGTGAATAATTGTTGTAAATAGTGTTTCAAATAAATTAGGAAAATTAGTTACTGCAGTTTTACTACATTTGTTGTCAGAAGTCGGATGTTTGAAATAAACAAGTGTTAAAAAGTGTTCGTCGCGTTGAAAAACTGATAGACATTTATCGCGCCTAATAGACAGTTAGTGAGTGACCCGTTGAACATTTGAGTGCAAAGTGGACAGTTTTGCGCGTCGCGGGATAATAAACTGAAAACTTTTTGTGTGAAATAAATAATAGACTGATATTTCGGCAAAGACAATAAGAGACAAAATGTTTCCGAGAAGAGTTCACCTAGTTGACCTTAAAGTTAGTGAATTAAAGCAAGTGTTATAGGAGCGTGAGTTAGAAACAACTGGAAAGAAGGCCGTACTCCAGAAAAGACTTGCAGATGGACTGATTGAAGAAGGAGAAGACCCCGAAACGTTCTTATTCGAAGTTTCTGGAATTGATTTGAGTTCCATAATGAATAAACTCGACGAGACCACGAAATCCTTGGAAGATAAATTTCTAGAAAATTCGAATACTCTGAAAGAAGAACTTTCGAAAAATCTAGAAGAAAAGCTTCACGAAATTTCGAAAAATTTAGAAGTGAAGCTTCTAGAAAGCTCGGAGAATTTGAGAGAAGAGCTTCTAGAAAATTCGAGAAGCTTGAAAGAAGAAGTTTGCAGTGTGGCGAATCGGTTGGAAGAAAGAATGGGAACTGTTGAAACAGAGATGGAGAAAATCAAAGATGAAATGGAAGAAGAATTAAAAAAAATTATAGAAGTCCGCACAGTCAGATCACCGGAGGACGAAATGACGTTTCAGAGGTTCATGTCCCTGTACTCGAACGGACAGAAAGTTCAATATGGGGTAACCCGAGAGGAGTCACGAGATCTTTTCAAGGTGCCTGCCAATTACGCGTTAGCTCACTGTGTGGCAGAAGATCTCCAAATGTCCAGAGGCATTGCAGTAGTTTTCTCCAAGAAGTTTGGTCGAATCCAGGAACTGAGAGAACAGAACCCGGAAGTTGGAGGGGTGTTACAGCTGAGGAAAGGCCAGAGAAACATCTGCTATCTGGTTACCAAGTAGCGTTCTCGAGATAAGCCGTCTTATGAAGATGTTTGGAAGAGCCTTACGAGATTGAGAGACACGATGCTGGACCAGAATATTGTAGACCTGGCAATCCCACAATTGGCCTGTGGGCTTGATGGGCTGGACTGGAGAGTTATAAGAAGCATGTTGGAGACAATATTCAGATCCAGCGGCATCAACATTCTGGTGTGCTGCAACCCTTCCTCGACACAACTTGAAGACTGTGGAGTGCTACTTCCATCGAACGTCCAGGTGCAGACAAGGAGAATCTTGCAGATATCTTCACACTCCAAGAATGACGTTTCGGGGCGAAACGTCTTTGAGAAGGGGGCAATGTAACGATTTCGAGACCGGCCCCGAGACCGGCCCTGATCTAATTAATTATGCACCCTCGTTCAACTACAACTGCATATCTGCTGGCGTACGGATCGCCGAGAACAAGCTGGAATAAATCGATTGTTCGATACTATTCGAAGAGCCATCTAGATGAAATGTTCTATACTCCAGAATAATCGAAAGAGGCTTGCGACTATATAACCGATGGAGGACAGTCAGAATTCAGAGTTAGTTACAGTTCCAGAGTTCGCGGATAGATAGCCACAGTAGAAATAAAATAGTGAAGTAATGATTTAGTGTATAATTGTTGTAAATAGTGTTTCAAATAAATTAGGAAAATTAGTTAGTGCAGTTTTACTACAGTATATTGACCTGTATATTGAACCTGCTTGGTAATAATGAATATTTTTGAGCTGTGAATTATGATATGATTTTTCATTAGTTGACCTATTAATCCTAGAGTGCGATGAGAAAAATACTTATGAAAAAATCACCCTTATGACCACCTATCCAACCTTACTTTTAGACAATAAGGGATTCTCTCAGTTCGAATGGTGGAAGGATCAAATAAGCACTCATTACATTGTTTTCATCATAACTTCACATTCGTCGTTGACATTTTTTCTCAATTCTCATTCATCGACTTCATATGTGGGGTACCCTTTCCACTAGCTGGTTGAGCAATTCATTCCGCAAATTCAAAATCCGGCCAACTCCGACTCCATAAAATACTCGAAGACGAGTGCTTCCTATATAAATCCTCTGATTAGATGGGTGCACTCTCCAGCACATAGAGATTAAGCCGCAAATGGAATGAGAGAAGGAAAATAACAAAGGCGATGTGCAAATTCAATTTGCTCAAAACTAGGTAGGATAAAAATCCGGACCGAATAAACAAAACCTGCTTTCCACTTTAACTTCAAAGCCTGCCTTTGATTTACCTTTTTGATTAGTCGATTCTCTGAATGGGAACAGCGTAAAGAATGAGGGAGAGAGGGCGAGGTAAAGAAAGAAAGAGTATACTTCGTCGACTCGATGCTTCCTTGAGCTACGTTTATGACAACATAAAATTAATGCAAATCTCAAGATACACCTTGTTTGTCGCTGGGAGGGAATAAGTTATAAAATTTCACGAAGAGTTTACCTAACAAGTTAAACAGTGGGTTGATAACAGTGGAGTGGTGCGTACTTGGGCGTAGGAACAATTCCACTGATTTGAAAACCGTTCTGAGTTTCTTTTTATTACTCACTTCATTGGGATTGGATTCTGAAAGCAGATTGGGCTTCTTGTCATTAAAATTTGTTGGTACCGCTTCATAGTCATCTTTAAATACATTTGCATAAAAAAAGAAATCTCATATATACTCTGGAGGAAAATGTCTACTTATTAATTATTCATAATTTAGATACTATAACAGAAAGAACGGTGATATCTGCTTTATCTATCGAAAACTAGGACAAAAAACATCAAATTTAGTTGAAATATTGTAGAAATATGTATTAGCAGAAAATAATATATAAAGTAATACGTCATCTCATAAATTTCTATTTTTGTATTCAATTATGTTAATTGTAGGGCAAAGGACCCCGCACTTTTCTTATTGGAAAATGGCCTTCGGTTAAATTCCTTGAGTTCAAATTGGTAACAAAGAGCAGAAATAGAATAGAATAGAACTTTATTTCTTTGTTTTGGCCAAACACCCAATTTTGGTACTTATACGAATGACAATATTCTGTTACTAATAGCAAAATAAGACAGTAAAAAAAATTGCACCAGGATGTGAACTCGTGAAACTTGTGATCATTATGTCGCACCACTCAATTGACATCACTGAGCTATTTGGTTTTAATGTACAAAACGATAATTTCCATTTTATAGCCGCATTTATTATGTGAATCCAAATATGTCTGCTGTAATGATAACTTTGAAATACTGGAGGGTCATATGAATGTGGTTGGAAAAATTGTGTTTTATTCGATAAAACATAATTATTATGAGCAATCAAGTTGCCTTGAAACTTCGTTGAAATACTATTCAAATATTCTCAAGTATATCATGACAATGTCATAAATTATTGTTACTGTCAACTACTGTTCGAATATTTTTCGAAATGCCGTTTTCCCATCAAGAAAAATGTGATATGTTAGAATCCTACTTGGTTTGCCAGAAGAATAGCGTAAGAGCACTCCAACACTACAGCAATTCGTTCCCCGATCGTGAATTACCTAATCGACGTATTTTTGCTGTGCTTCATCGTCGACTCAGGAACAATGAAAGAGTTTTTGAGAAGAGGAGAACTAAAAAACGTTTCGTGAAATCTGAAGATACAAAAATTGACGTTTTTTTCTACTTTAAGGTATATCCAAATAATTCCATCAGGTATTTATTTAGAGAAATAGCTGTTCCACTGTCTGGTATTCAACGAATTCTGATGAAACATAAGATTTCTCCTTATAAGTTTAGACCAGTGCAAACACTAGAACTTGAGAGAAGATTTGGGTTTTGTCGGTGGTTTATGAATAAATGCAGAGAAGATCCAAACTTCTATAGAAATATTATATGGAGCGATGAGGCTAATTTTTCAAATCATGGGATGTATTTTCATTATTGGAGTATACATAATCCGTTTCTAGTCCATCCCCACAATCCGCAAAGACAATTTAGTAATCATGTTTGGTGTGGTCAATTTAGAGGCAGAATTATCGGTCCGTTTTTCTACCATGGTTCTTTGAACGGACCCCGTTACATTAACTATTAACAAGAGTTTTTCGATGATTTTGGTCTGGAGGCTCGTCAGATGATCTATTTTCAGCAGGATAGAGCACCAGCACATAATGGCGTAAAAAGAATGCTGCGAGGCTATTATGGAAACAGATGGATTGCTACAAATTACAAATGGTCCTGTTAAGTGGCCCCCTCGTTCACCAGACATGACACCTCTAGATTTTTATTTTTGGGGATTTCTGAAAAATGAGGTGAGAAAATGAAACATAATAATGTAGATGAACTGAAAAATTTTATTGACACTCTAATTAATAGAATTGATGGCCGAACTGTGTTGAATGCCACACGTAATGTCAATAGAAGGGCCCAAATATGTGTTCAACAAGACGGCGGTGTTATTGAACATTTACTCGATATTTTATAGCGCTTTGTCAAATCCGTTTGTTATTAATGTTTTCTATTGATAAAACTGTCTTAATTTCACCTTTACGAAAATAGGTCAAATGGGCGTTGTTGTTGAGAATGTTATTACGAATCGAAATGCATGAAAAACTATAGGGTGTTCCATTGAAAAAAAAATCATTTTATAAAATATTCTGAAAACGCGACTAGGCCATTATAAATGATAATAGTTTGCCCATTTAACCGAATTCGTAGTATTAATTGTAACGGAGTTGGCAATGGTGCCGACTCAATTTGGAACACCCTGTATATAATACACATGAACATTCGTAGAGTGTACCCAAACGCATAGCCTGTGCGGGTAGAGGACGGCTATTATTATTATTTGCCGTAGCGTTCCGGGGCGACTTACTGATGTTTTCGGTGATGTATTCACTTTTCAGCTGTAGGAAAACCCGGAAAACCTGCAGCACCAGTCCGGTTGGTCGGTGCGCACTTCAAGCTAGCATCAGAAAAAAGTGTATAAATAAAACTCCTGTAGAGTATATGGCTTTCTCAACTAAATATTTACCAAACTAGCGGAATCATCGGTTGTAGACAAATATTCTTCGATTGAATAAAAACATTTTTGAATCAGGTATCGTTTCATAATAGATTTGAACTTTCGATTTCCTGTAGATTTTACTGTGACCCGAAGTACGATATATACTTAGTTGGATATCCATAGAATTTTTTTGTGGTGTTTGAATGTGATTCGTCTGTCTCGTGTGATAATTATGGACATCTGATTGAAGGATGCAGCTATCAACATTCTTGTGTATCTCAATGAGCGTGTGATAAATGTAAAGTGAAGGAAGGGACATTATTCCTATTTTAATGAAAATTGGTTTACAAACTCACGATATTCAGCATTTGCAAATATACGCATTGTTTTTTCTGGAGTCGAAATACATTAAATTTTAAAAATTGTTTTTAAAATTGTTTTTTCCGTTAACCAGCTGTCATCCCCCTACGAACGACAGCCCCCAGAGGTCGAAACTTGTGCGAGCTAAGGATTAACGAGGTCTTACCTTTTAACGTGCGATTCCTAGCATTGATGGCATACCCTGAGTTGCCCCAGGGGATGATTCCATAGCTCAGATTGGAATCATCCTCTGGGTATTCAGCCAGGTGTTTGCCCAAAATACCGAAGAATGTTCCATCCAGCTGTTATCTTTCCGGATATAATTCAAAATAAATTTGTGCTGTTTTCGTACTATTTCTTTGAAATTTATAAAAAAAATTCAGCATATCTCGTTTTTCTTCATTTGATAATGAGGATATTTCGACTGAAGTATTTGTGCAAACTAATGATGTTTTATGAGTTCTGACTAGTGTTTATTTAACAAACTTTTTCGATGGAGTCATGACTATCTCAGATGAAGTTGTTTTTTTAATATCTGTGGTTTCAGAAGAGCAAATTTTAACAAATTATACATCAATGAAATCAGAATGAGAATCACTATTTTCTGTAATAAAAAAACAATATGGCGCCCATAACAGAAAAAGAAGTTGAAGATTATCAGAAGACGAAACGTTGGATAGTAAATCTGAACATGAAAATGTGTAGTTGAAAAAAAAGTATCAATAAAAATGTATTTTTGGTTTTGAGCTATGTTGTCAAATAACGCTAGAAAAAAATAAATACGAAAATTCCAATTTTCAATTTTTTTCAGTTATTTCCGGAAATACTCGGAATTTTTCGAAGTTTCAAAACAGTAGTTTGTTAAGCACAACAAAACGCAACTTTACCCCCATTGAAGCTTCGGCGTATCTCATCTCATCTCGTTTAGGAGATCTCTTGACCTGAATTCGGCGCAGATTAATCTCCGCCACTGGGAAAATTTAGCAGCAGCGTTTACCTTCAAGTAAGTCAAACACCGTTCAAAGAGTTGTTCCGATCTTGAAATATGCAAAGTGTGAAGTACTTAAGGGTTAATATAACAAGGCGGCACTTTTAATCGGATTTCCATGTCTACTAATTAAAACACATCAACGTTAAAGTATACGCGGAGCCGCGGAATCTTTCTAATTGCTAATTATAACTCTGTGTATTTTATAAATTGAGATTCTAATCGCCAATCATGATAATGAATTAATCGGGGAATTGTGACCGAGAAAATAAACCACTTTTAATTACTTCCCGGTTTTCTTAACTTCTTATACCGATTGTCTTTCTTTAAGGTGTCCTTATCGGTGAAATCATAATTTTCTTCCAGGAAACTTTTCCGACTAACTCAGATAAGTCATAATTCTTTGACAGTGGACAAACGGTACGGAAAATAAATATAGAAGCTAAGTAATTCAGTCCCTAATTAGATTTTCGAACTTGCGCCCGTTTCTTTCTCTTTCCGTTATTTGAATAAATCGGATTCGTCCAAAGTCTTCATTCAACATAATTCAATTAACGTATTGTCAGTGAAATGAAATATCCTACAACCGTTTGGTCAGATCTTGGTCGAGGACAACTGATGGAAGGATGTGGAAGAAATAGGGGATTAACTGATGCAGACAGAAGTTCGCAACATATGGAAGTTTTTTATTGATACATCTAATGAAAATTATACTTCGCGGTTAGTTTGTGCTTGAAAAATTATATCAATTCGAAGAAAATATGTGCTGGAGATTATCACGATGATGAAACGAATAAAATAGAAGTCGAAGTACCCTGGCTATTACCACGACGGACATCATCAGACAGATATTTGTGCAACGTTTGTTTGTTGTTGTTTCTAGGTGGAAATATGTGGAGAGACAGGGTACGTATTTTCGAACTCCGTTCGAATTATTACAGTTTACTCTTCCTGAGTCTGTGCTTTTAGAAGAATTTTTTTGCGGATGGCGCTGCGATCAACTAAGTTGTGGGTCGTAGTTTCAACCGTGAGGAAATATTAGTTAAATATTCGATTATTATTCATTTGGCAGAGACAGGACAATTATAATGTTGTCTGACCTACCCTGGCACTAGTGAGAGGCAAAACTTCGAAACACTCATGTCTGTAGGTGGTCATTCCCAGCCAAATAAGGAATGATCTATCGTTTAAAATCACAAGATACGCACTTGCAATTGGGTCTTCTTGGAAGAACGTTACACAAATATCTGTCAGATGTAGTTCAATGTCCGTCGTGGTATTAGCCAGGGAAATAATTGTTTTCTGATAGATGTTTGCCTTATTTTTTCTCTTGGTGGAAACGTGTGGAGAAAAGGGGTACTTAGACTTGGTCTATTTTATTCGTTTCATTTTCATTATATCTATCAATAAAAAAAAACTTCCATATGTTGCAAATTTTTTGTGTGACACTATATAAGTAGTCTTCTAATTTCGCTACATGCAGTTTATGCAGTGCGTCAAAGTATTCACCAACCCCTAATATTTCAACGAAGAGAAATATCAACATAAGCAAATGTATTTTTGTGAAAACTTATATGATCCTGGCAAAAGGGAAGACGTCGCAACATCCATTGTAACGCACTTGTAACTAGTTTTACTACCCGGTCTAGTCAGTAGAAAATGGTGTGAGTTCTTTGGACTATCTTGCAAGTTCCTGTTTTTTCATTTGGCAAGCAAAACTATCTTTGATAAATGTAAATTCAATATTCGACAGGCTGAGCGCCAGAATATTTTATTTCAACCAAAATGTGAAAAATATTACAAACTACATTACCGATATAATATAGATGAGATAGTAATGAAAAATTACTCCTGTAATCAGGTCAGCAAGAAAATAATACAGGGTGGGGCACCGAAAACGAAACAGATCGAATATCTTCAAAATACATGTGAAAAAAATGCAAAAACACGTCGATTTTTAATCCAAGGGGGACATGTTCCTATCATAACCTCAACTGTCATACCTCTCCCCTCACCCTTTGGTCACTATCGTCCAAACAATGTGGATAATTTTTAATTTTAATGACAAATCATTAAAAAGGGTATACCAAAAGGAATTCAGCCATGTCAATTTTTGCTACCTAACTTTTTATTTTGGCGCCCTCTTGTGGGAAAAACAGCTGATCCGTATTCCAAATTATGATACTTCATTTGCAAGCTAATTTTGAGAAAAATTCGATGAAAATGCATTATGGAATTTTTCCAAGGAAAAAACAAAATAGCGTCTCCAGAATGGCGAACAAGATTTGAAATTATGGTCCGATTTGATTCAAACTTGATAAATGGTGGTTTTCAGGGTCAGAAATTATAAATTGTTTGTCAATGCAAAAAAAAAACAAAAAAACAAGATGGTGGATCCAAGGTGGCGGATGAAATTTGTAATTATGGTCCGATTCGAATCAAAATTAGTATGTGGGAATTTTCAGGGTCGGAAATTATGAATATTTTGTCGATACAAAAACAAGATGGCATGCGAAACAGACCATAATTACAAATTCATTTCGCCATCTTGGAGCCACCATCTTGGTTTTTTGCATTGACAAACAATTCATAATTTTCGACCCTGAAAACCACCACTTATCAAATTTGAATCAAATCGGACCATAATTTTGAATCTTGTTCGCCATTTTGGAGCCGCCATTTCGTTTCTTGCTTTATTGTCACCGAATTTTTGTCAAATTAGCTTGCAAATGAAGTATCATAATTTGGAATATGGATCCGTTGTTTTTCCCGCAAGAGGGCGCCAAAATAGAAAGTTAGGTATCAAAAATTGACACGGTTGAATTCCTTATGGAATTACCTTTTCAATTATGTGTCACATTTATCACTTCTCCTATTCAAATTGTTTGGGTAACAGCGACCAAGGGGTGAGGGGAGAGGTATGACAGTTGAGGTTATGATAGGAAGATGTCCCCCTTGGATTAAAAATCGACGTGTTTTTGCATTTTCTTCACAACATCTGTTTCGGTTTTGGTGCCCCACCTTGTATAATAATATTTATATGAATTATATGAATAGAGTCACTGATTCTGTCGTATATACTACACAATTGTTACCTGAATAAGGACTACAAAAAACATGTACCTACTCCTCAACACATGAGTTGGACCACTTCAAAAGAAATTAGTAACCTATTCTAATAATATCTGTATCCATTTCTAAACTCCTTTTCCCACTCAATTAGAACTTATGTGTAATTTTAAAATGTCCGGATCTGTATATATACTGACAGTGTGTCATATGGTGTACATATGGAAAACTTTTTCATTTTACGTGTTAAGAAATGAAGTAAGTGTCTGAACAATTCTAGAATCTAGAGCACACATAACTTTATTTTACTACTACTAGGTTCTAGAGTCTGTAGTTCTTAATATTCAAATCTCAAAGCATACCAGTTGTATAAGAGTATTGTCAAAAAATTTGAATTTGGAACGATAGAATTTTTATTTGTGACAATATCATGAGTTTTCCAGAATCAAAATTCACTTTCAAATGTGCAATCAGATCCATTTGTGCCTAAAATAAAAAATGGTATTTTATAAATTTTTCTCAACTTTACCACATTGAAATGATGACCCTCAGAGTAGAGTCATAATATATCAATGAGGCAGGCTAGTAATGTGCTTAAAAGTGTTATAATTCGGAATAATATTTTTTGCGTACCACGTTCATATTTTTTGGCACTACGCGATTTGGTTATTCAAAATTTGGTTCTGAAACACGCAGAACTAGTTATTAAGAATGCCTTTTTTTCTATGAAAAATAAAAAGGGTTTCCATATGGCATGGCATCACACGTTAAAAGGCGAGGGCTACATATTCCCTTGCTCGCATGAGTCTTTCGAAGACTTTTGAGGTTGTGCTGGAAAGGGTGCAGGTGGTTGACGGATATAACAATTTTAACAGATTTCTTTTCAACAATATGTCGTCAACTCAAGTATAAAGAACTTACTCAAAATGTAAATTTCATGAGTTTCACTTATTCTCCTCAACTTCTCTAAACATGTTTTAGTATTTTCCAATCTCTCACCATGCATGTTTGAATTTTTTTCTTTGAATCATTCCTCGACTTCACCTCGTATCAGTTTTTTCAATCTCGTGTTACACGCATTGGCAAAATATGTTATTCTCTATCATACTTGAAAGCTATATAAATAGGCATCCAATTAACGTATGGCACCTTAGATCATCACAAACGCAGTGATATATGGAACATGACAGGGCATTGTTCAGTTACATGTTGTCTGCGAGCTTAATGAAAAATCACAATGTTCGTAACGATTTTCAAAAATAGACCATTTTGCTACATCATTCATCAAGCATATCAAAGTCGATAGAATGCATTCTGCACCTGTTCCAACATACTCCCACCAGATTTGCATCAGCTCTTTGATAAAAAGGGGATTTAATAACACAGCTAATTAACGAAAATGTTCTCAGGCACCATTAAACACGTGTGGAGGTGACGGATTTATTTGATCAAGAAGGCGTGAGAGTTGATTCACTGGTTTAAGAAAGTGACACTTTTTTAATTGACTAGTCATACTTTTTCAATAATCGGTAAAAAAGGTAAGAGTAATGGGAGTGAAGAGTTTTTCATCCAGGATCCTTCTATTATTGTAACTAAGGGGGCACTGCAGCTGAAAAGGCGACTGGGTTCCTTTGATGAATTCTTCCTAATTCAGAATGTCTTATTTTTCTGTTTGGGTTTCTTGATGTCTCTCATGATTCAGTTACCCCATTTTTTTAACAGTCTTGTTTTGAATGTGATGGTAACTTCCAAGAGAAATTAAATTTGATCTGGAAGCTGAAGAAAAAGCTCTTGAATCTAGTGAACCGAATTTTGCGGGTGTTGAAGAGATATGATGCGGAGAAACATGACCTTACCACGAAACCCCTACCCTTTGAAATTTTGAAATCATAAACAAATCTGTAATATTTTTAATAATACTTTTTATCATAAACTTTTTTATCGTCACTGTCATTCAAAATTTTCAAATTTTAATACATGCGAAACAATTTATCAATTATTAGAAACATTTTGACAAGTACTATCAAATTAAAAGTAACATTTGTGCTGTTGTTGAATGGGGAAGGTTTATTATTGTGTTGAAAGTTACGTTTATTTACACAGACAGTTTCACTTCGGGAAAAAGAAGGCATTATAGAAGAAGGCATTAAGAATTTTATCAGCTATATCTAATTTATTTTTCCAAAGCAATGACCAGTGTTCATATCGGAATTAGCAAGATTTAGAAAGGCTGCAATCTGTTTTCCCATGCTCCTAAATTTGTTAAATCCAACTTTTTGGTAGGTGCACTTCTTCCCCTTTTGATGATAAAAAAACTTTGCATCTTCAGTACATGAGGGCCGAGGATCTGTGTACTTCTTAACTATTTCGTAAACAGCCTTTTTATTGTAAATTTCCTGGTGATTTTGTTTTCAGTATCAGGTATTGTTATTAATCACCCATGATTCCCATAATACATACAACCTAAAGAAGAAATTAAAGATACAAATATTGAAAATTATTATAAGAATCGAGCACTACTCGATTTCAAAAAAAGAAAATAACAGTGGTCATTTGGATTTGAACCCTCGCCTTCCACCAACAAACTCGACCGACCCTAGATAAATAAATAAATGAAATTTTATTGCCTATAATTTTACAATTACTGCGATGTGTCTCATTCATATCAAGCACCTCCACTTCTGCTCTTCTTTCGGGGGTTGGAAGGGACGGCACGCGTGCTTTACATCCTCCCCCAGATTTGGCAACAAGTCCGGGGGATGCGCACGGTGCCAAGTTGATTCAAAGGTCCTCGCGAGGGCGCTGGCTCCTACCTTCGCAGATGTTCGCGAATATGTCCGATATCAATGAGATGACAGTGGTAACTGCAGTATCCATGTCTCCTGCCTAGTTTATGCGTGGTTTTGCATTTCACGTTCCATGCAGATACTGAAGGATAAAGGTTTTTCTGGCGAGTTGTTATGTTGTTGTTCCAGAAAAGGTTATGAGCAAAAAATCGGATGGAGGTACTGGGAGTTTTAGATAGTTAACTTGGGTTCCCTGTACTACAGGTTGTTCCCAACGTTCCTGAAAGAGATCGAGCGATTGATAAATATCTCCGCCGTGCTTGCGGGATTGATTATCAAAAATACTGGGCCTTGTCAGGTCTCTAGTTAGTAGATTTCTGGGGAGAAAGTATTTATATTATTTATAAGATGCGTTCTTCATGTATGTCGGGATGAAGTCGACGCCGACAAGCGCTCGTAACGCATCCAACCGAGTGTAGAGGTCGGTATTGGTGATAACCTGGAGTAGCTTGTTCTGCATCCTGCCAATCCTCTGAACTTGAGACTCGTATAGATTGCATGACACCGGGCAAGCGTATAACAATGCCTGACGAACAATCTGCTTATACATAAGCAGTTTGTTGTCCAGTGTCAACGGCGACGTTCTGAAGATCAGCGGATACATGCGCTTTACTTGTATTTTCCCGTGAAGTTGATGACCTCCGACTCTGAATCAACTCTCGCTGCTACGAGCGCACATAATAATTTGTTGAAATTAACTGCAATAAAAACTTCTTGTCAACTATTCGAAATTGTGAAATTCGATTGTCATCAATCTTTATATTGAAATTATTATGGCTTCGTGAAAAGGAACATACCTTCGTCAGAAGATATACATTTATTGATTTGATCTATAGAGAATGTCTGGATATCTTTGGTTGATACCCGTCGGACTTTCTCTTGAGGAATGCTTTCAATTTTTCATAGTCAGATATGTACAAAGCTCGGCATCAAGAATATTGACTCCAAAGTGTGGAAGATTTCAATTTCTTCGATATATCTGCAAAATAACCATAAGGACGCTTTCGGAGAAAGATGATGTATGCTGCTTCAGCGTGCCCTAGCAATTTCGGTGATATTAGGCGGTGTCAATGTCAAATCATCCTCACTATCGCTACCCATTTCCGAAAACTTATTTTTTTAACTCAATTTGTAAATACTGATGTGAAATGTCAAATTATTAGACAAACGTTAACAAACTTGATTCGATGTTATATTATTTATGATTATTAAATTCGTTCATACCTATAATGACATAATCATAGTTTAGTAGTTCATGAAAGTCATGGGAAATGGAATATTTCGATACGGCTAGCCCGTGGTGTTACAACGTGGTAGGTTTCCTAATAAAAAATGCACTTGAAATGAACACTTTTCTCAATGGTCGTAGAAAAATGCTTTTCTAGACCTGATTGAGAAGTTCGAAAAATCTGGCATCAAAGTACTAATTTGTAGTGAGTGTTGATTCCACTGATTCACGAAAATGGACTACTTTGTTCACTTGAAAATTACAACGGATCTACTTATGTTTTCTGACTATATAGTTTAGCGCATAAAAGCTACACGAACATGGAATGGGCGCCGATTACACCAGGTGGTGCATTTTTTCTCTGCATTATTTCGAAATACAATTTTTATCAGAACCTGCCCGTCACCTGGTATCTATTTTTGGACTACCATTTCGACGAACGAGAAAAACGTAAAAGAACTAAAATTCAAGGTATATCACTATAAATAACCTAACAAAAATAAGTCTTTCTCTGTGGTGATGAATTTTAAAAGGAGACTGGAATCTACTTCGGTCTGCCAAGACAAGGTGTCTGAAAATTTTGAATATGCACTTCATGAACGCCCAGGTAGGCGGCATTGCCAACATTTTTATTTGGAAGGTGTCAACAAAATTAATTGTGTTTTGTATTAGTCACGGCGGAGACGTCCAGAAACAAATAATGAGTTTGATTATCAGAAAAATGCGGCAAACAGATTGTGTGGGCGAGTGGAATTGCCAGTATCAAATGTAAACACTGCATTACGCAATGCAAACATTAATTGTTTCACTTCGTAGGTTTTTCGAGTTACTGCCGACAATGACGCCAGTCGAGATACCGTTTGATAAAAATATCAAATTCGAATGAAATTAGGTACCATGTCAGTAGCATTGAATGGACTGGGTAGCGATGCTTTGATCAATCATTATGAAATGAGGCTTGCTGCGAGTATCTCATAGTCATCGATTCATTATTGCTTCCTAGAACAATTATTTGAAAGAGCATGTTCACTGGTCTTGTGCATGGCATCACACGTTAGAAGGTAAGGGCTACGTCTTCCCCAGCTCGCCGGTTGACAGATATAACAATTTTAACAACAAAGTTCATGAGATGAATTTATCAACCTGCCGAATTTTCGGTTATAAATTCAAGAATGAGGGAGATTCGGTAAGAAAATTTCACACGACACAATTTAAAACCAAATTTTAATTTTAATAAAGATATATCCTACCCACGTTATTTATGTATCTGTATTTGTTATGGCCGAGAACTTTGATATCATAAAATATACTTCAGTATATTCAGAATATTTCAAATAATTTCGAGTTTTACTTCAACTCGTTTCACTTGAGCCGACGGAACTACCTATAGTTTGTTTAGAAAAAATTATGTTGTGTTACTGTCAAATCACATGACTAACGTCAAAAATTTAAATCCTAGAGCTTGAATAATTTCCGAAATTGATTTAGAGATAAAAATCTTCCTGAAAAAAATTGGCAACCGAGAAAAAATTCACGTAGAATTCAAGCTTGGGGGAGATTCGGTACGGAAATTTTATACCAAAAAGTTATTTTAGAAAGAAAATACAATTTTTGACAGTAGTAGGAGTTTATTTTGCTTTGATGTTTGGTGCCTTAATAAGTTAAGGTGGCTATGACATGACTTTTTTGACGCTTTGATTGAAAAGCTTCTAAGGTTTAAGTAGTACAATTTCATTTGTGATTAAATACATAAAGAAGTGACAAACTCCCCGTAACTCAGTCCATCGTGAGAACATGATAAGACTGGGACGTGAAATCAACAACTTAATAAAAAGCCACAGTGATGAAATCCAGAAAAGGAAGCTCGAAAGCCTCAACGCCAGTGACGGTTCCTTATTGAAGATATCGAAGCGCCTTCGTAGAAGGCAGAACGACATACCAGTAGTGCGGATCGGCCAGAGGCAGAAGATGACCGACCCAGAGGCAGAAGATGATCCAGGGAAGGCGGAAATGTTCGGGGAGAACTTCCAGAATGCTTTCCAAGCGAGCGCCGATGCCACCCAAGAACACAGGGAAGTTACTAGGAGAGCCAAGCTGTTTAGAGAAACGATCGAAGGGCCGTGATGTTCGTGATGGTAACGCGCTCCCATTACAATCCTAAGGTCGTGGGTTCAAAGCCCAGCACGGCTATCGGTCCCGGATCTTTTCCTTGCTCGCACAAGCTCCTAGGAGCTTCTGAGGGGTTTCCTCTCTCTGGAAACCTGGAAGATTCGTAACAGAATAAAGAAAAAGAAACGCCCAAGACTGAATTGCACAGCAGAGTCTTCTCGACGTTGATAACCAACTTTGAAATAAGGCACTGGGCGTACACAAGATCGATGCCGCTCTAGTAGGGAAGTCCATCGTATAGTTGACAGCATCATAAAATGGCAGCACTTTCCGAAGTGTCATCCTTATCCACAAACCGAGGATCGAGAGCTACCACCCAATCTCACTGTTCAGTGCAGTCGCCAAGGTGGTGGACGGTATTCTACTGAAGAAATTCAGTGTCCTCAAAGAAGGGCTGAAAATTATTTCAGTGCAGCAGTTCGGCACGAATTGTCCATGGGGTGAAGGAAGGCTTTAGTGGGGACATGACACGGTAATGGTCCTGCTCTCCGATCAAGTAACACAACCTAGATGAGTAATACTCGAATAGAACTGAAAGTAACATCTTTTCATAATGTTATCCCTCAAATCATAACATTATTGTCATGTCGCAATTTTAAGGATACAATAAGCACGTCAGCTAGATTTTGATATCTGTCAGGTATATTCATGGCAACGAAAACCCAAAAATACTGTCTTGGGTGAAATATATGACAATAAGAAGGTATAATGATTAAGGCTTTCACGACCCTCGCTCAATGTTCTGTATGGCTTTTTGGTTTTCGGTCGTGTATCCATTTTTCTTGGGTTTTCACGTTTCGCCTACACGTGCGGTAGGCTTCTTCAGAAAATTACAAGTGTAAGTATTCTACTATCACTGTGATCACATCTGAGGGGTTTCTCTCTCTAGAAACCTGGAAGATTCGATACAGAGAGATAAAGAAAAATCCTCCTGCTCAAGTACTGGTAGGGTTTGTTCTCAGTCGGGTGATGCTGTGGCTACGGGTGACTCCAATCTGAGACCACATCTCGGCTTCCATTGGAGACTAGGTCTCTAGTTCTCGCTGCGAGTTCCTTCCATATACCTCTTCGCGAAAGTCCTGGTGGAGCTGGTTCTTGATCGGGTGGTGCGGCGGCCGCGGGCGATCCATTCACCGGCTACCAGTCCCGCAGCACCCGATCAGAGGCCCCTCTTCGGCTCCCACTGAAGACAGATTTTCAAGTTCTCGCATCCCTCTGAAATGTATGAGTGGGTATGTGTCGGGAAACATGTAAGTTTTTGACGTCGGTGTACGGTAAGCTAGGGCCTACGGCTCGCTACTCTTATTGGCTGCGGCGTCTCATCAACCCTTGTGGTATACCTGGGGGTACAGCTGAACAAAAAATTGACCTTTAGTGAACATATCAGCCTTGGCTTTGCAACAGGCAGTCAAAAAAAAACATATCCGCTCATAGACATATGTGAGAGACTCCATGCTGACCGTGGAGATCAAAGTGTTGATTTATAAGCAAGTCATCAGACCAACGATGTATGAATGTCCAGTATTCTGCAGTGTTCCCAAAACAACCATGTTGCTTTTGCAAACTATGCAGAACAAGATACTCCGTATTGCCACTGAAAGTGACAGGTATACATTGACACTGACACTGAGGAAGTTAGCCGATACTCCAGAAATCGAGGAATTTATCAGACACTAGTCAGATAAATATGGGTAGGTGAAAAACTTTTCAACTCCACCAAATATCAGTCTTCAATAGGAATCAGATCAGTATAATTTAAATATTTAGTGAAGAGTTGTGACCATGCACGTGTCTAAATCAAAGTCCTAGACTTAACTTTTTATATGAACGTTTGAAATCCAAAGTTGATATCATAGTCAAATTTTCTTGATAACCTACACAGGAGAATAATTGAAGATGAATGTCTTGCATTGTAATGTTAAGAAATGAGAGGAGACATTTTGAAAATCGTTTGTAGTTCTGTATGAAACGAAATAGTTTTCATTATGAACCTCTTATATGATATGATATCAGGTAATAAAAAACTCTCACAACTCTTGATATAGAAATAAAAGTTAATTTTCCACGGCAAATAATAATAGCCATCCTCTACCCGCACAGGCTATATGCCTTTGGGTACACTCTATTAGTGTTTACGAGGGAGTAATATTTTATTACAATAAATCACAATTTTTCCTTCTGAAATATTTCTGACAATTTTATCCCCTTTTTGTATAAAACTTTATAATTGAGTTTGAATAAATGCTGACATAATTATGAAGAACAATATTTTTCGTGAGAAACTAAAGGGTTAATTATATTTGTATCCTGAACCAGTCACTGAATTATTGAAATAATCAATCTATTCAATGCAATAACTTTTCTCTGGGCAGAACAAGACGATTTATTTCCGAGCAGTACGCCATTGGCCACAGAAAGCAAGCCTGGAAACAATTTACCTATTGTATGCACCTCTATTTTCAGACGATGGCACATCAATCTTCCCCATGTGTTCAGGTTGAAAATACGAACTGTGTCCCAGGTGTTTGATCAATCTGTCTGTAGAGCACTTATGATTGCTTCGATGCTGCTTTGTGTTGCAGTCATTTTATATTTATTACATTTTTGCGCGTCTGTTGCCAGTTGTGTGTTAGTTCTCCCATGCTAGTTTTATTCATATTGAGTTTGGACCCGTGTGCGGGAAAAGTTTCTCTCGTTTCTAAGTTGGAATTTCAACTCCTTTAATTTCGAAGTTATTTTCTTGTTTTTTGGATAACACTCGGCAATATTTATTAGTTTCGGTATTATATTCAGTGATTCATTCGTTCATGGGGAAGTGTGACGTAGGTGTGTGACGTTTTGATTGAATGTTTGGTGTTGTGGAGGATATTACTTTATTGATATAAATTTTGGAAATTTTAGCCTCTGACCTCTAAGTTCCCCGATGAGATGGTGCGTTTAGAATAAAATTATTTAATTTTGTCAGTAACGTATCGTATTCAGAAAGCCTATCCGAAAAAATAAGTTCTTTTTGAAACGTCATTGACGTTTCAAAGACTCTGCCTTCTTTATCAAAACTCACTTAAAACTCTATTCTTCGTTAGATTTGGAGAAAATAAGATCTGGTTTCCAAAAAAAAATAAGCCAAGAAATTCTTTGTCATGACATTTGAATGTCGAACGAATGAAACTTATCTGCAGAGAACTCCAGTTAATTACTTGAAGAAGTGGTAAATAGTGTATTGAAAAGCTGTTTTGTCTGGGTGAGCGTATATAGTTGAATGAAAAATTTTAAGTGTTTTGTGAATAATAATCAGAAGTTTGCTGGTCCTTGATTGATCTTTGAAAGTGCCGTAACAAATAAAGAAGCTGCTAGACATATTTTTTTCATTTTAAAACCACATCTTTTGAGCAGTGCTCCAAGTAAAACTAATTACGATTTTAAGGTTTGAAGAAACCTGATTGGAAAAATAAGGAAATCTTCTGCAATGAAAAAAATAAGACAAGAATTAATTCAGGTGCACTAAGAAGAAAATAATAATTGCTTCAAATGTCTGCCCTAGGTTATTATGTGAGTTAGTAGCATTTGAATACATTTATATTTTTATTTTTTTACAATTATAACAAATATGCCCCGTACCTCTGGAAATACACCTTCTAAACAGAAATTTATTGTATGAATTGTGGTACTCTATAACGAAGGAGGAATTATAAAATTATTACAACCGATCGCATTTGTTCTGATTTTATAGAGTGATTCATATACAAACACGCATTAATTTATCAGTTGATCAATTATTATCATGTACATGAGTGAAGTGGTCGTGATGATAGAGCGTTTGCTTCCACCCAGACGGCCCGGGTTCGATCCCAGGGTCAGCCTGCCACTGAGCTAAAGTGGTTTGGAATCTACTTTTATTCAAGCTGTAGGTCCTGGATCTCCCTTGTTCGAACAAGCTTCTCTGCTCTTGAGGGGTTCTTTCCGAAAACCTGGGTGATTCATAAACAACAAATTCACAAATTAGAAAAAAAAAAACAAATTTCACAAATTTTGATTTTTTTCCAGAGGCGAGAGCATGGTAATTTTGAAAAGATTGATCCAACCATATTCGAATAAACCTGCTGCAATGGGGAATGCCACGTTTGATAAAAGTTTTTTGGAAATTGAATATATTGGAAGAAGACATTAAAATAATGACACTGAATTATTTTCTTCAGGCGATGCTTCATTATATACAATAAACAATTTTTACTGCATGTGACGTCATTTGTTCACAATGTCAATATGGCAACGGTACCTACTGAATTTGCGGTTCGGGTTCGTTCGCGCACGCGCATAACCTAATTAATCTTTTGATTTGGACAGCTGTAAGAGTGAAGTAACACAGACACGTGTGTTAGTGTCACTCGTCAGCGACCACGGAGCAACAATCATGGTGTCAAAACTGATGGAATACATCTTTTTGGCATGCGACGTTGCCCAATGTGGTTTTACTACACATGACGTCACAATTTGATTTTTGCTTTTTTTAACAAAGATCTTGAAAAAATTATAGAATACAAAATACGTATCCCTTATTTTTGGAAAGCTATACATTCATGACATTAATAATTTCTTCCTACAGTTTTCTGCTCGCAGAGGACTAGATATAGCAATATTATAAACACAATTATAAAAGAGCTTTCACGGAATTATTCAGTTTCACTACAGAGAACAATAATTATCAGAAATGAAATCTTTGGCGACTGGTTCAGACTTATTATATTTGAAAATGGTTTCTCTATATTGTCCAATAATTTTACCATATCTCACCCACATCATCAACTCCTGTTTACTGGATGGTATTTTTCCGAACTGCCGGAAAGTAGGAAGAATGACCATCTTACCAAAAAAAATAGTTTCAATAACTTACGTCGTATCATTTGTTGCAGTGCCTTTCAGATCGGAAAAGTTGATGAATAAACAAATTTTTTATAATTTACATCCTCGCTTCGATGGATTGAAAACCCTGTGTGTTCAGGTTACCCGGTAGAGAAAAAATATTCACAAATCCTTGAGTAAATTCAGAATTGAGGAACAATGAAGCAACGGGATTTTTAGGAATTCGTGTGTTAATAATTTTCCGGATGAGTTGCTCTCAGACGGTTTTCTAGTAGGACTTGGGTGGAAATTTTGTCCGAAACTAAGATTTGTACTGTTTTTTTTTCGGAATAAAAAAGAAATTATTTTATTGGAATCGGTACTCTTAAGAGTGCTGTCAACATTTTGAATATGAGATCCTAATCTATGTTTAATGTTTTACTCAAAACTCATCAACCGTCTCAATTGAAAGCTCTACATCCAAATCTCTCCTCTTTTGAAAGTGATAAAAAACACGGATGCATATTTTCCTCACTTCGATGAAAATCGCATCAACGATATTCGCTTTTAACCTTTTCAGTTCACCTCACCAGCTATTTTGCGAATGTAGTCAGTTATTATGCTGGCCGTGTGAGAGACTCATTTGGGCGCGATAATGCATTATCGAAATAATGTATTCATATTTCGGAAAACGGCGGCCGTGGCGTGGCCATTTGTTATATACGTTTGATACTTACAGGGTTTCCCAACAAAGGGCAAGCAACCTCGTGACTGTCTGAGGAAATTTACGGAGACACAGAGGCGAAGAGAGTAGTGGAAGTGGTACCTAACAAGATTAGGAAACATCGCCATTTTTTCATCAGGAAAAAGAAAATCATTCACATTAAGTGTGACATACTTTGGTACACATTTCAAAAATGCCTTAATCCCTCTCATTTAATAACTGTCACTTTCACCATTGTGGATACAACTTGAGACAAATTCTTATCCTAGAAAACTTCAAGGCAGACACACAAAAAAATGCCAAACAAATATTCATAGAAGCTTCCTTCTATATTTTCATAATTTCGGAATTCGGGCATTCTTTCCCATTTTTCTCCCCAGTAATCTCAATAAAACTCGCATTCTGACACCAAATTCGCACAACACAAAGGTGCATTTGACAAAATTTTCACTCTCCCATACTCTCAAAATCATTCAGCAAATCATTCTTATTATTTTTTTATACTTGTCATACTCCATATACTTATATGAGGTATTTTTTTGACACTTTTTCAGTAGTGTTAACAGTCTCCTACCACACAAAAAATATTATTTTCTATTAATATAAAGATAGTATTTTCGTGGCTTCCATCTCCAACGTGTATGAATGGTATCTCTGTCAATAAAATCAATGCGATTCGGTAACTCCCAATTTTCCCACAGTTCCTTATTCACATAATATATGGAGAAACAACAGTAAAATCAGACCACGGTAGGTCCAAAAGATCATATTAATTTTTGAATGTCGTATCAAATATTAACCTCCAGGACGAGCAAGGCGCCTCCACCATATGTAGCGACTAGGGCCGTTAGAGATAGCTATTAGCCCTATCGCTTGGGATGTAGTCAGGAAGAAAATACAGGAACTTGGTTCACTATATTCAAAATATTCACATCAGATAATGAAACACCCAGTGCACAACAAAATAATATATTCGCCCAAGCTGGAGAAGTCAACATGTAATAAATAATATACCATATATAGTGGTTCTTACTAAATGAACAGGATCAACTTGCTTGAAGACATCTTCCTGAGGAAGAACTTTTGGGCCGCCCATTGTTACCATCTAACAAAGAATTTCTGCCACGATACCGCGTAAACCCGCAATAAATTCGACTGTGTCACAAACCCACTCTGGGTTTGAAGGTGTCCTGAACCTGCTCATGGTTCCACTTTTCGACTCTCCTCATCGCCCTCTGTCATCTAGTATTTGTTAAATTATAACTTTGTGCATTTTCATTCAATGAGAAAACATGACAGTCACCAAAGAATTCATAATGGCCAACCAAATTATAAGTAAACCAAATCACGAAGTCCTTTGAATATATAATATACAATGAAAAATACTATGAATTTATAGTTTATGTTGATGCATGAGTTGAACAAGTTGATGGAAGAAAAACAAAAAATTGTTTTTCAGCGATCTTTCAATATATACAGGCCGTTTCTTTTATCATGTGGTAACATTGCTATATTCTTAAACTGTAATAGATACAAAGACGATTAAATGGGAAAAAATTTAACTATTGTGGTGAGCAGTACATTGGTCAGAGAAAATCTACGGGGACTCTCGCCCTTCCCGACTTATACAGGGAAAACTAAAAATGCTGTTTTCGGTTTTTTACGAATAGAATGGTTATTTCAGAAAATATAAAAAAATTAAAGAGGAAAGTTTTATTGTATTCAAAATGTACTAGAACTATGTAATGATAAATTTTTAATTAAACGTAAAAAACCGAAAACAGCATTTTCAGTTTTCCCTGTATAAGTTGGGAAGGGCAAGAATTCCCGTAAATTTTCTATGACCAATTTACTGCTCACCATAATAGTTACCTTTTTTCCCATTTAATCGTCTTTGTATTTATTACGGTTTAGAATATAGCAATGTTACCACATGATAAAAGAAACGGCCTGTATATAGGGTCTATTGAACTTTTTGTGTTCTTTATAGTTATCTCAATTCTAGGATTAGTAACTCCTATACATCCACTCTTTTCCCTCATAGATATTATTGAGTTAGCCACTTTACTCATCTGTATCGACCACACAATATCTCACAATCTAACTGATTGGAATTTGGCCGATCGTCCTCAAGAAGTGTGCTCCAGAACTAACCAGCAGTTATTTGCAATTCATTCAACCTCTCTTATAATTTGAGGGTATTTCCGCCCAACTGCAAAATTGCAAGAGTACAACTAGTCCACAAATAGAGGAAAAAAGACCCTACCTAGCAATTACAGACCTATCGCTATGGTTTCTGTTATCGTTGAACTTATGACAAAAACCATCAACAGAAGTTCATGAAATATCATAGATCTACTGGTGTTCTGCTCGCTTATGTCCCATATATATGGAAGTAATTTATCGAGAAACATGGTGAATTTCTGGACGTTGCATCAGATATCTCTAATGCGTTTGATCGCGTTTGGCACCAGGGTCTCCTTGAAGCTTCCATCTTATGTCTTGCCCTACTCAAATGTGTTCATGTTGTGAAGGTTCCTCTCAGACCGATATCCACGTGGTGGTTGATAGAGTTTTATCTAACACTCTACCTGTAATTGTTGGTGATCCATTCTAGGTTTCTTCTCTACATCAATCATTTGTTTGGAGCTAACTCCTGTCCAGTGCAAAGCTGTGCGGATGATAATACTCTTCATACCGCTTTCTCTTCCAAAGCTTCGATGTCAGTACCAGAAAAAAACGGGTGTTCACGGATCGGACCGGAAGGTAACCATACCGTTTGGTAAAGGAGGCGTTCCGATTTGCAAAACGTCCCCCTAGCAACTTCGACCGCCCTGTTTTAAAGTTTGGTACCACAACAACAGAACCGAAGAAGGACTACAACTAAACAAAGCTTGGCTACCAGTTCTCAAAAATACGGCATAAGGTCCTGACCCACATATAAGCGGTATGAACAACTCTATGATGTTACCTAACGCTATGGGCCAATCAGAGGTAAGAACGTCAACTCACAGATAACTATTGCGACAACGAATGTCAAATGTCAAGCAATCGACAGTTAATTGAGTACAAAGTACAAAAAATCTCTTTTGCTAACCACTCGTGTTGGCGAAAAGTCGATCAAACTCGTTATCAACGTCGGCCTCACAACCCGAAAAGTCATCATGTAGGTACGCGTGGAAATTTCTGAAAAACGGTTGTCGTGAAAAGGGCGGTAAAAAATGTGTCGACCGAAAAATGTCGAAAAACCGCGAAAGAAATATTATAAAAATTCTCGGAAAATTACCGTAGGGTATGTGCTTCGAAGTTCCAATCCTCCTGGTGGTGGAAGGGGTTTGAAAATTTTGGTTTTGTGGGGTCGAAAGATGATTTTACTAATTTGTTAATGGCCCTTGGCACAGTCTCGGTTCGGCCAAGGTATGGCCCACAAGAGTTTTTGGCTGTAACCCCCCCCCCCTCCCCTGCGTTGTGGTTTCGCGTGAATTTTGTTTTCGTATAAAATGATATTTGCGCGAGACTTCAGTTCGTGTGGATGTCTCAGAATTCAATAGATGTTTTGAAGAATTGTGAAGATTGTTGAAATTGGGGAAAGGAGGGTGGAGTGTCCAAAATACGCAATTACGTAGAAAAAAAACAAAGAATGCGTGAAATAGTCAGGATGAAGGTGAAAACGTCGACCTATGGACGACCCTTCCCCCCACCCTCCAGTTTGAGAGTTCCGTAACGCGTGGACTACTGCATTTCGAAAAATATTATCATGATAGAAAAAGGTGTACGCCCTCCTCTCTCACCGAAAAAAAATCGACAAAATCGATCGTAAAATTTCCGGAGGAGCGCGGAAAAAGGCAAATCCGAGGTAGGTTATTTAGCTTAGGTTAGCTAGGTTTGTTCCACCATTATTGGTCACTTTGCGGTTGACTTGTCGAGCTCAGTCATCACGTCCATTTGACACTTTTCAGTTTTGCTAAAACATCTCTTAACCAGGCCTCCTATTATACCTCTGAAAACAATCTTTAGTCTTTCCAAAGCATAAAAATTGTTTTTTCCAGCATATATATTCCAAAATGGCCGTACTTTGTATGATTTAGTTGTCATAATTTCTACCAGGCATAACTGAATTATCATTCAAGTGCTGAGTTTTCATGCATCCGAATTTTCGGTTTTTCGTTGGAAATTTGAAAGAAATGTCACTTTTTCGTACGAATGATATTTTAAGCGGTTTTCATTTGTGCGAAATGCCTTCAAATGAAATATTCAACGTCAACCCCCTAATTTACCGACCATTTTCTCAAATAAATTCCTCAGCTCGTTGATTATGCTGTGGTTATTTTCGTAGTTTGAAAATAGGTATCATCCAAAAACGTTTGGGAGCCCATTTTCTTTTTTTCTTCATTTAAAAATTTCAATACGTTAACAAAATCAGTTAAATATAAAATATTACGGCTGTTCTTATCCTTATATTATTAATCATGAGATTGCTGTCCATATATTTGACATTGAAATTTTTAATATGCCTGGAAACAAACAGACATAACCCCACTGATCATTGTTCTCCTTTAAAATTTCGGACAAGTTGACTTCCAATGGCCACAGGGAGTAGCTCCGAGGAGCTCCGGGTAGCTCCTGAAGTGATTTGACAGATCACGACAAATTATGTTCCAATTAAAACCCAGTTATAAAGTCAGGTGCGGGTCACTTCAGGTTCAGTTCAGGGGTAACAAGCTCCACTGGGGGCTACTACCCCTGGCAGTTGGAAAGCAGCTTTTATTTCAACTTCTTGAATTTATTCGTAACATCAGTTAAAATTTGCCGCCACGAAATATATTTTAACAGCTTTTGACAGATTTTGTACGAAAAATAAATAATTCGTGTACATGAAAACTTAGCTTTAGTGGCCAACAAAATTTGCTGACTTGCATAAATTGTGATACGTACGAGTTGTGTAAGTCCTTGTGCACAAAGCAATAATTACGGTCACTAGGTAACTTTTTGAAAAAGTTTTGTGAGTGTAACGTTTACTGGTTGTTTGTTGTTTTTGTTCTGCATACATATTAGTTTGAAAAGTGATACTATTCAATATTTTATCAGTGATCAAAAGATAGAATAGCGTGTTACTATTACCCATTCCCTCAACTTCATGTGCTGAGCCAGAGCCAGAAGGTGTCTTTATAGAGGAAAAATTGTGAATTTCCCAAGCCACATAATCTTCCTGAATTTGATTGGTAGTTATTTCCGCAGATAGTAAAATGTCATCCCCGGAACCAACAACAATTTTTTCTTCGAGATCGCCAATCACCTCAACTGTAAATCCCATGTCTGATTCTGAATCATTTGGTATATAGTCCGCATCTTCAATTTCATCTAGTATATCATATAGCTCATCAGAAGATATTTTAGTCAGATTTACTGCGTGACGTGGTCGTTTGGATGTAATTTCAGGTAGAATTATGCCTAGCTGCACAGTGGTTTGGAAGTTGATCTCAATTTTGAAAATTGCAAATCAAGTCAAATTTATTTAATTTTGCTAATACCAAACACTCACTAGATATTTTCATAAGTGAATTAATATAATGGTATTGAAGAAATAAACCCAACTTCGTTTCTGTTTAATATTAAACTTCACAAGTAAAATAACCTCGCCTTTAGAAAATCAATTGAGTGTTATATGCTTCTGATTGATAATTGAGCCGTGCAAACCCTGTCAGTTGAGGCTCGCACTTGGACAGGTAAGAGGAAATGAACTGAGTTTTCATGCATCCGAACTTTCGGTTTTTTTGAAGGAAATTTTGAAGAAATGTCACTTTTTCGTACGAACGATATTTTGAGCGGTTTTCATTTGTGCGAAATGCCTTCACGGAATAAACGAAATATAAAATATTACGTTCATATTATTAATTATCATATTGCTGTCCATATTTAACATTAACCGTTTTAATATGCCTGGAAACAAACATACATAACCGCACTGATCATTGTTTTAAAATTTTGAACGAGTTGACTTTATTTCAACTTCTTGAATCTGTTCGTACCATCAGTTAAAATTTGCCGCCACGGAATATATTTGAACAGTTTTTGACAGATATCGTACGAAAAACGAATAATTCGTATACATGAAAACTTAGCTATAGGCGGTCCAAATATCGCGTGGACGTGCAACTTTATGGAAACAGTTTCGTATGCGGTTTATTTTGTTGGCTCATGTGCAGCAACCATGCAGCAGGACTTTAGTGGTTCAAATATCAGTTCCACACACTGACAAAAGTTTTTAAAGAAACCGATTCCTACTTTTTTCCTTCGGCTCTCACGATGTTCTGTGAACATCAATAAATTTTCCTTTTCGTGGAAAAATTCAAGATTTTTGAACCTCTCCTACATGCAGATATATAACCCAAATCATCTCGTAGAGTCATCCTGTATATTCATTTGTATTTAGTATAAATTGGTTTTGTCTGCACAAAGGATACAAAGCGTGAACAGTTTGATTGGCATAGTTATGTTGTCGGACATCTCCCTCTGGCCAGGTTGTTTTTGGTTCGGCATTGGGCTTTGCGCTCGTTTTATCGCTGTCGAAACAATCATAGCCATTGTTCGAAATCCTTGCGGTGGGATTCTGTGCGAAAGGTACATACGGTCGATGTCTGGATTACACTTGGACGGATATTTGATTGCAATTGATTGAAAGCAAATAAATTGTGGGGATTAATTTTTATTGCATTTAGTGACTTGCATTTATTCAGAGTGAGTACGCATAAAAAATGCTTGTTTGTATCGTGCTGAAATTTCAGTTGGAAATAGTTTCCTGTGTTAACAAAAAAAACGTGAAAAACTTGATATCATCACAGATAAAAGTGCTGGTATGCATTCGAGTGTACCTAACGACAGTTTTGAAAAAATAAAAATGAAAGAATGACGTCTATGTAGACTGGAGTAAGTGGATCAGAAACTATGTAGATATATCAGTACATTCCAATAGTGCCTGGTGGCCTGGTGACCAATAAAACTATAGTAATATTGAAAATCTCAAGGAATAAAAGCCATTCTTGGAGCTACCAATCAAAGGAGTTTTCTTGGGTAGGATCTCTGTTATTAGGGAATTGATAGATAGCTATTATTTCATAACGAATATTACAGAAATGATGGCGTCTCATACAATAGTGTTTCTATTTTTTCTGTCAACCAGCTGCACCCTTGCGAGCAACCCTTCCATGCCTTCTGACATATTTGATATAAATCAAATCACTAGGGTCAAAACTCTTGCTTCTCTGTCACACTCAGACAATAATAAAGAATGTAGCTCTGATAGATTTCCGGCAGTATTTTTGAATTCCTTCAAGGAATGCCTAGTTGAACCTCTTCACATATTATACAGATGGCTACGTGATGGTACATATTTTTGCTCAAGATTCACAATGACAAACTATCCATTTCCGACGGGATTGTTGATCCAGGTGTAACTTTGGATTCTAAATTGACCATGATACTGAAAGTATTATTAGAAAGTTCATCCTACCCCTCCTTAGTGATAATATTCAACACTCTAATAAAACCTAGTCTTGAATACTGCAGTGTTGTCTGGAATCCATTATATCAAAGATTGGAGTTTGTGCAAAAGACAATGATCTATTTCGGCAAATTGTTAAAAAATTGTTAAAATTGTTATATCCGTCAACCTATGCGTTTGTGTACACTATGAGTGTTCATGAGGAAGTATTATTATTTTTTTTTGTATTTATGAAGGCATCGACTTCAGTGGTCATTAGCCTTGAGTATTATTATTATTATAAACTTAACATTTTTCAGACATAGAGTTCAAAGTGTTTGCTCACTCATCGCGTAGGTATCAGTTGTATATATTTTTCATCACTGTTCACATTATTTTTCATCAATAAATGATTTTATTATAATAATTTTTTGCAAGCTCGTTAGCCTCTCTCTCAGGCGAGATTCCAACGATAACTTCATTTACACTATATACCTTTATCTTATTGACTCAAATGAATTTACAACCATTTTTCCAACAAACTGTTCCTCATATAATATACGACATAGGCAACTGTAAATTTTATTGTTATTGTGTTACACCCTGTCCAGTAGGCTTGTCCTAATGGGTAACCTTTGTACTCAAATACAAAAATAAATGAAAATGAAAAAACTCTTGTGCGAGCTAGGGAAGACAAAGCCCTTTCCTTTTAACTTGTGATGCTAACGTGTTGTTTGGAATACAACACTTTTTCCGCTTACCCAGTAGACACACGAAAAAATTGTTCTGAAAGGACGATCACTTTGTCTGTAGAATATCATGTAGAGAAATGTAAAAAAAAATTGCCTCTGCAGATAGAATTTCGTGATATATATGTTTGGCGTTCAACGCTTTTTTATTTATAGCCCTGTAGTGTCACAGAAAATTTTTGTTAAAGAGAGTTATTGCTTCTGATCACTAGAATGATATCTGAAAATTTGAAAAATCTGATGACCCTTAAGATTTCTTAAATCCAGTGTCATGTTCTTTTAGTGTAAACTTTTAACACATATCGAAAATTACAAATTTTTTTACTTCAAAATTGGCCGTGTTCTTACCACCTAGGTATGTTCTAAGGAAATGTAGTGGTGGATGATTTTTCAAAACCCTGTTGCTGTAGTTCTAATAAAATATGATCAGCACAAATGAGTGACATACAATTTATATATTTCATAATTATTCAAATAATTTGGTACCGCACACAATTCAAAACCCTTTCTGAAAATCAATTGGTATATTAGAGAAAAGAGAAACAACATCGAAGGAAATAAGATTTAGTTACAATCATATATGAGATGCTGTCATTACTAGCGTCATTGAAGGTTGGGAAGTGTCACATTACATACCTCTACTTCCCGACCTTGTGACGTTATAATAAACAAAAAATTATTAGTGTCGAGGAGTGGGTTCAGGTACTCAGGGTTGGCTTGACAGAGGAGTTATATATATTTTTTTTACAAATTCAGTAAGCCTGAGGGCGCCAGCCGACAGCTAGAAACAACACTAGCTACCGAACGGGAGGGTAATCAAACAAGATGAACAGTACAATAAAAATGTATAATAACGATGAGAATATATATAAACGAATATATTACGTAACTTCTCGGGTAGGTAACTATAATGTATCAAACTACAAAAACTATAACGCATCGCACAACAAAAAGCTATAACGCGGACCAACCACAAACGTATCAATACATGGACTATTATGAAATCACATCTATGATGATTTTGGATAAATGTTACAAAAACAATTATTATGGTATCAGTGCATCGGGTTATTGAAGCAGATCGGGGTTGCTTTTCGAGTATCGTTTTGCATACCTGGAGGAGGTTATGCGATATGGCTACACAATCTATTGAAACGGTAACCAACAGACTATAATAATAATAATTATTATATGTAAAAGGGATGATAATACCTTTGGCCAAAAATGTTCAATCCGCAGCTGCGGATCGCTTCACAAAATGGTCGAAGCAATCCAATATAAGTTAGGCAATAGTTAAATAAATATTATATAAATCATTACACAGAATAGTCTATAAGATGATTAAAACACATAAAATCTTCTTTATTTTCATCAATACCGGCACGAAATCAGAAACGGTGGGTAACAAGACGGATCCGATCTGTTTCACGGCGATCACCAGAGACGTAACGGGTTTTACAGCACTGATCAGCTTTTGTATGTATTCGCCAAAGGCGAGGATTTAATCTCATATACGAATTTGTATTGTAAATACACAATTGTTTCCTCAAACATAGAAGTGTGCAAAAAAACTTATACGACTAGTTTGGCATAGCCGGGGATTATTCTTTCTTGCCTGTAACGTAATAACCTTTTGCTAGAATCGTTCTTTAGGAGAACTACGGATTCGGGATCAAAATGACCCAGATAATTAATAAAATGCGTTACCTTAGTTTTTATTAGGCATCCCACTAAAATGGCAATGGCACTTGAGGTGAAATGTGATCACTGTACGCTCTGTCGGGCCTGACTGTTCGATTTTTACCATCGAGCAAACTTCTTACTGGGGATTTTTAGTCGCCTCTTGACCGGGCGCGATTTTGTCGATTTATTTCAATTCGGCGCTCAATTGCTACGGTGTATACAGGCTGTACCGAAAGTAGACCGTTGCAACCTCACTTCCCTCCCTCACTTTCAGCCCTCATTTCATCTATTCTATCTATTCTTTTCTCTGGCAGCAAACCCTGGACTGCTGCATTAGCAGCCTGTCGTACTTCTGGTGGGGTACAATCATCCGACTTTATCTGACATTTATTGACTTCATCTGACATTTATTTATATTGGTGACAATTGCATACCCCGTAGTCACGGTAACAATATATCTAATTGATTGTTCTGAGAAAACCGCGTTCTTGGTAATTTGTCGTTAAATGTAATATTATAGGTAAGTTCAGAACGAAACAGAGATTTATTAATTTTGATCGAACTATGATGGTTTTAAATAAAATAGTATACAAACCTCGGTAGGAAGTTTTCATTCCTGTCTCGAGATCATAACTAACCTCGACGCTTTGCGTATCGGATAACTAACTGATCTCACGACAGGAATGAATCTCTTTCCACCTCGGTGTGTAATATACTATTTTTTTAATTTCTAATAAAATTTGAAAATTCAAAAGAATATAAAAAATTAACTCATTTTTGTCATATCTATTTTTCAATATTCCACACAACTATCTGAATAATTTGTGAATTGGAGAATCTATGAAATGAACACATGGTCTAGATGATTTCATCCAATGCTTATGTATAGATGACATTGACTGCAAAGCCCTTCTGAAGGACTGAAATACATCTTGTAAGTTCTGTGATATTGATACCTTGTTTTCCAATTTGAAAAATGTCATCGCATTAGATTCTCGAAGAATAATAAAAATAAAATTATTAACCTCTAGGTATACAATGGAGCAAAAACAAATTCCGGTACAGTGATAATGGATTTGGGTATTATAATAGACCGAATTAGTTTCAAAACACGCATTAATACAATTGCAAATGATACAAAATTAAATTATGGGAATTGTCTCCAAGAGTGACCAAGATTTAAAGAATCCTCAATTTTTCATTTTTACATAAATATAATCAATATATATACAGAAAACTGTTTTTGTTCTATAATTTAGGACTCATTATATGCCGTATATATTCCAAGACTGGAAAATATCAAAAAAAAAAAAATAAAATTCTTGGGATAAAAACTAATTACCCTCTACAATATATGAAATACGACATCATCAGGAAAATATTCAATATTCTGCGACTGGCTGATAAAAAATCTCTCGTAATATTTTCATTCAACTTAACTCAAAAACCAAATTGACTCACAATAATTATTGTCACAATTACATTTCGATCCCAAAAAAAAATTAAACTCAAGTACTTATGCAAAAAATAGTTATCGATATCTTTTCCAGAAACTACTCGAAAAAAATAATAAAAATGTTCAATATTCTTCACATTGGTACAGCATATTTTATAATAGATGTTTGAACCCCCTTATATTTGTATATTAATTTATTGGATGTAATTTTTCTTCAGTTCAATTCATTGTCATTAACGTTGTTATGTATATTTGTATTGATCATCTTAAACAATACCAATTCATTGTTTCTAAACTTAATGCACTATTCTTGGATTTGTCTGTACGTGTCCCCGAACTGCTAAATAAATGAATAAACGGCTACCTACTTGACTTCTGTTTGCATTCAGTCGCCAAGTTATTGGATTACCAACCACTATGAAAGTTTCTCAAGTCTCCTTTCATAGCATTGACTTACCAGAGCCCTAGAAAAAAACAACTATATACTTAAATTAGTCATTCGCATATCTGTTTGGACAAGATTTTTGATATCAAATTATTATCGTGGCATAGAACACTTGTTAATGCTGAAATTTATTTCTCAATTTGAACATAACATTGTTGAATGGATCCCCATAGAAATAAATCCTTTTATCGTTTTCATTGTTTCAATTCAATTTTTTAAGAAACAAATTCCCCTACAAATGAAAAACACTAATCGAAATCCCCATCCTGTGTTCAACAATAAAATATAAATTACCCCCAAGTTCTTCGTAGGTAAAACCCTCGAGAGCAATTTCGGTAAAAAAGGCATGGTTACAAAGCGCGAGAACAGGTGGAAGACATGCACATTATAAACATTCGGATTCGGCTAAAAATTCTTTATGGCCAGATTTCACTTACACCGCGGGATTGGAACCATGTGGGGTTCAGGTAAATGTGCGACGGGGAGAAAGGCAATTTTGCTAATGTATTCAATTCGTACCTATAACAATAAAAGTTTTTCGTAGCACGCGGAGCGGCAGAGATTTCGAATATATTCGACTCCGAATTGTGCGAAACGAAATTTATGGTCTGCTTCTGAAAATCTAACTATGTCGAGAATATAACGAACAGGAAAAGTTTTGACAAAAATTTATGTATATGTCGAATAGAGAGTGAGTTGAGGAGAAAAAATTATTTCAAATACAGGACTTTCTCTTTTCTCAACAGCAATGTATAAATGGGTTGAAATGTCACAAATACTTCATGTACCTTTTTTTTCCTATGGGCCCTTGGTCCCCGATGGTCAAAAACCTCAAAACTTTGAAAACCCGTGAGATTTTTCAATATTGATAAAAAACAAGGTTTGCTGGACAATTTTCTAGCTGAAAGTACTCGTTTGTGATGTCGATTGGAGGACGAGTTTCTATATAAATGCACTTTTATTCGACGATATTCAACCTGAGACGTCCATCATTATTTGAAAAGATGTTTTTATGAGAATTGAATTGAAGAATAATAATCATCATTACGAATGTTTATAATGTAATAGATATTTATGATATAGGGATCATAATTATTTAAGATTGTATAAAAAGTGTATTTTTGTACAACTGTCAAAAAAACTTCTGCATCTCTATTGATGCGTAAATATTTTTTTTTCTACAAACGTCAAAAAATGACAAGGTTCGCGCATTGACAACAATATGCGAAGTGACCCTTTTTTTCATTTTTCTTTGTTACCATGACGCCGTGCGCGAAGTAGTGTGCGGAATACTTCGCACACTGCATGTAAACTATATAGGATTTTTATATTTTAACCTTTATGTTCCTCAATCAAGCAAGAATCCAATTGTCAACAAATACCATTTTATTTCCATAGTTACAGTAATTACTTGATTTGGAAAAACAGTTTAAGCCAGTTCAATACTATTTTTCATATTAAGCTAAGCATATTACTTATTTTAGAACAATATTTTTGACGTTGTAGAAAAAAATTTGTTTGCATCTCTTGCGCGAAATACTTTGGTGATCTCGACAATTTTTTTTAAATCAGTTCTCGATCACCAAAGTAGCATTTCGCGCACTAGACACAAAAATAACTATTTTCTACAAACGTCAAAAAATGACAAGGTTCGCGCATTGACAACAATATGCGAAGTGACCTATTTTTCATTTTCCTTCGTTACCATGACAACGTGCGCGAAGTAGTGTGCGAAATACTTACTTCGCACACTGCATGTAAACTATGTGGGATTTTTATATTTCAACCTTTATGTTCCTCAATCAAGCAAAAATCCAAGAAATACCATTTTAATTCCATAGTTTCAGTAATTACTTGATTTGGAAAAACAGTTTAAGCCAGTTCAATATATATTTTTCATGTTAAGCTAAACATATTACTTATTTTACAACAATATTTTTGACGTTTGTAGAAAAAATTTTGTTTGTATCTCATGCGCGAAATACTTTGGTGATCTCAACTTTTTTTTTAACTCGGCTGCGCCTCGTTAAAATAAATCAGTTCTCGATCACCAAAGTAGCATTTCGCGCACTAGACACAAAAATATCTATTTTCTACAAACGTCAAAAAATGACAAGGTTCGCGCATTGACAACAATATGCGAAGTGACCTATTTTTCGTTTTCCTTCGTTACCATGACACCGTGCGCGAAGTAGTGTGCGAAATACTTACTTCGCACACTGCATGTAAACTATATGGGATTTTTATATTTTAACCGTTATGTTCCTCAATCAGGCACGTGGAAAACTTCAGCTTCTTAGACTTCTCTGCAAAATATGCGAACAGCACATTTTCGGATATTTTTCTGGCTTTATTTGCTTCACACCACTCTTTAAATTGCTGATATGCATTTTCATACTGGCACCTCGATTTCTCCGGTAATAGATTTGAAATTACTGAATTGGCCGCATCTATAAGTTAGGTGGAGTACTGCTTAGTACATCGTCGCTCGAAATTTCCATTATTTTACAGTTATAAATATCAAGCACGAAATTGACGCGAATAAAAAATCACTCCAAAATAATTATCAAGAACTGTCACTTTGAAATAATTGTCAACAAATTCCATTTTATTTCCATAGCTACAGTAATTACTTGATTTGGAAAAACAGTTTAAGCCAGTTCAATACTATTATTCATATTAAGCTAAGCATATTACTTAGTTTAGAACAATATTTTTGACGTTTGTAGAAAAAATTTTGTTTGCAACTCATGCGCGAAACACTTTGGTGATCTCGACTATTTTTTTACTCGGCTGCGCCTTGTTAAAAAAAATCAATTGTCGATCACCAAAATAGCATTTTGCGCAATAGATCTAAAAATAACTATTTTTCACCGTGAAAAAAAGACGTTTTCTCACTGCCAAAATAATTCAAAAAATAATCATGAATTATTTTTTATTTTATTTTTAACACAGTCAATTATTAATTGATAATTCATCATAAAACAATTTCATTTATTGGAATAATAATTCATAATAAAGTTTGAACAATTACTTCTAACATAAATTTCCAAAGATGTTCCATGTTGCTGCTGATCAGAAACGTTAGATATTTCTTGAAGAGTTGATTCCACAATTTTATGAGATATTTTAATTTGTTTGTAAGAAGATGGACAATTCAATGTTTTGGTAGAAATCCCAATCTCAATCCTAGTGTCCTGTGTAGCTCTTAAACATGTCTTTTCCAAGCCATTTTGCAATCAAGCTGGGAATTTATTCTATATTATTCATCCCCACATGTTGGTTAATACATTTTCCTCTCGAATATTTCAAAGATAATCTCTTTCTTTTTGTATGAGGTTGCCGTAGTGCTCTATACTTGCGGCATATCTCAATATAATCAGAATTTTAAACAGTGAACGTTCTTGCGCAATAGGTCTTCATATCAGGTATTTTAACAATCAATAAAGATATAGCATCTTCAATGGCATCAATATGTAATAAATTTTTCACGGCGACAAGCACCGCTAATAACCAAAATTAGGACAACCTACAAATAAAATGTATTGAAATTACTAATCTCACAAAATTAGGATTATATCTATACCTTACAAAGTATATTTGTTTCGTTGTCAGCATCTTGAATAAATTTATTGATATCATCCCTTGATGAAATTTTAGATTTCTTTCCTCGGTATCCGACGATTTTGTTCTTAATGAGCGGGACCAATTTTGAAAACTTCCTTATATCAATATTAAAAGCGATAACTTATCGGGACCAAAAACCACGTAAAGGTGTATATTTGTAATATATTTCAGATGATGTAAATTCACATTCACAGTTGTACAAAAAATGTATTTCGTGTATAAAATTCGTGTTTTCATGGCACATTCGAGAGAATTTTTGGCCTCGACCTCAGATTTACCATCCGACGTTTCGTCTCTTGGCCACCATCAGCAACTTTATTTTTTTTCATCGACATCATATTGAACTGTTACAAATTATAATAAAGCTTTTTATTCTTATTTCCGATACTTTGTTATGTGACAACCTTTTATATTTAACAAAAACGAGAATTTTCAAGTAAAAAAAAACACTTGTTAACTGAGTTGTTTCGTTGTTACGATATTATCTATCATGTAGTCACGTCTGCTGTCACAATTCCAAAGTGATAATAAACGTAAAATGGTTTTTTCAAACCAAGAAAAACGGGATACGATGGAACTGTTTTATAAATCAGACAGTGATACTGAGAGAACTGCAAAAATGTATCTTCAACTATACCCAGAAAGAATACAACCAGCAAAACCATTATTCAAAAAATTAAATAGAAACCTTAACAAGTATGGTAGTTTAAAAAAACCGAGAAATAAATAAATATGGGAATCGATTAGATTAAAGTACTAGAATTAATATTCAAAATGGGGTAATAAACTTCTTTCCTTTTATTAAAATATTAAATTATTTCAACTTTTCTGTTTTTTAGATAAATATGAATACGTGAATCCGTCAGTTTCAACACATGAAGTTGCTTTAAAGCGGTGCGCCACAAATAAGTAATTGGAGGGAGCTCAGAAGAAAATGTCTAAAATGCTATAAAATTCATATTTGCCAAAAATTATACACAGGTGATCCTGAACGGCGGTTGGCTTACTGTAATTGGCTAATGAATAGAAATGATTTTCCCTAATTTCTCTCAAAGGTTATTTGGTTGGATGAGAGTACTTTCACTAATTGTGGTATGTTCAATAGAAATAGTGACATAAGACAATACCAGAGCAGTATGTGAATACCTAAAAGAAATTGTTTGTTTGTTGTTTGTTTAAAATTGTTTTTCCGTTAACCAGCTGTCATCCCCCTACGAACGACAGCCCTCAGAAGTCGAAACTTGTGCGAGCTAAGGATTAACGAGGTCTAACCTTTTAACGTGCGATTACCCAGATAGGTGGATCGAAAATAATGGTCATTTGAAATGATTACAGTACTTGACACTTTTTTGTGGGGCATATTAAAAAACCGGGTTTATGTCCAACAAGATTTCAATAATGTTAAGGATCTTAGGAGAAGCATAATTGAACAGTGTCGGTCGATTAGAAGAAAGGATAAGGGCTCTAGGAAACTTATAAATGGCGAGCACGTCTATGTATTCAGGGAGAAGGCAGGCATTTTGAGCATTCGCTTTGATGTTGCAGATTTTTCATCGTTACTTGTGTTATTTCCCTCGTTCATTTGTAGTTAGAGAAATATATTTTCAATCAAGTTCATTAAAATCTAGTTTAATCAGATTATATCTCGTTTCTTTAAAAAAGTGTTATTTGATGGAATCGAAGCCAACTAAAACTTTTTTTAAAGTAATGCGAAGTTGTGACATAACAAAGTATAACATATTATACATCGTTTGAATCGGATTGAAAAACTGTATTTCAATTTGTAACAATTAAATATGACGCCCATAAGAAAGAATAAAGTAGATGATGAAACGTCGGATGGTAAATCTGAAAATACCATCGTATAGCGGCGACAAAATGGGAATGTGCTGTTTATTTTGATATACATCATCAACTAACGCCAACAAAAATAAAAATGTTTTTTCTAAATTTCGTTTTTTCCGGATATCTCCGGATGTACTCGGAATTTTTAAATTTTCTCAACACACTGTTCGTCACATCCCAATGATGGCCCTCGAATTGGAATTACCCGGTATACAAATTCAATGAATTTCTTCAATATAGAGAATGATTCACGTGGAGTATTTATTTGGATTGAGATTTTTTTCAATCGGAATTTTCACTTTTTGACTCAAGAAAATTAATTTCATTAGACAAAATACCTGTTACATTCTTGTGTCAACGTATCATTTTAAAAATTTCTTTGATGGAAAAATTATTCATTTCATTGATGCAATTTTTCACTAGTGATTAACTTAAGTAATGAAATATGGTGGATTACATAATCCAATCTTACGCAATAAAAACTATACAATAGGTAAAGTCGTCGGCAAGTATTCAAAACTACTAACTAGCCTAACTAGTCTAACTAGCCTAACTAGCCTTCGCTGATGATTGGCAATGACCATGAAACCGGTACGGAGGTGTTCCCCCAATTAAATCGAAAAATAATTTCAGCTTTGATATTTGAAATGCATTGCAAAGTGGTTCTTGTAGAAAACTTTGCCAAGTATTAAACAAATATAATTCAATGGTCGTAGGGGGCAGTAGTTGTTTTTTGTTGAATACTTGCCGACGACTTTACCTATTGTATAGGTTTTATTGCGGAAGATTGGATTATGTAATCCACCATATTTCATTATTAGTTTTATGGTCTTCCGTCAAGTGGTGTCGCCCCTCTTTCATGATGTTTCTGGCTTCATGTTGAAGTCGACACGTAGTCGGAGTGCATTTTAAACTGGAACCCAGAGATGGCGCTGAATTCATACCTCAATGTTTGTCTCAGGGATTTCCAATTAGGATGAAAGGATTTTTCGATTCAATTGGGTCGAACTAGCCTTCGCTGATGATTGGCAATGACCATGAAACCGGTACGGAGGTGTTCCCCCAATTAAATCGAAAAATAATTTCAGCTTTGATATTTGAAATGCATTGCAAAGTGGTTCTTGTAGAAAACTTTGCCAAGTATTAAACAAATATAATTCAATGGTCGTAGGGGGCAGTAGTTGTTTTTTGTTGAATACTTGCCGACGACTTTACCTATTGTATAGGTTTTATTGCGGAAGATTGGATTATGTAATCCCCCATATTTCATTATTAGTTTTATGGTCTTCCGTCAAGTGGTGTCGCCCCTCTTTCATGATGTTTCTGGCTTCATGTTGAAGTCGACACGTAGTCGGAGTGCATTTTAAACTGGAACCCAGAGATGGCGCTGAATTCATACCTCAATGTTTGTCTCAGGGATTTCCAATTAGGATGAAAGGATTTTTCGATTCAATTGGGTCGAACTAGCCTTCGCTGATGATTGGAAATGACCATGAAACCGGTACGGAGGTGTTCCCCCAATTAAATCGAAAAATAATTTCAGCTTTGATATTTGAAATGCATTGCAAAGTGGTTCTTGTAGAAAACTTTGCCAAGTATTAAACAAATATAATTCAATGGTCGTAGGTGGCAGTAGTTGTTTTTTGTTGAATACTTGCCGACGACTTTACCTATTGTATAGGTTTTATTGCGGAAGATTGGATTATGTAATCCACCATATTACATTATTAGTTTTATGGTCTTCCGTCAAGTGGTGTCGCCCCTCTTTCATGATGATTAACTTGAGTGTTGCTTTTGATGCGTCTTATTTCCATTGCAGTGTTGCCAAACATGCAATATGTACACATTATATTAGTACATAAATTAAACTACTTCAATGATTTTTTCGAATATTTTGCATTTTTCAAACATGCATTGAATAAACTAGGATATAGTCCAAAAATTGTCAACTTGAATTTTCCAAAAATACGCAAATTGAAAAATAGGAGGAAAAATGTCTCATAGAAAACAACTACCTCTCCCTTACGAACGTTGAATTACATCTGACCTCCTTCTGGGCAACGTTTTTCACAGAAAATAATATCTTTCTTGATAGAATCTAGAACCAACGGATATGCATTTCAAATAATGAGTGTCATCTTACCGACCTTATATTTTAATATATGACCAAATCTAACAACTGAAGCAGATTTTTTGTCTTTGGGATTACACGGAAAAAATGCAGTCATCTTTACATATATTCTGAAGCAAGAAAGAAAAACAAAATTTTTTATATGGTATAAGTTTTATCACTTTGCCTAGCAACAACTAAGTACTAAGTAAGTGCAAAGATATTGACTTTGTTATCACAAATGTCAATATTTCTGATCGATTTTCGAAAGAAGTGATTTTCTCAGCAGGAAAATAATCAATCATCCAAATATAACTCACTACATGGATCTATTCAAACAACTCAAATTTTGAAATAACTCATATAGTGTACTAATCCTTCATCAGTAAGATTTTGTTAAAGAATTCCCTCAATATTCAATGGATGAAATTAAAATATTAATTTTTTCCGTGCTATATGAAAATCTTGACGAGACATCCACCAAATTATTCAGGGAAGTCGTGATCTGCAGTTAGTTAAGAAGTTTAGTACATGCATCTTTGAAATTTAAACAAAGTTGGAATATTTATAAAGGCGGCAGGCAAAAGCTTCCCGAGCACTAATTGGAATAATCCAGTTCCAATTAATTCTGCGGGAAGTTCGACGTTACCTTCTGCAAGATTAACTTCAGCAAAACGCAGTGGCGTAGCTTTTTAGAAATCAATCTAATGTCCATTTTTTGATTGAAAAGTTACAATTTCGGTCGGAAAAGTTAGATAATGCTAAGTATGGTATTTCTTTCGTCTTGAAATATGACGATTACATTTTTTTTCCTACTACCACATAGAAAAGTAACGTATATCGCACAGAGCACAAACTACAGTGTATTTAAATTTGCAGTTTTTTCATTTTCACAATTAAACAAAGTTAACACCGGGGGGGATTCGATTGCATGTGCAAAAAATTGAGCTAATTTTGTGGCTTCGAACAAAAACAGAAATTTGAAAAGTTGGTTGTTCCTCCGCAGGATTATTTTCATATTAACATCTAACATTAGGCTCTCCGATTCAAGAATTGGGAGTTTAGGAATTACTGAGGTCATTGGGTGCTATTGCATTCAAGAGTTTTTTCTAAATAAATTGGTAAGAACAAATAAAACAAATAAAATTAAAATCGTAAAAATTGACATTGGTTGTTTTTGACTGACTGACTGACTGACTGATTAAAGGGGCATCAGAAAAAACTAAAAACGAGACAAGCTCATCGGAAGACAAAAATGAATAACAAACCACATAAGGATGGCACAAATACAAATCAAAATAGACGAAGTATGCACTACCTTCAATACCTGTCGTTGCCCTGGTAAGGATATTTTGCTTCTTTGGAAGAAAAGTGAAACAACTCAAAATGGTATTAGTCAGGGAAGTAGTTGTTTTCTGACAGATGTTTGCCTTTAATTTTCCACTTAGTGGAAACGCTTAGAGAGAAGGATACCCCGTATTCTGTCACAACTCAAAATTCAACAAAATTCCTTTCACCCCTCAAACGGCATTCTAAACCCAGTATTTTTATGTAGAAAAGTGACACATATATGGTGTGAAGTGGCAGACATGTGCCACTATTCTACATAAAAAAAAACTGAGTTTAGATTGCCGTTTGAGGGATTAACTGAATTTTGTCGAATTTTCAGTTGTGCCACTTTTCTATCATCGGAGCAATTTGGTCTTAGATAACTGCATTTGAGTGTCTTTCTAGTTCCTTCTAGAAAGTTCTAGAACAATCTAGAATATCTGACTTTCTAGAATTTCACTTGAGTGTCTTGTCTCGTCTCCTCTCGTCAGGTCGTGTCGTGTCGTGTCGTGTCGTGTCGTGTCGTGTCGTGTCGTGTCGTGTCGTGTCGTGTCGTGTCGTGTCGTGTCGTGTCGTGTCGTGTCGTGTTGTGTCGTGTCTAGTCATTACGTTCAAGAATCTTCCGGAGTTACTGGCCTGGTTCATTTCTCGTTTTTTTTTTTAATTTTCCAGCACTTCTGAGAAGTCTTGAGAATATTCTAGAATTTTCTCTCTTATATTCTAGAAATTATCAGAGACTTCCACACACCACTAATAGCCGAATTCTTCAAAATTCAACTTGAGTGTATTGTCAATGCGTTCTACAACCTTTTGGAGCCTTCTTTCTACTTCATTTCTCGACTTTTTAGACTTTTCTCTCTTATCAATAATAAAATTCATTCTTGATCGTTTCAGAACCACTGAATGTAATTTCGAACATTTTGAGTATTTTGATATATTCTATATTATCTAGATCATTTAGAACGATTTCATCATATTTTCGAACATTCTAGATTTTTCTTCATTATCATAGAGTGCTTTGAATTCCTCTGAAACAGTATATATAATTCTACATCGTTTCTCTTACATTTCGTCTTCACATAAAATTTCATCTTTTTCTATTTCTTCAATGTTTCGATGTTCTCCAACATAGACAACAGCTGAATAATGTGATTGAAATAAAAATCGTATCTACAGTCTGAAATTGCAATCTCATAAATGGCGAGACATAGATAGATGAAAATAAAAATCTTGCCTAGTTTGGTATTATTCAACTAGAATAAAATAAAACGAAAATAAATGTTTCCCCTGACAACATGACGTAGTAAACATTAATTTCGATAACAATTCTTCATTTTTACAGTTGGATAGGTACTTGAATAAGTATTCATTCGAAGAGCTGGTGGCTCCTCTGTCGGATTAGTTCGTCAAAATTGATGAAACGGCAACCTTAAATAGTATCGAGGAAGAAATGCAAGTGAAACCAACCCATCAAGAAGAACCTTTACCTAAACTGTATAGAACTTTTATGAGGAGTATATAGGTACTCGAATATCACGATTGAAAATTTGATTACCCTTAATAAATACTTTTATTATATTTTCAGTACGTAGCATTTCAACTTTCTGAATATATATTCTGTTAAAATTTCCTGCTATTGAAAATTTGAAGCAAATGATATCACATGTTAAAAGGTTGTTACTTAGTTCACCAGTGAAGTTATTTTAATCTTCTGAAATTCTATTGGTTTGTAAATATGCCTAAATATGCATGAGACCCTTGAAGATTTCACACGGATATATTAAATCGTTTAGTCCTGTAGAGGGATTTATACCGGGTGGCTACGGAAGTATTGCCTACGGAATATCTCAGTTATTGTATGAAGTAGGTTTGTGAAATTTGGAGCGTCGATATAATGACATAAGAGCTAGAATTTGAGCATATTGACATGTCGAAGTTAACTTCCGATCTGACCGGAAGTAACATCAACTTTCTTATTTTAAATGGAAACCCTAATTTTTTTCTTTTCGCTTTATTCAGCATTCAATTCCCTTTCTAATGACATATCACAAGTTGGTATCTAACCAGAAACTAGATCAGAAAAAAATTATTATTGAAATTCACCGAGTAGGCCGTGGAAGCAAAATGAAAGCCAAAAATTGAAAAGTTGGCTATGGAAACCATACGTCACTTGATAACAGTTGCGACTACTGTGATATTTTATTTTCATTCGTCGGCGTTATAAAAAGCCGCCAGAAAAAATATTGGAAAAATTGGGAAAAAAACAATACTCTGTAGGTCCATAACTTAAATAGGAACATACAACTTTTTCTTGCCTGTACTATTCAGCATAACCATTCCTTTCTAATGATATAATAGAAAGTAATTTTTTGAAATGAAATACCAAAAAATCCAATTATTATTCTTCAAATAAAACAGATTATCGCCATATGCAAAAATAACATTAAAAATAAAGTGGAATGATAAATTATATCCTGTAGGTTCTAGGTTAAATGGGAACATAAACGTACTTGGTCTGTGCCATCGTCCATAGATATTCTAATATCTACCTATGGACGATGTTTGTGCTATTCAGAATAATCATTCCATTGCAATAATCATTCGAACCAAAATATTAACAAGTAGGCTGATTAAGATGTATTTTGGAATGAAACAAAAAAGAAACGAGAGCTCTCACGAACGCTGCTATCCATATTATTTTGACGTTCGAAGTAGTGTTTTTGATTCTGCCATTTTAAAAGGGTTTGGAAATCGAAATCAGTTAGTGGAATATTCAAAAAATGCCCCGTTATTCACGAACCGAACAAATTGACATGCTTCTCATTTATGGTAAATGTTTAAAAAATTCTTATGCCGCTGAACAATTGTATTTAGAGCGATATCCAGGGAGGCAGCAACCGTCAAGAAGGTATTTCCAGTGGCTTGAAGAAAAATTAAGAACTGAGTCTGATGTTCACGAAGACCAAGAAGCATTTGTTATTGATGAGGAAACTGAAATTAATGTATTAGCTTTAGTACAATATGATAGCACAATTTCCTCAAGGCAGATTGGCGCCGAGTTAGCTATAAGTAAGGACTCTGCTAGGAAAATTTTGAAAAAACATCGATTTAAATCCTTCAAGTATCAGTTGCATCAACATTTGTATGAAAATGACGGTGAAAGGCGCCTGGAATATTGTAATTGGTTTTTTCGACAAAATGCTGAGAATCACCTATTTAACTATTATATCTTGTTTACGGACGAGTCAAAATTTACCAACAATGGATTATTTAACAGGAATAATACAAGGTAGGTACTGTACTTTATTTGGATTATTGTCGATAGTCGAAGTGTAAAGTGCTAAAAGTGTGAACGGTCTTTTGTTTCAGGTACTGGGCGATAGAAAACGAGCACCGGTTTCGACAAGGTGGCTTCCAGGAGAGATTTGGTGTGAATGTTTGGGCAGGAATAGTTGGAACTCATATTGTTGGCCCCATTCTTTTTCAAGGCCAACTAACCGGAGAGAGATACTTTAATTTTTTAACGAATGAAATTTCGGAATTCATTAACAACCTTCCAGCGGAAATAACTGAGAGAATGTACTTCCAGCAAGATGGCGCCCCTCCGCATAATTCAAGAATAGCGAGAAATTATCTTCAAAATCGCTTTCAAGAGAGACTTATAACAACCCATGGTCCAGTCAGGTGGCCACCAAGGTCACCTGATCTTACTCCGTGCGAAAATATGGTGGATTCCACACAGCCTACAACTCTACATGAGCTAGAAGTAAAAATTCGTAGAGCTTTCCAAGATATCACGCCCCAAATGTTGAGAAACGTTTTACATGAAAATATCACCAGAGTCAATAAATGTATTGACGCTGAGGGAATGCATTTCGAACATTTGTTTTGAATTTATTTTATCTTTAATCCTATCAACTTGAATTTTTTTTTTCGATAAATCTGTTTTTTTGTTATTTGAATAATAATAATTGGATTTTTTGGTATTTCATTTCAAAAAATTACTTTCTATTATATCATTAGAAAGGAATGGTTATGCTGAATAGTACAGGCAAGAAAAAATTGTATGTTCCTATTTAAGTTATGGACCTACAGAGTATTGTTTTTTCCCAATTTTTCCAATATTTTTTTTGGCGGCTTTTTATAACGCCGACGAATGAAAATAAAATATCACAGTAGTAGCAACTGTTATCAAGTGACGTATGGTTTCCATAGCCAACTTTTCAATTTTTGGCTTTCATTTTGCTTCCACGGCCTACTCGGTGAATTTCAATAATAATTTTTTTCTGATCTAGTTTCTGGTTAGATACCAACTTGTGATATGTCATTTGAAAGGGAATTGAATGCTGAATAAAGCGAAAAAAATAGGGTTTCCATTTAAAATAAGAAAGTTGATGTTACTTCCGGTCAGACCGGAAGTTAACTTCGACATGTCAATATACTCAAATTCTAGCTCTTATGTCATTATATCGACGCTCCAAATTTCACAAACCTACTTCATACAATAACTGAGATATTCCGTAGGCAATACTTCCGTAGCCACCCGGTATACATGAAACTGCCTAATTCTCACCCTGCAATTCTAGTGGCTGGCTCCAGCCTTTGGAGGTGAACCGTTAATTCTTCTCAAGATTTATGCAGCAGCAGAGTCAGTTTTTATCAGCATACTCGAATATTTATTTCCGATATAGAATAGTGTATTACATTACGAGTGCGCAAAGTGAGTAATATTGCCGAGTGAGACAATCCCACGAGTGTGAGAAATCGATTTTGCGCAAGTAATGTACACTATTTTTCCCTACGACTACGCGATAATTTCATGACATACTATCGATAAGTGTGCATGAAAATCGTACAAAAAGGCTGAGAACCAAATCCCAAATGACACTTCACTTGATTACTTCAAAATATTCCTGTGTATTTCTTTTCATAAATTGAAATTAACAGCCAACTAGCTCAGTTCCAATCAAAAGTACACGAGATCAACCCCAAACAAGATAAAATTTCTATTTATAGGAGAAAATAAAAAATGTATATTTTTTAAATTGATTGTTTCTTGTGCTCCAAATGTAAATATTATGTAGATTAACGTAAATAAAAAGTATGTATTTGAGAGCTAGACAGCGGCAAATAGATATCATGAATTTGATAACATTTGAAACTTACTTTCCCCGCGTATAATTGCAATATACTGCGAATGAACATTGTGGTCAGTTTCATTAAACCAAAAAAATTTGTTTACAGTAAGTATCAATGAAACATAATATGTCTAGCCCTTGGAGGAGAAGGCCTCTATCAAAAATCATATATTCAATTATTCAGTTTTATCTCTGGTAAAAAATAAAGACAAGAAATAACGTGGATACACCACTGACTCTCAATTGAGATACTGACAGACTCTAAATCTTCCTGTTCAAAATAAAGCCACTTCCGTCTTGTAAAGGTAATTCAAATTCATGTTTTAATTAAGTAATAACGTTATATACTTGGTAATGTCACTTGTTGTGGGGACTGGAAACAGATTGACAACGTCTGCTTCATTCGCTACAGCTTCAGATTTACAAATTTGGAACCTCGTCGATTCGTTACATTCATGAGTGAATATATCAATTGTGTACTGGGTGTTTGAGCTAGACATCACACTCATTTCTCATGTTTCTATATTGAACATGAAGAGGGCGTAACTTGGCTCAATCACTAGAAATTTGGAACTGATTCTCATTTTGATGAGTTACCTCAGCTAATCTCGTGAAGTATTCTGGCATCTTCCTCCCAATTTGACAAGATGTTAGAACAAATTTTTTCATTCCTCAGTTTTTATTTTCCCCTTCGGTTCATTGTTTTTGCGCTTGATTTCCATAGTTGAAAATATTAAGAAACCAAGTTCATGCTACTTCAATAATGCTCGAGATATGAGTGCCAACTGAACTAGAATTCGTAGAAGCGCGTTAACTGAACTGTGTTAATGCCCAAAGATAACCATACAAGGTGTTTCCTAACTACGGTTCCTAACTGCAGGGGGTGATTATTTAGGTCATTTTGAGAAGAAAAGTTTCTATGAACATATGTCCGGAGTTGCTTCGTTTCTGAGATACAAGTCGTTGAAATTAAAAAAAAAAATGTAATTATTAAATATTATGAATATCGGAATGAATTACGAATAGTAAAGGAATAATAACTAATAATTGAAAACAGAAATATGAACTTTTTCAAACTGGAATGAAATATGTTTAGGAAAAACCCTACTAGTCAATGTCAGCTCGTTTCCGATAAAGGTGTTCATGATTTGCTATAGAGTTTAATTTTTTTTCTAGAAAACTATCTAGATATGAAGAAAATATAGGAGTCCAAAAAGTAGTATTTTAAGTTGTTTAATCTGAAAAAATCTGCTAAAATAAAGTCAGTGGCGTATTTTTTTTACAATATTATTGGCTGTGGTGCCCGCTGAGACGCCACTGGTCCTAATAATTTTAATCTGGTCATTGTAAAATGAGTACCACATCAGTTCAAATAAATGTACTGAATTTCAACCAAATCGGTTCTAGGATACTCAAGAGCAACTCCGGACATATGTTCATAAGAAACGTTTTACTTAAAATGACCCAACGAATCACCCCCTGTAGTTAGGACACACCCTGTATACAGGTTGGATCAATCTAACAGATCAAGTATTTAAATTCAGTGTCGTTCGTAATTAATGTTACGTTGAATTATGTTTCAATCTGTACAGAGGAATGTTGGAAATTATGCAGAAAATTTTATACCAGTTAAGTAATTTTAGCCAATCAGATGTCTGCATTTTGACATGTTGCTATGACAATAACCCAATTTCTTCGGAAATTTCCCTGCGTAGAGGGAAATTAATAAGTGGAAATTTCCCTCTGGCTTGACAGCTGTCATAAACACAGTGGCGTAAAATATTTTTGATGGATATTTATTTATTATACTTATTATAGGTACATGTTATTATCTGTTATTTAATTATTTAAACAACATTTTAGTAGAGCATAGGGAAATTACAATATTTGACAACAAATCCGAGATTAATAAATGAAGGTGTTGCCGGTGTAATTCATTAGTGTCCAATAGAAGTAGACCTTAACTTTTTTTCCCTTTCCTCTAGTACTATAAAATATGATTTTGGTAGAATATTTGCTTCTCTATTTAATTATTTAAACCATATTTCACTAGAGCATAGGGAAATTGAATTATTTGATATTAAATCCGCAAAAAAAATTATTCGCAATTCGCTGTTGTGAGACAAAGCCTCAATTAACAACGGCCTACTATGATGTCCGTTACATGGATAATAATATGTCACCAATTTAATTTCTATTTTAAAAAAGTTTTGATATGAAATTTTCTTACCTAATCTCCCGCGAGCATGAATTAATATTCGGGAAATTTTCCTCAGTTACGAATTTTTTAAGAAAATTCGCACTTCGAGAGAATTTCCGGAAATAATTCTTGCTCTAGGGAGATTATAAGTGACAATTCAATCAAAATAAGTAAATTAGTTGATTGCAGACCCCAGTCATATCTGAAAAATTTCTCCTATGTTAGAACAAAATTCACTCTTATATGATGACTTTTCAGGTTTAGGTTGAAAGCTACTCAATTCACTATCAATTGCCTGAGATTCAGGTTTTAAGATCGCAGCGACAGTGCAGACACAATTTGAATTATAGAAAGTCAGTATTTCTACAATGTAGTATTATCAATAGTCAATATTTTTTTTAACATTAAATATTTATAAATTTTGTTCATTTGTTCAGTATAGTACAGTGAAATTATTTGTGAAAGTTCATCATTCGGGCAAACTAATTATAAGAGTAAATATAAGAATATAATTGAATATAAAAATATTTATTTTCTGAATACTCATCTACAATTAAATGAATTTTTTGGTAATGGAATTGTTGGGTAAAATCAGCATAATAACTTGTCTGCTAACTCATAACAGCACAGACAACGACAAGAATATGATGGATCATGGGAATCAATATTCACTGCAGTTTTCATTTGAGATGTTGAAAACTTTGATACGTGGACTTGCTCTCTCAATATTAACACGAGCAGCAACTATTTTAGAATTAAGTGAGGCCTCTCCAACACTCAGTTGTTTGTTGTCTAGCAAGAAAGATGGTTTCATCAACTTTTTTTTGAATATTTCACATCATCAATCGTTAGTAATTTGTCTACCATAATTGCATCAACTTTCGCCTTCATAGCAATTAGGTTTTTCTGCCTTTCTGCCGTACCTACTCGAAAATCCTAGATGGTGAAACTATCTGCATTGGTAGCCTCTGAGAAGGCACAGCTGCCTTTTCAACATCAGAGATATTCAGCTAAGAAATAAAGAAAAGGTTAGTTCATGTTTCAACTCAAATTTGAAGAACATGTGAAGTGAAGATAACACACTCACGATTTTCGTTTCTGGTTTTCCAATTCATAACCAAAATTCAAGTCTTCTGATGTTCAACTAGATATTTTGTGCCCATATTGTTTTTTAAGTTGACCTTCTGTTATTCGGGTTCAGGAAACAAATAGAAAGAGAGTTCAGGATGTTTTTTCTCCCAGGAATTGCAAAGAGGCACCGATTACATGATTAGAACTGAATCGAAACTGATACATGAACAAATCTAACTACTAATAGCAGGTAGTACCACAGAGAACAGTTACTGTGTACAGACTTGTTATAGTTCAGATTTGTCCACCAGGTGTCGTATCGCTTATGTTGCATTGCCATAAGTATCTGAGTTGGTGTTCTTACCTCTGATTGGCTCATAGCGTTAGATCAACGTTTCCTTACTTTTTTCAGCCACGGACCCCAAGTAAATCAAGCATGATTTTCAAAGACCCGCTTGATGAAACAAACAGCAATACATTTCGGACCATTGATTTAGTACAACAAATACATAAAAAAAATTGTGTAAAAAATACGTTAATGTGAAAGTTGGTGTTATATTTATTATTGTTAAATAGTCCAGAGATGATATTCCCATGCATACATTGGAGTCTGAGGACCACAGGTTAAGAAACTCTGCGTTAGATAACATTTTCGATCATTATATAATCGTCGAGAAGACAACTGTTATGGTTATGTCGATTAGTGTCGATCAGGAAATCCAGCGACCGTTTGTTGGCCAGTTTTTAGTTTGGATGTGCTACTGGCTCATTTTAATAATTCAATTTTCGACCGTGCTTGGGATCACATTTTGAATGGTAGTGCCTTCGTCACTCCTTGCTGGCACAAGTCTCCTGAAGATTTCTGAGGGTGGCTTGTAAGAGTGCAGCCGGATGATGTGAAGAACAAAACAAAAAGAACAAAAATAATAGAAGTTTGATTGACGACAACTTGGGGAGAATGTAGATGTGCTCTGCAAAACAGAGCAAACGCATTTGTCAATTGAATGAGAATCCCCTTTTTATAGCCGGTAGCTTAGGAAATCTCCATGGTTTTTATTCGTAAAATACCTGCCCAGAATCCGCTGAGAGTAAGAGAATAGCGCAGTGTCTCATAAAAAGGACATAAAATGCGAAGGTTCCCTCGCTTCAACCGAAACTTCAAACTCCCGCATTAAACATGACAACCAATTAAGATGTAGACTGAAGCTGCTACTTTATTTACATGGCGTAGGTGTGTGCACTGAAAAAGTGTTTTTGTCTGAGGGTGTGTTCGGAATGAAATACTGAAAAGGCGTAGGAACGAATGTAATACGGCTTTAGAGAGATGCACTGAATACCAGACATACGAACGTTAGTTGACATTCAACATTCACTGAAAAACGAAATCGAACCATGAACATAATTTGAAAAGCCAAAAAACATTTCACGAAAATTTATGAAATTTAACTGAAAAGATTTGACAATATCGAAATGCCTCTTTTCAAAAATCCAAAGAGGCAAGTGCGAGAAAATTATCTGACAGAACACAAAGACCTCCCTTGTTAATATAGACCAGGAGCTGGTGACAGGTGACGTTCTCCCATTTAACACTCCTTGCCTTTTTAAGGCTGGATAATCATCCCTAAATTATGAAAAATAGACGGGTTCCTGGCCGCCTCACGTGTGCACTTCATAAGGAAAAGCGCTTTTCTCTCTGTGGAGAATTTTCGTGTTCTTCCGCGATATTATACTGCCTGCCGTTGTAATATACGGAAGTTCAAACAAATTGAAACGCTACTAATTAATGGTATGCAATTCGCAGCGGCCAAAAGGGCTCGAAGGGTTACGAAAAACTGAACAAAATTTAAGGGGACTTCTGTGTTTTCAAATTGCATGTGTCCCCCTGACAGGGGGACACATTTTGATGCAAAAAGCATAGTTAAGACTTCAACCACCTGAGTAGTGGTGTCATCCCAAAATTGTTTTCAAATGGAAAGTGGGTCAATTTGATACCTCATTTTACAATGCTATATAATTTTTTGAAAAATATCCACTCGTTTAGAAAATATAAAGCGTTGAAACTCCACCAGTAGTGTGTAGTGAAAAATGGAAAAATCGACTCAATTATACTTTAAAACTTATCGTAGCTATTATTGAAATAAATTCCTTCGAATTAATTATCTACTTTTGCCGATTTGCAGATTTTTTAGACTCATTTTGGTGGATAAAAAGTTATCGGGTTTCGTTTTTTATGTTTAAATTACGTCAAGTAGTTGCTGGATATCTGACGTGACTGAAGTGTTTAAAAATTGTTGTCTTTGAAATTTATCTTGACGGTGTATTCAATTGCAGAAAGAGTGGAAGTTATTCAGCTTTTTTTGGGGCTGACACCAATCCAACGATTTTCCACGAGTCACTCACGCCACCCCCCAGAAGTAAAATTTTTCCTTCCAGCAAATTAACTTCATGTTCTTGGATTCATACTGCAATATGCCATCAAACCAGCTCTAACAAATATCAATGAGAATGATCCCGCCTACAATGAACAGGAACTGATTTTAATCCCAGAATGTGCACAATTGCTTCACTGACACGTTTCTAGGACGATGGATAGGGCGAGGGGGCCCAATTAAATGGCCACCTCGGTCACCCGACTTATGTCCTTTAGATTATTTTTCGTGAGACACGTGAAAGAATCGTTTACAAAACACCATCAGACACATTATAAGAGTTGCAAAGTAGAATTATTAACGAATATGTCGTGAAGTGACACCGCAAATGCTCCAGATTATACAACGGTTTGAAAATAACTCTTACCACTATATGCACTGTATACATGACTAATAAATGAGTTTTAAAGTACAATTGAATCAATTTTTGCATTTTTCGTCACCCATTATTGTTGGATTTTCAACGGTCCATATTTTCTAAAGGAGTGGATCGATTTTCAAAAAACTGTGCAGTACTGTATAGGGAATGACAAGCCCCTTCCTATGAGGTATCACTTGACCCTCCTTCCCATTCGATAAAAAAAATTGGGATGACACCCCTACTTAGGTGGTTGAAAGTTTTACTATGCTTTTTGCGTCAAAATGTGTCCCGCTGACAATCTTGATGTGTTTTTGGGTTTTGTAGAAAAATTGTTTCCCACCCTATATTGCCTTGCGGTACGTTTTCGATAGCCCACCCTGTATGATCAAATTGTCAGAAACTCTACTGGACGGCAGCTTTCTTCTATTATATAAAGCACAATAAACTTTAGGCTGCAGGTCAGATGCCTTAAAGCTGTTTTCTGTCCACTGAGTAATACCAAACCACCATTAAAGTTGGATTGCAATTTCTCCAAGAAATAATTTACGCCGACACCTTCTCAGCATTAACCAAGAGGATAGTATAACACGAGATGAAATCAACATGCATGTTCTCCAGAAAATTATGCAGCATTGTAATAGCTAATAATAGGCGGGCAACGAAGAGTTTTTGTGATCGTTCCTCTTCTGTAACATTTTCAGATGAAACCTGTTTTGAAATAGGGCGATCGCTCAGATACGACATCATAATGGAAAAATCATTATTCAAATGTATATAAGACAGTCATATTTCTGTAATACTCTACGTTGAGACTTTACATTTTGGTAATAAAATTTGGAATTAAAATCCAACGGGCTATTACCAAATGTTGAACCCCTTCCGTCGAAATATTTTATATTGATAGAAAAACTGGTTTTACCTGTATTATCTTATTTCTGCTTCTCTTGGCCTTCCTTGGAGTTTCACTGACTCTACAGGTGGCTGGAGAAAGAGTTTCTTCAGACCCAATTTTTCTAGTTACTTTTTGAAAGGATCTTTTTAGACTCAGCGCAAAATAGAAAAATAAACAACTAAATCACTTGAATTCTCTTTGTAATTTGAGTAATAAACTAATTAAGTCTAAACCTCTGATGTCATCAGAATCATCACCTATAGTGACTTTCGTCCATTGGGAATTTTTTTGCATTTGTGGGATGCTTGGGGAGACCAGCCCTTAGCTAGAAGCTAACAGAAAATATCGAGTGAGCATAACCAATTTCAATCCATGTCACGTGAATTGTTATGGTCAAGTGAATCTCCATATACAACTCTACAAGGTACTGTAGGTCAATTAGAATAATTTGTTGATGATAAATCTCGGGAAACCACAAGGTATCGGGAGATTGTGATGCTGTTTACATTCAATAAATAGGGGTATGAGTTATTAGAATCCCAAGTATATTGGCTAACCGGCTAGGATCCAAGGGTTGAAACAAACTGAATGGGCTAACTATCAATAAGTACATGTCTTGGCGATAGCGATAGAACCAAAAAGTTATTAAGATTTGAATAGTAAAGTGAATGAATACCCGTCTGAGCAATAGCCAAATGGATCGTTAGTACAAGATAGATATCAAGCAGCTATTAGATTAGCCAAACGTATATCTTCCCGTCGATTAAGTACCATGTTACATTTGTTATTGCCTCATAAATACATGTATTTGTTTTTAATATGATGGTGGTGGTGTGTGGGAGTTAAAAGCAAGCTGCTATCTTTAATCTGCTATAAAAGTGGTAAAAACAAAGTGAAAATTTCTGAAAATTTGGCAGTGAGCAAAACTAATCTCAATTGTGCTGATTTCCGAAACAGATTCGAATACCATACTTTGGTTAAATAGTAATTTGATAATATTCAATGAAACAACGAATACCTGATGAAATAAAAACGTGTTCCTGTATCGAACTGTGGAGTGATAAAAAACTTCTAGATAAGAAATAATTAGTGTCCTATAGTATATGAGCCAGAGGAGAAACTCAAATAAAAAAATATACGTATAATGAGTGGAATCGAACAATTGAAGGCTTTCATAACGGAACAAAATGAGGCATTAGTTGAAAATTTCACGGCCCAAATAAGAGACTTGAAAGAAACAGTAACAGATAGTTCAGGAAAGGTAGAAATTCTCGAAAAGGAGATAGCAGAACTCCGAAAAAGAAACCAAGTTCTGGAAAAGAACGCCAAAGAAAACAACATCCTAATTTTTAATTCGGAATACGAAGAGGGCAACCTACTGGACTTTACTGTAGAGCTACTCAATACAAATTTAGTACTATCGCTAAGGAAAGAAGAGCTAAATAATATTCACATTGTCGGAAAAGATACTCAAAATAAAATCATACTTGTGAAATTTGTCAGCTTCATTACAAAGCTAACCATCTTGAAAAATTGTAAAAAACTCAAGGGAAGACCTAACGGTGGAAGAAAGAGCTGAGAAGAAAGTCCTGGTTGAACACTTGAGGCAAGCAAAAGATAAAAATCAGAAAGCGCACATTTTTCGGAATAAACTTTTCATCAATAGTCAGAGCTTTACATACAACGATCTATGTGAGGAAGAAACTAAAATACAAAGGGAACAACAGAACTCTGGAGACATTCTTCACCATGAGGATGTAGAGAATATTCCAGAAAACGGTTTATTCGCTCACGGGAGAAGCCAGAAAAGCAACAGATTACCCACTAATCCGAGGATTGGAGAAATTAGCGGAAAATTTCAAAGACCGACGCCGACCTCTGGCTCATCTACTAACGAGGCAGGAAGATTAACGCGGAGCCAGAAGACCAACGGATAAGGTTAGAGATAATAAATAACTCATAAATTATAAGTATAGTTTTCAGAGGTACTACAGTTTACACGAATTCTTTGATTAGTATTTATTTTCTATGTTACTGCTTAAAATAGGCTAAAATATTGAAATTATGAACACATTCGCAATTTTAATTATACAAAAATAGACACATTTCTATTAGACCCATGTCAGACAAACGAGGTGTTAAATGTCAATGAAAATTCAACAAACTTTAAACTAATTCATAACAATACAAGAAGTGTTGAAAAAAATTATGATGAATTTTTAGTTTTTCTCGGTCAGTTCGACTGTGATTTCGACTGTATTGTGCTAACAGAGACAAGAAAAATCTTAGATACGAGCACATTTAGCATACCCAAATATAAAGTAATATACAATGAAGGCTGTCTGAACCAAAACGATGGTACAATTATTTTCATTAAATCAGATATCTATAAATCACATGAATTAATTCCATTAAATGATTCTTTTTTGATTAAACTAAAAATTCAGCTAAATAAGGAAATTATATTGGTGAATGCCTTATACAGATCCCCCTCAACATGTTTAGATACATTCTGTCTAGCAGGTTGGGGTGGTGTCTCGAAAACCTACATAAAACCACTCGAAGTAATACAAAAAAGATTTTTGAAAGTAATATTCAATAAAAACCTGAAATACTCATCTGAAAAACTATATAAAGAAGCAAACATCCTTGACATAAGACAACTACATTATAAGGCTATTATTGTGAAGCAATTTCAAGAAAAGAATATGCTTTTAAAGCCACATCATACTTATAAGACACGCAATAAAGATCTATACATGGTACCTTATGCAGCCAAATCTATAGGTCAAAGATCATATGAACTTCTAGGGCCAAAAGCAATCAATAGTTTTCCATATGACATAAAAGCAATCAACTCGTTATCCATACTAAAAAAATGTATTCACCAATATTTATTTGAAACGCCTCGCCTGTCGATTCATGAACTAATAGAAAATTTAAAAAAAAAAAAAAAAAAAAAGAAAAAAAAAATATATATATAAAAATGAAATAAACGCCTCCACCTATAATTTTTAATATTTATAATCATTACCGTCAAAAAATTAATTGTTTTATATCCACATGGAAATATGTAAATGCGAAATTTTAAAATAATTATTAATGTAGTTAGTGTATATATAGTATATGTGAATACTTTAAATTACCTTTTATAGAATCTTTATTTAACCACATACAAGGAAACCCTCCTTCTGTGGATTATTTTAATTTATTCATATTTCATAGTCTATGATATTTAGTCATATTTTTTTGTATTTTTATGTCGAATATATTATTATTATTATTATTATTATTAATTAATACGACTACTTCAAATGATACCTCCTTCAGAAATTATCAAGGGTAATATAACAAGACCTTGATAAATAGGCGATTATTTTTATTGCATCTAAATTTCGACTGTATTTTATAATAATTTAACGAGACATTTTAGCATCAATAATCTGATGAAAACCCGAGAGCAAAGCTCGAGGGCTTTTATCTCTGATTATTAATGCCAAAATAATGCCGGGTAAAATTAACAAATACAAGAGAAATTAGCAGCAATAAAATAGTCGACAATTAATCGAGATCGTGTTAAATTTATGATTATTTCTTGAATCCAATTCTTTATATCAGTCATATGAATGACACTGTATTGTCAGGGATTAGCCTCGATTACCCTATCAATCCCTTCGTTTTTTGTTTCTCCAGACCGATTCATTTTGGAATACTTATACAGCTTCAACACGATTGATTCTATTTGACGTTTAAGATATATTTATTCAGAGTACTGTCAGATGCACAGGTTCCTTGATATATAGGTATCATGCTGAATAGTCGTAGGTAATATCCCAAGACCATGACAAATAACCGACTATAATTTTCTTCATAATTTTATCGATAGTACCTTGTATATTGACAATTTAATGAGACCATATGAACATTAATAATCTGAATAACTCCCGAGAGCTTGAGCTCGAGGGAGTTATTCTTTGATTTTAATGTTCATATGATCGAATTGAATTGTCTCAAGTTACTCGAGATGAATTGAAGAAAATAATAGTCTCTATTTGTCATGGTCGAGTGATATTCAGGAAGATTATTTCATGAACAGTATAAAATCATTCAAATATACTCGTTCATATACTCTTTACTCTTCACGGTATTTTCTGGGATGGATTTGCTTATATATGCATTGATTTCTGTCATAGAAGACAACCCAAAATGAGACATTTCAATTTTGAGCGACTGAGTTGTCAACGTTTGCCACTTATACGAACAAAAGAAAGCTTTGTTTACATTAATAGCCGTGTTTACCTAAATATCCGGTTGTTTACCTAAATAGCCGCTCATATCACATATCATGTGACTTCAGTCATAAATGAAATAATCGGTGACTATTGTGTACCATGCAAATAGTTGCTAATAGAGCGTGTTGATTGGTCCTGTCAAATAGGAAACAAACGTATGATTGGTTGATGATTGATACATAACAGACGAAAGAAATAGTCATAGGTAATATCCCATGACCATAACGAATAGACGACTACTTTCTTCATAATTTTATCTTGACAATTTTAAGGGACCATATGAACAATAATAATCTGAATAACTCCCGAGATCTTTTGCTTTTGAGTTATTACAAAAACTTTGAACAACGAAATATCTCTTGGAAGTGAAAGCCCATATTTTATATCTCCAATGTTTTCTGATCAATTCAAATCAAATGTCATTATAGTTTGGAAAGTGAATTTTAAAAGGGATTCGGAAGATAACATATATTTTAAATGGATAAAGGTCATTTCTAACAATAGAAAATGGTCTTATGAATTTAATGTTCTCATAAATCTTCTTCAGAATACAATTTCCTGCATGATTTTGGATAATTTCTCAAGTCCCACTCCAGAATACCAAAATCTTGTTGTTTGTTGACGGCTTGCAAGAACACAGAACACAGAAAGACCCCTGACAAAAACAATCGAATATTTTCCCTTTTTTTTCCCCTGTTATTCTCAGTAGATCTTTCCTACTTTCCCACTTACTCATCACCACTCTTTATCGTTTTCATTCCTATTCTCTTTCTTTCATTCCGGCTTATTTTTCATCTATTTTCATATGAATGCCACTAATAATCCACCGTTTACTGTCATTTCTGCACTGAACATCATGGACAAAAAAGTACGCCTTTGTGTATTAACGTTACTTCTTTGAGTGGATAAATTTGTAACATACTCGTAATTACTCAGCGTCTTCTAAGAATTATGCTCTACACAATTTTCCTTTCATGTGATTATCACATCACACGCTATAATTCATTTGGGAGTTTTATGCAGGTCATTGAACAAACTGAATTTCATATTTCTCGGGCAGTGATTAAAACCTAGCTATGTCTGGTAAGGTGTGATAAATGATGTTGGCAGACCTGAAGGATGTGACGTAGTTTCAGTTTCCGGCAAACAGATATGTTCCACAGATCATTGTAGTAGGTAGGTGCAGGTGGGAAGAATCGGACTTCAAAATGGGATTTTTTCAAGTCTTATGTCGATATCACGTTATTATCATAATTTCATAATATTCGACATCAAACTGTGAAAAATTATATTCCGCACTGAAACGGTTAAAAAATTTCGCAATTTTTATCTGTAACATTTTTGGTCTATTTTAATATACTTGTCTATCATAGCGAATGATACCTATGAACAATTCAATGATGAATGCAGCAATCAATTTAACAAGTAACTTAAATCGAGTAAAAATGAGAAAATATACACATTTTGAATAACAAATCAATATTTCAACATTACCAAAGAAATAAACTTGTAAGAAATGGATGACATTTTTATTATAATGTAAATGTGCATATAAAATAATAGAACTAATGTGCCATAGTAATGGAAACACAAATATGAATGTTGGTGTGGAAACAATCTAAATTTATAGACAGGGTCGATAAAAATGACGTTACCATAATAATTGGATAAGTTTTTTCATTTGTGAATATGATGAGCAAGTCGATGAAATTCAAAATGTTTTCAAAAAGACAGAAGTATCTTTGATAATAGAAATTTATGACATGGAAAATAGATATAGAAAAAATTCAAATAGCTTTCTGTAATAATGCAATTTCTCGTCAATAATAATATTTAGAATACTAATTAGAAAGAATATTACGCTAATCAACAGTTTATTAACAGGGGCGTTGAGGCCTTCAATAAATGCCATAACATATCATTCAGATAATGACAGACAAGAACATTATGGAATGCCGGGTAACCACGAGGTGAGGTACGCCCCCCAATTTTTCTATAGTTTTAAAGATATGGTAAATATGGTTCGTCGATATATTACTCGAATACGCATATTATGACTCCATTACCGAAAATTCACCACTTCCGGTTTAACCGGAAGTAACCCCAAACTTTTTTTTCAAAGACACCCTGTACAATTTTTTTCATTATCCGGAAGAACACGCAATTTGTGATAACACTGTTTTTCAAAATTGAAAATTGGTTGAAAAATGGCGGAGATACAGTTGATTGCTCAATCGAACAAAGTTGGCCATGAACATGAAACTCAAATCCGTACCTCACCCCGTGGTCACCCGGTGTAGGAATTCAAAAAAGTCTTATTGTTTGAATAACAAAGAAACCAAACTAGATGAACTACAACTAACAGTTTGTAAACAATAAAATGAAGAACACTAACTGGCAATATCCAAGATATCCCATATCACTTTTTTTCTAGGGAGCCGAATATATTTGTTGTTAATTTTCCATCGTATAGAAAAAACAAGATGTACCATATACATATTACAACTTTGAAGTCTTGTTTAGTTCGTTTCTTGGGCGTATATTGCGTCAAACTCGAGATACTTTCGAAACCAACTACGTCTAATCTCTTCACCATCAGAACTCAGAGCTGTTTTTTTGTCAAGTGATACCGCACCGAGAAATTTCTTGCCTTCTCGAGGGTAATAGAAAATTTCCAGCTCTACGGCCTTCAAAAGTGTGTATGCTCAATGTAAACGGAGATATAATGCTTCTATCCGAGTCGAGGCTCCAACAGAAACAAAATCTGAAAATAATCCATCAGGGTGTCAGAAACGAAGTTCCTCGTATAATCTTGGAACCGCGGAAAAGCTCGATAGAGCATGCCAAGATCCAGCTGGAGAGCGGTGCCAAAAATATGCCAGGAAATAACATGTTATCCATGGATCTGGATAATCTCTACAACAGTGGGCAGTGCTGCTTGCCGTAGACTTCAGCACGATAACACCTGCGTGCTACTTGCCCAATCACTAAATACAAAAGGAAAGACGCCGTGGGAATACTCCTTACCAACAATGTCGTCGTTTTTTTGAAATAGCAAACGTACTTCTCCTGGAACGAACATTCCTTTCCACCATAGACCTGGTGTTCATCTCGAATCACATGTTTTTGATGGAGGAAGAAATTTTCCAAAGGAAAAGATACATCACTGACTGGAAATAATAGAGAAGATTGATCAAGGATTGATCAATGGTCACTCCGAATATTACGAACAGAATAGACGTGAAAGCCAAGAAGAAGGCGTTAAGGAAAGGCAGGCATCTTCGACCAGACTACATCACAGATCTTGATAAAATATACAATAGTGTGAGGAAATCACAAGGCTGACTTTAGGTAGAAAGATCAACGAGCTGGTCCAGAACCATGAAGAAGCTGAAAAGTCTCCAAAAGGCGGAGATGATTGGGGAATAGTATTGGAGTGCCTTTCAGATAGACCTAAATTTTATGCGTGAGCACAATTTTTTTTTTTGGAAAGCCAGTTGAGAGCCAAAGTAACTTCCACGACATTGATAACCAACTTAGAGGAGATACAGAAAACCATGAAAACCTCCTGAGGAAGTCCGCGGTACATCTCATATACAGAGCTATTAAAATCGACGACACTCTAATCGCCTGATGCCTAATAAGCGACTTACATGATCATGCCTAAGTTGGAGGAGGAATGAGGATTTATGGAGAAATTTTTTGAAATGTTAGATGAGCTTTTTCATCACAGAACTTGCATTGTATAGAGTCTTGGTGTATTCCCAGCAGATGCTCCTAGCAAATGATGGTGTGTTCTCAGGTGACAGTGCTCCGTCAGGAGTCCTACCACCTTCTTGAGAAAGTTTCTGCGTAGATCGAGTAGGTTTTTTGATAGTTTTATGAGTACTGCCTAACGCATTCTCCCACGAAGATTGATGATGGTGTATTGCTTAATGTTTCCAAACGGGATACATCAAGATTGTTTTGGTTCACTGAGAGTTATTGCTGTCCCCGCTCACATTAGGTTATAGTGTTCTTCAGATTAACTTGGAAGAAAACATACATCTCCAAGAAACAAATTGAATATTATAAAGAAGAATTGTTCAACTTTGAAATTGTATATTTTGATTCAATTTTATTCTATATTTATATTCAATTGTTGACTTGTCATTAATATGCATTTGTCTTCGATCCTTGTTAATTGAAATCATTGATTGGGTACTTTTTTTCGATATTTGTTCCAGGTGAGCTTTGAACCCGTGTGTTAACCGCAGGAATTTCGACTTTTCTGGCATCTGTGTGTTTTCTCAAAACATTCTGTCTTTTTTTACGTCATGGCATCTAAGTATTAATTAATAATTGATAAATTAAACCTTTGAAATATTGAATCCATACCAGCAATTCCAAAGAACATTTTAGCGTCGGCCATACATTTTCCAAATGTCAGTAACAGTTTCCTAAAAAGTAGTAAATAGTATATTTATGCATTTCTTATGGTTTGTTATGGTTTGAGGTTTTTCAAAACTTCCTAACTTTGCTCTGGATCGTTTGGTAATGTAGTCACGTGAGGAAAGGTTTCACTTTCCATACTTGTTGGGAAAATAACATAAAGCTCTTTTCTGAACAAATTCTGGGGTTACAAGGAAAATAAAAGAAAATAATAGAAAAAGAAAATGATGATGAATAACACATTTATGTTATCCCTTTCTGGTTGTTTGAAATAAGCCTATGAACTCCTACCGCTCTGATTTCTTCCTTGTTATTAATAGGCTCATACACCTTTCTTGGTTCTGTGCCATGAAATCATTCAAATATAATTGCGAGTAATTTCACAATTTCGAATAATTTCTCTCAATTTGCCGGGGAAATAGATTTGTCAGAGTTCTAGTTGGGCATGTAGCTGGAATGCAGAATGTAGGTGATTAATAATTTATGTCTTGGTCCTTTTGGCCGGCCCAGTTCAGGGTTATTCGCGTAAAGTTCCCCAGGAACTATTTCTAAAATTCGTTTTTCCGTACATATGAAGTTGAATCGAGCACTAAATCATGGAAAGCTCTAAGAACCTCTACTTTCATGTTATTATGGATTACTATTTATGTACCACATGATCATATATTATAATCCCCTAGACGAATAATTCAAGTAGAACCAGTTCAAGAAGTGAGAAAGATATGTTTTTGACCTTCTATAAAGCCATTTATATATTCAAAAATTTCATCTAATAATCAGTCTAATTGATATAAGAACATATCTGCTATAGATCGTGCAGTGACAAGAGTAAATTATTCTGTGATAATATGATTAAATTAGTTTATGAATGGCATTCAAACAGAAAAACTCCAATGAAGATAAAAGATTTTTACTAAGTCGGAATACCTATTCTCTCCAAACCTATTACCTCGCAAATATCTGATGGAAAAGAACTACTTGCCTGGCTAATATCTTGACGGACATTCAATTATATCTTACAGATATCTGTAAAACGTTCCTCGCAGAGGACATGCACAATTGCAAGTCATTCATAAAAACCTCTTCATAATAACCTATTCGGAGGAAGAAATAATTTGTTAATCGTTGGTTTATATCACCAGTACTATAGTATAGTACCTAGTACCCATAAACAAATGCTCACAACTGCCATTTCTCAATTGGCAACATACTCTTTTCATATTTTCGTATTCAAAAGTTATGAATTATCCAAATATTCGAGTTAAAAGTTTCGGAGAATTCTGAAAGGAATCGAAGATACGGGATGTTTCATTATGATTGTTCTCAAAACTGAATATTCTTAAACAGAGGCGGCTTGAACCTACAAAAGCTAAGCAAAAAATCAAATCTTTTCATTCGAGTAATCATTTTTCAATGCGACAATGTGAAAATAATAAATTGTCATTTGAGAAATGGCAGTTGTGAATATTTCTTTATGGGTACTACTCCGTTTTGAGGAAATTTTTGATAATTGTTGGAAAATATGGTTGCTGCAATCACATGAGAAGCTCAATGTTCAGCTGTATCTTGCCCCGAACCTTCCTCTTGTAAATGTTGACGCCGTTCGTCAGTTGTGATGATTTGTTTGATGTTCATGGCCTTTGTTCGGTTGAACAATCAACTGTATCTCCGCCACTTTTCAACGGATTTTCAATTTTGAAGAACAGTGTTATCACAAATAGCGTGTTCTTCCGGATAATGGAAAAAAGTGTACAAAGTGTCATTTGAAAAAAAAAGTTTGGGGTCACTTCCGGTTAAACCGGAAGTGGTGAATTTTTGGTAATGGAGTCAAAATATGCGTATTTGAGTAATATATCAACGTATCAACTTTGAAACATGTATCTTTGAAACTATAGAAAAATTTGGGGCGTACTTCACCTCGTGGTCACCCGGTATATTGTAATCAAGAAAAATGGTGATTACGTAATCCGAATCTTCCGCTCAAGTTCCTATACAATAGAGTTTGTCATCGGCAAGTATTCAACAGAAAACAAATATTGCTCCCTACGACCGTTGCATTATATGTGTTCAATACTTGGCAAAGTTTTCTACAAGAACAAACTTTGCAATGCATATTAAATATCAGAGCTGAAATTATTTTTCGATTTGATTGGGGAAACACCTCCGTATCGGTTACATGGTCCTTGACAATCATCAGCGAAGGCTAGTTCGACTCAATTGAATAGAAAAATTCTTTCAGCATAGTTGAAAATCCCTGAGACAAATACTGAAGTATGAATTCAGTGCCATCTCTGGGTTCCAGAATTAAAAGGCAATCCGACTGCATGTCGACTTCATTGTGAAGCCAGAGGGGCGACCCTACTTAAGACAAATGGTGGATTACGTATTCCGAATCTTCCGCTAAAGATCCTCTACAATAGGCATTTTCGTCGCAAGTATTCAACAGAAAACAACTACTACCCCGTACGACCGTTGAATTATATTTGTTCAATACTTGACAAAGTTTCCTACAAGAATATTAAACAAAGCTGAAATTATTTCTCGATTCAATTACAGCTAACGATATTTTCTGAATTGAAGTTCCAGTTGCACCATGACAGAAGAAGAAATTATCGTTCAATATGAACGGTAATCAAAACAGCATATCAAATATTGGTTTGAAACAGTTAATATTTACTCATAATGGAATATCTAAGCTTCATTCTCTCGACTCTGTTGAACTTTTCTCTCCAAAATTAGATAGAATATTCTCACATTTGTTTGCCTTGTATGCTATAGGAAGGAAGTAAACAATGGCTGGAAGGTACGAGAGGTGAATTTCAGACGTGAACCTGGTTTCAATCCCTTTTATTAATAATATGAGTACCGTTTATTATATCTGGATAATAAAACAAGTTTGAGTGTACACAGAAGGAAGTTGCGAAGTTGATTAGTTCATCATTTATATAAAACAGGGGGAGCTGGTAAAATTATGGTTTTGGCAATTTAATTCCCGGCTCTAATTTGTCAAATAGAGAATTGGAATTAGAGTGATGATGTTGATGAGAAGATAATGAATGAAAAAATTGCCATGTGGAATCCAATTCTGAAATGGTAACTGAATATTATATATTCGTTAACATGGAGTATTGATGTAACTTCTTCCCTTTGCGGATTGGAATCTATACGAAAATAAACAAATAATCATGAAAAAACCACAGGCATAAATATTTCCAACAAATTGATCATCTCATCAATTTGCACAAGAAGTGTTTCGATCAAAAAATGTCGCCTGCCCAAAAACATTTCCCCAAAAACATCAAAGGCGCCGACACAAGTAAAACTAATTTTTTTCTGGTCTTCAATTTCAGCTGTATCTGTAATTATTTACTATAAATAATTAATTCTGTATTTTTAATCATTGGTTTGATATGCTACGCCTCAAACCTATACACCACTATGATTACACAGAATACTTCGAATTCACTGTCATAATCTTTTGCCTGGTGACAAGTCTATTAAAACATCCTTCCATCTCCCCGAAGGAGAATTTGAATTATTATGGTTATCTTTCTGAAGCAAGGTAGATGAGAGAAGTTAATGCTGTCGCGGAGATGTATAATCTGGGTATAATTCACGCCGAAATACCTTCCTCTTTATTCGGAATCACTCAGCATTGTTTTCTAGATTTATACAATTGTTTACATAGCGAGGTAATTCAGAATTTGAAATCATGATTAATCGGATGCCCTCACACATTGCTTTGTCTTTTCAGCCGTAGGTAATAATGTTGGGAATAGTTATTTAAGTTATTATTTGCAAACTATTTCTTGTGGAAAGATAGCATTGTTGGACGTTATATCTTCCCAGAAAGTTGAATGGTTTTAATGAAAATCTATTAAAAATTTCGTGATGATGACCGAAAAGAATATGTAACGAAATAAAACCGTGATAATCATTGAATTTAAAAAAAGAATTACGTTTTTCTATGACTATAAAGAAAAACGTACCTTTCAAGTGCTATTCGAAAAAGTAATCTTCAATATCGTAACGCATATTTAGATTTTCATTTCCTACGGGCTAGCTTTATCGAAATGATCATATCTTACGGACAAACGGTATCGAATCAAAAAAAAAAGTGAATTCACTGAGTCACACCTCAGTAACCCGACTTGACAAGAGAAAAAAACATTCTTAGACATGCGACTAAAACGGCATAACAGATTTTGTATGATATGATTCAATTAATCGTAGAAATATTATTGTGTATACAATGAGCATGAAATTGGCCCAATCGTAGGAAATTGTTCAGTCAATAATTATTGTGTGTTATGATTGTTTTTAATTCGATTTTCGATTTGAAACCATTAATGAATTTGTTGTGAAAGTAAGAATATTGGGAATGTCTAGAACAACTAGTGGTTTTGGGAATTTCAAACCGCGATAGGTAATAACAAGAAGGAAAAACCTTCACAATATTTTCAACTCATCATAAAATTTTGTGAAATTTGTTAAAGTGCGTTCATCGCTAGGTATAAAAATATAAATGCTTCTGAAAAATCAGATTTACAAAGAACCCCGGGAATCTGGCCCTCTGTCGAATTAGCTGTAACTTTGGGAAAATTAAGTTCTTGGCATCCCGAACAAGTCACCACGGGCATATAAAAATGCTATGAGTAGTTTCGGATAAATGGGACCTACAAGTCCCAGACTTTTAACGACGTTGCGCCTGTAAGTAGACTAAGCTGGGAGTAAGACGAAACGTGAACTTGAGCTAAGGCTGTTGAAAAAATTGTATTTATGAACCCTGCCGTTTAAAAGTAAGCGATGGATATGTCGGAAAATGATTGAAAATACTGAGAAGCTTAGAAAACTCATTATTTTTTTTGCACAAAAGGAAAAAAGGCCTTTACGCACGTTGTGTCGGACTCGGGTACAGGTTGCCTGATGTTGCGCCTCCTAAATCTGGTCAGTTGAAAAGATGCGACCTTGGCTATATAAATGCCAGTACCAAAACCGATTGAAAAAAATGTCTAAACCCAGCTTGAACCTTGCATTACTCAGGATTATTAACATTTTGAGCGTTTAAAATATTATGCAACAGTAACGTGGATGGATATTGTACTTGTACTTGATGACGTGCATATCCTAAAGGACGCAACATGGGCAAAGGTCCTTAGGGTTCTTGCTCCAGCTTCACAAGTACAATAATGACCTAGGATAGAATCATTTTCATCTAATCTTTCTTCCTGCTTATTTTCTTCATTAAAAGCAATCCACGTTTGGTAACGCGTTGCATTCGTGAATCGAGAATAAACTCGAAGTCTGACTAAACCTGGCTCATTCATATTTAAATCAATCTCCACTATCTGATCACCTTCTTTTTCAATTTCAATTATAGTTTTTAATAAAGAATTCTGAATATAAGAAGGAGCTAAGCGGAGTTGATAAGACCTAAGGGAAAACGCTCGTATAAATTCTAATTCCAATTGCAAAAATAATGGAACATATTGGGGTGTCAACATGAGAGGTTTCAAGTTCTGAAAGAATAACTTTTTTTTTTGAAAAAATCTGGGCTGTTTACATCTTCTAGACAGCGAAAAATGTAGATTTAAGCAAATTTTCACGATTTTTCAGGGTTTCCCGGGTTTTTCGACATGTTCATCACTTACTTTTGAACGGTAGGATTCAAAAATACTATTTTTCAACAGCCTTAGCTCAAGTTCACGTTTATTTTGACTCTAGCTAAGTCTACTTACAGGCGCAATATCATTAAAAGTCTTGGACTTTTAATGATATTGACTAGGTCCCATACCTCCAAAACTACTCATAGGATCTTTTTGTGCCCGTGGGGGATGCCGAGAACTTCAATTTCCCAAAGTAACAGCCAATTCGACAGAGGGCCAGATTCCCATAAGGTCTGTGCGGAGTTTTTTTTAACTCAACACTTTCCGCAGAATCGTTCCTAGAATGCAATATGTAAAAAGTACAGGTTGTTCCATTTTGAAAGTTGGTGAAACATGAGTTTTCTCTGAAAACGTGGATGATTCGTAAAAACCAAATTCACAAATTTACTTTCACTAAGAATATTGGAGTTTTCTGGTTTACTACGAAGACTGAATTTTACTACAGTTGTCTTTTGCATATTAATTAATTTGTAGGCTTTTCTGTATAGACCACTCACCTACTTCATTCTATAATTTCCGTCATTCCTATGTCATGTTCACAAGATTCAGGGACCTTCATCAGATGGGGGTGTATGAAACGAGGAAAGTTTTTCATTCCCTTAGGAATAAGTGGATTCAATTTGACATTGAAGACACCTAAGTACTTAGCATTGAAAACTTTCAATTTGTTTCCTAAAGAATTGAAGTGAAGTCAGTCTGAGGGTCTATTCAAGGGAAAACTCAAAAGTCATCTTTTAGAAAAATGCTTTTATAATTTGACGGACTTTATGACGTAAAGAATACGTGTTTGTGTTTTTGTTTGTATTTTAAAAATAGCTTTTGTTTCATATTGAACTATCATCATTTTATGTATTTCAATTATATTTGTAATTATGTCTATTTTTTGTTTTTATTTATATTTCTATTTTTCATGTACTATTCAGAATACTACATGCTTGCTCTTGATTGACAATTTTCTATACGTTGCTATAATGTATTGTCCACGGAAATAAACGATATTATCTTATGTAGACACACGGTATATTGGTATTATTGATGCAACATGTTATTGCATTTTATTCATTATTTATAGTGTTCTTTTAATAATAGGTCCTGATGAACACTTATAGTGTATCAAATAAATGAACTTATAGTGTACTATTTTCTTTCGTAATTCTTTCAGAACGCATTTGAATAATCTCTGTTGAACAGTTTCTGCTTGCCAACTTGCTAGTATATTTCTGAATTCACATATTTCAAAGGAATTAATATTGAACAGTCAAGCTATAAACATGCATTACCTGTTTTCCTTATATTTGGAATGCGCGGTGTAGAAGGAACAGATTCAAATAATTTCTGGTTGGCAGAAAATCTACTCACTACTGAAGGTAAATAATACTGGATAAGAAATTCAAAATTAACTTGAACCACTCTCTTTTCATCCTTAACCTAATTGCAATTAGAGCTTTCAGAATAAGCTCCGCTACTTTGAAAGGGAGACTGATGAGAGAAAATAAATTCTAAACAAAAACCCTATACCTGTAGACTTTAAATAAGGGCTTATTTGATTTTGTTGGGAAAATCTTCTCGGAGACTTATTTATTCAGACAGTATACATGCTGCTCTAACGAGGATATTGTTCCCGAATTCTAGATTGAGTACATGAAACAGATGAAAAATTACAAGTCTTAAGAACTCGGATCGTGACACAAATTTTATGCTGCAGAGCTTGGAATGTTTGGTAGCAACTAACAAACAGAAAATACTTCGTGAGTTCGGCGCATATTATGAAGTGTCGTTGTGGTTGTTCATTTCAGTATAAACGCTAATTATTGTATGTTTGTTTGGATTGCAAAATATTCATAAGAATATTTTTAATAATAATAATAATACTCCCTAATAAACACTCGTTGAGTGTACCCAAAGGCATAGTCTGTGCTGGTAGAGGACGGCTATTATTATTATTAGCCAAGGCGCTCCGGGACGACTTACTGATTTTTGGTGGCATATTCACTTTTCAGCTGTAGGAAAACCTACAGCACCACCTCGGGTGGTCGGTGTGCACTCCAAGCTAGCACCAGCCGAGATTGGCATCTAGACAACTCACAATACACTTGCTTTTCAACAAGGCATGCGGTCGCCTATCGATCCGATATATAATAGTTGAGAAAAAATCTCTTGTACTTACATCGAGCTCGACCCGACTATCGTTTTGCTGGAGTTTCGAACGACCTGCCTGTGCACCTAAGATACCTAAGATACCAATGATACCTGATTTTACGTCTGGTACTTGTTTGAGGTGCACACCGACCACCCGGTGTGATGCTGTAGGTTTTTCTGGGTTTTCCTACAGCTGAAAAAGTTAATGCACCACCAGAAATCAGCGAGTTGAATCAGATAATTATAGCCGTCCTCTACCGGCATATGCTATGCCTTTGGGTACACCCTACGAGTGTTTTTGGGAGAGTGTAATTATTACTTTTATGAGGTTTGGTTGGGATTTGGATCAATAAAATCGGCAAAGAGTATGGTTTTATTTGTAAACGTTTTTAACTAAATTTATTTCATCATCAGGGCTCACAAATTAGTTTTTCTGTGTTTGAAATACTTGAAATAATTTGAAAATGGACGTTTCTAGATACAACGAACAATTGAAATAGTAACACCTGCCAAATAAGAGACGAATATTATATGTATGTTATACGTTAAAATATGTGTATGTGTTACTGTTTTGATTGTTTGATGTATCTAAAATGTCTGTATTTAAATGATTTTAAACACAGAAAAATTTTTGATTCCCGATGATGAATTAAATATAGTTCGAAACATTGGCATTAAAACAATAATTTTCTCCAATTTTATTAATCCACATCCCAACCAAATTCGGGATCACTAAACTTATCAGTTATTATTATTTTTTGCTCCGAGTCATCCGACTGGTATATTATGGACCCCAGTAAATCCTTTCTCCGTCCGTGACTTGGGTGATTACCTGGTTCGAGAATTATGTGCCCTGAGTAGGCGGAGTGAACCAAGAATTACAACCTTCTGCATTTTTCCGGCTGAGGTTTCTGTCGTATTACGGCAAGCCGGTATAATTTTATCACTCGAAAGTAGCGGGTCCATCATTTCACCAAATACCCATATGGTCAGAACCACCATTCCACCATTTGAACAGAATGGTTTGGGATAAGTCTGCGGAGTTCAAAGAGTTTCGGACAATGTTCGTTTTGCCTGAAGCTGAAAACTATTTGATGGTGGGGAATGAATAGTTTCAATAAACTCGGCACTTCTCCACAACGGACTCAATATCCCCCCGAGCATAAGGCAACCATTGTATCTCGTCTATACGTTACGAGTGAGTGTCATAGGTGACAGTAAAACCCATCACCCATCACCTGACTTCGATAGGCCAAAGTGTTGGAGACACCATCGAAGCAGGCCATTATGAAACAAATTTTTGGATAATCCAAGACGTGAGCTTTTTGCTGAACGGGTTCCAACTCCATGATAGAGTTTGGGTCACCTCGTTCAGTGTCAAATACGAGACCAATTTCATCGGTTGCACAGGCTGCCGCCTCAAAAGGAAATGTTCCGACTCCTGTCTATTCATAGTCGCGTATCAAGCAGAGAAGGGGATCTGGGGTGGGATTCCGTGTACCATAGAAATCTGTAGTCGATCATCGATCATCGATAGAGAAAGAGTCGACTATAGAATTCTGTGGTTCACGGAATTCGACCCCTGAACTCCTGATTACTTTACCGGCTCCATCCAGTACCGTTCTGACAAGCATTATTTGGAGATGCTGAAAGTCTGTGGACTTATTTTACCAATGAAATAAATATTGATGGACTCACGAAATGGAAATTCATTAAAAATAATCGAGCCTTTCGCTCAATCCCTTTACAATAGGATGTCGGCAAAGGTGGAACAGACAATAATTCAACAGCCCCATACGACTGCTTAATAATCAGCTTGAATTCGATGTCTACATGAAGGGCAATACTCTCAGATACATTCCTGAGGGCTCCCACCATTGCACACAGTAAAATATTGAATTTCTTGGTGAATCGACTCTTGTCATTTCCACTCAACAAGGAGAGATTCAAAACTGAGAATAGCTGAACTAAACAGTTATTCTGTGGATTTGGAAAAGACCGACTGATTAGGAGGCTTATCCCATACGAACCTCGAGTTACTCGGAGTTTCAACAGCATTTTAGGTGCTATACAAAACATCATATAAGTTAAAACATATGCGCTAATACAGTTCTTGTGTACTCCCAGAGTTGAGACAGAAGAAAACAAAAAGTCGGGCATTCAAGAAGGTTGTTTCAAGGACTGCGAGAAGAAGTATATGGGTCAAACTAGTCAAAGTACGGTTCCAAGAGCTCATTGCTCATATCTGTTTCACGAGCCAAAAAAATCAATTTTGACATCAGTTAGATAGGTTCGGACCATAGACTTCTCGAGGCATTCGGGAGTCTGGAAATTGCGAATCTAAAACTAGAATGAATGCTTACTAGGGCCTATTTCTTCAGCCCATCGTTCAAGGTCATGGTGCATCAATGAAGGTTCCAGCTCTTCATAATGAAGTCATTAATTTTCCAGAAATATGTTCATTGAATCCGAAACATGTTGACGGACAATTAATTCATTCTTTCAGATAGACTAGGGAATAATTCAAATTATGTGAACAATTTGAAGCGAACGGAGAAAAAGAGTGCGTTCGTTCAACCATGAGTAGTAAGGATTTGCTAACTTTGCTAGAAACATGCTAGTTGGGTGAAATCGGTGTAGTTTTGGTGTTTGCAATTGTTTTTTTTTCTTTAAATTTGCTGGAGGTTTACGGCTCCGATCAAATAAAACAACCTAAATGAGTAACTCGCCGCACGGGCATTAGAATTTGTGTGTCAGGAACATCTTCCCCCAACGGCAGTGTCGTGCGTTTTAACAGGAATATTGAGGTTCAATAAAGTAGAAATAATGAAAAAACAAAATGGAATGGAAACCTGAAATTATGATGGAATAATCTCCACAGGATTTTGAGAACAGCCGATGCTCTAATTGACATGTTTTTTCATAATTCATTCATTTTTCTCTTTTCCAATTTGGTTTCCCTTTCTCGATAGTCACGACACTGGTAGCTTACTTATGAAATGACATATTTTGATTTCCAGCTTCAGATGGTATTTTACACATTTCACAATGATTCGCCATTACTTAATAATAAAAACTAACGAAAGTTTAACACATATCAACTCAGAATTTACTCTTTATTCACGAAAAAACACTCCAATAAGCCAAGGACGAAAACAAACAGAGATGTTTTGTTTTTGTTCTGTCATATTTGACATTTGATATTTCAAGTGCAGCGTTGCCATTCTGACCAGACTATATCGACAACGAAGAATCTCTGTTCGACGATGGAAATACTATCGTTTTTACATGCTCCCACCAAGCTGCAATGAACGTTTCAATTGCATTCTTAATGCTATATATTTCATTCATGACAGTATATTTGGGTTTTCGTTGCCGTGAATATATACCCGTCATATATCAAAATCTAGCTGACGTGCTTATTGTATCCTTAAAAAATTGCGACATGGCAATAATGTCATGATTTGAGGAATAAAAAGATGTTACCTTTTGTTCTATCTGAGTAATACTCATCTAGGTTGTGTTACTTCATCGGAGGATTACGGTGACTGCACTCATTGGTCTCGATAATATGTATATTGTTATGAGATTGATTAAAATTCCCTAGCTACGCCGCTATCGGGTGCCGACTCTAAAACATAACTCATTTGCATAACAAATGAGCCAACGCTGTAAACATTTTCTCGTTCAATTCCTAAAATTATTGATGTATGAGTAATCTGGAGAACGGAGGAATCCCGAAAAAAGCTAGTTCAGACGAATTGAGTATATAAGGCGACACAGTTCACTCGGAAGTACGGAAGTTTTATTAGTCAGAGTAGTAGTTGTATTTTTATAACGAAGTTAATAATGACACTTTAGTGTCCTCGGCTTATATTAATTAAATATCGTAATATTATCAAAATTTATTGTGGATGATTTTTCCAGTCGTCATGATTGGGAAACATATTCAATGATATCGAATTACAGCTACTAGACACCGTGAACATTCCTTTCATTATTTAACTTTTCATATGCGTACTGCGTATTTTGTAAATGGGGAATTTACAACAAAAAATCTTGTATATCTGGAAAGAGAATCATTTTCCCTGATATTCGTCATCTGAAGTTTATACAGACGAAACAAGTTTCAAGCACTCATCAGACTATTGAAAATATTCCCATTCACATTTATGACAAAAAATTACAACCACAGCACAGATAAACACTGAATGAAGAACAAATGAAAAATTAGTTATGCTAAAGTTTACCAAATTAACAATACTCCTAAATAACATAAAATTTCCCATTCCTGCATGCTGGCGACACCCTTCGGCTTATCTTCCAAACCTGGCATCGCTAGATGTCGCAACATTCCGCGTATCTAGCCCAAATTTCTGGAATTCTGCATTCGGATTCGTTCACTGACCGAGGGAGGAACGTCGCTCCTTACGCGACTTCTTTTACGTATTCTACTCAACGCCACTTTCGTCGATTTTTTTCGAATGTTTGTGATTTGGGGGCATAAAATTCACAAACTCGTACATACGTACCTTCTTCCTACCTGTACAGGAAGATAATTAGAATTGAAACTGGACCGAAAAACGATGTGGAGTCGTTCATTACTTACAAACTCATGTATAGAATAGAATAGAATAGAATATATTTTTCTTCTAAGAAATACAATAATTCTTATAGAAATAAGTTTGGCAAAAAAAATTATAATAACATTAGTTATATCTTACTGAATTTGTCCACTGAACACTACCTACTAAAACTATTTTACCATACTCTTGATGTTTTGCTATGTATTTATTCATTCGCTGAGGATAAAAGATCTGGTTTCAAAATGGAGGTGAAAAAATTACTGAAATCTCTTGCCAGTTGTGGTGACAGGTTATCAAGTAGTTCAATCAGAGTTTCTACGTTCGGAATTTCCCTGAGTGTTGGGGGTTTGAATTGGTGGTACATAGGACATTCCAATATTATATGGGTAATAGTTTCCTCTCTTGCTAAATTGCAGATGTTGCAAATTATGTTCGGGTCAAAACAATACCTAATACTTTTGTGTGTGAATTTAACTATGTACCTATTACTCAATCTGATCTGTGCAATAATTCGCGTTACGTAAATCGGTAGGCGAAAATGTAAGTAACTTTTTGCTCCTTCAGAGTGTCCAAAATAACGGTAGTAATTAATTGATGAAAGAATAGCGCAATTTGTATCATCACTACGTAGTTTCTCTTTAAAACGTTCAAGTAAGAGGTTCTTATTTACTTTAAGAGATCTATGAGTTCGGTAGTCCCATATATCAGTGCTGTCAATTATGGCAAAAAGTTGTTTCAATTGCCCAACCCAGTTGTAGCTTACATCAGCATTCAAGAGACTGCGTTGTCGCTTGTAACAAATTTTTGGCAAACTGTACTCATCCTATGCTAAAATATTTGAGAGACAATTTAAGCATGCCTTGAACAAATAAAAAGAAATTTTAACTATTCCTGTCTCAAGACGAATGACATAACCTGATGTGCGGAAACGAAACCCGAATATGTTCAAGTACGTCAAAGTATCTCAGTGACCAAACGGGTGATCAATGAGATAGAGTTGATTTTATGAGGGTTTCAAACAGCTCTATACGTGATGACCAAGAATTCACTTTGGAATTAGCTCATAACTGATGCAATATTCTGCTTCCCTTTTGCCACAATTTTATCTAACATTTCACCATATCAGGAGCTTGTTGAGAATTTCACGTCCAAGTAAACATAATTATTGACGACATTGAGGGCCTGCCCGAGTAAAACAAAACGATGACTCGGCCTACAGTTACCTCTGGAAGAGCAAACTATTTTGGTTTTTTGCGTATTGATCTCTAGTTTTGAGAGTGTAATATTTTTCTAAGATCGACGTATCAGATCTATTTCCGACTCAGCTAATAAAACCAGGTCGTCCGCATAAAGGAGTAATAATGTCACTTCCATCCACATTGAAACACATGTATATTTATCGGTTACTTTCAATAATAATAATAATGAAGTAGGACTGTTAGATACCAAGGAATTGATACTGCCCTGCAAGGAATGGTGTTTTCGATGTCCTATTCTACCGTAGTCGAGTAAGCGGTATAGAGGTCTCTGACACTATGCAGGGCGTCCTAAATTGAGTTAGCATCATTGCCAACTCCGTTATTATTTATGCCAGGAATACGGTTGAATGGCCAAACAAACTAGTGACATTTTGAGGTTTTTTTATCCTTGAGGAAAAAGGGAGTCAGGAAGGATTTGTTTTTGATTGATGGAGGAATGAATGTATGCGTGTATGAAGATAAAATTGATAAAAAAAATATTTTTCAAGTAATAAAGTATATTTCTACTCAGTTCTGGGTATATTTGTTCATTTCCACAATCAAAACGAACGAATATTTTCATGTGGTTTCATCTCAGTATATGAGTCTATCATTTTCTTAGTTAGAAGCTTAAATTTTTGTGTAAATTATTTTACAAGAATGCGGAAAAAAAACTCTTGCAAAATTATTATTACAAACCATGTTCTTGCACATATCCTTTCATCTTTGCATTGCATTTTGAATTTTTCTCATATCAATAGGAAGATGGTTGAAAAATTCAACTCCTCTGTATGAAGAGCATGTTAAAAAACAGGTGTGAGTGGAAATTCTAAAAAGATGTTCTATTCTGGTGGAATAATTTTGGTACTGAGATACTGTGTTTTAGGAACATTCAGAATGCATACACAAGAAAAAGTTAAAATGTCAAAGGACCCTTCACGGTTTTTGTGGAAAAAGAGCCCTAGTTGAATTGGCTGAAAATTTGGTATAATGTAGTTTATGATGTCTCCAAGAGCACAACGAGATCTAATGTACAATTTTTGAGATACAGCGTGTTAAAAACCTATGAAATCAATAATGTGGTGATTATTTTGTTACGAAAAGTTGACCATAGCGATTACAATCTCAATATTTTCGACACGAGTTGCAATGAAGAATTCTGACATGCTTATGAAAATCGTATAAGTATAGGGCAAAGAGAAGTGGTCCCAAGACATAACCTTTAGGATTGAAAAATTATGAGTCTGTATTATAATGGATTTCTCCATACACCATAATCAAGTATGATTGCATCCTTATAACACTTTCAAATTATCAATTCATTTCACCATAACCTTTCAGATCATCGACTTACAAGAGACAAGTAATTTCTAGTTCAGTAACGATAGCGTTAAAAGAATGAATAATCAAACACAGTAATCATAACACCGATCCTTGAGGTACTCCAGTGAATTGAAGAATCTAGCGGAAAAATGTAAAGGATTTTGCATCAGAATTTTCAGCTAAAGTAGAAACTGAAAGAATAATGAGTAACAGTAATCGTAACACCGATCTTTGAGGTGCTTAATTGAATTGAAGAATCTAGCGGAAAAATGTGAAGGATTTTGCATCATAATTTTCAGCAAAAGAAGAAACTGAATTAATAAGTTGAGTTATAAAACTCCGTATACAGGATAATTCTGGTTTTACTGGTCAATGTTATGATTTGTATGAAATTCTTTCAACAAACTCAGCTAAAAGCTAAATCCCGTAGAATTACTAATTAAGTAGATATATCATTTGATTTTAATTTTGGGTGATATGAGGGTACTATTATATAAAATGACTAGGTATGTGTCGGCAGCACCCTCCAAATTGGTACAAGATTTTTCAATCCTAACGCTTGTTTTTATAAAAATGCTCACATTTGGAATTTATCAAGGGAAGTTGATCTGTCTATCTTATATCGAAGACAAACTACAGAGGGATCATGATGAAGAATTTTAGTTTGAAACTTTGAGAGATATCCACAGATTACCATGGTCAGGGTTTTTCGATTTATAGTATTCTCTCATTTTAGAAACTCAGCTAAGTATCAGCTGTGCATCATGGATTTCATACCGACCAACAAGTGATGAAGGAATAATTGATGAAAACTAAGCTATAGTTATTACTTCACCTGTAAATCTGGTGCTCGAACAGTTGGTACCTGCGCACATACTGCTAGTGTAATAAGGTTTTGGGGTACGCACGCCATCAACCAAAAATTCGCTACCCCTTAACCCAATTAATAGAATACGTTCAAGATGTAGCAAACAGATCACAGCCACAAAATATTGTTGAAAAATCTCAATTCAGTTCTAATTTTCATCTTCCTGTCTGCCATGTCAAACATCAGTTCTCGATTTCAATTTCATAGCAGACGTAAAAACCACTTCATTGTCCGTTTGGATTCTTATAATACGTTTCACGTCTTTCTGATTTTGTACAAACATTTACATATACAAATTTCCTTGGAACTTCAGGATCCGTACAAGATACAACAAATAGACAAAAGCCACAAAATATTGATCATATCATATTCAGTTTTCTACTTTGTTTTATATTTATTCCTAAAAAAACTAATATGAATACAATCAAAAGAAAAAATCTTTAGTTACTTTGTATGATAGTAATCTCAGATCATCCAATATCAAAATCAAATGATAAGTACTTGATTTGCTTTTGACTGACTTTGTTCAAATAATTACATAAAAATCAAACCTTGGCTAGTAGAAAAAGAATCACCCTGTATATGGAGTCTTAGAACTTCATTGCAAATCCTTAACTTTTTGTTACAAAATATTAGCCATATTATTGATTTTATAGGTAAGTAACAACCCTACCTCCGCGTGTTTAACACCCTGTGTCTCAAAAACTGTCCATTAGATCTCGTTGTGTCCTTGGAGATATTTTGATCAGGACATCATAAACTACATTACACCAAATTTTCAGCCAATTCGATTTCGACTATTTTTCCATAAGAACCGTGCAGGGTCTTTTCCTAAAATAATTGCAGGAATCTCTGATTTCTAAATATTAAAAATCAGTCCAAAAAATCTTTTTTGTAACAAAAATATCTTGATGCAATTGCTGAAACATCCCCAAATGTTCATGTTACTAGGATGTATGAGGACAAATTATAGCATAATCAATATTTTATAGTTGAGCCTTGTTGAAATTACTTTTCAGCTGAAGGATAGCGTAATAGCCACTGCTTTACTTCTAGTGTCGTGTCATCGGTGTAGAGAACCACATAGTTTGTGCATATATCTGAAGAAGTACTTCATTTATAAATAATAAGAGAATCAATGGATCTAATATAGATCCCTGAGGAATTCCTGAGTCAATCGTATGGCCTTTTATTTCAGCAGGCATTCATCTGAATTGAATGTATAATACTACCCATTACAAGAAGTATCCGCGGAAACCTGATAAATACCGTTTGTTTTCGATCATTTTGTGGTATACTTACTTTCTTTTACCTAGTGAATCATTTACTAATTGACAGATTTTAAAAAAGCACTTCCAATCAATATTTCATTCTACTTTGACTTTGCCATCAAAACAAGTTGTTACAAGAAGGAATACTTAAAAATTTGTCGCAAAGAAAGAACATTTATTGGTAATAAACTGTGTTTGAAACCAACGATAAAAGTTGAAACACATCATAAATACATCATCTTTTCTCTATTCTAAATTCATGTCAAATCCAATTTACGAACAAATCAATAAACAATCTATATGATGAATAGATAACGATCGACCTCTCCCCATCTCAATCAACAGAACTACGACAACAAAACTCATGTGGTCTTTCCCATTTGACCTCCGAAGGGGCAAATCTCAATAGACAGTAATGATACACCTCTGAATCGAATTAATTCCACACAAGTTCAATTTAAACCTACTGAAAGGCTCCAAAATTGACTTAAATGAGCTCAACCGGTTACATCCTGCCGTAAACAGGTGAATGTATTCACTCACGTTCTACCTACATTCAAATTACTCCTGTTGACGATTGATAATGGACCTATGTGGGGAGCAAGAATTGTTCATTTGGTTTTCTACAGGGAGGATTATTGTTGAATAATAAGATTACAGTTTCATTATAAAATGAGCATTCAAGTTAGGGTATCAGTGACTACTCGATAGCAGTCAAAATTATAGTTATTTATGTAACAGCTAGTCAAATGTTTACGAGGCGACATGCTGCAATTTCTATGAAAATAGTATATTTTTCAACAAGAGATGAAAATAATACTGTTTTTTTCGTGAGGTGACAGTTTGTCCACGAGCGAAGCGGAGCGACTATGGCAATCTCACGAACGAAAAAAACGTATTTTTCAACGATAGATGTTGTTTATAAAATACTGGAATTTCGCTATCAGAGTCCATATTAATTATAGTTAAAGAGAGAAGTTCAAATATAATCGTGATTATTTTTTGACAATTCTTGCAACCAATCGAAACCATCAATTTAAAGCATTCATGTACGTTCAGGCCAATCACAGCATTATTATAGTGGGAATTTTCTACCTTGAAAATTGCCGCGGGAAATTTTTGTGGTATTTTGTTTTTATTATGTGACAACTGATACTTTTGATCTGACGTCTGTCATCTGCATGAAAAGTGAAAGATGATTCGAAAAGGGTTTAGTACATAAATTTTAAGAGAATCAACGAAAATGCATGTAAGAATACTATTTTGAGTAACGTGTCAATTTGGAGACAGTTTCAATTGATAACCTCAAAAAATAATCTATGGAATACCACACGAAAGTTCAATAAAAGATTTTTTCTCAAACTTGTTGCCATTTGGCAATTTCACTTTATTCTCACTCTCTTGTGATATTACAACTGAAAATATTTATAACTGTCAAACGAAGTGACGTTTGTTTGCTGATTCAAGTGCCAAGTAGTGAGATTAACTGTCATTAGCGTCAAAAATAGTATTTTCCTACGGCCACATGGGAAAGTAACGTATATCGCACTGTATAGTTACACGGAAAGAGACTTATATCACAAGCGTGCGACATATTTTATATGTATACAGGCGCGGAAAGTAACTCTCCGCGCACTCCGTTGGCTCAGTTCGTAAAGCAGCGGGACGTATTTGACTTCTGACGAAGAGTACGCGGGTTCGATCCTCGCCCGCGGATACTTTTTTTTTCATTATGATATTGAAAAAAATTACAGATTTCAAATAGATTGCTTCAAATATTTTGTATTTAAAAGTAATTATTAAAAATAAATGAAGTCAGAATGGTTCTCAGTCGGACTAATCATTCAATTTTCTTGGACACATGTCAATATCATTTATATTTCTTGGAGTTTGATTAAAACAAAAAATATCCATTTGAAAGCTTCTGAATCATCTAAATAAAGCAAGGAATTTTCAAAATTCATGTTTATTTTCGTTCAATAGTTTCATATATCAAATCTCTACTTCAGGCAATCTTGTAATCGTCTTGTTAGTTATTTATTGTAAATGAGAAGCAGGCTTTGTAAAATTTGTGTGAAACGTCAAAATATTTTTATACATTATTTGGTAAAATTATTATGTGGTCGTATGAAAAATAGTGTACATTACTCGTGCGAAAGTGTTTTTTCACACTCGTGTGAAAAATGTCACTTTCCGCACTGGTAATGTATATACTATTTTCCATCGGGTCGCATGATGTTTTGCTTCATTTTTGTCAATATAGTGAAAAAGAATCACTTTTATGTAGGATATCCGGTTGAAAAATTATCATATTCATATATCTATATCAGTAGAAAAAAAATATTTGACGAACATATAATAATAATTTTGATTTTCAAAGAATTCAAATTTCATAAATATAGCAATGAGATAAAAAGATGGAAATAAACTTTAGAAATCACTGAAGCTTGCAAAATCATAAAATGATAAGAGTATGATAATGGTAATTTAATATGAATATAATTGTTCCCTCTTAGCTCAGTTGGAAATTTGTTATATGTAAGTTGTGATATACTCACCGGTTTTTGTTGGTGAGAATTTTTCCTTTGGCCCAATTATTTTTCTTCACTCGGTAAAACTGGGTTTTGTAAGGAAGGAAAATAGGAGATTAGGAAGTTTGAGCTATATAACAATTTCTTCATTCGAGAAGGACCAGCTAGCCGAAACCTAGCAACCGTTACTGAGTTATTGAGTAGGTACCTATCTTAGTACCGTCCAAAAACATGCACGCCGATGTGTATTGATAAAATAGAACTGACTTTTTGTATCTTTTTGAACGTTCTAGCAAGTGCAAATATACCATGTTGCCAGACTGTGCTCTACATTTTTCCCAAAGCCATAACTTCAGTAAGGGCGAGAACATTAATAAGTATAGTCAAAGTCAAAGTCAAAGTCAAAGTCAAAGTCAAAGTCAAAGTCAAAGTCAAAGTCAAAGTCAAAGTCAAAGTCAAAGTCAAAGTCAAAGTCAAAGTCAAAGTCAAAGTCAAAGTCAAAGTCAAAGTCAAAGTCAAAGTCAAACTCAAAATATATTTTATTGTCGGAAGTTATAAAAACTTATAGACAAAGCATTTTGGTTTTGGATTAATATTAAAATTGAATTCAATTAATTAATGATAAAGTATAATGGTGATACTCCCCACTATCTGCATATTATCCGAGATGAAGGAACACCACCACTATATGCGCTTCGGCGGGGGGACTTGAAAATTTGATGGCGCATTTGCTATTTCAACTGCAGGAAAAACCCTGAAAAACCTACAGTACCACCATTTAGTCCTTAGCGAATGAGGGAATGAAACAAAACATAATACATACTCATCCATCATTACACAAGGACTTCTTCATCTCCGCATCTCTCTGCAACTCCAGCTCGTGATATCGTTTATGAACAAATGAAGAGTATGTACATGAAAGCAAAAAAAAATATTAATCAAATTGTGGATGATATAGAAACAATCAATAGCAAAGGAACAAAAAAATAATAACAAATTGTACGCTTACTTACTATGCTCGATTCAAGATATAAAAATTATGATTTTTAGATATTATCATCATAAAACTCTTGTAGACTATAATAAGCTTTTTCTGATAATAAATTTTTTACATCTTTTTTGAAACGATAAAGTGATGTGATACTTTTGATATTTATTGGAAGGTGATTAAACATCTTACATCCATTATAAAATATCGAGTTTTTGATGAGTGTACTTTTAGGAAGTGGAAGTTTGAAATCATTACTCTGTTTGGTATTATGATCGGAAGAACTGCGAATAGTGAACTTTGATTTATGTTTTTGTATCAAACAAACAGTTTCAAGTATGAAAATTGCAATAACTGTAAGAATTTTATGTTTAAGAAAGAGAGGTCGACATGAATCCCGATATCTCGCTTTGCATAAATATCGCAGAGCACGTTTTTGTAAAATTAGGACTGTTTGTAAACGATGACTACAGCAAACTCCCCAAAATGCAATACCATATCGTAGATGAGATTCAATAAGACAATGATATACTGGTTTAGAAACTGAAAATCCTAATTCATTCGAGACAACTCTCAATGCGTAGCAACCCGAAGAGAGTTTTTTGCATAATATTTCAACATGCTCTTCAAATTTCAACGAATTATCCAGATGAACTCCAAGATATTTCAAAGTCTTTTTATTTTGAATGATGTTATTGTCTAACGGAATGTCTTCAAGATGACATCTGAAAGATATCATGCTGATTTTTCTTATGTTCAATCTTATCCTTCACTTTTTTAAGATCATAACATATTAATTGCTCAAGATCCTGCTTTTTTTTGTGATGCCAAAGTATAGTACTGTCATCAGCAAAGACAGTGAAAGAACCTGAAATCTGGATATTTAATAGGTCATTTATATATAATAAAAATAGAATTGGTCCAAGTATAGAACCTTGAGGTACTCCACAATTGATATTCTTTGATTTTGAATATCCTGAATATCTTACAATCTGATTTCGTTCGGATGAATAAGATTCAAACCATTTGAGAGTCATATTCCTGAAGCCATAATGATGGAGTGTAAGCAAAAGTATCTCATGATTTACACAATCAAAAGCTTTGGAAAAATCACAAAAAACTTCAAAAGGAAATAAGGAAACAGGAAATTGAAGAAGCACGAGAAGAGTAAGTTACTGCGTTAGAAGACTGCTGTCGTGGAAAAAATTATTTACTTTTGTTAGTAACATATCGTTTTCTGAATTTTCCTATCTGAAAAATTCTAATAAGCTAATAACACTTATTTTTATCAAAATTGGTTGACGTTTCGTAGGCTATATCTGTCTTCGTTATCAAAACTGACTCAATTTTTTACCTATTTTGAGAAAATTTGATCTATTTTTAACAAAGTCAAAAGAAATCTGCCAAGACGTAATCACTATTACATTTGCTATCTTGATAACTTAAGGTGTCTAGTATCGACCAGTCACTATTCTATTATTTCTAAATCCTTCTCTGAGAAGAGGTAACCTCGTTCGGTTCATTTTGACTCAGTTGATTGAAAATCTGTTTCAATTTTATCCTTTCCAGGTTTGGTTCCCTCATAAAGATTCTCGGGTCATTCCACCAGAGAGAATATGTCCGGATATTTTGGAAACAGAAAAAGATAATCAACTTCCTTTTTCAGATGTTTTTATCAAAAAATAACTTCTCAAGTCAATACAACTGTTTATCGAAAGAAAACACATACCAACAAATATCTTCACTAAAACTCTAATCATCACATCAGCGTGAAGAAGGGAATTGTTAAATGTCTTCACAATAGAGCACAAATAGTTTCTAATTCAAACCAAAATCTGGAAAAATAATAAAATTTTATAAAATCTGTTTTCAAAGAAAACGCTAGTCCAGAACAATTCCTGGAAACAACCATACATGAAATTGAAAACAGTAATACACCAAACAACCGAACAACACACCAACAGAAGTACCCCATCTTAATACACTTCCAACAATCAACATAATACTTACCTTATGTCCCCGTTTGTTCGAAAAGATAAGACGGATTGGCCATAGGTATGATGTAAGAACAACATTCAAAACAACCAATACATTGAGATCAATACTTCGCACATGAAACCAAAGAACACTGAAGAGAGTTAAAAAAAAATTATGCCATAACATACCTTGTTCGTGCAGTGGAAGTTATTTATATAGGTGAAACATCAAGACCATTAACTAGTCATAACAAGTCATAACAATTATATAAAAAATAGAAAAATAACTGGTTCCAAAATATCCGAACATATTCTTACATCTGATGGTGATCATATGATGAAATGGAATTACTCGAGAATCTTAATGATTGAACCAAATCGTGAAATGGGAAAATTGAAGAAAACTGCCTGCATTCTTTTATCAGAAAACTGCTTTTCAACCAACTCATTTGAAATGGACCGAACGTGAGGACATCAGAGAAGAATTAAGGAATTATAGATTAGTGACTGATTGATACTAGACACCCTATGTATCAAGATAGCAAATGTCATCGTGATTAACGTTTTGGCAGATTTCTTTGTCAAAAACAGATAAAATATCCTCCAGCCACATAAAAAATACAGTTTTTAGCGAGTTTTGATAACGGAGACAGATGTAGCCACCGAAACGTTAAGAAATTTTGAAAATGATAAGTATTATTTTAATTGGAATTTTTTCAGATAGGCAAAATCAGGATACTATACGTTACTGATAAAAGTATAGTATATTTTTCAACAAGAGATGAAAATACAGTTTTTTTCGGGAGGTGAGAATTTGTTCATGAACGAAGCGAAGCGGAGCGAGTGTCATGAATCTTCAATGAAAACTAAATTGTTGAAGAATCCACTATCTGAATGAAAATGAAAATTTTCACTTTCAGATTTTCTCTTTCTAGTTAGGATCTTTTCACAGTATCTATCAGATGTAGGTCAATTACCAGCGTGGCTTTAGCCGGGGAAGTAGTTGTTTAGTTTTAGATATAACAAAAAAAATCTTCATTTTTATCGTTGGTTGTTTTCATTTGAAGTAAAATTCCGTTAACTAATTGCCACAAGCTATCAACAGAATTTTACTTACTTACGTAGTTTGGCATCCTGAACAAAAAATCCAAATAAAATTTTTGGTGGTCTCAAGTAATTTCGGAGATATAGGCCAATTTTTTAGTGATGATTGGCATTTTTCATGATACATTTCTACCGCGGAAAAAACACTCGAAATTTTTCCTTCTTTAAACTAACATAATGTATACACCCGTTTTGCACATTTTTTCAACGGCATTGTTTATCAAAAAATTCAACCTTCTTTCAAAAACATCAAAACAACAAATTTATGTAAAATGTTCAGTGAATTTGTTCATGTTAAGTTGGTAACTTCGAACTTTGCATATTTGCACAGCCAACTTTTCGAACCATTCAATTTCAACATGAATAGGAAATTATTCACTCACTTTTTCTTCCAATTACCAACTTGACATGAATAACATTAACTAACCATTTTGCCTAGATTTGTTGGTTATGTGATCATCAAGGAAGTACTACTAAAAAGTACCGTTTTCAATGAAGAAAAAGTGTGAAACAGGCCAATTAGGGTGTGTTATCATCCTACCTCGATACACCACTGGAGCATTAGTCAGACACATTAATATGATTACGTGGTTACAATAGATTAAGATAAGACAAGGGATTTCGGAAGTCAGTCAATAACTAGATTTCATGTGAACTGTTACTACTAAATAATTGATTATACTTGTTCGTGAATAATAGTGTTTTCCTTCCATCCGAGTGCCAACCCCTAACAGGTGTTTACATTCTGTTAGTGATGAGAAAGAAATATTTTGAGTATTTTACCGTGGTAGAAATGTGTCCTAAAAAATGTCAGTCATCACTCAAAAATGGGCCCATATCTCCGAAATTACTTGAGACCGTCAAGAATTTCATTTGATTATTTTGTTCAAAAGGCCAAAAATTTTGTTGATAGCTTGTGGCTATTAGTTATCGAAATTTTACCTCATTTGAAAACAAAAAGTTTTAATTATTTGAAAATATTCAATTTTTCCCAAAAGTTGTCAGTGTTGTTCCATAACATTTTTGGTTGCCTAGCAACAACTGTGAAATAATAGTATTATATACCACGGAACTAAAGCTTCTATTCAAATTGGTTAACTGGATAATGATAATCGAAAAGAAAGCAAGCGTCAAATTGCAAAAACTGAGATAAAGGTTCCAAACGACAACGTTACTTAAACTCGTTATGTGTAAATGAATTAGGCGCCTACTAGAATTCTGGCGACATCTATTGACTAATGATCCAAGCGACTTTGAAGGCAAATGCAGTTGCCCATTATAGAAACAATCCAACATTACCATACCGTTCATAGAATATGATCAAAGTCGCTTGGTTCTTTTTCAATTATCATCATCCAACTCATCTTGAACTGAAGAATGAAAACTGAGAGTTTTTGTCCAGTATCAGTATTATTTTTTCATTTCCTATAAATAAATTATAGTGGAAAATGGGGTTATCCATATTCAACGCGTAACATATTAAACATCAATAAGTTATATTGACTTATCTTCCAAATGCATGTCGTTCATAAATTCATTTTATTTGTACTACAGCTTTTCTCCGTTTAAATTATTTTAAATGTGTTGATTTGAAATTAAGCAAAATTACCTTGTATTAACAACATAAATCGATTGATCATAGTACCAACTTTTTTACACTCCATGTCGATTGCTTGTGGTTCCATTACGGGTCGGATCAATCTTCTCGACTTGAATCGGCTTGAATATATTTCTGATAATTTCGAGTCTTCTTACTCCTGGCATATAGCACAGTACTTGGTTTATTTTTCCCTTGCTTCTCGTTTCCCCGTTTCATTTAGTTAGTTCTTTTGATAGAAGAACACTCCAGGGAATACCACCCTGTTTCTTAGGTATTTTCTATTCATTTCAATAAACGTGATCACGAAATATAGTTAGAAAATAATTAAAAGTTATTTTTAATTGCTCTCCAAAGAGTTATAACCTTTCCGGAACTTTCAGTTAATTTCGTGCAATGAAATATCGTTGGTTTTGCAAATGCTGGAAGTTTTCTGTCTTCGTACGTCCGGAATAATTTCAGTGAAGTGTGTTACAGAGAACTCTTAAACTTGCTTATTTGTTGCAACAATCAGTTGAAGTTTCATCTGCAGTGAAAATATATCTGAATCGTGAATTATAACCTTGTTCTACATTATCATATACTGAAAACATGAGTTAACATAGATTTTGATACAACTACCAATGAATTAGCAATTACTTTCGGAAATAAGAAATTAATTTTAGATTCATTAAGATTTTCGCAATAGTAATTGAATATAATCATGAATGAAATCCTTCTAATTATGAAGGCATTTCAATGGAAAATGATTTGTCTACATTCATAAATGATAATATGCCCTACTTTGATGAAACAGGTTATTAAAAAATTAACACATGTTCTTCTTTTTCAGGTACACTTTTATGTCGACTAAGAAGTCATACCTTGAAGAAAAACATATTCCTTGAATATTTTGATCCAAATATGTTCCCAAATACTAAAGAGGATCTAGAATACAAAAAGTTACATACTTTATATGTATGAGGTGAGTCACGACATTTTCAACAGATTCCACCTAAAAAGACAGAAGTTTTGTTTTTTTTTTTTCATTTAAAATCCTAGAAACCATTCCAGATAAGAAACTACGTATGTAGGTCGAGGTATAGTCAATATAGAAGTTATTTTGTCTTACCAACATATTTCCTTCCTTATGAAGGATTTTGAAATGAGGTTTTTGAGTTAGTTGACAATATCCAAGACGTCTGATGAATTCTTGAGTTACGTTTGGCAACATCACTAGTGTAATTCGTTGAATTTCAGTTCGAATTCCTTCCTCTTTTTATCTTTCAAATTTTTGGGTTTTTGTACACTTCACTTTTCAAGTAACCCCAGAGAAAAAAGTCCATTGGAGTTAGTTCTGGAGACCTACCAGACGCTCTAATCCAGCGATAAGGAAACATTTCATTGAGAAAATCAATAACCTCTCGAGCATGATGTGGACCTCCACGGAACCAAATAGTAGTAACTATTCGACCGGGTTGATGAAATGTCTGGAAATGTTACGGTTAATCGTACCTAGTAACTACTGAGTATAGTTAGTTCTCAGGGATTTATTATAAAATAAATTATGAAATGAATGTAAAGAAATATCAACACTGTTTTTTTTTAAACTCCGTGTACTGTGACTTTGATTGTTACATAAGACGTACGTGGTAATGTTGAACTCAGAATATATGGGCTTTCAAATTTTGATGAGAAAATATACCTTCACTTTGAGAAAAATATGGATGATGTCATATTTAAAGGTAGTGGGGAAAAAATCAATGAAATTATGTGAAATACTCAAATACAGAATCGACCTGTCAAGCTTCGAAATGATTAACTCGTAAGATAATGAAGCGTTTCCACACTTTATAAACTCATTGTATACTTCAGATACACAAATTGCTCTTTTTGACAGTTGTGAAAACAATTCTTATTTTACTTCAGAACATGTAACAGAAAAAACAGTCGGTAAAATAATATTTTGTCGAAAACGAAGTTATAATTGAACATTACTTTCACGCATAGAATTTCAAAGACACTTATAGCCTTCCTCTTATTTTATTCTTGGCTTAGAAGATAACTTTTGATGAATTGATCACTGATACGAATCACGATATTGAGATTTTTAACGAGCTTTCATCTCCCCGCGTAATTGTTAAACATCAAAAGATATAGATATCATACAAAAAGTTTCGAATGGCCAATTAAATTGAAAACGAGTCGAACCGTGATAATGGAATCGAATAGCTTCGAATTGCGTGAAGTTCTCGGTGAAAATTGGGAATAAATATTATTAATTGATATCCCTGCAATAAAGGTTCCAACAGGTTGTGTCGATATGGATTCATTGACATTTTGTTATAGGTTGTGGTATCAACGTTGATCCACAAATATAATTATTTATTGCGAATATTCTGTTTCCTTCTGAATCTCATCCATTATTATGAGTCTGTTGAAAGACCCAGCTCAGTAGAAATATTCGGCAGAATATCAGAAGAAGCGAATAAAAGGACATACCAATTAAAACTAGCCACCTTGCTGTGTTAATTTTCGAGAAAGAAGCACGAAAACGCATCAAATAGCATTTGGACGTCCATTTCATTCTCATTTCAGCATCCACCCCTGCCCAAATTATGTGGTCGCACCATATATTTTTTATGGTACTCCTAATATAATCTTCCGATTGCTCAAATTTGTACTCACAATTGCATCATCATCTTCTGAAGAAGGTACATATTGTTGAATGCTTCCGCCATAATACGGAAACTGCCAATAATCCAAGTCCTCTCTCTACTTTTCGAAGTCTGCTTAAGGGCCTTCGTGAAATATTTGGAAATATGTGTAACATTTACTGGTAATTCTGATAATACAGCAGGTTCCTAAATGCCAAAAGACATTAAAAACCAAGCGAAACAATAGATCAGCACTTATCTGAAGAAAAATGATAACCCACTGTTCCAAAGGTTTTGCACAAAGGACCCCACAAAATCGTTATGAAATATTGGTATCTGTGGATTCTTTTAGGTTTTTGATATTATGTAATCCATGTAATTCTAAACAAATGTTACCATTGCGCAAACCCCAAAAAATTAATAGTTTGGCTGCTAGGGGGCGTTACAATAACCCCTTGCTCAGAATAGACTATTTATTTTCAAAACTGGGAACAATTTGTTACTTTTTTCAGTGTAGCTAAGGTTGCATAATATTGTGCTAGTTTATAAAAAAATCCTTACCCCCCTCTCCGCCCCAACTCCTATTATGAAACGCTAAAAAAAATATTTTTCGAATACTTTCGAATTAGGGACATCGCACTTTTTTATGATTATCCCCTTTCACCCCTAGGGGCACATAACAAAAAAAAATCGGTGAATCCTTCTCAATTTTTGATATGATGCAGTTCAGATTATTTTGAATAAAAATTAATTAGGTGACAAACCCCAAATATATTGATAGTTTTGATGCTAGGGGGCGTTAAAGTCATACCTTGTTCAGAATGAATAAACTATTGATATAAACGGGAACATTATTCCTAAGTGTTGCATTTTGGATTATGTTGAATAATATTTTAATTTTAAAGAAAGTTCTAAAACTCCCCCCTTTACCCCCAATCACCATTTTAAAAATCAATAATAAATAATTATTGCTTACTTTTTTGAATAAATGTTTGAATTAGCTTGAATCAGATAAAAAGTATTTTTATTTGAGTATACCCCCCTCCCCTTCTTTTTTGTATGCTATAATACCAGGCGCGTGCCTGAGAGGGGGTTAATGGGGTAATTATTCTTCGATGATTTTCGTACTGTGACTGAAGTTCAACTTATATGAAACCTTAATACTATGCCCGAAAAGGGGGATTCCCCCCCCCCCTCCATGAAATGACCCTAGGCACGCGCCCTTATAGGACTGCACTTCGGAATATACGTATTAGTAGAATCGGCATGCACAATTGCTTTTTGGTCATTAGGCATAGGGTAATATATTCTCCTTGCAAAATATGTCATGTTATTTTGATTATAACTTAATTAATGAAAAATTTTGAAATTAAAGGAGACTGTACAACACTGAGCCCAATGACCAAAAAGCAATTGTGCACGCTGATTTTACTTATACCGGGTGACCACGAGGTGAGGTACGCCCCCCAATTTTTCTATAGTTTTAATGATATAGGTTTCAAATTTGGTACGTCGAAATATTACTCAAATACGCATATTTTGACTCCATTACCGAAAATTCACCACTTCCGGTTTAACCGGAAAACGCTAGATGGCAATAGCGTTTTGCTGCAATACTGATTCCACAGGCATTGATTAACTATCTTATTTCTCTTTAAACAATGGCCCAACCCAATAGGAAAACATGACTTTTTCGAAAACATGAAAACTGCAGAAACGCCCTTTTTGTTTAGCACGGCAGTAAATCGATAGATAGGTAAGAGTTTAATTCCCCCTAGCATCAAAACTATCTATATTTGGGGTTTGTCACCGAATTAATTTCTATTCAAAATAACCTCAAATGCGTCATGTCAAAAATTCAGAATTATTCACACATTTTTTCAATATATTTAGACATTTGAGGATGCCTTTAAAATTATTCGAGAAATAATTGTTTTATCGTTTCATGATATGCGTTGGGGGGAGAGTAGGGGGAAAGGATTTTCATCATAAACTAGCACAATATTATGCAACTTTAGCAATACTGAAACGAGTAACGATATTGTTTCCAGTTTTAAAAATAAACAGTCTATACTCAGCAAGGGCTTATTTTAACGCCTCCAAGCGGTAGAACTTTAAATATTTTGGGGTTGGCGCAATGGTAACAATTGTTGAGAATTACATGACATTATATTAAAAACCTAAAAAATTCAACGAGGCTCAAATTCCATAAGAATTTTGTGGGGTCCTTTGTATGGGTAATTAATTGCGTAATGTAAGTGTGGGTGGCACACAGCACTTTGTTTACTACAATACTAAGTTAGAAATAATCGTTATCATGTAATATCTACGTTCAAGGGTGTTTATTCTTATTGCTATACTTGAAATATCTTAAAAATAAGTCACTTCATTGTCATAACTCTCATTCGAAAATTCCGATGTGGTTACTACCTCTGAGCAGGAATTAACGTAAACTCGTCAGGTGAATTCACAAATAGACATGATTAATTTTGTCATTATTTTTTGGGAAAATTAATGAACCCGAATTTTAATGGCCCGGTATAATACTAGTATGATATCTTGTCCTACAAACAAATTGAACGCTTCATTATTTTCATAGTCCAAATGTACCTTAAATCAATTATTCATATTCTAGTGAAGATCATTAGTGGTCCCCCTTTTTCCCATGTTCATTAGATGTGTCATTAGTCAGTTTTGGAAAAAACCTTGATACAAAAAAGCAGGAAACCGTCTCCAATCATAATTAACAAAGTACCACGTAGACTAACCTAATGGAAATATTAGAGACTGTCGGGAAGATATTTGAAATTTAACTCCAGAATACCTAGAGCAAAGTATCAAAACGACACGTCTGATTGATGACTTGGAAATATTTATATACACGTTTTATGTATTAGCTTTGCCAAACATTTGTAGTTGGCTATTAGTTGTAAAATCGGTAGCAGCTGTTTTCGTTCAACCGAAACATTAGATATAGGTATTTCAGAAGATTAGAGGTAAAGTTTGAGTGTTCAGGTCTGCCGTAATGTTTTCAGCGCTAATTGATCTATTTCGGAATGGATTCCAATGAATATATGATCTAGTCGAATTACGTATTCAAGTGGCGAAAAAATGTACAAGAAATATGGGTTATAACAATGGCATTCTATATGTTTCATTTCAATGCTTAGAGCTCTGTTCGAATACAAAATCAGCTTTATGAGTTATTTCCATGTTGATTATTAACAATTTAGTTCGTAAGTTTGTACATTTTGGCATGACACTTTATCAATGTGCATTTCAAGGCGATAAAGTTTTTTTACGGCCGGCGGCCGTTAAGAAACCACTTGTTCTAATATTTTTTCCAAAACTTTATTCTACCTACAACAATAATAATTATAATGATACTAACTATTTATAAATTTTAAAAGTAATTTGACAATTGCTATTATTTGAAATTTCTATTCCATCTATAGGAGATTTACCATCAATCGGTGTGGCCTCATAACTACGTTATTTTCATTCACTGAATTTTCAATATACGATTCCGCCACCGCAGAGGAGTTCCAACCTCCAAGTTCTTTTACCGATAGTAGATCGCCACCATTTTCTTCAAGCATAGTAGCCGAGGATTTGCGAAACGAGTGCCCTGTGTAAAGCTGAGGACTTTCCAATTTTAGCATTGCTGAAATTTTATTTGGAACAGCTCAAATAGCATGAAGGCCCACAACTTGTATTACACATTTACCATTCCTAATGAATAATGAAGAAACGCCAATTTTTCAAATTTGAAGTCCGCAAATCTACGCATTTTCGGTATAAACCATAGGCATCAAAATGAAGTCCTTCTTTGGGATTGACAAATACCGTATTCTTTTTGTTTTTAGTATACCTCAATGAAACCAAAACTCTGGTACTGGCCCTTTCAAAGTCACCCACATTCAGCTTAACAAGTTCGTCACGTCTACATGCGCCAAAAATACCACACAGTAATACAACCTCTTCAAGCAACCATGTATGAATCTGCCTCCAACAAAAGCTCAGTTACTTTTTCTTCAGAAAAAATTTTTGCTTTCTTTGGTGTGTATCTATCAGAATTTCGTCTAAAGAACAAAAATAATTTTCCAAATATGTAACACAACCTAGTGAGTAATACTCAAAAAGTACTGAAGGTAACATTTTTTCATAATGTAATCCGTCAAATCATGACATTGTTGCCATGTCGCAATTTTTTAAGAATACAATAAACACGTCAGCTAGATTTTGATTTCTGCCGGGTATATTCATGGATTTATGGCAACGAAAACTCAAAAATACTGTCTTGGATGAAATATATGACAATAAGAAAGCAATTGAAACATCCATTGCAGCTTGTCGGAAACATGTAAAAACGATAGTATTTCCATCGCCAAACGGAGATTCCTCGTTGTCGATATAGTCTGGTCAGTGCGGCATCGCTGCATTTGATATTTGACAGAACAGTAACAAAATATTTTCTGTTTGATTTTCGTATTTGGCTTATTGGAGTATTTTTTCGTGAATAAAGGGCAAATTCTGAGTTGATTTGTGTTAAACTATCATTTATTTTTATTATTAAGCAGTGGTGAAGCATTGTGAAATGTGTAAAAGACCATTTGAAGCTGGAAATCAAAACATGTCATTTCATTGATTAAGCTACCAGTGTCGTAACTATCGAGAAAGGGAAACCGAATTGGAAAAGAGTGAATTGAATGAATTATGAAAAACATGTCAATTAGAGCATCGACTGTTCTCAAAATCCTGTGAAGATTCTTCCATCATAATTTCAGGTTTCCATTCCATATTGGGTTTCCATTATTTCAATTTTATTGAACCTCAATATTTTTGTAAACGACGCATGACACTGCTGGTGAGGGAAGATGTCCCTTATAAAGAAAGTTTAAGATGTGTGCAGCGAGTTACTCATCTAGGTTGTGTTATTTGATCGGAGAAAAATACCATTTCTGTAGGTAATACTCTAATATGGTGGACGATTTAAAATAACTAACCTTGAAATGTCAATGTTGACATAAACTTTCAAAGCAAGTGTGATCATTGAAATTTTGGTCCACAGCGAGTTAGGAGAAAAAATCTTTTAATTTTCCTTTCGTATAGGCTAATAGTAATACATCTTCATTAACCACCTTTGCATTCTTGCTTTTACGCCACTCTTAAAAATTTTCATATTCTTTTTGATATCGCTCTTGAGTTATTTTCGGCAGTAAATCAACACTCGCTGCACATGATTCTCCCAATATTTCTAAAGAAATTTGATTTTGTTCCTCAATTTCTTCAATTTCATCCATGGTCGTTGTTAAAGAGAACTCGCGAACACAAAAAACTGACGTTGTTTATAATATTGTTGTGATATTGCTAAGCTGTTCCATGACAAGCGGAAGTTTAGAAGGCCGGCATCTAACCGCCTCGCTACCGAGCACCCTTAACGGTCTTCATCCCTCAGAAAGAAGGGAGTCAGAAACGATTTTTTCTTTTTCGTGTGATGGAGAGATGTATTAGTGTATGAACATAAAAATAAAAAAAAAAAATAGTATTCAAGTATTAAATGAGTGAACAGAATATTTTCCCTAAATTTTGGGAATTTTTGTTAATTTCCACCATCAAAACGAACGAATATTTTTGTGTGGTTCTATTTCAGTATTGAAGAGTATCATTTACTTAGTTAAATGTTATTCTCACTTTTTTTTTCGAAGCCTTGATTTTTGTGTAAATAATTTTACAAGAATGGCGAAAAAAACACATTTTGGTAAAATTATTTACATAGGAATTAAAGCTTTGAAACAAGAAGCGAGATCGACGTTTAACTAAGTAAATGATAGACTTCATTACTGAGATAAAACCACACAAAAATATTCATTCGTTTTGATGGTAGAAATGAACAAAAATGTCCAAAAATTAGGGAAAATATTTTGTTCATTCATTTATTACTTCAAGAATATTTTTTTCATTATTTTTGTCTTTATACACCCATACATCCCTCTATCAATCAAAAAGAAAAAATCGTTTCCGACTCCCTCTTTTCTCAGGGATGAAGACCCTTAAGTAGGGTTAAGATTTTTCTGTATAGAATTACGAGGTACGTGGTTTGTTCTTTCCTCGGAATCAAAATGTAATCTTTCAGCACGGCCGATACGCAAATAACGAATTCGGTAGTTATAATCCTCGGCTGCGCCTCGGATTACAATATTCCACCTCATCCGTTATTTGCTACATATCGGCCTTGTAACGTTAATAACTATATGTGTGACACTTCAAAATCTGTTTTATCCGGTGTGCAATTCAGGAACTAATGAACGCTTGATCGGTATTTGATTTAAGTGCTTGATTATATGTCAGTTATTTAATTCTTACAAATCTACCTACAAAAATTCTTACAATTTAATGATTTCTGTAGGTGGAAATTTATTCATTTAATTTTCACTTTCCTCATCTAACCATTTCGTGGTCACGGCAAGTTTATAAACACACGTCTGTGAATTTATTCATTTTCGAGTTTTTATTGCCTGACCATATGGCGAATCGAATCTAAATCCTCTGTTTTTAGTAAATTAATGAATTTATGGCCAATTAACCTAGTATAGTTTACACTGATTATTATTTAATCGAACTGAAATTTCACATGGAAAATTACTATTGCTTACGGTTATTGTGATGTGTATAGTTGTTATACTTCACCTCAAGAATTCCTTCAAATTGATCGATATTGCTCTACCGATGGATATTTTCATTATGATATATTAAATGGATTTTGTTATTCCTAAAATTTTGTCAAATGCATTCAAATGATAAATACATATATATATAAAAAATGTAGTATCCATATAGTATACCTTATGTAATTTCCATTTGTTTTTACTAGGGTTTGGCATTTGAGAATCGGTCATTATTGGTTGTTGTAATCTCAAGTTTCCTAATTCAGCTGAAATTAAACTGATAGTTCTACAACCTTCGTAGCACTATACAGTGGGGAGCATAAGTGTATGAAATCGCTAAAATATCAGATGAACAAACTGTCTTCTCAGTTACTGTCAAATTTAATGACCGGATATTACCAAAGGAAACTAAATCTATTTTGTTCGATGGTACCTTTTTTTATCTCATAATTATTATGAGTTAGTTAGCTCATAATAATAATAATCAAAGTAGGACGATTTTTTTGCGAATATCAAATATCAATCATTTAAAAACTTCTTACTCATAGGTTTTTTCTAGCTCTAGGAGAGACCTACCTTAAAGTCTAGAGCACAACAAGCTTTAAATACTACTTAAATTGATGAAATAAAAATGTCCGTGTGTTTTCGAAATGAATCTTATTTAAATTAGAATTACTTCGGCTTTGTGTGTTAACCTGCTAACTCCACTTTATGACTATTCATTAATTGTTATATATACCATGAAAAAGAGAGAGAAAATCTTCATTGACTGTGAAAACACCTTGGTTATTAGTAAACGGATATTCAGTGATTCTTATTGATGCGTAAAACCATTCTTTTCTATTAATTATTAAATTTTATTCGCATTATTTCCTTCCCTTGTAAATTTTACTGAAATGGAGTTAGCAGGTTAACACACTAAGCCGACGATTAGTTTTTGTGGAACTCACCACGCTACCACGCTTGCACTCTATAGTTCGATAAATATAGCACAGTAACATAACTTTTGAGGGTTATGTTGTGAAATGTCAATATATCATTCAAACTGTTAAACGTTCGAGTGGATTGTATTGTTTGATTTGAAACACTTAGATTGTTTGAGGGACGTTGAAAGTTCATAAGTTTATTTTAATTTTATATACCTTTGTTGGCTGGTTGTTGATTTGGTCTTGTCCTGTAGATTTCTGGAAGTCTCGTCGAATGGTTTCTTAGCAGGTACGTAAAATTTGATTTCCTGAAATCTGTTCACATCGCTTTCTCTATATATTAAAAAAAAAAATTCTTCTCTCGTTGTTGGCGTTGATATTCCTCGTTGTCCTCGCTACCACTCTGTCACTACCAATTTTCACTTTTGTCACGGGTCACTTTTATTAGTTTTTATTCACCTTTATTATAAATGTCTTATAAACTATTTCCTAGTCACAGAAATTTTTATTTTTGTTTCTGTGATGATTGATAGTTTTTCTAGTCATTTTTATTATATGAATCCCCCTTTTCAGTTCTTTTCATTCTGTCTGTCTGCAAATGTAATTGATTGTGTTTTGTTTCCAGTCTAGTTTGTGAAAGTTGTAATACAGGATGTCGATATGATATTATAGATTCCTGTTGAAGTCTTTTGTAGATTTTTTTTACATAAAAATTATTTTTGGGTCTATTTTCATGTCAGTGTGTCATTGTAATGTTTTAGTATTTATTCTTGTGTGTTTTTAGAGATGTTTCTGTGTACAGTATGGTAATTCTGTTCGTTACGTTACAGTTTAGAACAACCTGGTTATCGACCTGAGATGGTTCAGTAAGCTACACGAATAAATTAAAGTACAATTAGTGTTTTTTTTAATTATTTTGACAACAGTTTCATTTCATAACACTATCTAGGGGTGGAACAACGCCACCCCAAGAGGTAACAACTGTTATAAACTCTCTCCGCGGTAAGTATCAGTATAAAATCCGACAGATCTACTCATCAGAACTGACGGGAAAGAACAAAGTTGCTTCAAATAATATGCGATTCTACTTTACCCCTTCGGAGAAATGAAATGGAGCTTGCATCCTAAATCCTCTGTTCCACGGTTATACTGGGAGGCCGTGGAGTTTTGAGTTTGGATTAGTACTGGATGGAGCCTGTAAAGTCATCAGGAGTTCAGATCGCCTTCTCTGCTCAGTATGCGATCATGAAAAGCAGGAATTGGAGCATTTATCTTCAAGGCAGCAACCCGTCTCGTCTCGACTCTGAACGGACGAATCCAAACTACGTCACCCAGTTGGAAACCGTTCAGCAAAAAGCCCACGTCAAATCTGCGGAGAGTGAGAGGCTCCTACAGCTACATATAGATAAGACAGTGCTTGTGATCTTCTTCAAGAACATTGAAGACCTTGGCTTAACCAGAAACATGACATTTGCTTTTCTCCGGTCAAGTGGGAAACCGAGGGATTCATAATAGCCATTCATGGGCCGCGGTGGTGTGCGGGTTGAGTCCTCGCCTCATAAGCCAGAGAGCGTGAGTTCGAATCTCAGCATTGCCACCGGTCTCGTGCATGGCGTCACACGTATTAAAAAGTAAGGGCTACGTCTTCCCCTAGCTCGCACAAGTCTCTGACTTTTGAGGGTTGCACGTAGGGGTGCAACCGGTTGACGGATATATCAATAACTAAACAATAACCATCTACGATAATCGTACGGTATTGACGAGACACCTGTGTTGCCTTATGCCTCGGGGAATATTGAGTCCGTTGTGGAGAATAAGGAGTGCCAAATTTATTGGAACTACTCGTTCCCCACCATGAGGCAGATACAAGCCAATAAGCCTCCTCGACCATCAAAGTAGGACGATTTTCGTCCTAGAGTTTTCGGCTCCTAGCGAAACGAATATCGTCTGAAAAGAGGAGGAAAAGGTCTACTCTTTTGAACTCCGCAGGCTTTACCCAAACCATTCTTTTAGAATGATAGTTCGGATAATAGGGGTCCTTGGTGGAATGATGGACACACTGCTCTCAAACTTAAAAATCATACCGGCTTGCCGTAATAAGGCAGAAATCTTATAACCGGATTGCAGAAGGCCGTAATTCTTGGTTCACTCTGCCTGCTCATGGCACATGATTCTTGGACCTAATAGTCACTCACTTCACGGCGTGGGGAGTGGTTATTGGAAAAATATAAAAAATAGAAATATTTTTGGTCATTAATAAGAATTTGTCTTGTATAATTGGCATACTTTAGAAAACCGTATGTATTTTTCCACTTCCAGTTGATCACATTATCTGGAGGAAAAAAGTGATATGAATAGCAGTAACTTACATAAATGAGAAGCAGGGAAAATATTGTCCTCTGATATCACAATTAGATTTCTCCAGCGGAATCTTTGAAAAGAGCCAGTTAGTTTGTTAGTTGCATTTGTTCCTCCGGAATTTTCTTCAAGGATTCGTTCGGACGGAACTTCTTAGTATTTAAAAGGGATTATGAGGGTTCAGCCGTATAAAGGACTCACAAATTTTATATACAAGCGCAATCCGGTTCACTTTCTTGAGCACAAAGCAAATACCGTCCTTGCTGCAATTAATATAGCTTAACATAATTTCACTAGTCGGTACACACAGGCTGGAGGGTAAACGAAATTTAATTTAGTGTTTTTGTCGAGGAAATAAGGAGAACAAAACTTAGATTCGCGGATTAGAAGTTTCAAGTGTTATTCGACCGGCATAAAAATCAAATGAAAATGGGAAACGTAGAATGCCTAAGGAGTTTGGATAATATAGCTGCTCGTTATTTCTATAGAGGGTTTTTTCTAGGATTATTCATGGTAAGTGTGTTCAAGCGCTTTTCTCTCATTTATGAAAATATGATTTATTCAATCAGAAAAAAATTGAAAAATAAAGATTTTATTTTCAAAATGATCCTAAATTACTCCAGAATAACGGGAATTGTGAAAGCTTCCAATCCAATTTTAATTACTTCCTGTAAAAAACGATAAACTTCATCCCCTTGCTGCTAAGTTTTATATTGATTAGATTAGATAATTATGAAAAAGGGATTTTCAAGGAAACAAATGCAAAAAAGTATCAAGATTCATAAATGAATATTATTCAATATACTATCAATGAACTTGTGAATAGTCTTATGTGAAATGGGTTATTTCTTGAGGCATTTAAACTGACGACGGTTACTGCTATAGATATTGTAGGTAGGAAGCCTAGAGCAAGAAGCTATTAAGAGTATTATTAAGAAAATTGCAAGTTTTTCAAAACATGCATTTCTTTTTTACATTTCTCATAATATATAATGACAAATACTATCGTCCCATATCTACAGGGAGGCACAATAATATAATATGACTCCTTAAATTAAATTAACAAATATAAACGTTTGAAACTATTGAAATCAATTGGAAATATGAAAATAGCATACTTTGAACATATTCGATTCAATTGAAAATCTGCAAATCTTGAAGGAATCTTCTTATCCATTTTCATACTGGATCTATAGGATGGACCAGGTTCATGTTCTATATCTCCTTTATTGCTGCTTGTCTGAATGTCGTCTCTACTCATGATTGATGCTTGTTCTGAAAACCAAATGAACTAAGTTTCTTCGAAGTATATTTCTATCGTTCCGATTTCAAATGATATAGGAGTTGTTATATTTTCTATATTTCTCTTCTTCCATATTTTATCATCTTTATTTTTCTTGTACATTACTTCCTCATTAGTTAGTGGGCTTTTCAAATTTCAATTTTTTCTGCCATAATAATACTTTTATTCCTTCTTCTGATTTTCTGTAGATAAGTCAACATTTCTTATAATTTAAGGTTTCAGTACTTGTAGTACATCTTAAATTTCTCGGAAATAATCTCTGCGCTGGGCTATTACAGGTCTTATTTGGAGTAAGTTTAATAATTTGAGAATTGTAATACTGGTAGTAGTGTTTATTTTGATAATACACAGGGTGGGGCAACGTTCGATTGTGTGAATTCTATGATAGCTAGGGAGATGATTCAAAAACCAAAGTAAACCAGACAGCATGACCAAAAATTATTGACGAGTATATATGGTGAAGCAAGAAAAATCTACATCAGGGTCGAGTTTTTTTCTTAATGGAATGCCATGTGCATTAGCATATTTCTTCAAGCAATTCTGTGACCTTCATTGTTTTTGTCAAAATTATGCCATTTAATTAATACATTTAAGAGGAAATAATCATAATGCAATTTGTTAGACCGACTTATGATATTTCTGATTCATTGTAATGCCTTAAATTATACATTGTGGCTAAAAATTGATTTTGCATTAGGTTCTTGTGGTAATTGTATTTTTAAATTTTTTGAATGGAGCACTTTGTACATGTTTGACCATATTATGATCTAGGATTAGGACACGAGTATTTTTTGTATGTACATCCCTATAACTATTTCTAGAATTTCCAAATAAAATAAATTTTCCTTCGACATGAGTTTTGTTATGCTCTTAGGATGCATGTGTTATCTTCGTAAATCATGTATTATTCTTTCCTTCACATTTTTGTTGATTGTTGGTGTATATACATGAATGGTTTCGCGTATGTTCATAGTGAAAATCCATGTCAGTCAATAAGATCTGGAGATCTAGCAGGCTATAAATGACCAAAAATTACTGCGATTCAATTAATAGAACACTATAGCGAACTAAAATAATGTACTTGCAAAAAACTCATCCACAAAAAAATTTGCCTTATGGAGAATTAAAATAAGAGGTAGAGTCACAGAAAAACTCTTATTTTTATTTTTGAATTACCATTGAACTCGAGCATTCGTAGTCCGACTCTATATCGCCCCACACTGTATATTCAAAATATAAAATATTCGGTCCTATTTCTTTCCTTTGCAAATCAGTAGCAAAATCGTCCATGCTATTTTTCTGATCATTTGTGCCGAATATTATTACATTTTCATTAATCGACATTGTTACATTCAAATGATAGACTTCGCTTGGAAGTTGAATCTGCATCTCCAGAAAGCCATTAATAGAATGAAAACTTTTGCAAAACATTATTATCATATCGGCCGCTTAAATAATTTTCTTGATCTACTCTTAACTCGCATAAATTTCATGCATAATGCAAACAGAGTACATTGTAATTGAAAAAGAACAGTGTTGCTTTCTTTACATATCCATTAATTACAATTCATGAACAGCGTGTCGCTTTTCGACTATGAATATTCTAGTTATAATAATAATACTACCTCTGCTGGACCATACAGGCTCCGAATATCGGAATCTATACAGGTATACGAAACGTCCTAGGTGTATTCTGGATCACTCTTTCGAAACTGTGTTGTGCAGAAGCTGATAACATACACCATTCATCTTTTTCCGACAAAAAAAACTATTTCTGAATTATTGTTGTATTTAAAGAATGTCTACGATTCTGTTTTTATTCGGAAAAAGAATATCTCTACAAAATATATGAAGCCACTGACATACCGGAGAGACAAGTTTCATGAAACTCGTTGCAAGAAATTAAAATTTGTTTCATTATCACACAACCCATATAAGTACATTCAAATGAGACCGAACATACTGACGTTTTTGAAACAGGACAGCAGAAATTGTCTCTTTGACTGTACCTATGGGTTGTGTGAAAATGGGCCTAATAAATAAAAGTAAGCAATTACTTGAACAACACGAGTATTATTCATGGAGTAAATACTTTTTTGTGAAAAATAAGTTGAGATATGGCAAATTTGAGTGAAATTGAAGAATTTTATAGCGATAAAGAAACTACAGACGAGCAACTGATATTTGTCCATAAATTGAAGGAACATAAAATCGTTATTAATAAATCACAAAACTCGCAAGTTTAGTAGAAAAGGAGGCCGCTTCAACCATCTTAGTACATCAATATGAATACATTTTTATTGTATAACTTACCGATATTATGTAACACATCGCAGGCTATTATCTTCGATGGTATTAATTCTAATTTACTCCTAATTCAGTATCGAAGAACAGAAAAAATTATTGTTACACGTTCTCAGCAGAAAACGTTATCATAATTTTAATGCTCTTGCTGGGTTGCAATATTTCTTCAATGGGTCATAATCCAAGGCAAAATAGAATAGCCATGGTTTCCTAATAATACACATTATTCTGTGTAGTTTTTAGGAATGTTGTATAAAACGTTAGAATTTTTGAAAATTCTGCTCTCATGCACAAAGCCTTGTCATTTTTTGCATTACATGTTGCCTGCACGTTAATACAAGGGTATCCTTATCGATTTATATCTTCATCACCGAATTATTGTAACTTTGGAAATTAAATCCGGCTCTTGATCCAAATGAAGTTCGATTTCTTTATATAGATTCCTGAGAAGACCGAGAATGATATACGTATAGATGATTGATTTACAGTTTGTACTTGTAGATATTCGGTCAATCATTTTGAAACATTCCTCAGAAATTTTCAGCCAAGTATATAGACTAATAAAAAGCTCGAAAATGATATACTGATAGATAGTTGATTTGCAGGCCAGGCCGTCTATGGAGCAGTTTATACTTGTCGATTAAAAAAAAATCTGAAACCTGCCTAAGAAATCTTTAGCCAAGTTAATTTTCTGCATATAGACTACAGAAGAGCCCGAGAATAATATAAAGAGAGTTGGTTACTTTACAGACCTTCTAAGGGACAGTTTATTCTTGTCGATTTTTGGAAAATCATTTGAAATATCCCTCAGAAATGTTTAACCAAGTTCAATTTCAGTTTATCGAATGCCAAAGAGCCTTAGAATGATAAACTGAAAGATGGTTGATTTGCAGGACGTCTTACGGGCAGTCTATACTTGTTGATTTAAAAAACAAATTCTACATCTCTCAGACATTTTTAGCCATAAACTGCAAATTAACAATATCTCGATGTATCATTCTCTAGCTTTTCGGGATGTACCAGAATAATTTTGCAGAAATAGATGAGAATAAACTGCCCTTTAGATGGCCTTGAAATCAATCATCTCTTGGTATATTATCCCCGGGCTTTCGGGTAGTCTATACACAGAAATTGCACTCACCTAAACATATCAACCATATCTTAGAATATAATATTTGGTCTTTATGGTAGTCTATAAATAGAAATTAAAAGTGTTTAAACATTTCTGAGGGATGTTTCAGAATTATTTTCCAAAAATCGACAAGTATAAACTGCCCTTTGGACAGTCTGCCTATTGGTAGTCTTTACTTTATACAGGAATCGAACTTGGCTTAACTTTTCTGAGGGAGGTTTTAGAATAATTTTCTAAAAATCGACCGATATAAACTGGCCTTTAGACGGCCAGGGCGACGGAAGTTGAATTATTTCAAACTCTTCATGTGCAATGTTTACGCAGAATTCAATTGTATCTGCCTCTTCCTCACCAACAGGACTACTTAATATTTGAGAAATTGTTCATTATTTGTTTTATTCTACTAACTTGGCTGTGCCCACGTAGAGATGAGATATTTGACAGAAAAACAATGTTTCGAAATTTGTAGAACAAAAAATTTAAAGTTATAGTACTCGACGAGCTACCTCTATTAAAAGATGTTGACAGAGATATGAATTATTCTCATTTTCAAGGCCTTCTATGCTCTGCTAAATGGGTAGAAATGTCAAGGACCATAAGGCATTTTTTTCCAAAAATTGGATATTTTATTCGATTTGGCATATTTTGAACACCTATATACCAAGTTTCAGCCCAATATTTCATGTGATTTGTTAGTTATATGATGACACATTTCCAATTTCATGCTTTTATGAGTGACCCTGTATGAAAGTCTATGAACTTTACAGAGAAGATGAAGTAGACATTCAGTGGAAGAATACTTCGCATACTCAGGTACGAAGTTACATGGTTGTATTTGTTTCATGGAGTTGTCTCTAGTTCAACCAAAATCAACTATTCAAAAGTATTCAATTAAATCCCCTAGCTCGCACAAGTCTCTGACTTTTGAGGGTTGCACGTAGGGGTGCAACCGGTTGACGGATATAACAATTTTAATTAATTTCAATACAATAACCAACAATGAATTCAGGTCTGGTGATCAAGGGTGCCAACAAATAAAAGGATTGCTCCTTCGAATCCATCTTTCTTGAAATGTTATATCAAGCCATTTCCGTATAGCGATCTCATTATGAATGAAGGCGCCGTCTAGCTGGAATATAATATTTTAGTACTTCCATGGAATCCGTAGTATCGTAGTCACACTGGGCCTACTGGGAATACGGTTTTTGAATATTCCTACCATTGATTCTTCGTGAATACTGTCATTTTGTATTTATCACCCAGTGTGGATTCTCCCTACTGATACATTCTTTGTCAATAGGTTGATATATTCGACAATGAATATCAATATGAATATGAATATATGAAATGAAATCATGAGAATTTTGCCATTATTTCTCACATGGATGAGGAATAACTTTCGAAAGAAAAATGAACCTTAAAGGGATATTTATTTTTACAATCGTTGATTGATTATTTATTGTCAACTGTACTAAAAACTAACCGACATAGCTAATACTTCATCAATTTTTAATTTTTGGTTGGACTAGGGACATCTATTTGTACAGATTACTATTGAAGAACTTCTATCAGAATATTCAATGTGTTTCTCAGGGTCAGTCAAAAAGCATGAATTTGAACATTTGTCATCATATATCTTGCACTCGGTATATATGTGTTCAAAGTCTGACCAAATTAAATCCACTTCTTTGAGAAAAAAAAATGCCTAATGGCCCTTCTTGAAATTTCGACCCATTTAGCAGAGCATATAGTAGGACTTTCAAATAAGAATAATTCATGAACTCGAAACTTCTCAGAATCGGTTCATTGCTTCCAGAATATCAAGGTGTTCCACTTCAAATCGCACACACTGTATATGTAAACGTAATACGTGTTATTTTATTCAGCTTACATGTCCTGATTCCATCTGCTGGAAATTCTCATTCATTTGACATGAGAAATACTCCTTCGCATCTATTCGCATTGTGCTTGGCTGTTACATCACTTTCCGTAAATGATTTTTCTTGTAAAGTTAGAAGTTCCTGAAACAAAAAGCTGGAGTAAATAAAAATACTGAATTCCCAAGAAACGGTATTGTTTAAGCTACACACCATTGAATGTCGGGGCTTTAGTTGGAAGGCGATATACACAAAGGGAAAAGAATAAGAAAACCGAGACTTCTTAATTGTATAGAACACGATACTAATTGCCTTACTACTGTTTTGTGTAGCTCTGTCCAAGTGGAAGGGAATTTTTCCACTCTTTTGGGAGTAGTTGTGTTAACAATTCGACTGTATTCTTATGTGTGTTAAAGAAGATGAAAAACTGAAATTTCCTGAAAGTACAGACATTCTGGTCTATCTCACTGGGATGTATCACTGAAAATAAAAACAACAACAATTTATAAACAGAAGTTAATGACGATGAAAAGTAAGGTCAAATTGACCAGACTAATATATCAAGCCATATACTTTTATAGAGAACTGAACGGTTCATTTGCAAGCGTTATAAATGAGAAAGTCGACTGGTTTTCAATATGACTGTGTCTGTAAAAAACTGAACAGAATAATATATAACATAAACTGCAACTAAAAAACATTTTCAATACTGAACAGCTTCTCCAAGTTTACTATTCACTCGTGTATTCCACTATATCATATAATATTATGCTATGGGGTAACGCAACTAGATAATCATTTCACAAAAAGGATCATCAGGACGATATTCAACTTAAATTTCAAGCAGCACATAGAGATCATTTTGAAAACCATGAAATTTCAACATTCCCTTCAGTATACATTCCATATAAACCAAGACATTCATAACTATTCAACAAGATTTTGTCAACAATTTTATGTTCCTTAGCATTCGACAACTCTTTATGTACCACTGTCCTCAGTATAATGTCATAAGATTCTTCAATCAACTTTCTTCATTTCAAACAAAAATATCACAGACCATAAAATCTTCAAAGGGCGCCTGAAGAAATTTCTAATAGAAAAGTGTATATATAGCATGTCCAGTGATTTTATGTGCTGATGAATGTCTTATATAATTTTTCTTAAAATGTTGTACTTATTTTCTCTTATTTCATCATTGTATGATCAAGAAAGATGAATGAGTTTTATTATTATTATTTTTTTCCATCCGACAAGAACTTACCAATCTCCGGAGCCCCGATACATCTAGAGGGCGCGCTGTTGGTGTGTCATTAACCCCACTAAACACTCCCAATATCCACGAGGTGACTGATAACTGGGTCCGAGAATCAAGTGCTCTGAGTATGCGGAGTGAATCAAGAATTACGACCTTCTGTATTCGCCATATCAAGGCAAGCCGGTATGATTTTTAAGTTTGAGAGCAGTGGTCTATCATTCTACCAAGGACCCCTATCATCAGAACCACCATTTTAACAGAATGGTTTGGGTGAAGCCTGCGGAGTTCAAAAAGTAGATAGATATTTAGTCCAATTTTATTTCTCTTTTCGGACGATGTTTGTTTCGCCAGGAGCTGAAAACTCTATGACGAAGTTCGTCCTACTTTGATGGTCGAGGAGGACTACATCACGCTTATTGTATTTGCCCTAGGGTGGGAACTGAGTAGTTCCAATGAATTCGACACTTCTCATACTCCAAAAAGGACTCGATATCCCTCGGAGCCTAAGGCAACACCGATATCTCGTCGATACTGTACGAGTGTCGTAGGTGATAGAACAACACTCCCAGTGCTTTGTCATGTCTGTGGATAAAGGCTGAGACCGCATAAGCTGGACTAGCTGACCGCACATTCATTATGGTCTCAGCTGCCCCACGACATGCTCTGCATCTATTGTCAGGGACTTCTATACCCATCACACGACTACGGTAGACGAGGGTGTTGAAGACATCATCTTGGTAGACCATTATGAATCCACCGGTTTCCAACTTCAGCCCACTTGACCTGAGGATAGCGATGGTCAGGTTTCTGGATAATCCAAGGACTACAATGTTCTTGAAGAAGAACCCATGCATTGGCTTATCCTTATGTAGCTGTAGGAGTCTCTCACTCTCCGCAGCTTTGACGTTGGCTTTTTGCTGAACGGGTCCAACTCAGTGACAGAGTTTGGGTTCGTCCGTTTAGTGTCGAATATGGAACCGAGTTCACCAGCTGCACGGGTTGCTGCCTTGAAAGAAATACTCCAATCGCATACCAAGCAGAGAAGGGTATCTGCACTCCTGATGACTTTATAGGCTCCATGTAGTACCATTCTGTTTTGTAGATACAATTCGAAAGTTCACGGCCTTCCCGTTGTCTGGTGAAGTTTAACTGGTGAATAGACGATTCAGGATGCAAGCTTCTATGAAAATGCTTCATTTTGCGAGTTATTATGTTGAGTTATCGCAGCTCTTTCTGAGTACATTGCATTACTTCAAAGGAGTAGTGAAGTAGAATCAGAACGGCAAGCATATTGGTAGCAGAAACTTTGTTCTTACCCGACAGTTCTGATGACCATATCTGCCGGAGTTTATGTTGATACTTGCCGCGGAGAAAGTTTTTAACAGCAGTTATTTCTTGGGGGTGACATTGTTCCACCCCTAGGTAAGTGTACGTCTCTCCGGCATCCAGGTGATGTAGCTTGCTTCCGTCTACGAGCTGAACGTCCTCTCCATATTCTTCGCATCGTCCTCTTGTGAAATGAACCGTTGCAAACTCCATTCCCCTAGTATGCGTATATTATTGCACCAACCCTTGAAGACTGATTAAGATCTTTTTTTCCAGAGGCATGTAGTTTGAAGTTATCTAGGTAAAACAGATGGGAGACCTTGCCTCTGGCTACTAGGTTTGTCGCATTTGTATCTGCGGGATTTCCGTATTGTAACGGACAATTGTAATAGTGAGTTGCAGAAGAGAAGGGGGCCGAGGGAGTTAAACACGCCCCTCCTGAAGATAACCTGCTGTGTTTGGACTCTGACTTGACCAGATGTTGTGGTGAAGCAAGTCCTCTAGAGCGGCATCAGCTGTTCATAGCATCTCACTATTTGATCGGGTACCGTAAGGCATCTGAGCAAATGCATGATGAGCGATTATTATTATAATTATTACTTCCAATTTGGTTCATTTGTTTTCGTGTTGTACCTAGTCCTGTCAGTATCATGCAGTTTTCTCAAGACTCTAAAGCGTTGTCGTATCTACAACACAAGTTCAGAAACAGTTCAACCATACTGAGTTCAGTTGCTGAAGAACTAGAAAAACCATTGGTTAATCTCTAGCAACTGAAATAAGTTCGCTAAAACTGTTGGTGAACTTGTATTGCACAATCCGCCAGTTTGAGTGAAATTAGTTCAGTTAGGGCTAGGGATTTTTCCAACAGAAATAGTTTCTAAACCTAAAAGGGTAGCTCCAAAAAGTAAAAAAATCTAGGTTTTCAGTTCTGATATAATCAGCGATTTTATGTTAACTTTCAACTGGCAAAAATTGACTAACAGAAGCATAGTTAATTAAAAATGTGGTTGAAAATTCTTTGTTGACGAATTATTGTTTATTTATGTGTTAGGATATAAAAAAAAATCAAAATTAAAATTATAAATGTTGTCGATACAGTTTGAAATATTTGCACAAAACCAAACCATTTCATTATTGTCTTTTACGTTATTGTTTATAAAATTTGCAATGTTTCTCGGCCGAAGAAATCGGCTCCAGTAAAACTGTGCCGCAAGGATCAATACTGAGTTATTTTTCTTATATACATAAGTTCCATCCAGTATCTTGACCTCAAAGGAAAAGCGTATTTATTTGCTGACGACACGATACTTGTATATTCAGGAAAAAATTTGGAGGAAATTTATGGAAAAATAATGCACGATTTGGATATATTATCACCATGGCTGTATTTCAATCAATTATTATTATTTCAATAAATTAACATTGACTCTATCGAAATCTTCATATATATATCTTTGTCCGATATTAGGGATTAGCCAATGAAATTTCTAGTTCTTTAACAATTGAACTCAGTTTGAACTGTTGTTTTGTACAACCTGCCCTTATGATTATACGGTTTTCTTCTTGTCATCATCGTACCCTGTATCGTATGAATGAAACTTTATTATTTCCTATATTTAATTACTCACAAATAAATGTGGTTTTCCACAATATATTGATATGTTATATACTTAATTAATGTTATTCTCCATTCTAATTTAACATTTGAATTTGCTATATAAATCCAACACACTCCTGGTCATTACTCTTGGACAAATGCCTCAAGGTTTCCAGACCACATTAAAAAAAATAAGTTATGTTTTTCAAAATAAATATTTCTTTTTAGTTCAATAGTTTCAAACACGTTTTTTAGGTTTATTTTTCAATGTTCATTTTTAACACTAAATACCGTAATAATTTTGAGAACTATACCATTCAATTCACCGACTTGTTGGTCTTTTATTCTCTCCTCATTTTCCATCTCCGTAGGCCGCTTAGTATTTATGTCTGCAGCCTAGAGTAAAAGAATAAGGACACACGGGATCAGTTCGCAATTGCTGCAACATTCGAAGAGATCTCCTGTCTTCCTAAATGAGACAACTTTTGCTGCTTTCCGCCTGACCTCCGACAAATGAACTTTTTTTCCGCCACTATGCCGGACTAAGTCCTACCTATATATCACTTCGAGAGGGAGAGGGAGTTTTCCTTTCTAATTTGTACTCGAGCTAGAAACGATGTATTTGTTAGCGAATTCGTTGAGCTGGTTAAGCGTAATAATTACACGTTTTTCAGTTTTTCAAACAGTTGTAGAACAACTGAAAATATTTAATGATTATCAGTGAGTTCGGGAATTGTAAAGCTTTGGAGGTAATAAAATCAAATAAAATTTGACCAATGCCTTCAACCCCTTTTGTATGATTATTTTCAATTATTGGTGGTGGTTCTGGACGAGGTTTTTGCAGATCTGACTAAGACATGATACAAACTTGAAATCCGAAATAACAACCTCAAATTTTTTTAAAAATCTCAGAACACCATTTTGAAACCTAAAAGTCTATTTAGTTTTTGCTCAAAGGCATGCATATACTATATGTTTTTATGGCATATGGTATATGCCTGTATATTTAGTGTTCTATAACCTTGAGAACACTAAATATACAGTGAGTCTAAGATAAGGATTTTATCACCGGCTACCAGACCCGCAGTATCCGATCCAAGGCCCTCCGAACCGAGGTCCCTCCTTGGCTTCCATTGGAGAATAGATCTTCAGTTCTCACCGCGAATTCCTTCCATCCGTCTCCTCGTGAAAGTCCTGGTAGGGCTGGTTCTCGATCGGGGGGTGCGGCGGCCGCGGGCGATTCATTCACTGGCTACCAGTCTTACAGCACCCGATTCAAGGCCCCTCCTTGGCTCCCACCGAGGACCAAATTTTACAGTTCCCGCAGCGAGTTCCTTCGATCCTCCTCCTCGTGAAAAATCTGGTAGGGCTAGTTCTCATCCGGGTAGAGCGGAGGCCGCAGGTGATTCATCACTGGCTACCAGTCCCACAACACCCAATTCGAGGCCCCTCCTTAGCTCCCACCGAAGACAGATTTTCAAGTTCTCGCATCCCTCTGTAAAGTGTGTGTTAAGTGTCGAGGGAACATGTGTGTTTTTGACGTCGGTGTACGGTAAGCTAGGGCCCACGAGTCGCTACTCCCGTTAGCTGGAACGCCTCAGCCACCCTTGGGGAAGATCAGGTAACTAAATAAATATTAAAACATTATAATACTCACACACATCAACTTGAGACACGAGGATGCCGCTGGCAGTCCTCCACCATTGCCGGAAGTCGAATGAGTTTGGAGTGTATTGGAATTCAGAAACTAATGATATCACGTGGTTAAAAGTGGACAGAGTCAGAGAATCGCACAGCAGTAAATCAGTTTATGTGGAAGGAGTTTCTGCCGGGATATAATAATTTGATTTTTCCATAAGCTTAACAGTGGAATATAGTTTTTAAATTTGAAGCTTTTATAATTCCAAAATTTCACGTTTCCTATTAGGAAGATGTATATCAGTTACTTGTCCACAAAGTGCAGTTTTATGCATTAAACAGATCTTTCAAAATTCATTTCATTATCTCCAAAAACTAAAAAGTTATAGGGGCAAGCCACCTTTCGTGGACACCCGGTATATAATACGTTAAAATTATTCCTCCTGATATGCACCACATAATTAAATGGATCAATTAAATGATTCGCCTGTTGTGAAATTGGTGATAAATAAAAGTATTTATGTATTGCATTGCTTACGACTTACTTTAACAAATATGAAAGAATAAAATGGTATATTTCTTTGGTAGAAAGTCCCATCAAGAACTAAAATATCCACTATTGTTGGAAGCTTTTGGAGATAACTTCATATATTCGAATGTTTACTTTTATTTTGACTCTTATTCGACACAAAGAACAAAATGCCAAAAGTCAAAAGGAAGCGATTCATATCGTTCTCAACAACACACCTCCAATCCATATCAAGTTGAAATTGCCAACCAGAATACTGAGACAAGGAATTGAACATGCTTGGTTCATCTTGAGTTTCTAATGAAAGTACCGTTTTTCTGTGCGATCAGTATTCAAACCAATCCTTTTGTCAAGTAAACCGAGCGAATCCAATCAAATCGAATAAAATTCGTGGTCGTTGAACCGAAAAACCACATGTAACTATTCTCCGATCCCGCGTTATTTACACAGCCTCGGACCGACCGTAGAAACTATAGGTAGACGTATTATATTGAAAACATCTGGAAGGCTAATAATATACATTAACTAAATGTTTGTAACACTTTATTCATTGTTTGGATTGTGGCCGAAATCTCTCCTTTGGGACATCTTCGAGTGGTCATTGTTTATTTAGTTCGAACGTCCCAACGATAGCAATCCAGACGTATGAAAGCCCGTGGCATTAGTCGAGGCGGGGATCAGGGGGTTTGATGGATGTATGGTGAACTTTTTCCATACAATTTTTCTGGGAATATGTTTTTCAATGAGAGTATTTGATGATGGCCGAATCAACGAATTTGGCCGTTGGGAAAGTCAAAGAACAATTACTACGTATAATGGCAAATTTTGCTCAAATTTTGATACGTTGTAAATCCTGGCGTCCTCGTTACGTTTCGAGAGATAGGGTGTCAAAATTTAGATTTTTCCCATTCCGAAAATTATACATTGATTTGATTTTTGTGCTCTAATTACAAAATAAACTTTCTTAGAAATTAACTCATCACATATATGTTGAAGATCGTTATTCCCTCCATTCGAATAAAAATTATTATTTCGGATAGGGTGTTGCATTATAGCATGGCAAGACACTGTTAATACGAATAGATCAATATGAATACCATAATCGTTTTGATTTTCACTCAATCCGTTAAAAATAGCTAACAAAATTGCTGCCAAATTTCTGAAGTAGAATTTACAGTAGTCTGCGGTACAATGTTGCTTAATCCCTAATGCAATTTCTTCTTTTGAAGATTCTCTAAAATGAGACAATTCTTACGAAAAAGTTGTTAACGATTCAGTTCTCATGTCGGGGTAACTAAAGCCGTGTCCGCACAATAAAACAATGTTAGTAGCAAAAAAGGTACTGACAATGTTTTCCAACTAATTTCCAAACCAAGTACACACACAAAAACATTGTTGCAAAATTTGTCACTAACAAATGTTTTTTTGTAACTGTTCAAATACAGCAACGTCACCGATTTCGACAGTCGGAAAGTCGGAAGAATCGTATAACAGAAATGGAAGACGATGATATTATCATTGCGGCAGCAGCATGTGTAGTAATTTGTGATACAAATAAAAAAGGAAGAAAACGATGTGGGACGTCCATTTATGAAAAGTAGGAAGAGATGCAGCGGTACCGATGTACTGGAAGACCTAAAATGTAATGACACAACAACCACTTCACTAATTACTATGCGACTTAATAATAGAGTCTGACTAGTGAGGAAGGACTCAACCAAGGGGGGACTATGTCAAAATGACTCTTGAGATGGATGTTGTCACTGAGCGTACAGGAACAAAAGATATCTGGAAAGAATAGTGGTAGAGAAGTAACGATATGAGGTAGACAGTTAATGAACTTTCTGAATATATTTTTCAGGGTTTTGAAACATATCTGTGTTGAGGTGTGGCCTTCGAGTGGTTTTATTACGGTTAACAGTATACGTTGAAATCAGAATATCCAAGAATACTTAACCCACAATATATGAATAGCTGTAACACTAGTAGATTTTTTCTTGCAAATATTCTTACAACTGAATTTTATCAGAAAAATCCTCAAAAGCGTTTGTTTTATTTCCAATGTACATTGACAGGAGATACAATTTTTTACAGCATGTAACAGTGTTAGTTCTTGGGTTTTTCATGTTATCTTTTTCTTGGGTTGATGAAGATTGAACCACAGATCAGCAAATATGAAAAAAATTTGTGAAGAAGGGAAGTTAGAGTAATCCTAACTAAAGAAGATCAAGCGCTGGCTGCGTTGGTGTATGTCTTGGGATAGGAGAAGCCACAAATTGAAAGTAGAATTAGAAGAAGAGATTAAATCTGTGGATATAGAATAGGAGAAGAAAAATCAAAAGTGACAGTTCAGGGGGATATCCAATTGTTGATTTCATTGAGAGTGGCTAATTTTTCAAATCATCCCAAAGATCATCAAAACAAGCGATGAAGGGATTGAAGCTGAACTTATTCATCTACGAGTGATCCAGGGATCCTTCTTGTATATGCCTGAGAGGTAGTTTATTAAAGTTGCTCGTTGAAGCATAATTTAGCATTTTTATTATTTTAGGAGAGAGCTGATAATAACGAAATTGCAATCCGACGTTGAAATAATTCTGTAGGTGATGATTTGATAGCATACTGATAATTTAGAAAGACTGAAAGGTAGAGTGGAAACAAAACCGTAACATGTACCTATCGTTATACGTAATTTTCCCAAAATTTTTAATGAATTTAAGTCTTTCCTGTATAGGAATATATTCATTTTCGTAACGAGAAATGCATAAAAATTGTTAACGGAAATTACAACGAATGAATATATTCTCGCCCAAGTATGAATGCAACCCGACATATTTCATACATTTAGTAAAGAGCACATCCATTTATATTATCATAAATATTAGCCGTATTTCAAAGCGTCCCGACGCGATTCGACACATCGTCGAAACAAATACAATGGCAGAGAAAGCCGATGACGTTTCCCTTGCAGGCTTCAAGGATATTAACCCCACATAACTAAATTGACGACGCATGATTCGAATGCATCACTTTCAGCGATGAGTATAATCGCAATGCTTGATTCAATTACATTTTATATAATCCTGCACTCGAATAGGCGGCCATGGAGGACCACCGACGAGTGCATTTGTCATTCGGCAGTTCCGCCTGATCTGACAGGTCCGCTCCAGGGAAGCATCGAGGTTCTGGAGTGCTGGCTATTTTTGGGGTAACTTTCGAAGTCATCTCCAGATGGAACATTCAAAATATATCCACAATCAGTGGAATGTTCTTCGAAAAATTCAAACTCGTAGAGTTCTGCAGATTTTTTGGGTGAGAAGAAGAATGTTCCGTTGCCATTTCTACAGGAAAATGGGACACAAGGAAAGTGAATTTAGTGAGGGGCAATACCACTTTCTGCTTAACATAAACACATGATTTTCACTACGAACGCAGCTCTCAGATAAAAACCGCTCAGGGCTTCATTCAACATAGGCTCATAATATAACCTACTCAATAGGAATCCAAATATCTAATAATTCATATATCTAACCAAAAATACATAGAAATAACTCATGCTTAGGAAAAAACACGACCGCGGGCAAAGATCGAACCCAGTGTGTTATGCACCTCGAACTTCTACACCATTATATGGTTACTTGAAAGAAGTATCGACCAAACATTAACATGGAACATTTAAATCAACCACATTCTTTCCAGGGCTATAGCGGCAAGCTGTACATGCCGCAAAATCTTCAGTAAGACATGAGGTCTGAAACCAAAAATGATTTATTGGTCATACCAAACGATCGTCAAACATATGGTGGTCCAAAATACAACAAATTTCAACACAAGTCAAGCTGCAGAAAGTGCAGCGGCTAGCTTGCCTGGTACCACAAGAGCAATATTTACGTGCCCTACTGCAGCTTTAGAGGCAATGCTAAACATTCCGCCATTGCACCTTTGTGTAATGAAAGAAGCAGCAAATAGTGCCTTCAGACTGTACCAGACAAAATATTTAAATGCAGGATATCTGATAGGACATCTAAAGATTTTGGAACACATTCCCCTAGAAGCTATGTCTGAACCGACAGATATCATGCCGATCATGTAGGACTTCGAAGTGCAGTTTGAAGTGGTCATAAACAACCACCAGATTTACACACACACACAACGGTACTCAATTGGCAATGTGGTACACAGATGGATCTAAGATGGACGGAGGGGTTACAGGGTCAAATTTCAGGCTCTCAAAACCTCTTGGTGGGACCCCAACCATCTTCCAAGTAGAAGTACATGCTTTAGAGATTTGCGCCCAGGAATGCCTTGAAAGGGGTACCCGAGAAGCAGAAATCTATATACTATCAGACAGCCAAGCAGCACTGAAAGCTCTGAAGTAACAAACTTGTGAGTCCAAGATGAGTTGGAACTGTAAACAAAACCCTGAGACAACTGGCAGCAAACAGTCAAGTAACCCTGCTGTGGGTTCCTAGTCACAGTGGCATTAAAGGCAATAATATAATAATAATAATATAATATAATAATAATCCTCCCTCATAAACACTCGTTGAGTGTACCCAAAGGCATAGCCTGTGCGGGTAGAGGACAGCTATTATTATTATTTTCCATGGCGCTCCGGGGCGACTTACTGATGATTTAGGTAATGCATTCACTTTTCAGCTGTAGGAAAACCTCAAGGAAGAAGACTGCCTTGACAAAGAAGGGGCAAACGCACCACTTTCCGTCAAAGGCTACTTTGGTAAGCAGTTGGAAAAAAATTACTCTAGCAAATAGAGACACATTAAGGTTACCTCAAAAAAAATGTCCCCATCATTCATGATTCAAATTTGAATTTATTTTCTGTCAGACCTATAAAATATCATGATGGCATTGTTATTCATTTCTAGGTGAAATTTCCCCAACTAGTAGCTACAAGCTATAAAAAAATTATAAAACTTACTTATTTCGGTCTTCTTGAAAAAAATCTAATCCTAAAATAAATTCCTGTTACAAAAACACACTTAAAAGGACTACCTACTTCTTTTCACCAGCACAATATACGCTCCCTAATCCACCAATCCACCCATTTTACATTTTTTTTTATTAGCTACCCCAGTTATCATAATAAAATTTGCCAGTCTTTCTACAAAAACAACATGGAATTCAGTAACCGCCAACCCTTTGAATTAAAATAATTTCTCTTTCTTGAGTAAATGTAGATATTAAATGTAAATGTAGAATTAAATTTTTCTTAAAATGCCATAATTTGAAATGATGCTTTATTTTGCTCACGTTTTAATTTGAAAGTTGGCGTTGACGTGTTTCCAAAATCCCAATCATTTCGATGTCATTTACCAAGTTTAAATTAATTATTTTAGTATGAAAGAGAAGGGTCAAACTTTTTGATGAAAACTGCAGTTTTAAATAAAAAATAGCGTAAAACGGGTAAATTAGGGCGTGTACATTGTGATGGTGAAAAGAAGAAGGTATTTTTAGTGTTTATACTTTTTTTTTTCGCGATATGAACTTGTGCTAGAATTTTTTTAAAAAAAAATGGCCTCTGAAATTACTAGGGACTGCCTAAAATTTTATTTCGATTTTGTGTTCAGGATAGCAAACTACGTAAGATCTGAAAAACATTGTTTTGGTATCTTGTAGCTACTAGTTAGCGGAATTTTATCGATTTGAGTAAATAAATAACAAATGAAAAATAAAAATTTATGGTAAGGACGAAATAGTTGCCGAAGGAATGAAATCTGGAAAGTTTTATGAAATCCAGATTGAATTTATAGAAAAGAAGTTAAGGTTCTCTCTCTCACAATTCTTCCTCAATTTCCATATCCATTTCTATAGTCAGTCCATGAACTATCTATCTTCTGTGGACCAAAGTATCAGTCTTCGAACTTGTCATTCTCATCAATCTGCTATGATAAGCTCAGAAAATTTGTCAATAAAAGATCTAATTTCAAAAATGTACAATTCTTTTATGATCTGATCTAGGATTGTGTTCTTTCAAGTGATCTGATTTCTTTGGTTTGTTCGATTCCATCAATACCTTGCTTCTCAGAAATATTTTGAGACACTATCATATTCTATCATCTTATCCTCTCTATGAGTATTGATTTTGTTCAGTGAATTAAATTCACTGATGTTCATCACTTTCAAAATTGATAGATCATACTAATCCCTGCCACATCTTCATTTTCACTTTTTGCTGTCATGGTGTTACCTACAGATATTCTTTTATTTATTTTGAAATTACCTGTTTTTTTTTTAATATTATAAACGACTCTAGGAATCTACTAAATGATGATGAAGCAAAAAAAACCGCATTCGAATATTGAATTCTTGTTTCTAAGATAGTAGTGAATTGTGCATAGATGAACTTTATTTCCTGAAGGTCAGTTATGATTAATTTTATTACGTATTAGGTGTTTGTAAAAATGTGTGCATATTTTCACCTCCTTATCAGAAAAATGAAAACGTGCTGGATTAGATTATCAATTCCTATATGGGATTTTCATTCCACGTGTTGAGATTAGTGTTGTTATCTTCATGTTAATTAACGTCCGCTAACTGAAACGATTTCATCATATTTTTACTTAGTCAGCGTTTACTAATTAGCACGATAAATTTCATAATTTAATTCAAATAACAATTATATTGATCCAAGATTGTGACGAAACAAATAATTCTTCTTGAAAGATAACCTACCTACACAAATATTTCAGAGTTTCAATCAGGGTGACAGAAATAAGCATAATAACTATGCTAATATTAAAAAAAACTAACACGAAGGGATAGTCATTCAGGTTTGTCATTTAGCTTAACTATGAGTATTCCAGTTTTCTTTCAAGGCAGATTTAACAAAATTGTACTTTTCTTAGGTTTCACTAAAAAATCAACTTTGTTGCTTAAAGAATACGAAAAGTATGTAAATAATTTTTTTCATTGTTTTTGAAAAAAATAGGGACCGGTTTCACCATATCATTAGAACAGGACCTCATTGTTCTGTGTTGACTTGCTTTCGAGCTACACAAGGCATCATCTGTGGGAATTCCCATGAATGGGCATGTGTGCCGCCTGGTCCCACCTTCTATCCAAGGGTACGTTTTTCTTGAAATTGTTCGGAACATGTTCTGCACTAGGCCTGCCCCTTCTGGGTTTGTTAGCGCCTGCCCCTACTAACCCATTCACAATGGCAATTCGAAAGTTTTTCAAGTCCATACCCATCTCTCCAGTTCTTACTGCGAAAAGTATGATAGAGTTGACTATAGCCACATCCAGGAAGTACCATACGATCCTATGCCACCATTTTCAACTTTTTCTGTTGATTTGATATGTGGTTTTCAGTTGATCGGCTTTGTCAACAAAACCCATATTGCTGTTGTAATCTGTCACGATAAGGGGGCACTGAATAGTCTCCATCTCTCCATTTTTCTTCTTTTTATCTACTGTACCAGCAAGGTCGGATCTATGGAAATTGCTGGGATACGGTCTCCGTCACTAAAACCATCATCACCATTATCCTGATCCTGAACTGAATTATTATCGATGTCCAGGCTCATTGCGGCAGCCTCCTTAACATTACCAACAGTTGCACTGATGAAATTTTGAGCACCGTCATGTTCGTCGTTTTCCTCATATATTTACTTGAAAACCTAAAGGTACTTATTCTAGGTTCATCTTGAATGTGATCAAATCAGTTTGTGTAACATTCAATTAAAGCATGTTATGCTCACATCACATTTAAATTTTTTCTGTGCACATCAATTGGAATAGCTTGAAGCAATGCATCACGATCTTCATTGTGCAATAGAATTGGAGTATCGTTAGCAAACAATGAAAGGATCCATATCGTTGATTTAGAGCAGAAAGAATAGGGCCCAACAATCATTTCTTGGGAACACCATGCGTACAATTTCTTCCCTGTCAGAGCTATCCTTCTTTAATACAGTCCTTTGATTTCAATCATCAAGGTAAGATCTGATTCAGTCTAGAGATGTACTGCGAAAACCATGGTGTGAGAGCTTTTTTAAAAGGATTGACTCACGCAGTCAAAGGCCTTAGAAAGATCAAAAAATACTGTTGCTGTAGTCTCGTTTTTATTTAGGCTCATGTACACTCTTTCGAGAAAATCAAAGATTGCAACATTCGTACTTTTTTTTTTGGAAACCAAACTGTTCAGCCGCCAATATTTTGTCTCTGAAAAAAATCCAATATTCCATGTTTTACTAGTTTGGATTTTGGACAGTTTTGAAAGTAGTGAAATCGGCCCGAAGTTGTTTGGATCATTAGTTGTATCACCTTCGTGCAATAGTAGGAAGGAAGCAAAAGTACCAGCGGCAAAAGACTTGTTTAGGGCTACATCCGATAATTGTGACAATTGTTTGGCTAATAAGTGGCCTGAAAAATTTTTGTCTTATATCAATAATTTTTGACTCAGTCAAATCCATCTCATATAAAAAACACGATTGCATCGGAGGGGCCATACTTTGTAAAAGATCGAGATGATCAACTCTCGGAGAAATATTCTGCGTCAATTTATTTGCTATGGAACAGTAATAGTTGTTTAAGGAGTTAATATTGAATAAATACGCGTCCGGATGTCTCAAATTTTTTGTTTTACCCCGCAGATCATTTGTTATCGTCCACACTTATTTTTGTTTGTTAACTTCCTGATCTAACCATTTTCTGTAGTGCAAATTTTTGGATAGGTAATTCATTAGTCTGTTCGTAGATGCGATGATAGTTATTGAAGTTAGACATGAAGAAAATGATATCGCTTTGTAATTTTTTGATGGTTTGGAGACAGCATAAATTGAAAGAAGAGTTTTTTATTTCCTTCCTGGCCCAACGTTTTGATTTGTTTTTCCTTATTATCTGTAGAGGAATTGCTTTATTTAATAATTCAACAACTTACTTCTGACATGTGTTTATTAAATCATCAGCCATATATATAGAATTTCAATCCGTTTTCTTACAAAGTAGTTGAAATGTGATGTATTTTTTTTGCTGAAAATTCACCAGCGTTTCTCAATCTTATTACTGTTTTTTTGCTCAGATCTATCTGATCTATATTGAGATGTACTTGTCTCTTCGGCAAATCACAGCAGGTTGACTAAAAGGCAATTAATACTTTTTCAATTTGTTCATTGAAACTTTACGTTCAACTCATTATGAAAATTATCACTGTGTGGCCATATATAAACGTCCCCTTCAACCATCGAACAAGCAAAGAGCTACATCACACGCATAGTTTCGTTGAAACGATGAATAAAAAAACTATAATTATAATGGTTGAAATTTAGTTTAGAATCATGAGTTCAAATTATAATTCTTTCATGATTCATGTTTGCACCAAGTCTGAACAGTTTGGGGCCTCGAATTACAGCAATCCATGCCTGTGTCTTCGCCGCGACGCTTCTAGGACGCACGCGACTGTCAGCGCCGAGGTGCACGGCCGTCAGATCAACAAATCACATTAAACACAAATAATCACATTACACTCTCTGCTGATTTATACAGCACGTTATTTAAGCGACCTCTCCTGGTATAAATCTTCGTAAACTGTTTAGCTGCCACCGGTTATTCATTTCGGTCTGATATTGACTCTAATATAGAGCAATTGCCCTGAAATCTTGAAAATCACTCTTGCAGAGACCACTTTCGAACGTTATCAAATAATTATTGTTTTTTATGCGGATGAAGTGAGGATAACATTCCTCAAATATTGGAGAATTGGGTGATTTTCCCGAATGATACATTATCGATGAGAATTTCGGTCGTGATGAAAACAGAGGAGTTTGGGAACTTTGTAATTGCCCACACTTCAGAATACAAGTGGGGTTTCGCGTTTAGTGAACTATGTAACCAATTAGTATCAAACCCGATAGCAACCTGAAATGACACTGCAGCCATAAAAATCCTTACAAATGCAATGAATAATGCTGTCAATCTACTGGAAAACTATTGGTTTTTATCTAAGGGTATGTACTGCTTACAGACCAATGCTCAGAATCATAGCAGGTTCTAGTTTTAGCTTTCTAACAGCTGTTCGCACCAGTTCTTCTCAATTGCCAATTCAACTATGTGGAGAATAAGCTTAAGGTGCACCTCAAGGTAACGACGTGTTGCACCGTTTAATCGCGTACTGAACCTAAGCTGACTACTGGAAATGTTTGGCAACAACGCAAAAATTATTACTCTTTTCGGACTCGTTACTAAGAACAAGTGATCCATCGGTGTCAACTCCGATATCGACCTGAAATGAAACTGCCATGAAAAATCTTACAAACGCAATGAATGCTGCGGTCAATCTACTGAAAAACTATTAGTTTTTATCTAAGGGTATCTACGGCTTACAGACCACTGCTCAGAATTAAAAAAACAGATTCTGGTATTAGCTTCCTAACAGCTATTCGCACCAGTTCTCATTGATAAAAAGAGGAATGAAGTTATCTATTCGAAAAACTAATGACCCTCCGGTATTCTTACATACCACTTAAGTTTGAATGAAAAATCTTCATCTTATTCATACTGCCACCTTCATAGGTCTGCAAAATTCAAACGTTCTTCGATACCAATGAAACACCGCACATCGTCATCATTACTACCCAATCTAGTTTCGAGAACAATATTGGTCTCTTTTTTACGGCCTATTCTACGCCTGAATGTAACTATAATCTCTAAACTCAAAAATTTTAAGAAAAAATATCATCATCTCCGACCCCAATAATTCCCCATTTATCAATTTTCAATAGGACCCGATCATAATCACCTGCCATCTTGTAGCCCCCAAAACAGTTTCTATACCTCAAATCATTACCTATTGAAAACATTGATTGGTTTTGGCCACATACTTTTTTTGTTCTCCACGCTACTGGTTATTAATAAGAATGCATCGTTTACATTAATGGGGATTATTTGATGGGAATTTCTTTCGAGGTAGGTACATTGTATAAACTGCGTTGCCAATTTTGAAACTGTTATATTTAACCACGCCTCATAGAGACCCACGGGGAATGGGACAGAAGATAACATACCAGGTTGTGATGCGTTACTGGAGCACCTTGAGATGCACCTAAAGGTAACGACGTGTTGCACCGTATCAAGAAATATGGGGTGTCCCAGGACTTCCTCTTTTCCTCTTGTTAATGTATAGATGCAGTCAAAATATCACCAGTTCTTCATATAACTCTTTTGCCTAAAGTCCTTCGTAGGTAACTTACGGGCCCTGAAGTTAAAAAATGAAAACTGTTTTTCTCCAATAACTTTTTAAGTAAATATTGGTAGTGAGGTTGTCAGTTAAGTGGAACCTAAGCTTGGCAAATCTGAGGCTTATTATATCTTCACTAAGGCTCATTTGTCTGCTATAATTTTTTCTTCTAAATAATCGCTCAAAGTTTGTGAAAAACATCGGATTGTCGCATAATTTTCATAGCATGCTGTATGTTTGTATTCAGTAAGGTGGGGTGGATGCTGACAGGCTGGGCACCTAGCGCAATTATTAAAACAAAAATGCTTAAAAATAACAATAATAAATGAATGTAAACAGTATATCTTGAAGAAAACTTTATTTCAAATGCGCTAAAAAGAAAAACCATAATTTCGTTGCATTATAAAAAAAGCTCATCATCAAATTATAGGTTTAAGTTACGTCAGAGTTCATTATCTTATTCTTAACGCAATTACATTGAAGATTTTTTTTTGAATTTCATTTCACATCAACTGAATCAAAATCGCCATTCAAATACAACGTGTATGTTTTCTCTTTTCACTTAGAGTAATTCTGTTGTTTCATCACATCACCTTCTGTCAAGACGAACTGAATTGCACATTGTTTCCTCGAAATGTTCATTAAAATGAGCAACTTCCAAGAAGTAAATCCCTTTTAATTACTTGACTTCGACCGCCTTATATTTTCATTTGGCGATTATTGTTTCTGTCGCTTCCCACGAAATAACAAAAAAGTGACATCTGGCAAGTCTTCCCATCAATTTGGCGATTAGCAATCAACACTTTGTATACACAGTTTCCGATTTTCTCGTAGGCAATTAGTGGGCCCTTTTAAAAAATGAAATACAAATCTCTCCTGAATAGCCTGTTGTTTAAAGTGACTTAAAGGTATCAAATGTAGAGCATTTTTATCGAGAAGCAATTATTTTCGAGAGGAAGGTGGAGTATGGAAAGAGGTTTTTCAATCAAAGGGTCTTTAGAGTCTTTGCGTGACAATGAGAAGAATCCTTATGGATTCCTTCAGGAAATGGGTCGCTTTCATTACGTCTACGTGCTCCGTTTAATGGAGTTTTCTTGTAAAAAACCTATAGGTGAGGCGTTTTATCTGGCGATTTATTACCTACGAATCTCGGTGAATGAACAAATCTTGACTTTGCAAATTGTTTTAGAATTGGGAGTTCGTTTTCTCGTTCACACATTTAAGATGTGATTTCTTGAGTGTTTTTCGTAAAAGGGGAGGGCTCTATTTCCTCTATAATAAGTGTTGTTAGGGTGAAATGTAAGAAAATTATTCCTTCGTTGCCTTACGTAAATTGATATTCATCAAGTAGTTTTTACCGCGTTTTTATCAACTTGCTTTCTTGTCTGTTCATGTGGTTGTCTGTCCGGAAAGAAATTTGCATTCGATCCTAAATTTCCTGGTGAGAAATAAACTTGAAACTTCAAACGTATCTCAATACTGGAAATTAATTCAACATTATTGTATAATAATATTTGTTTGTTCGGTACAAATTCGGCAATGGAATTTACACTAACTTACCGATGTACTAGAATATGGCTTCGAACTGGATGTCAAACAAACAGACGAGAAAGCGAGTATTTTATACTTTACGCATTTAGTGATTTTTATTAGATATTTATTTACTGATCAAAATGCACAATCGTTTGAAAATTGTCATATATAAATTGATTCGGAAATGGAATTCAATACACATTATATTATCACTATTCAGATAAAGCACCTCTTATTGGCTGACCCAATACGTATTTAGATACAATGAAAATTATCCTACAACATAATTCGTATCCTCCAGATAACTTCACTACTGAGAACGCTAACTGCCCTATAGTACAGGCATTTTATAAACACCGGCAATCTTGCATGTCCACGTGTCACTTGTCAGAAATATCAGTTTAATTATTAAAACTTTCATGTTGTATGTACTAAGGTGTAAAGAGATTGTATTTTCACTCTTATCGTTAATCGATAACGTTCAATATGCATGTGTTTAACTGGTGATACGATTGGAAATCATTCAAAATCAAGAGTCGAAAATTTACTTCAAATTTCAGTGTGATGTGATTATGATTTGAAAAGGTAATTGATTATTGCGAATTGCTGTTGAGAGTCAAGCCAAAACTCTATTTCAAACTACCAGCTTCAGTCCCATATTTAATAAAAGAAGGGTCCAAATTTCCAAATTTCACTGAGTTTTCCATTTGTGTCAGTGGGGACAGCACAGTGCATGATTTTTCGGTACATGACAAACCAATACAATATTTGATTTTCGGTAAGTGGTCGCAGTTCACCCTATATACATACATACATACCTACATATATTATATTGTTTTTTTTTTTGCTAATCGATTCATGAAATTCAACCTCATAAAAAGTTCAGAATCAAAATATGAAGGGTTGTTTTACACCTCATTATCGCACAATTATTATACTGAAAAATAATAGACATATTTACTCTTTTACAAATGTATGTACCTCCAAAATATAAAGTTTGTGCAATAACTCGAAGTCCAGATAGAAATTCAAAACTCAATTTTACTTCCGACCTATCAGGGTTAATATCTGTTAAGGGGTTGCACTGAGATTTTTTTATAGGACATACCCCTCGCAATTTACAACAATGACTTTTTTCCTGAATTTAGAAACTCTGTAAATCTCTCTGAGCTTAGAGAAATCACTAGTATTCGTTCCTAGTGCTATATTGCAAAATTATATAGGGTATTGTATGGAAAAAATAAGATTAGAGGTGATTTTGCGTAAAAACCGGGTGTCAAAAAATATCATCATCGATTCAATATATCCGAAAAATTTTACATCTGGGGACCGATCCAAATCTTGTCACCTGGTACAAACTACATCCACCCTTTTATGTTTTCCAGCGGTAACTTTGTAGCTGTAAAGAAATGCACATAGATTTTTTTGTGGAAGTAAATTTTAGGTACATGGAGATTACCCAAGGGAAGCACACAACACGGATATTCACCGCCCTTCGTAAATCGTCGCCGCACAAAGCCAATTCAGATTCTCTGCTAATGGCACATTATATTGTTACCTTCCTCGCGTCATCTAGAGCCTCACTCTGAATAAAAGTGAATGTACACTGGGAAAAGTTGAACATGAAGAATTTATTCTTTGCGTGATCAATTCAACGTATTTACTGGTTCGATTAAAAGAATGGTAGGTTGTGTCTACAATCGGTAAGTACTGCCACTAACCGATCGCATATTGTCTTTTGTCATTTTCAACGGTAAGGTATTGAGGATTTTTCAGTTACAGAAGTGTCAATTTGACATTAACCAATATAAAATAAACCATGATCAGAACCACAAAAATCATAAGCCGTTAGGGCTACAGGTATCAGAGAAGACTCATTACCATCGGCCACCAAAATATAGCTTTCGACCAGTTAACAACTATTATTAGTTTTAATACTCAAATAAATCGTTATGGCTGTATTTTTAATAATTTATTTCGTTAGAATTGTCCTGGCTACAATACTTACACTTCTGATTTGTAGTTTCTCAACTCTCACCTCAGTAAGCTTCAGCCTCTCTGCGCTATCTTATCTTATTCTGAACATTTTTTTTTTCGTGGAAATACTGAATAATTTGTCAAATAACTTAAAACTGGTGAAAATGTTAATTTTCACTGTGTCGCCTGAGTAACCACAGCTAAAGAGTAACTAATAATATTTATTGATAAAACAAAATTTATAGGCTTGCAAAAGGAAAAAAGGGAAAATCAACCCTCTGAAAGAAACAAATTGGATAAACGCCGTCAGAAAAGTCCTGCCAACTTGAAATTCACTGGACAAATTTGTATATATAGAGTGAATGTCCCGTATCAATTTCATTCACTTGCGAAGGGGATTATGGTTTGGAATCAACTCTTCAAACAAATTGAAAATTTCAAATGCCTTCATAAAAACCTGCAACCTTGAAATTCACAGAATAAGTTTTTATACTTGGAGTGAACGTCCCGTATCGAGTCCATCCAAATACAAATGCAATGAAGGGTTTAAATCAACCCTCGGAAAAAATAAAATGGAAAAACGCCTTCAGAAAAAACTTGCCAGCCTGAAATTCCCAGGGTTGAAATTAACCCTCAAAAAGAATTGAAATGAACAACTGGCTTCAGAAGAAACCTGCCAACTTTCAATTTACAATATACGTTTGTGTACAAGGAATGGCAATTATCCATTTCAATTCTCAGAGGATTGATTTCAATCCTTCATCCCATTTGCGAGTAAATGAAAATAGAAACTTGTGCTGTGAATTTCAAGGTGGCAGGTTTTTTCTGCAGGAATTTTCTCATTTCAATTCATTGGAAGGGTTGATTTCAACCCTGTATCCCCATTGCAAACTGATGAAATTGATACGGGATGTTCATTCCATGTATACAAACTTGTTCTGTGAATTTCAAGTTGGCAGGTTTTTTCTGAACGCATTTTCCCAGTTCATCCTTTCATCCCCTTTCCAAACCAGTGAATTTATTTTACCGAAGCCAATATTGGTTTTACTGCTAGATCGAAAGTAAGTGCTGAAAATTTAATACCAATTTCACATCGGTTATAACGTTCTGTGAAACCAGCTCACAACAAAACCTCACTTCCAAGTCCGTTGACTAGTGTTTGTTGTTGTAAATGAATACTAAACACCAAGAGAGTTTATACGTAATCCAAACAGAGAATACAATTCTATATTTTGATAATTCGAAGTACCGTGGTATAGTTGTATTTTCATTAATATTTTATATAAATACCTTAATGCTCAATTTTACAAACCGTGTACCTTGTATGAAGGATTATCATCGAATGAAATATATTAAAAAAAAATTAAATTGTTTGAAATTGTTTTTTCCTTTAACCAGCTATCATCCCCCTACCAACAACAGCCCTCAGAACTCGAAACTTGTGCGAGCTAAGTCTTACCTTTTAACGTGCGATTCCTAGCACTGCTACATTTGTACTGTAATCTAATTATCGCACGTTTTATTTTTCAATACAACTCAAACATCCATATTTTACCAAAGTATGTCATAGTAGCTGCCACCACGAAATCACTCGCTAACCCATTATCAGGTTTTGACTCATCGTATCTCAAAAAAGTTACCATTCTAGGAAGTCTTCTGAAAATTAATCGGTAAAAAATTCAGTTACTAAAAATCGACATAAGTAGTATTCTTCAAGTATTGTTCAGTTACAGTGTTACTATTTTCACTTGGATTTGAACGCCGTCGTTCTTTGGAATTTCTTCCTGACGTTTCGCTAGCGCTAATTACCGTATATGGTTTAGGTACATTTTCAATTACATCCGTTGGCCACTTTCTACCTGCTGTCTCAATGTGGTAATTTTCCTATGCTATTTAAGAATTTCTCAGAATGGGATTCCATATTCGGTTGAGGTTCATATGCTTCTTTTTTTCTGTTGAAATTCTCGGGGCAAGAAGTTTCACGACCTCAAATATAATCCTGTGATTTCCTTCACTGAGAGCGTGTTCTGCTACTGCAAACTTGTCCGATTGGCCTAATCTGCAGTTTCTCTTATGCTCCTTCATTCTGGTTCCCATGTATCTTTTTGTGGTTCCGATGTACACCTTTCCGCAAGTGCATGGTATGCAATATACCCCCGCTGCTGTTAGTGGGTCTCTTTTGTCTTTTGTCGACCTAAGGCTTTGCTGTATCTTATTAGTGGGTTTGAAGACCGTTTTAATGTTGTTTTGTCCCAGCAGTTCTCCACTTTTATCTGTGGCCCTAGGGATATACGGTAGATACGCGCGTACAACTACCTGAGCCTCCTCCTTACTTTGACTCGTGGAAGTCCTCAAATTCATGGCCTTGTTGATCTTGGGAACACTGATCTCAAGGTTGCTTGAACATGTTCCAGTTTATTTTGAAGATGCTAGGGTTCACATATTCTTCGAAAACGTTCCGCTAGTGTCGAGATAATTCCTCGCTTCTGACTAGGATAGTGGTTCGATAGTGCATGGAGATGCCAATCTGTGTGCATGGGTTTTCGGTACACTTCGTGGGTCAATCTCGCGCCACATCTTTCCATGAATATATCTAGAAATGCTATTCGCTAGTCCTGTTCAGTCTTCAATGTGAACTTGATGCTGGGGTATTGAGCGTCTAGTTGGTCTAGGTAGTCTAGGGAACGGTTCAGTGGATCTCTTGTGTGTCTCCAAATGAAGAAGGTGTCATCCACGTAACGTAGCCACATGGTCGATTTTTAAACAAAGGCATCGATTGTCTTCCAATGGGACGTTGGTGAACGAAGACACAACATCGAAGCTGACCAGATCAATGTAGTTCGGCTCTAACGTCATGTTCCTAATTTTTCCCAAAATGTCTGTTGAATCCTTGACGTACCCCTACATGAGGCTGGAGGAGAGAGGCTAAATGTTTCGTCAGATGATACGTTGGCAAGCCTGAGGCACTGACTATTGTTCTCAGTGGTATATTAGTTTGGTGTACCTTCGTAAGCCAGTAGAGCTTTGGCGGAACGGCTTCAGTTCTGAGAATGGTCCTCAGTACGGTTTCCGGTTGTTCAATTAGTTCCTTCAAGATGTCACTTCAGACAATCATCTATGAATGCCGAAACCGTTCTTTAGCATCAGAGATTGGCACGCTTTGACATATCCACTTCAGTTTATTTGGATTCGATATTGGATTGTGAGGTCAACCCTGAAGTCTACAATATAAAAATGTTTAAACTGACCCAAACATTCTATATAGACCACCTTATCATCAAAACTTCTTCAGGAGCTAAATCTTTTTAATTGACGTAGTGTTGGTGTCTATTTTCTGAATTGTATTAACCCCAAAAGTTCCAAGTATTAATTTTTTTCTTTAGAACCCATGTCATTTTCCAGACGTTGCCTTTTCCATTTTGCCTGAACACGTTATTATCTATAGTACAAATTTTTGTATTTTATAGTTTTCTTTCATCTTATTTTTCAGTTAAGGAAAAATTAAGAAAAAACTTGACTTGGATGCAGAAACAACTCATTTTTCTCAGTTCAACAACAGGAAGAGTGGCTCCTGATGATCGTATAGACCACGCGGCTTGTCAGCTGTTTTAGCTCCGACTCCGTTATGATGGATAACGGTGGGGCATCAATTAAGATTAGCTCGAACAATACCTATCCAAGTGAAACTGGAGTGGCGGCGGTGTTAGTGTTATATGGATGGCACACAGTTTCAAGTCGGCAGGCACATCATTGTATAAGCTGCTTCTCACCGCTACAGGAGCACTTTACTGTATTGAATTTGGGCGGTGTTGTGAGGGTTTTTGCCCATTTTGCCTAGGAAATATATATCGCCTTCATCTATACAAAAACCTCTTCTCTGTACCGAATCGAGCTCACGCTTCGCTTCCAGAATTCAGTGGTGGATTGTCTGGTTGGGATGATTGATACTCGCAGGTGTTAGATATGTAAAAGGTATATAGCGTAAAACTAGGCAATCCCAGGACCTATCAAATAAATCCAATATGAAGGAAAGGTGAACACATTATTCGGATGTCATGAGAATATGCAAAACTGTCAAATATTTTGATTCAATGAGTTTTCCATTTTTAAATAGTGTGATTTGTCTTGTTTTTTTATCGAATGTCAACTGTTTTTATCCAGAAATATCGAATATAAAAATATATATTGCGTTATATAGTTAATTCATAAAGTAACCACCCCTATTTATTTCTGAACGAATTAACATTTTTCTTTGATTTTTTGTGGTAAAATGGTCATTAGTGAACTACTTGTTGACTGTAAAAAATGTCTATTTTTCGAAATGTCGTGGTCCGCATAACTTTTTAATAGCATTTGGGAACAAGTGATACTTCATTGGAAACGTTTTTCGATTCTCTATACATCAGCAAAATTTCAGAAAAAAATATTCATCCAAAACAAAATGGCGTTACATAATGTTAGAACTTTCATAAGAGGAATAGATATTTTGTGGTATCTACAAATTCTCTTTCCTTCAGAACGCCATATTAAGGGAGATGATTTTCTCAATTTTGTTGAGATTCAATAAAACGAGGTATTTATTACTTACTCTATTTGGCTTGTCTTTTGAGTTACTTTCTGAGATGGCAATTATCTACCATTTTCAGGGACTTTTGCAAATACCAAAAAAAATATTTTTATTCAGCTATAACTCGAAAATAGCCATCTGATGGTCCTCATATGAGATTTCTAATCTTATGTATCGCCATTTTTATTTGATAAATATTTTTTTCTACTCATGTATATGAAAATGATCATTTTTCAAACGGATACCCTATATGAAAGTGATAGTTATTCACTCTAGGAATGAAAATAGAGCAAATGAACATTATCCCGATGCAAATCTCACTACTTGGCACATGAAACAGCAAACGAACGACACTTTGATAGTTTTTAAACATTTTCACGATTATATTTGAACTTCTCTCTATAACTATAATTAATATGGATAGAAAAATTCGAGTATTTTATGAACATTTTTATCGTAGAAAATAGTATATTACACACCGAGGTGGGAAGAGATTCATTCCTGTCGTGAGATCAGTTAGTTAACCGAGACGCAAAGCGTCGAGGATAGCTATGATCACGAGACAGGAATGAAACTTCCTACCGAGGTTTGTATACTATTTTATTTACAACCATCATATTTCGATCAAAATTAATGAATCTTTGTTTCGTTCTGAACATGCCTAAAATATTACATTTAACGACAAATTACCAAGAACGCGGTTTTCTCAGAATAATCAAGTAGATATATTGTTACCGTGACTACAGGGTACACAATGGCAGGCATGGACGATATCGCTCCCGCCAGGGAGTGCTAGTGTGAGTGGAGGTCATGAGTGACAGTAACAACAAGTAATAATATACAATAACACTTTAATTAGTTGCTGTTATGGAGAAATACGGTCCTTTAAGTGTAAAAAGCCTCATTTATGAATTGAAAAAAAGAAAAGCGAAAACTTCCAGCCGTAAAGAACAGTTGATACAAAAATGAGTGGATGGAATCGGTGCATAAACGTCAGTGTGTAGGCTAACTTGTCTATATTTGGTGAAATTTATTTACTGGCTATAAATCTTATTCTTTCAGAATACTCGATTATGATAGGAATAAACTTTTCATGTCCGTTATGCACTTATCAACTACTCCAATCTGACCTCCACTAACAATCTGCGTTAAGCCAGAATACATGCCATTGTCACCAATATAAAGTCAATAAATGTCAGATAAATTCGGATATTAAATTCGCGATTAATAAATTGAAAAACATGTCATCCGACGAAGAATTTATGATTGTACCCCACCAGAAGTACGACAGGCTGCTCACGCAGCAGTCCAGGGCTTGATTCCAGAGAAAAGTAAGCATTGGTATCTAAAAGAATAGATGATATGAGGACGGGAAATGAGGGCGTGAGTAATGTGACACTTCCCAACCTTCAATGACGTTAGTAATGATGGTTGTAAATAAAATAGCATTTCATACTCGAGATTGCCACATTCGCTCCGCACCGTTCGCTCGTAGATAAACTCGCACTTCACAAAAAAAACAGTATGGGCATCTCCTGTTGAGAAATATACTATTTCCTGAAATTTTATTATTGTGTAGAGATTTGAAAGAATTTTCGAATGAGGTATCATTCGAACACCAATGCCATTTCGAAAACTAAAAAGTATAGTCCTCGAGTTCTCTTTATTTTGACATCTCAGTCTGTTAATGAATGTCTGCACCGCCAACTGATCCATTTTTTATTACTTGTCAATGCTTCTATGAACTTTTTTTTTAATTTTATAAACCCCCTACTACCTTCCCCTTGAGCAAAATTTGTAGTATCGTGTGTCGTCGTGTCGTCTTGTCGCCGTGTCGTCTGTCGTGTGTCGTTATATCGTGTCGTCGCGTCTGTCGTCTGTCACGTCTGTCGCGTCTCTCTCGTCTGTCGCGTCTGTCGTCAATTTGCCAAACCCGAAATCCAATTTTGATATAATATATTTTGGCTCTGTTCTAATCTCAACAACCATTTCTCAGTCGCTGTACTAAGAAGTGGTTTGTATATTTTATGTATTATGTTAAATTTGTGGTATTTTTCTAGACCAGAGTATAGTTTTGAATCAGCTCTGACTCGCATTCAAACTCAGGCAGTAGGTAGTCTTCTCAGAAGCCAGAACGAACAATTTTGGACTTGCATTACTACTATTTCTTTTGTTTCATCATCATTTCGAAAGTCTTGTTGTAGATTAACAAGTTACTTAACAAATTGTGAACTTTGGATGAGTGGTTGAAGGAGTAAATGATAGTCAGCAAAGTTCCACGAACTAGCCAAAGCAAAATTTATTCATTTACCAAAGCAAAATGATGGAAAATATTTAATTAATGAATGTCATAAATGCTTGGAATATGTATAAATATTATAAAATTGTTGAATCAAGCAAAATGGTTAACTAAAATGGTCACCCTCTCATAGAGAAAATGAAAGCTTGCCCTACTCTTGTATAAATGTTTTTAGAAACCGGACACTTACCAACATGTTTTTGTTTGCTAGTTCCCTCTTACCAAACCGGAATCCTAATTCGTAATTTCGTTCTTATAATAATCCTAGGATACACTTGCAAAATGAACTCCTCCACTGATACACAAATGCAGCCCAATTTGAACCAAAACCGCGAGCAACGGATATTTCAACTGTTTTAGGATTTTTCTCTTTCAGGGGGTTGTTGAGGGGTAGTTTTTGGTTCACAAATCATGTACAAAAATTCATTTTAGTCAAAAAACTGCGAGCAACGGATATTTTAACTGTTTTAGAATTTTTCTCTTTCAGAGGGTTGTTGAGGGAGTTCACAAATTATGCCCCCCTTTGGAGCGTGTTCATCAAATGTAGAATAACTTGAGCAGAGGATATTCCAACTATTTTAAGATTTTTTCCATTACAAGAGTGTTGGGGGTAGTCATGAGGTGGTTAATAGATCACAAATTATTTTACTTTTATGAGCGTGTTGAACACCTGCAGAAAAGTGGTCTCAAATCAAGAAATCACCAGCAATGGAAATTATTTCTTCATGTACCTTATAAAACAACGTTGCTTGAAAACCCGTTGCTGCTTTCACATCCATACTGTGTCCCACTGTTTTATCGCTCAATGATTCACATACATTATTTTCTCTCAAGCCATAAAGTTTGAGGTGATCCATGCAAAATATGCTCAGAGTTGCAGAAGAGAAGGGGGCCAAGTTAGTCTCTCTGGAACACGCCCCTTTGTAAAATCACCTGGTCTGTTTGGATCATGAATTGACCAGATCGTATAGTGAAACAAGTCCTCCACTGCTGCTAGGGAAGACGCAGTCCTTACCTTTTAACGTGTGATGCCATGCACGAGACGGATGACCATGCTGGAAATCGAACCCATGACCCTTAGGTCAAGAGACAAGCGCTCTACCATCATGACCATCACGGCATGCATCATGAATCTCACTATTCAATGGGGTACTTCGGGAAATCTGAGCTTATACGATGTTGTATCAAACGCCATGAAGTTGTCGATCTAGGCCGTCCAAAGAAATCCTGCGTGGTACTGTTGCTGAGCAGGATTGCCTCACAGCCATCGACCTCCTTTTTTAACCCTGTCTGCTTATATGCCCGAATAATAGTAAACATCTTATAACGCATTCAGGCACGTTATTGGTCTAATTCTTCGGAACTTAAAAAAAAATATTGTTTTACCGTTAACCAGCTGTCGTCTCCCTACGAACGACAGCCCTTAGAAGTCGAAACTTGTACGAGCCAAAGATAAACGAGGTCTTATCTTTTAACTTGTGTGGATGATGACTTTTGTCATAATGCTTAGGATTCATTTGAATTCGTTGAATTCGTCTGCAATAATTGAAACCTCATCCAAACCACGGAACGAGTAAACTCACACCAATTATTCAAATTCAATTTCTCCCACGATGTGTATCATAGTTGTTAGCGAGAAAAGAACACTGTTTCCTTCGACTCAATTTCCCCATGTTACTTCTCTCAATACGCCACTGAGCAAAGGTGTAATCTGATAACTGGCAATTAGTTAAATGCAATCATTTATCAAACGCAGGACATGCTGACTCCTTATTAAAGTATAATTAAATTTCGACATAATTCTCAAAAGGGTCAGTCTGTGAATGGTCTCAGCCCCTGCTAATTTTACGTGAGGAAATAAATGATAGTCTAGTTGCCGCTTTATACCCGATCCCGAAATTAACATTTAGCCTGAAAGCTTCGTAACTTTATTAAAATAATTATGGCAACGTGATATTTTCATAAATAAGTGAACAGTTGTGCCGTGAATGAGAAATAACTGTAAAAATAAGGTAGTTGAAATCTGAAACGATCATTTTGGATATTGAATGATGTTGGAGTTGGTACGTAGGTTTGATTCGAAATAATTTAGAGAACTTTATGAATATTAGAAAACTTGGGAACCATACTTACATCGGCCCTCAATAAGGACATTATTATAATATGTGCCTGACTGAAACATGGGTCGAGTGATAGATACATCATCTCACTAGTGTTAAAAGTATTTCTAACCTAGTGTTAAAAGTGATTTTGACACATAATGCTTAAACGTCAGTTTTCAATTCATATGCAAATCAATTGAAAATGTAATTTTTATTATCAATTATAGTCCACTCCACATTGAAAATCTCATTTCATCATGAAAAATGAGTATTTAAATATTTTTCATGTAAAACTGGGTGTATTCTTGATAAATGGCAACAAATTTCCAAAATGCAAATTGATTATAAATATTCCAGCTTTCTGTCCATTTTCCTATTTTATAGGATTGTCGGCAAATGTCGAACTAAAATGATTCCACAGCCCCATACGAATGTCAAATTACCTCTGCCCATCGCCTAGCAAAGTTTTTCTGCAAGAACATACTTTGCAATACTTCCTGTAATAACCACCGAATTTTAATCGAAAACAGGTGACTCTGTATACTATTTACTCAGTTCACCCGACCATCAGTGTAGACCCAATCAAGTTCTCGTTTAAAATTTGTTGATTTTTACAAGTATTGCAAATTATATTCTTGTAGACAAAAAAATGCCAGGCGTGGAGCAGAAACATTTAAATACGAGAATTTTTTTTTTTATTTTTTGCATATAAATTTAAAATTCATACAGCAATCTAGTTGCCCCAAACTGTAGAGAATTGTACTAAGAACAAAATGAGATTCTTTACGGTCCGATGGAACTCTTAGTAACGGAGAAAACTCTGAAAACTTATTAATTTTTTTAAGAATTCCTAACTCCTTTATTTTTCAAGTTTTAGGGTTGGTCCTTCTCGAGTATTGAACATATGTACTTTATGTGAGCACAAAACAGGCACTGTTGGATTATTAGTTTTGGCACAATTTGTATGAAATGTTTCTATACAGTAAAAAGTATTTTTTTAAAGAAGACAATGAACATTTTTGAAAATAATATCTCTGGTGAAGTGTATACTTCTTCAAATCTATAATCTCAACTGAAGGGATTCAATTGTTTACATCAAGAAATGGCATTTCTTGATCATTTATTAAAACGAAACACTCGAACAACTTGTCTGAAATTAAAAAAAAATTGGAACAAGATTAGTAATTCCCATTTCGAACCTGGCTATATCTTTGAAATGAAACATACAATATTTCTCTTTGAAAATATGATGAAGTTGACCTGATTATTTATGTTTCATTCCAACTCAATGTTTTTTGTCACCTGAGAGATCTGACGCGTTTGCAATCAGGAATCCAAAAATCTTAAAATGCGTATAATTTGCTCTACTCGAATTTTTGTAATTTATATTCTGAATTTACAGTGATGTCTTGCAGCTAACTAAGAGATAAATTAATCTGTTGGTATAAAAATAGTTTAGTGTACATTATATCTGGAATGGAATACAAGTCTTGCTTTATTATTAGGGGTGCAACCGGTTGACGGATATAACAAAAACAATAAAAAAAAAATTATTAGATAATGCATTAATTTTAAATGAATAAACTATTGCAATATTTAAAATAATTCAATTGTATCATCTAGGGTAATTTAAAAGCTTTGAAGTTCGTCGATACGACTTACGTACGACAACAAAGGACTAGGCACACATATAAGGGGGATTATCGATAGAATTTGCTGAAATTTTGGTATGTTACACCGAATGCATATTAGATTAATAATTGCATGCTTCGCGACCGCGATAACAATTGCATTAGTAAATATACAGAGTATAATAGGAAATTGAAGGGGGTTTCTAGGTATCCGTAGAATTTGCTGAAATTTTAGTATGTTACACCGAAGGTGTATTCGATTAATAATTGCATGCTACGCGACCCCGATAACATTTGCATTAGTTGATATACAGAGTGTAATAGAAAATTGAAGGGGGTTTTTGGGTACCTATCGAAAGAATCCGGTGAAATCTTAGTATGTTATACCTGAGGTAAATGAGAGTAATAAATGCATTCTACGTGAACACATAGCAATTGGTTGATATACAGAGTGTAATCGAAAATATAAGAAGATATGAAGGTATCGATTGAATTCACTGATTTCAGTATGTTACACCTGACATATAGATTAACTGCCTACTACGCGAGCACGATGGCAAATGCATTCAACGATAAACAGGGTTTAATGACTTTTATATTATTCAGATTTATATTAATTCGAAAGGCCATTGTCACATTTGAATTTTTGATCTAGTATACTCTGCTTTGGCATTAAGGCAACTTTGGTGATATCAACGATCATAACTAGAGAATAAAATCATTTGGTACACCAGCCATGCAACAATATGAAAAAGTACTCTCATCCCAGTTTATATTCACTCAAAGAATTGATTCCCATTTGGTGAAATATATTTGATTTCATTTCTATTAACAAAATCTGGTTTGAAATCATACTCCACAAATGCAATGAAACATCTTCACTGGATACCTTCGGTCTGGGGGCTAATTTGTGTTTTTCCTAATGATCATTCAATAAATATGCTGTCCAATTATTTTTTACTGTTTCAATAAAATAGTCATATTATTATTGATCTCATCGAGGATTGCCATGGGGAAACAAAATATTTTAACTTCATTTACATTTGACAACTATCACTGCTAGTGTCAAGTATGTGCGATTAATAAAGTGCATACAGTATTTTGAAAAAGTACCGTTTGAATAATATAATGGTGAACTGTTGCATAAAATGAAGTTTTCATAAAATAGATGATTAATCTGGAAGAGAATATACACCTTAGAAGAAATGAGCTAGCCTTATTATACAGATTAGGTACGTTTAGATTGAATGATGCGGTATTTATTACTCCAAATTCTAGAATATGTTTGGCCTGTAACAACAGATTAGTGCAATTAATGGAAACAGAAGGTAATATAGCTGCAATTTCTATGGAGTTACTAGTACACAGATTTGGGAAATGTTTTACATGTACCCTTATCTGTAGAATTCATTGGCCGCAGTGGAGGGCCTGATATGGGCCCACTCACGTTAAAACCTATCTGTAGAATCAGATTAGAATTGAATGCTCGGATAGATTTTTATGTAAAGACACAAACTTCTGTTCCTCGAGATACCAATTGATGTATTGGGTATTTGAATCACAAAGGTTGTGTTAACCTCCAACATATGGGAAACCATTTTTCTATTCCCAGAGGGGTGATTATGAGTGGAATTGAAATTGCATCATGGTTTAGAACTCTCCGAGAATTTATACAAAATGTAGCCAATATAAAATATGACGATAAGGAATATTTTGACGCGACAGATTTACAAAGTTTGACCAAAGGGTTCATTAAACCCTGTATATCGAAGAATGCAGTTACCGCCCTTGCTCGCGTAGAATGCAATTTTCAATCCAATATGCATTTATTACTCTCATTCACCTTAACTATAACATACTAACATTTCAGCAGATTCTTTCGATACCCAGAAACCCCATTCTATTTCCTGTAACTCCCTGTATATCAAAGAATGCAATTGTTAGGTATAGTTTCGCATAGCATGCATTCATAACTCTCATTTACTTAAGGTATAACATACTGGGATTTCAGCAGATTCTTTCGATACCCAGAAACACCCTTCAATTTCCTATTACACTCTGTATATCAACTAATGCAATTGTTATCGGGGGTCGCGTAGCATGCAATCATTAATCGAATATACCTTCGGTATAACATACTAAAATTTCAGCAAATTCTACCGATACCTAGAAACCCCCTAAAGTTTTCTATTACACTCTGTATATCTACTAATGCAATTGTTATCGCGGTCTCGTATATAGCATGCAATTATTAATATAATATACATTTGGTATAACATACCGAAATTTTGGCAAATTCTATCGATACCTAGAATCCCCGTTATATGTGTCCTTTCTGACCTTAGGTCTGTTCGCTGTTTCTTCATGAAATTTATATTGTACACTACATATTTTCACATTACACCAGTCCGTGTCGATGAGTGTAGTAGAGAGTAGTGTAGTAAATTTAACATGTGTTCACTGCTGATATTGCGCCAATGATAGGATTTCTAGGTTAGGTTATGATTATTATTATTTGTCTTGAATAAAACTTCAAAATGAACAGTGATGATGAAGTCATAGAAAATTTCACAAAATCGGGCGACGAATTATCAAATACGAGTTCGTCTGACGACGATCAATGTGGTCAGCATTCTCATCTCGATTATATGTGGTAGCATTTAGGAAGTTTCTTTCGAATTATCAGCAGATGATCTTGATGGCAAACGAAAAATCAGATTCTCCACAATAGTTCAAATTGAAATATCATACTTATTTTAGTACTGATGCTAACCTCTCATTATGATTACTCCAAAAAACAACCTACAAACCTAACCTCACACTATCCAAACTGCAGTCTGCACTACACTTTTCACACCTCCTAATTATTTAGTGTAGAGGTAGTGTATATGAACTATGACGTTGAATATATCTCTCACTCACACTCATTGCCGATACGTAAATTTGTCCTCTGCTACGGTATGAGTCATAGCTCTTGAGAAAATCCACTACCTCTAACACCTAGATTTGGTGGTATGAAATGATTGCGCTACAACATTTTAGCAACGAACATAGTGTAGTGTACACCGGAAATCACCGAACGGGATCAGTGGTCTACTCTAGTGTACAAAATTGTAGTTATTGGAGACACAGCGAACGAACTTCTTATTTTGAGAATGAACGAACGCAAAATTGAAATTTTACTATGACAGATATAAATGAATATAAACGTTGATGAAATGGACTGTCCGGAGATTTCGAAATAAAGAAGAATATTGTAAATTATTTAATCGATTTTGTTTTGTTTATTTCATGCAATCTGATGGCACTTATGAATGTTGAATACATTTAAAATTATTTTAAAAATTATCGTTTATTTCGACAATGACATTTCATGAATATGTGACAGATACACTTTTCGTTTGATACCTATATCGCTTGTGAACATTTAGATTTGGACTGACAGTTGAAATTCTCATGGCTTTTTCATAAAAAACCCTCATAACTCGAAAACATTTGTCCTCGGTCGAGGAATTCCATTTCAAATAAGTTTTATTCAGTGTTTTGAAATAGATTTTTGATCGCACAGTAGATATTCTAATTGAATTGAAAATCTCATTTCGGCTTACTACTGTCGTGGAAATTTGAATGATTCAGTGTTGAAACTTTTCAAGAAATGCCTTTTCAAAGATACTAGTTTACAAAAATCGTTATAAACGGTTAGAATTTATATAATTCAGAAGTACCGCTTATGTTTACCTTATGTGAATTTCCAAATTTTCAGAGTTTTATTCCAATAGGAACATCGAATTCTTTCAACGAGCGTGTTACGTGATAATACGCCGGTCTCTTCTACTACTCGACCGCTTACTCGGGCTCGGCAATTTTCAATCATGTTTGCTAGAATTGATACAATACTGCTACTTTCAAAATCTGTTTGTAAAATCTAAATTGGACTATCTCTAGAGTATCTATCCATGCGCACTGCAAGATAGTGCAAAAAAAAATCAAATGTCAATTGTGCCATAAATTATAATCCAATGAGTAGCGCCTGATTTAATATTTCATGAGAATGGCCAATTCAACAACTTGAAAAATGGCGGTTTTCATATTTATGATTTAATGTGGTGGCAATACAATTTTATGAAAGAAAAAGGAATACGGGGTGGATGAGGGGTGTGAAGAGGGGGAAATTCAGAACTTTGGAATCAAAACAGATAAGTACGAATATGCGGTTTTCATATTTGATTCAATCTGGCGACAATACAATTAAATAAATAGACATCGGAGGTAGGGGGTGTAACAGAATATAAGTACGGACTGTTTTTCATTTAAAGGCACGGTCTATTTTCTACTAGTATATTTGTTGAAAAATTACTAATTTTATGCTCTGTTGATTGGCGTACATAGTATAGGAAAGTGATCGAAAAATGATTTGTAATCAATTCTCATTTCAGGAATTAAAAATCCTACTATAGCAGTTTTCAATCACTGAAATAATGGAATGTAGAAAGAAACACTTTAAAATTCTCGACCCAATCACAACTCAACACCATTCAATAAGTGTCGTGCCTGAATCCAAGTTGTAGCCGTGAGGGTTCGAAAGGCATTTTTCGGAATGCGAACGGCATTATGCAGAAATCAAGGAGACAGTATTGGCCCCATTCCTAACGAGTCTGATTGAACATACAAGCTACCGAATGTATTCAATGCCGTTGTTTTCTCCGATACCTCGACCGTTTGATTAAATTCTGATCGCGATAAGTTCCGTTCTGCCAGTCCCTCTGGAATTTCCAAACGAAAGAATGGTTGAAGGGAGATTGGGCATTAGGTGGCAGGAATGAAAGGGGTTTTTCACTTATTTTTCAGTGGTTGCTCTATCTTGTTATTTTGCACCATTTCAACATTGACCACTAAGAAATATATTGTGATGTTATATAAAGGTTTTCAAACCCCAGTTTTTGCGAAAGAATCATATATTATTTCCGTGTTCCATATTTTCGCCCCATCCGGAGCAACATTCATTCAGCAATTAGCCATGATATGCCAGATTTCTATGAGATTTCAATCGCCGAAACTCATAGCAATATATTGCAGTAATGCAAAATAATTAATAACAATATTGAATGATCACATCATTGGCTGCACAAACAAAAACATATAATAAGTAAACCTATTAACGAAATAATCAAATCTATTAACACTAAAAATGAAATGTATCAAGAAAGTATTCGAAGCCCTAATGATAACACTCTGAGGGAAAATTATAAAATTAAAATACTGATATAATCTCTGAAAAAGAAAACATCAGTTCGAATATATGGAGTTGAAGCTGAATTCATAAAATATTTCAAAACCCTTGAATTACCTAATAAATATGTTTCTAGCGGAAGGGACATTCAATACTAAAAACATTAATGAATCTTCTAATATTCAAAATGAATGATAGAGATATATTTAATTGAAGATCTGAATCATTGATATTCTATCAAAACTTGTTGAGAATGTAAATCAAGATTATCTGCCTATATGTAAAAATATTGTCTCACATAGAAAATATGGATTCCGAGAAGGTATCTCTATACGCCGGATGCAATTCTGGACTCAAGAAGAGGAATGTATAATGCCCGGGATACCAATAAAGCAGCTCTCTGTGTCTTCATAGATCTATCTGAAGCTTTAGATCCCATTAGTCACCTACTCAACTCACTTGGAAATATCGGCATAAGAGAAACCGCTTTGAAAATGTTCAGTAGCTTTTTGTAAAATAGACATCAATAGGTTGAAATCGAAGACTTCAACCACTTTGAAAACATAGAATATGGGTAGCCCCGAGGATCCCAACACTACCACAAATCCATAGATGAACAACACTCCCAACTATAAATCCATCAACACCCATATACTTTGAAGGCGAAGAGAACATGGACACAAACAGGGACCTATACAAGACATTCAGTAAGAAATGGCAACATGTCGATTCTTCGGAAAAACTGGGATGAGAAGAATGTCTCTTCGAAACCTCTGTGAGGGCATCCAAGAGCGCTCTGAGAGAAATTAGCCCAAATCAGGAAATAAAATTCGCTAAACACGAAAGCCATCCGGAGGCATCATTCCCACCGTCTAGTCGAATCTAGGAAAAAAAACGGAAAAAATACCCCCGAAAAAAACTCGGGAAAAAAAACGAAAAAAAAAAACGGAAAAAATACCACCCGAAAAAAAAAACCCGGAAAAAAATGAAAAAAAAAAAACTGGAAAAAACGTTGGAAAAAATACCCCTATATGCGATAAAAATGGCCAGTACACAAAAAGTAATGAAATTTCAACTGTGTGTCATGTTAAAGAAACTAAGAAACTAGACCATATTTTATTCATTTTACAATACCAATAAAAGTTTTAACCTATCCTGTTATGTCGACGACCAAAAGAGATGATTTTTTATATTTTTATGACTCGATTGTTCCTGAACAAACTAACCTGGTGACAGATTCGCCTTTTTGCAAGGCTGGAAAATCTGTTGTTCCACTCCTCTGTATTGTAAAATGAATCAAATATGTTCTACTTTCTTTAACATGACACACAGTTGAAATTTCATTTTCCGAGTGGTATTTTTTTCGTTTTTTTCCGAGGGGTATTTTTTCGGGTTTTTTTTCCGGGGGGTATTTTCCGTTTTATTTTACCGGGGGTCTTTTCTCCGGTGATTTTTTCCGTTTACCGTCTAGACCGAGGTCACCAGCGTAGATCTCGACTGCCCTAAAAAACAAAAACGTAAGCTTCTACGAAACTCGAGCCAGAGACGATGTCATTCATATATTTCATATAAACGGACATGGAGAAGCTCTTTGCCAACCATCACCCGACGGTATACATAGGGACTAGCACTGTCGAAACGAAAACACTAGAGGTACAAACCTTGCCACATAACGCCTCTTCCTGACTCAACAACCTAACATACTGGACATACTACTGGTACTGAGCATTCCAGCCATGATGAAAATTTCCATGTTAGACGAAGGCTCCTCAGATCACAACTCTTTTGCTAACCATAGGAGAAGTGGTGAAGAAAGTAGTCCCTATGACCAAGAAGCTTGTGGACTTGATCCAGATACCACATTAGCATCTCTAGAATCGACACGACGGAGTAGCTAGAAACCGCGGTTATCGAGCTAAATCAGATCATCTGCAACCGCCATAAAGCGAGACTCGAAAAAGTTTAGAATCACCAAATTCGACTTCCCAAGATGGATTCCTTCGGAAACCAAGGAACTAATCAGACAAAAACGCGTACTGAAATAACGATACCAAAGAACACTAACCCCCGAGGATAAACGACAGTTCAACCTCACTACTAGACAGCTGAAGTAAAAACTGAAGCTGCTCAGAACACAATGGTGGAACGAACGGTTGGATGAGTAGAACTGGAAAGACAACTTCTTCTGGAAGATACAAAAAATCCAAGGCACGGTCGAAGGAAAACATACCCCACATTCCATGGCTAGATGAGACTGGTTTTCAGACGCAGACAAGGCCGAAACATTCATGGACTTCTTGAAGGCCTGTGTATTGAAAACGAGGTCGATTACACCGACGACGTGGAAGACATGGGAACACACGTAGATAGGATAGACAGCTACGAAGGACTGACGACTACTCACACATTACCCTAAACCCAACAAAAGGAAACCAAGCCCATTCACAGGTTTTCTGAAACCAGAAAATTACAAGGGCCTAACAGCATACCAAACAGATCTCGTAATATCAATATTTCGGTGTAGTCCCCACCAGTTCTCATTTTGTTTTGCCTTATTGAAAATGCTCTGGAGAGGTGAGAGGTTCTGGTATGCCAATCGATAAATTTGGATGACTTTTGAGAAACCATAGTAACCTTTGATGCCAATTCATTCCTTTTCATATATTCTCTTTATTGATTTTAATAGCAATAAATGATCAAGATAATACTCCACAAAATACCAAATCATTGGAATATCGATGCACCCTCACGAAATTCTGAAATCGATTGCTGCATCTAGAAGATTTTTTTATTTAATTAATGTTGGTCCACACCAATAATTTTCAACAAAAACAATACAGTTATTTGAAATAAATGGACCAATTCACCTTGAAGATACGTTGTTATATATATCTAAGTGGATGGCAACAAACAAGCAGGTACATTACTTCCAGAAAGAACTTTATAAAATGAAGGAAGCACAAAGAAGAAAGAATTGGCAGAGACTTACAAGCCTGAGGCAAGCAAAAGTCCTCCTCGGCAACTTTAACCAAGAAACATCTGAAACAGGGAGAGTCTCAAAACCGTAACTCACGGGGCACTGTGGGTGGAACATTCCAGAAAGCTCGCCAGGAGGTTCTGTGTATGAAAACCAGAGACACCGCGTCATATCCTATTGGAATGATATGAGAGATTGAACAACCTAGGAGCATTCTATCTGACAGTGGAGGAAATTCCACATATAGAGCTCCTTGAGATGCTCAAATTTCTTCGGAAACTGAGGCTTGAGGGGCTACAATAAACACAATAAAACAATAAACCTAACTTGATCTCAGCGCAACAATAAACATATTGAAATATCCGTTACATTGGACGTCTTTTTTCTTATTGGTTTGAAGATTTCAATTAGGCAAATGTGAATATAATTGAAGTTACGAGAAGTCGAAACGTCTTGATGAAAATTCAACTCTTTAAGACGATGTACATCCGAAACAGGACTAATAAAATTCTGCGTCGTCAACAATCTTCAAACAAATATTCATGCTCAATCAAAATATAAGGAAGAAAGTTCTTCCTCATATCAAAACAAGGGTTTCAGATATTCAGTTCAATATTGCCAAAAGCATTCCTGAAATCACCGTTCAACAAACTTTAAATAACCAGCGTTGGCTGACACGACATAACATGTGTATTTATCGCATATTTCCGTTCGAGTAATGAAAGTTCTACGGCGATCCCTTCCTATTTTAAAGTCCAATATCGGCACTTTCTTTAGGTACCAAACCTATCTGTGTCCGGGCGGAATTCAGGAACTGAAAATAAAAGTAATCTGACTGTAAATGTGTCACAGTAAAGTCTTCTTTGTGTCGTTTGGCTGTGCCAATAACAATCGGCGATCGCAGGAATCTCTACGCGATACGTGATATATGTGACACGGTAGCAGGAAAATTAGTTTTCGAAGAGGAAATTGCGCATACCGATGTTGTCTACTGCTCGCCTAAGTGCTACTGGATTATTTCATTTTTTTTTTTAATTTTATAGTTCAATCTGTATGATGTTTTGTGACCTCAATGATCATTGTTAAGTGTAACGTGTAATAGTTGGAAAGAGGTCAAGATAAATGAAACCACTATGGATCTGTTGCCGACGTGTCGACTTATATTAAGTCATCCTCAGGGCACTACAATAGGAATTGTGATTATTACTCAAAACTGAATAGTAGAGAATACACTGGTGAAAATAGAATTAGAAGATTAGAAGTACAAAAAGTAAGTGAAATACATCATACACATTCAAAGTATGAAGTGTTGAATTTTTGTGATAAAATGAACATGAAAAAAATTGTAAAATGAATTCTGTAGATAACAACAGGATACTTACATGAACGGTGGATTTCTTCTCATTATGAATGAAATATTGTTTAAAAAAACCAACATTTTAGTTCTCAATTTATCATTAAAAAAATGTATCCGGAGAGAGAGAGCCTGAAAACCAAGGGAGGCAGCAGGCGCAATAATTGAAATTTTTAATATTAGTCATTACCATAGTAGAGTTTGTTACTGAATGCAGATAGCGAGTGGAGATTGGAAAAGTTTTTTTTACTGTTTCTATATTTCTTTCAATTATTCCTTGATAAAGTTTGCGTGACCATATACTTGCCTGATTTGTTACTATTGTGGACTTTTTCACTCACTTACTAGGTATGTAGAAATTGAATATCTATCTCAATAGTAGTATTGTTTTTGTATTGTTTTATGTTAATCGTATCATCTCTTGTATGCTTCTTATTTTATAGTGTCGTTGGTTTCAAAAAGTTTGTGAATTCTTAAAATAGAATTTGTGTAGATTTTGGTTTTAATGTTTCGCAAGACCTGACATGAGTGTTTGGGGTCTTATACTTCGCTTATGCTCTGATATTCTAGTTTAGAAATATCGTCCTGTCTGTCCAATACACACTTTGTTGCATCCTTCACAAGATATTTTGTGGATTATACCACTTTCGAGTTCTTTTGGCGTTTTTTATTTCAACTTTTAAGGGTATTTTCATTTTTGAAAGCAATATCGAAGGACACGTATACGTGAAAATCTTCAACAATTCTGAAAAGCCAGATTTCAAGTTGTCATTTTATAAGTCGTGAAATTTTTGATACATATAACCGTTGAACAATAAGGGTCCAATGAGTTGAATCTGTTAATGAATTAAATGAAAATAAAAAAAATTCAAAGCTTATTTGGGCCACTGTCTGATTCAAATTACCATATCGCTCTAATAGATTCCCCAAGTGAGTAAATGTTTGGAACAAATCAAACATAATGCAAGAGGTACCAAGGTGGACACAAAAATACAGAACACACTGTATCTATCGAGAGAGTTGAAATAATATTAGTACTACTGAACTGAGTAAAAAAACAAGCTTTTCAACGATACTAAACATGACATTAGACATTATGGTTCCATTATCGTTCAACGTTTATACCACCGTCTTTTCAATAACTCTCTCTCATATTAACTGGGAAAAATAGGCGGGTCCATACATTTGACTAACTCTGGTATGTTACAGTAATCATTCAAAGGTTGAGTTAAATGTAAGCTTGCTGCAAGACCTCTGGAACTACTGAAACTGCCGTACACTGAAGTTGCATAAGTAATGTTACATATTATGAACATGTTCTTGCATGTATGTATGTATGTGAAGTAGGTGTATCGAGTACATGATAACCCATTATGCTATAAATTAAAATGGACAATGTACTCCCGTCTATCGCGTTAACCAAAACCATTTAAAAAAATGTTTCAAAATGGTAGCTCGCGGCCATTATTATAGTCAAAAAGTTCTGAAGTATCTACCATTTGACCAAAAAAATTCAAATGAAGTTATTCGGAAAACAGCTACAGGAGAAAAAATCCTAATAATGAAGTGGGAATTGAAAAATGAATTAGATGATTGGAAACGATTAAGGGGATTCCACGTACTGGACCATTGGGAAATTGGCTTTCCGTGAATTTTGTCCAATATTTGATAAATTGTAGAATCCAACTTGTTCGTCTTCATTACGCCTATGCTTAAAGTTTGAAAATTTGATTATACTGTGGGCTGCTAAAGCTGAAGTACAATGTGTTAATTTAAATTTGGTACACTTCTGAAAGGATGTAAAATATTTATTTTTTGAGGTAAAAGGTCGATTAAAAAAAAAAGAATTGTAGTGTTTTTCGTTAAATTTTATGCTGTCCAGTCAAAAATTCTATGAATTGTTAAATGACAAAATTATTGACAAAACTTCAAATGGTAAAAATACTTCTTTTTTCTGGTTGCCCTTTCTTTCCATTGCTTTATCGCAAATTGGTATGAATATGAGTGAAATTGTAATCTTTCTAGAACATCAAGATACCCGCCTTAAATATTTTGTTCCCAAGATTTGTATGTTTTCGGACAAATTATTAAATGTCATACGTAAATATTGTTCTCTGACAGATGATTGGTCAATAAACACAATGAGATATTCCATAGAAGAAAAATGTTTTATGTTCTATATTTATCAACAAAGTTGTAGTACCTATTACAAAGGCTTTAAGAAGATATAGACTGCAATTTCCAGATAGAAGAGAACCATAAAATAATGTTTTATAGACTAAAGAAGATTTCCGGAACTGGTATCCTGAATAGAAAAAAAATTGTTAGGCCAAAAACGGTTTTGACAAAAGAACAGATTTTATTATTCTAACATATCTTAGAGCCATTTCTTAAAATTCATTTAACGATGTAGTTAGAGAATTGCCAGTGTGTATTGAATCAGCCCACGCAGTGACTAAAAAATTCAAATTTTCCAGATATATCGTAGAAATCATTCAAAGGGATGCCACATTTCTGGATGAAATACTGTTGACCGATGAGTCTTCATTTTCGACTAGCAGAAGTTGCCATCGCCAAAATAGGCACTATTGGATTGGATCCTCTTTTAAATGTGGATCAAATTAAAATTAAATCACTATAAGTACATAGTTGATAGAAGAGGCGTCACTATCAGCCAATAAAAACGTAGTTTCAACACTTTTATATGATTCAATTGGTTATTTGAAAGGCAAAAAAAAACTTTTTCTCAATTTTTAAAACGAATCAAATGAAAACTCGGATATCCACCTCCGTGTCCAACAATTTTCCGTACGTAATCGATGGGATTATATTTGTATCGTTGGGGCTATAGACGTTTAATCTGATGCTGCCCGAAAGAATTTCATTTGCGATTAATTTTGAGCGGTCCCGTCTTCAAAGTATACCGTTTATCCAACGTTTTCGATAAAGTAGGTATTTATAAGTTGAAAGCAACAATGTACTCAAATGGAGCGACCAAGGCTTCATAAGCGCTGGATAATATGGTTGTTTTTCCGCTTCAGAGGTACGGTCTGAGATGATTGGTCTCGCATATTGGATATTTTCCAATCGAAACCATTGGCGTATCTTAAAAAATATAAATAGCAGGTGGTAGTGAGATATCTGATATTTGTTCGAAATTTAATGCTTTTATTTGCATTATATCATTTTCATTTTTAATAAATGCGAAACAATTCAAATTAGAAAAATTCCAAATCCAGAATGGGACACTAATTACTATTGCTCAGAGAGAAGCCAGTATTTTTGTCAACTTTCTTCCCTTAATCTATTGTTCTGAAAGACTGCGCCTCAGACTAACATCAGTTTCTTGCTAATTGAGCAATACCTTCCATAATGAGGAAATATTTACACACACTTGAAAAAAAATACAATTGATCAACAAGGTAGAAAATCTTCATTTCCCTATGGCATTTCTACCTTATGATATTACACTTTACAGAATTCACTTACTATTGAAATTGACAAAGTCTGCCTGGACACTAGATCTTCATTTTGGTGTTTATTGTACGAATTTCAATCCTAAGGAGAAGAATCCAAATAAAGTTTTCGATTCACTTGGGTGAACAGATCTTCAAGATTGGCAATGCCGATGAAATCATCAGTATGTAAATTGAATGAAACTGTTTCTGTAGCGGCGATCGACTTTTTGCAAATCGCTGCCTTAACCTCAAACTGTATCAAATGCCAGAGCATCATATGACGTCAGGACGTTAAGGTATGGTTTCGTTTGAGCGTCCCGCGGTACCGGATGGTGATAGCTGCTTGTGGTTGTGACTACATGTTTTTGTTTAGGGTGTAAGAGGCTGCGAAAATAAGTGAGCAAATATATGGTTGAATTTATTTAGGATATAAGAGTTGTGGTTACGTGAGCAAGCTTGTATTGTAACCAGCAAACAGAGAAGTGATCCTAGTCCTATTTAATAAAACATAAATTATAATAGCATATTGCAGAATAGAGAAAGAGATAGAGAGAAAGACAGGGTCGGTGCAAGAGAGAGGAGGTACAAGAGAGAGAGAGAGAGAGAGAGAGAGAGAGAGAGAGAGAGAGAGAGAGAAAGAGAGAGAGAGAAAGATATATGATTGTGATAAGCTTTGGGAGAAAGCAATGGTTTTTCATTATTCAACAATCTGTAGTAGGGCTTCGCGAGACCAAGACCAAGACTGATAAGTCGTGCTTGGTCGTGGTCTCGAAAAATAAATGTTGTCTTGGTATTGGTCTTGCTGTTTCAAGACCGAGACGAGACTTGCTCAGTCTTGGACTTGGTCTTGATAGTCTTGGTCTTGATAGTCTTGGTCTTGGAACAAAATGCGTCTAGAAATTGTACAAAAGTTTATATGCATATAATAGGTATTTCGTATTTCTCAGTCTTTAACAATTGTCAATTTGTATAGTAAAGTAAGCGAAATACATTTCTCATTTCACCATAAGAATATGATTTTTGGGAACTCTTGAAAAAAGATTAAATTAGACACACATAGCATAGAAGCCGACGCCCGACAGGCCAGAAGAAAGGTTTAAAATAGTCGGAATGTTCATTAGGATTTTATTGACCATTTTACAATGGATTTTTGTGTGAAAAAAAATTAAAAACCTACCATATGAAAATTAAATAATTGAAATAAAATACCATAATATTTTCCATCAGATTTTTCTTAATATTGAGTTGATTAAAGTTCATTATTTTTCTTTCGAGACCAAGACTCTTAGGAGAGAGTCTTGGTCTTGGTCTTGATCTCGAAATTCAAGTCTTGGTCTTCAAAAGATTTATTACGTCTTGGTCTTGTATCAAGTACCGTTTGTCCTCTGCTGATCTGTGATATTCCTGGATTTTTCCCATGGGTTTGTGAGTATTTTTGATATTTTCTTTTTGGAGTAGTCAGCCTATTCTGTCAGTTATCCTGGGTATGTAAGGTAAGAATACTTTGCCTGTAGGTTGGACGTCGTCTTTTCTATTATTGGATGTGGGTTGCATTCCTTTCCTTACTTCAAGTTTTGTGTATCTGATAAAAGTGTTCTATTTCCGGTTTGAGTGCTTCTGGTTCACAAAATATTTCCGCTCTATACGTTAACGTTTTAATAATTCCATATAATGTGCTAGGAATCACACGTTAAAAGGTAAGACCTCGTTAATCCTTAGCTCGCACAAGTTTCGACTTCTGAGTGCTGTCGTAACAGCCAACCAATTCGAACAACAACAACAATATTTCTGACTCGGATGATGGTTTGAATTCCTGCAAGTACAGGTACTTATCTATCAGTATGTTTAAGTTTCATTTTGAACGTGTTAAGCAACCGTTTAATTTTTCGTGTTAATAGGGCAACAAGAAATGCTAGTGTGTTGTTTTTTTCTACTTCCATCCTGAATTGTATGTTGTTATGTAGGCTGTTTACCTGCTCTAGAAAATCTTTCCATCCATGACTCTAGATGACAAACATATCATCTACATATCGAAACCTTACTTTTGATTGTACTGTCGAGGGCTTGCTGTTCAAATTTCTACTCTACCTATAGATGAAAATTCAATGAATTCAAACGGTATGATATAATGTAAGATATAGAATACCAGTTCAGTGTTTGTATAATATTTACACTTGTAACTTTTGAAGAAGCCAACCGCTCATGTTCGCAAGACGTCAAGAACCAATAAAAATGGATGCAGGGCCAAGTACCCAAAAGAATGATTTTTGAAAATTGATTCGATCAATTCTTATGAACGTTATGACTTTCAATAACTTCAACACGTATTCTGCGTAATGCGGTGATTTCATAATCGTTTTATTATATATGTCAAAAATCGAATTCTAGATTTATTCAATTGTGGAAAACTTTCTCAAGAAAAATTCCATAAATCTGTAGCGCCGCTGTCTGAGAACCGGTAGCATGGCCGCGAGCCGCCGAGGCAATAAATGACCTCCTCCTGTCCTCCATGCATATATATACATCAATTCGACCCTTGTCCACCGCCGCCTGCGGCCTTTGAGGCGACTCTGGGAGACACTTTGCCTAATAAAAATACCGATATGAGACTGGACATAGGTTACATGTATAAAGAAGGTATATGTGTATGCAGCAAGCTCAAGCAAGGGTCCATCATATCCATTTCCTTCGATCGGCATAACACGTGCAGATCGTATTTCCTTTTCTCACCAGGAGGGGATATGGAAAGATTTAACGGAAAGGACTTTTATTGGAAAACTCTTCAGCTCAATTATTCAACCCCACGTAGATGATATTGAGATTCTGTGGTCCAGTCGAATCGAATATGTTATATTTCAATCAGTGAGTTGTGTTTGGTCACCCCACTTTTCAATATAGGTTGTTTATTTTGTAACAGAAATATATTGCTTTTTATTATTGTTAGCCATCAAGACAGGCACATTCGGTTTTCATGTGTTTCAATGAGCAAGGGTGTTTCAATATACGAGTATTTGAATTTGATTGAACTGGGTTATTTAGAGCTTACGAAATTAGGAATGGAAGAAATTAAAAATTCGTTTGGAATAGTTAGATACGTTGGATAGTTCCTATGTACGACGTCTGGTAAATGTAACACCTGCTACTTTTGGGAGGGTCATCTTTAGTATCTTCAGTGTTTACCTGAAGTCAAACATCTTTCAATACATGGTGGTGGTTGGTGGACCAGTGGCTAAGGTATCTAGCAGTAGAACTTCTGGCTCGCATCAGACAGACGTTCGAGACTCCGGTACGATAGAAATTTTTCTCAAGTACACGTGTTTCTTCAGGTGGTCACATGCTTTGTTGTGAATCGATGAGTTGCCTAGATGACAATCCCGACGTCTGGTGCTAGCTTGAAGTCCGTACCGACCACCCTGGGTGGTGCTGTAGGTTTTCCGGGTTTTCCCATAGCTGAAAAGTGAATACCCCACTAAAAAAAATCAATAAGTCGCCCCGGAGCGCCGCGGCAAATAATAATAATAGCTGTCCTCTACCCGCACAGGCTACGCCTTTGGGAGCATTATTATCATTATTATTAAGACGATGGACGTCCGAAACCTAAGTAATCAAGGTACTACATCTTCTACAACCTTGTAACAAGCTAAAGTTAGAAACCCGGCATCATTAACAAGTTCAGAATCAACGAGAAGACAAAGCTCAATTCCTAAAGAGATCCAGAGACAACATCATCAGCCACGCACTAGTTAGGTCACAAATTAACTACGATCGTTGGATGAAAGAGATGCTACTCCATAATGCAATGACTATATTTCCTAAGAGGAGGACAACCAACCCATATTTGCAACACCTGCATGAGAATTTGCCAAAACTAAAAGAAGAGATACCAGAAGAAATGATGCCGACTAGCAAGGGGAACACGGCCACCACAAACCTTTGACAAAAAATATGCTGTTGACACAAATTTAGCGGTCCCTGCTGAAAACTAGGATTGAACTTCGCAGTTGCACCAAAAACGATACCAATCTTGGACATCGTGAGCTATGTAGAGTCAACGAATAATAGAATGAACCCTATCCAGGCAGAAAAATTTAATTGAAAAGTGAAAGAAGTATTTGGAGAAGAAGCGAAACCCCTGGAAAAACATCATTGCTGGAGAACAGAAGGCCCTGAAAATACTGCAAATGAACTCCACCCTCAAAATTCTTCCTGCAGACAAAGGAAATATCACAGCCATAATGAAGATCCCGATGTACAATGACAAAATAGAAGCTGTACTCCAAACAAAAAACTACACACTCCTACAGAAGGATCCAAGATAGATAAAAAAACCTACAGCACTCTCAGTAAACACAAAATCATCATTACAGATAAGGAACGGACACATCTGACGCCACATAACAATGAACCAACTGATCTCTACGGTCTTCCATAAATCCTCAAATCACACCATGCCATTGAGACCAATCACCAGCTTCCGGAACTCACCGATTCATAATCCTGTGAAATACCTCTTACCGATACTACAACCCTTGTTAATTCATCAAGAATTCGAAGCATTTAAGAAGAAGATCGTTTCTTCAGATTTGATATGGATGATTGTTCTACTACTACTACTATATGCCACTGAAGAAATGATCTTCAGTCCTTAAGGGTGGTGAAAGAGTACACGCATGCCATTGGAATGGAGTTTGGGATCGACAAATGTTCCATGGTTCATCTCAAGAGAGGACGATGCGAGAAATACGAAGAGGACATTCAGCTCGTAGACGGAAACATTCCACATCATCTGGCTGCAGGAGAGACGTATACTTACCTAGGGGTGGAATAATGCCATACCCAAGAGGTAGCCGCTTTGGAAAATTCTCTTCGTGGCAAGTATCAGCATCATAAACTCCAACAGATCTGGTCATCAGAACTGTCGGGAAAGAACAAAGTTGCTGCAACTAATATGCTTGTACTCCTTTGGAGTGATCAAATGGAAAATTATGCATCTTCATAGGAGCTTGCATCGTAAATCGTCTGTTCCACGATTATACTTCCCCAGACAGCAGGCAGGCTGTGGACTTTTGAGCTTGGATTGTCTACTGTACTGGATGGAGTCTGTTAAGTCACCAGGAGTTCAGATCCTCTTCTCTGCTTGGTATGCGATCATGAAAAAGCAAGGATTGTAGCATTTCTTGATGTCAATGCAGCAATCCGTGTAGCCGATGAAGTCGCTCTCGTATTCGAAACTGAACGGACGAACCCAAACTCCCTATCACCGAGTTGGAACCCGTTCATCAAAAAGCCCATGTCAAAGCTGCGGAGAGTGAGAGTCTCCTACAGCTACATATAGATAAACCAATGCATGGGGTCTTCTTCAAGAGCATTGAAGACCTTGACTTATCCAGAAACCTGACCTTTGCATTTCTCAGAGCAAGTGGACTGAAGTCTGAAACCGAGGGATTCATAATGGCCTGCCAGGATGATGTCTTTAACACCCTCGTCGACCGTAGCTAATTTTACTAGCTAGTCGGACTAATCTAATATTTGTTCACACCTGGCCTACTCGATAATATCGTTTGTAGAAACACACATTAGTAAAAGTATTGATTGTCAATACAGTGAGGGGCAATATTATGGAATAAATTCATTTTTACGAGAATAGGCAACTTTTGAGACAAATCCCGAAACACGTCGATTTTTATTTCCAAATTATGATTTTGTGGCATATATGTCATACTAGTGACGTCATCCATCTTTGCGTGATGACGTAATCGATGATTTTTTTAAATGAGAATAGGGGTCGTGTGATAGCTCATTTGAAAGGTTATTCAATTCTCTATGCAGTGATATGAACATTAACATAATTATTTATACAGGGTGGCCAAAAAAATATTTAATTTGTAAATGAAATTAATTGTCACGAAAAGAAGTATTATCATTTATTTAATACAAAATTACATTGTACTACTGTCGGAAAACAGAAAAACAAATTAATTGACAAATAAAAATTGCTTTTCGCTTAAATTAAATGTTCAAATTGCCGCCCACCTGCCTCTTGGCAGTAATTGAACGGACGAATACATTCTTCTTGAACATTGTGGATCATTTCTGGAGTTGAATTACGAATTTCCAATGTAATGCTATTTGTCATATCTTGGAAATGTGTGGTCTATCGGCGATCTGGATCATCCTCATTGATTTTGTCTACTATTGAAACACTTGAAACAGTTTATAAATAAATGTTTAGAACTGCTGTGCTTTCTACTACTATGAAGAAACAAAAATAAATTCCGATATTAGGCAAATAAATAATGAGAACTAAAAAGATAGCAAAAAGTATAGTTTTTACAAATCGAGTTGGCTTGGGTCAAATGTAAGTCAGTTCTTGACATTTTCTCATAAGGACTAGTTTATTTCATGAAATAAATAAATAATGGCCCCATTAACTGAAACACAAAGAATTGAAGTATTAATTATGGTTGGATATGGAGATAGAACCAGAACACAACAAGAAGTATGTAATTTATTTACCATAAAATATCCTAATACGCCTATCACACAATCCACTGTTAGTAAAATTGAGAAGAAATTTAGAGAAACTGGACACGTGAAACATGTTGCAAATGCTGGTCTTCCACCAATGAATGAGGATGTGAAACTGTCTGTATTATTAAGTGTGGCAGAGAATCCTCAAATTATTTCTAGGCAAATTGCAGCTGATACAAACATTTCTAAAAGGTCTGTTTTACGTGTGCTGAAAAAAGAGAAATATCATCCGTATAAAATTCATAATGTCCACGAAATCAATGAGGATGATCCAGATCGCCGAATGCAGTTTTGTGAAGTAATGCAAGATTTATGTAATCAAAATCCACGCTTCATTCGTGAAATCCTTTTTTCTGATGAAGCAACCTTCTGTTTAAATGGAACAGTGAATCGGCAAAACTGCAGATATTGGAGTCAAGATAATCCCCATTGGATGACTGCGGTACACACTCAGCACCCTCAAAAACTAAACGTGTGGGCAGGGATAGTCGAGGATAGAATTATAGGTCCTTTTTTCTTCGATGGGTCTCTTACGGGGCAAATATATCTTGATTTTTTACAAAATGAACTTATACCCGCCCTTACAGACATGTTTCCAAATGAAAATGATCGTAATTCGCCAAATGAAAACATATGGTTTCAGCAAGACGGTGCACCTCCGCACTTTGCACGTCCTGTTCGTGATTTTTTAAACAGATGTTTCCCTAGGAGATGGATTGGTCGACGAGGAACAATAGAGTGGCCCGCAAGATCTCCAGATCTTACACCACTTGATTTTTTCCTATGGGGTTACTTAAAATCAAAAGTTTACATCGATAGACCACAGAATTTACAAGATTTAAGAAATAGAATTAGATTGGAAATTCGTAATATACCTCCAGAAATGATCCACAATGTTCAAGAAGAATGTATTCGTCGGTTCCATTACTGCCAAGAGGCCGGTGGGTGGCAATTTGAACATTTAATTTAAGCGAAAAGCAATTTTTATTTGTCAAATAATTTATTTTTCTGTTTTCCGACAGTAGTACAATGTAATTTTGTATTTAATAAATGATAATACTTCTTTTTGTGACAATTAATTTCATTTACAAATTAAATATTTTTTTGGCCACCCTGTATAAATAATTATGTTGATGTTCATATCACTGAATAGAGAATTGAATAACCTTTTAAATGAGCTATCACACGACCCCTATTCTCATTTAAAAAAATCATCGATTACGTCATCACGCAAAGATGGATGACGTCACTAGTATGACATATCTGCCACAAAATCATAATTTGGAAATAAAAATCGACGTGTTTCGGGATTTGTCTCAAAAGTTGCCTATTCTCGTAAAAATGAATTTATTCCATAATATTGCCCCTCACTGTATATTTTTTTAATAATGTATGTGATACGTTCATTCATTGAGGCATTTATTATTCAAATGATATTTTCCTGTTTCAAAATGTATTGGTATTTTACTTTCGAGCGATTCTCGAATGTTCTACCAGTTCTTATAATGAAGCAAAGTTTCTGAGAAATAAGTTATTTCGATGAAAAATTCTCCGCTACGTATAAGGTAGAATCACCAATATATTTATGTTTATTATTTTCTCCAATCAATCCGTAAAACTGTTCCCCTCCATCCAATCGACTCTAAATAGCTAGTTCAAGTTGCCCTCTGATAATCTTTCAATGAGATACGAGTACGGGCAATTTATACGTTTTCCATTTATGATATTGATAGGAACGAATCCATTTAGAAAGTATAGGAAAAAGTTCAGGAAGGGCGATAGAAATAGATTCATAACAGTGAATGAGTCATTGCATAATATGGCAAGCCTCATGGATTCCGTGCTGAATGCTGTTCCTGCCCATTTGCTTATGCATAAGAGTATGAGAACTCCAACTCAGGATTGTAGTAACACAATGGATATTTTTGTGGATGAGTGCAAATTGGATTAGTTTGAAAAGTGAAGTAACACTATCAAAGGGAGTACTGAAATTAGTCTTGAATAAGGGGATTTGATTAACCGATAAAAATTATTTTTTCCTACAAGCGTGCGTGTTCCGCCCTATTCCCGCACGAAATTTAGTTTGAGAGGTGTCATATTCCCGCACTACTGCGGGAAAAATTGTCCCGCACGCTAATGTCACTTCAAGTGAGTTTTTCCCGCACTAGTGCGGTAATAATGTTTCCCGCACGTGAAAGTTTGTTCAAGAGCGCTACATAAGACGTTTCAATGTGCTTTTAGAAAAAAATCTTGATCCTTACTCATACAGAAAGGTACTTTCCCGCACTCGACCGCTTACCCGAACTCCGCTTTGCGTCGTTCGGGTAACGGCAGTCTCATGCGGGAATGGTACTCTTTCCGTACTTGTTAGGATAATAACTATATCCATAGGCCAGCTTTTTTTCCTAATAGGTATTTAAATCTGTTAGCATTACTATTTAAATTCATTTCTAGGCCTCTAGATTATGACTCGGTCACCGTATATATCTTGAATTCTGTGGTATCACTCTTTTTTCCTACAAAAGTGAATTTTTTGTAGGAATAGCCATAATACGTTACGAGGTAGTAACAATGTAAAAGAATATATCCAGTACCCTGAAAAGACCTCAGTGAATAAAATTCGTCTCTGGAGGGATCATATCATATGCAAAAAGTGTTATAATAGATATTTATGCAATAAGTACAAAAAGTGAGTGTTTACTGTAGGTGACGTGAAATTAATACGTCAACAGTAATAACAATTGCGTCAATTTGATAACAGATTGCAACAATCTAAATTGAATTTATAAAATACTTGCAACGTATAAATCTAGCTTTTAGTAATGTGAATACGGTTCTATCTTGGAACAGAATAAACAAAAATTAACTGTCGATTACGATAAAGAACTCTGGCTGACCTCCACTACGATAATTCGATAGCACAGATGTTATGAGGTATACGTATTGTTTTCGGAACTCTCGAGAGGCTCATGTGAGCTAGAGAGGACGTAGCTCTTACCTTTTAACATGTGATACCATACACGGGAAACGGTGGGATTCGAACACACGCACCTACCCATGATTGGTTTGAGATGCAAACGCTTTACACACACACACCACCACGGCTCATTGGTAACAACGAGTCTTTTCTACTGCCTTTAAGGTCGTAAGTATTTTTAAATTTCCTTAAAATTATAATGCATTCCTGCTTAAAAATAATAATAGATGCTTTCAGGGTACATCAATGAGCTTATATCTTAACAAAGGGCACGCTTCAATTTCTGCACATGATTACGTAGGTATTGCTCTTCCATCTAACCACTTAAAGAAGCAACTGCTGGAAGTTGTGAAACTATATAATATAATAAATCGACTTCATTTAATTGAAAATATGAACGAATGCTCAGGTGAAAATATAATTTACAGTTGAAATCTGTTGGTGCTTTCTAGCTCAGAGCTACTCAAACTCAACCATCAATAATAATCCCATTTCGGAGAATGAAGAAAATATACAGTGTATACAAGATACGAATGAGATAGCATTAGGATCTCGAACATGGGTGAAGTTACTATGTTGGTTGAAGTAGAAAAAAGTTGCACAATCCGAAGGTCTCTTATATGGAGTTTGCAGCAGTGGGGTATCATTTTCGGATTACTGACCATTATTTTCTGAACACAGGTAACATCGTCTTACTTCTTACTTCTAAAACCCGTTGACGACATTCCTCTTCCGTTTGAAAATAACGTTGACAAACAAAGTCAGGGGGTGTCAGATCTGGCGATCGTGAAGTTCAGGCAACTGCTGAATACATAGCTATCCATTCGTCAGGAAATATGTTTGATAGATATGCCCGAACAATCCTCGAATTATGAGCTGGGGCCCCATCTCTTTGGAACCAAATGTTACGATACCGCTCAGAAGTAAGTTAAAAAAATCACCCACATGTTGAAACCAAAACGGTGTTGGTGTCTAGATATTTTGTACAAGCGTGGACCAAAAATGCGTATTCCGCCTGTTGCATTCTGTTACCATACTTTCATCATAATATTTCATTAACAAAATTCTCATTATCTTGACATTTTCTGGTGTACCACTCACAAAATGTCCTTCGCATTACGTCGTCTCCCCGCCTAAGTCCTTGGCAGATCCAATATTTGTTTTTACGTTAAATAAAATTTGCTGTAGATTTTGGAGTTCTAGTAACTTTTTCAATGTTTCTAACCGATGTTGTAGGTCCTTCCGTTACAGCCAAGGAGCTCATTGCATGGTTTCTTTCCATCAACTATTTCCAAACCCGGGTTTTTTCCTGTTGCTTTTCCGGGAGATCAAGGAAAACTCGACAATACATGCTCCTGACAGCCTGATGTCTCACACATAAATTATCAAGTCCCCTTACATAACACGGAGGAGGCAGGAAAGTGAACTCAAGCATTGACGTGCACTCACAGCGTCTAAGGCCTACACAACACCGTAGGGCCTGCGCGAGCAGGGGCGAGTAGGTTTTTGCCAGCCCGCTGGATACCCCAAAAGGGCAGGACAGAAAACCCAAAACCCCTACATAAACCCATTATTATAACATCCTAATCCCTGCGGCTTAGGGGTGGTTTAAATAATGATTTTATTCATTTAGATGTTTTGTGAGTTGTATATATTTCATTGTAAATTTAATATCAATAAACTTTTTGTATTTGTATTAACAATTGGTTTGTAAATGAGCCATACTCTAGTAAATTTACAACTATTCTTCCAAATATATTTCAATTTGGCTGTAATCTTTCCGGAAAATTATGTAAATACATTTGCTTGGCTTATCGAGTATTGGAATAGTACATTATTTTCGAAGTAACAGTAACATCATATTCCTACAAATATTTATTACTCTTTGCTGTATATCCAATATTGAAGCGGATTCAGTTTCGTACTCCTTTTGCTTCGAATATCCCCATAAAAAAAGTCTAAAGGTGTCATATCTGGCGAGCGTTCTAGCCATTTCGTAGTCCTCGACGGCCAATCCATCGACCGGGGAAAGAAAGTATTTTACAAATAGTTTATTACTTGTCTGGAGTAATGTGGTGGTGCTCCATCTTGTTGGAATACAATATCCATATCGGATTCATTATGATTCGCTTCGACAATTTCGGTAATTAGAGGGTCAACAGTAGTTTTCAGCATATTCAAATACAGTTCCCCTGTTAAATTTTGTTCAATGGATAGAGGTCTTAAATATGGTTTCCCAATATTCCTGCCCAAACGTAAATTTTTTTTGGATATTGAGTATGAGTTTCCCGGAAAACGTGAGGGTTTGTGTCACTTCAATATCGGCAATTTTGTCTGTGGACATTGCCGTTGAGAAAAAATGTTCATTCATCACTGAAACAAATATTGGGGAGATATGTAGGATGCTCTGCAGTGGTTTCCGTCATAATTTCACAGAATTTTGTTCTTCAATCTGGATCATCTTCAGTTAACTGGTGTACCATTTTGATTTTGTATAGATGATACTCTTTCCTCTCCAAACGTCTCCACACAATAGAAGTACACACCTTACAAACATTCGCGACGGAAGAAATAGACTGTTGAGGATTTATTATCATCTCACCAATTATTTGAACTTGCTGTTCTTCCTTAATGGGCGGATGACCTGGGGGCTTTTTGTGCTGTACACTACCAGTATTTGTAATTTTGGATACAAGTTCCCCTAAATATGTTCTACAGATAGGACAATTCGGGAAACGATCATTAAAAATTCTTTCGGTTTCGTGAAAGTTACGCGTCGCACCGTAAATGAAAATCGCTTTCATCTTTTCTTCCAATGGACGAGAATTGACCATTTTAGAGATAGTTCACGTGGTACCTATCTACTAGTAAAGCCGAAAACTAAATGAGAATATTTTAACTGAACAATGATGTTCGTTGTCGTACTGACATTTTTGTCAAACAAAAAATTACCTATCAAACCTTATCGGGTTGTTGGAATTGTCATATGGCAGAGAAAAACAAATGTTTCTTGAAATATCGATATTTATGTGTTCGTATTGAGGTAATTTTTAAATGTTCCGCCATTTTATGGTAGATGAAGATATTGACTTTATATTCATGGGGTTGTGAACTATTCGTCAGGAGCTTCAAAAGGATGTATCACAAGACCCCCCTTTCAATTTAATTTTTTTCCCAGATGGCGCCCAGTCGCCATATTTCAAATTTTCATCTGTCAATTTTACTCCAAAATATAGTATTCATGCATCAATTTCATCATCCCAAGTTTCAATTTTTGGAGTTGACCCGTTCAAGAAATAAAAGGAATGAAGGAAAGAATTAAAGAATGGCCATATATCAAATTACAGTAATTGAAGTAATTGTGTACGAAAGAGTCACAAAGCATTTTTCTCAAACTTCTGTCCGAAAAGGGTCGATTGCGGTAAATATTCAGAGAATCTGAGATTCGAATCAAGCACAACTTCTTAGCTTAGTCAGAGATCAGACAAATACTGCTTTATTGCAATTCCAACTTCTCCAGATTTTATGATTATTATTGTTACTGAAGCACATCATGACTGTTTTATTCGGGTTGAGTTTCAACTTGTGTTCTTTTGACAACTAACTGAATTATTCCCGAACCGCGTTTACTAATTGTGCATTTGTACAATCTTCAGTTCTGAAGGTCTTGTGCAATTGTGTATAATCTACATATGTTCGAGTTTCACAACTTCTATGAAAGATATGAGGTCACTTGTATAAATTATGAACAAAAAGGGCTCCAACATTGATTCATGTGGAATGACATTCTTGGTAATATTAACATAAAAGTGGGGTGGAAAAATGTTTTCTTCCATGAGAGGAAAAGAACCATTCTCCTCCCTTGTTTGGTGGTCAAAAATGAAAAATTCTGGAAAGGTAGTAGAAAATGTTATTTTCAAGGTAATTGAAAAAATTGTAGGGAAATCTAAATAAACTTTAGCATTCGCTTCATATGCCTTTAAAACTATACATAGCCATGGAATACACTTGTTTTAAAATTGATGTTAGAGCGCATTCATCCGGAATATATCTGGTAGATCTCATGGCTATAGGGGGCAGGATTCATGGTCTGTATGAAATTTAGTGATGAATAGCTCTACGCGGAAGTCCGAATGGATATCATTATTTAGTTATTTTATGTTTACCTTTATTCTCCTCGTATGAATAACGCTATAACAAACTAGAAAGTACATTCGACTATGTTCGTGTTTACAAGAAACAGTTACTCTACAGAGTTATTGTTCAAAAAATTTCATTGCAACTCTAACCATCCTCCCGTTACAAACGATTTTAATCCGAGTCGCCTATAAAAATAACATAAAAATGTTATTTCTTCATCGGAGCCAGGTTTCCGTTTGTTATATACCGACGGTTCACCTCAGAGAAGGAATATACGAGAAATATTGCTAGAGACACGACTTGACGGCAGATGGATGAAAGAGACAACACAAAAGAATGACTGCATCTTTTCGCAGGACGTTCACTTTGTTATTTGAATAAAGAGGAAAAGCATCTCGAACGTGTGTTATTAACTTGAAACCCTTACTACATCGCTATTTCAATAGAATGTGACGTCATTTAGCCACTTTTCCCTTTTGAATCTTTTTATATAATTCATGGTTTAAAGAGCTACTTATTTTCCGCGTGCAGTCGGTCTTTTGTATTGTTATAGTATTATTTTATTAATGAAGAGTAACTTGTGACATTCACTGGGCGGCTATTCTAGAATCGTTCGGTTTCAATTCGTATACGAATAAGAAAGACAAACATACATAATTCATTTGTATTAGTATGAAACAGTGAATCGTATTCGTTCAAACTCGAGAATAGTACCCCAGGCACACGATACTTTTCATTTATACCCTCTTTGCCTTAGGATACTAATTCAGAGTGCAATCGTTTCCATTTCGATAGACCTCATAGAGCCGTGCTGATGAGTAGGTATCTACGAAACAGCGCTGTCCACGGATGATGAGTACTTGGAATTGAATCGGAAACACCCTATTCACATTATTTTATTATGTATATTTTTCGACCCGACACACTGTATAACATTCTAAACAATAAAGCACATTTATATATCTATCTAACTTTTTATCATATTTGGGGCACCATACAACTGACACAATAGCTTTACCTCGTGAACATAAAAATTGAGCAAACTTGCACGTCGTATAGGTACTGAAGCTTAACCCAATATATTAATATTGTTAAGGTGGTCGGTAGCTAAGGTATCTAGTGGTGGAATTTCTGGCTCGCATCAGACAGACGTTCGAGGCGTTGTTGTGATCAAGTGAGATGTGAGTTGCCAAGATGCCAATCCGGAAGATTGGTGCTCTAGCTTAAAGTGCGCACCGACCACCCGGGGTAGTGCTGTAAGTTTTTCGGGTTTTCCTATAGCTGAAAAGTGAATACACCACCGAAAAAATCAGCAAGTCGCCCCAGAGCTCCACGGCAAATAATAATAATAGACGTTCTCTTACCCGTACAGGCTATGCCTTTGGATACACTGTTTATGAAGGAATATTATTAAATTTAATTTTTCCGTTAACCAGTTAATTCCAGAGTTTGGAGAAAACCTGTTCTAATAATTTCTATGATTAAAAAAAATCGGAAGTATTCAAGATGCTGCGCATGTTTACTAAAGGAAGACAAATCCAAGCATATTTACTGTTCAAATGAATGAATATTTGAAAGCTTTGGGTGTGAACAGAATTCAAGAAAGGGAAATTATCGATAACAACGTCAATATCACTCGACACGCGTTTCGCCAACAAAGTTGGCATGGTCAGGAGCTGAAAAAAGCGTACGAACTACTAATGCTCTTCTAATATTATTATTTATATCATGTATCTGAATGGCTAATTGCACCCATTACCTAAGCAGGGAAGGTCAACCATCATCCAAGGCCTTGGTGAGTTGCGACACCACTTTCCTGAGCTACCGGTGCAAAACCGGACCGGCAGCCATGGCGCACCCTGGAGGAAATGCTCATTCCTTCTGATGTCGGCCGTGGGTATACTGGGTTAACCCCCCGGTATACCCCACTACTTGGTTCACGATGGACGAGAAAGAGGCCCCCACAACCGACCCCCTCGGATTAGGGGTCATAGGCAAGGTGGTGGGGCCCAGAACGATGGATTGCCACTATATAACGACCGCAATGAAAACGGACGCTTTGAGTGGACGGATGAACTAAGGGACAGTCTTCTGCATTGCTATGAGAGCAGTGAGCCCGCCCGAAGAGGATACATGGCGAGAATGCATGCTTTGTGGTGTGAAATACACCCAGAGCATGCTGCCTTTTCCGCACAAAACCTAAGGGATTATGTATCCCACCTTCGGGTTCGAGGCTATGTTAGAACTCCTCCTCAGCCGGTTAACGCAGTGGCAAAAGTGGCAGATATGCCACGCGTCGATCTGGCTGTAGAGGAGGCCCGCATCATACCACCAACGGAAGGCATCAGAACCCGCAGGGCGCTGAATAACACCAAGCCCCTGAAGCCACAACAACTGGCTCGGGTGGATGCGGAGATTCACGATGTCCTTTCAGAAGAGGCTGACATCTGGCAGATCAACTCTGCCGTGTATGACGCCGCTCAGGCCCTGTCCCAAACGTAGAGGAGGGATACCAACCCTCTGATTGGGAGGCATGAGCGACGCATTCACAAGATGGAAGCTAAGATCAGGTCAGCGAGACAACACGCGTCTCGTATCCAGTGTGTGGCGGTCTACGTGGCGGCCAATAGGCCCTTCACGCCCGCAGTGCGGCGAATTGCCGCAAATTTAAGACGAGCTCACCACACACTAAATCAAGGCGTGCTGTTAACCATCAAACAGCAATGTCTTGATAGGATACGAATGCTGGTGGCTGCAAAAAAGTCACTAGTGAGGCGGGCGAGAAGCATCGCGGAAAACATGAAGTTCCGCGATAAACCTTCTCGCCTACTCCAAGAGCCTCCACGTGTTGTGGAAAACCCGCCGGCGGCTGATCGGGTAGAAACCTTCTGGAAGGGTATTTATGAATTTCCGCAACCACTCAACGTAGATACTTCAGCCCTAGCGCAGGTCGAAGCTTTCTGCAGTAGGCTTCGTCAGCCTGAGCTCAATGAACTGCGCAATCCGATAACCCCGGAAGAAGTTCGACGGGCCCTCAAAGGCTCGAAGAATTTTGCTGCTCCAGGTCCTGATGGCCTGAATAACTATTGGTGGAAAAAATTTCCAAGTACCCACCACCATCTAGCAAGAGTTTTCAATTCATGGCTAGATGGGGAGCAGCAGATTCCGGATTGGTATGTCGAGCGGCGAACCGTGCTAATCCCCAAAAACGGAGATTTGTCTGATCCGAAGAACTACATACCGATAACATGCTTGAACGCATGTTATAAGATGTTTACACGCATCTTGTACATGCGAATACTCTCCGCAGTTGAGCCGGTGTATGAACGGATATATGAGCAAAGAGGGTCAAAAAAGGGGATCGCTAGCTGCAGGGAGAACCTGCTGATGCATCACGCAGGACTCCGTGCAGTATAACAGCTGATGCCGCTCTGGAGGACTCGATTTACCATAACATCTGGTCAAGTCAGAGTCCAAACAGAGCAGGTTATTTTTAGAAGGGGCGTGTTTCAGCCCTCTTCTCTTCTGCATCTCACTACTGCCATTGTCCGTTGCACTACGGAAAACCCGCGGATACAACTGCGGCACCCCCAGCAACCGGAGGCATAAGGTCACCCATCTGTTTTACATGGATGACCTTAAACTTTATGCCTCCGGAGAAAATGACCTTCACAAGTCCTTAAGGGTGGTGCAAGAGTACACGCATGCTATCGGAATGGAGTTTGGGATAGACAAATGTGCCACGGTTCATCTCAAAAGAGGACGATGCGAGGAATACGGAGAGGACGTTCAGCTCGTAGACGGAAGCATCCTACATCATCTAGATGCCGGAGAGACGTATACCTACCTAGGGGTGGAACAACGCCACACCCAAGAGGTAGCTACTGTCAAAAGCTCTCTCCGCGGCAAGTATCAGCACAAACTCCGACAGATCTGGTCTTCAGAACTGTCGGGGAAGAACAAAGTTGCTGCAACTAATATGCTTGCCGTTCCGATTCTACTTTACGCTTTTGGAGTAATGAAATGGACTCAGGAAGAGCTGCGACAACTCGACCTAAAAACTCGCAAAATGATGCATCTTCATAGAAGCTTGCATCCTAAATCGTCTGTTCCACGGGGAGGCCGTGGACTTTTGAGTTTGGAGTGTTTACATAACAGAGTGGTACTGGATGGAGCCTGTAAAGTCATCAGGAGTTCAGATCCCCTTTCTGCTTGGGATGTGATCATGAAAAAGCAGGAATTGGAGCATTTCTTCTCAAGGCAGCAACCCGTGCAGCCGATGAACTCGGTCTCGTATTCGACACTGAACGGACAAACCCAAACTCTATCACCGAGTTGGAACCCGTTCAGCAAAAAGCCCACGTAAAAGCTGCGGAGTGTGAGAGGCTCTTGCAGCTACATAATGATAAGCCGATGCATGGGGTCTTCTTCAAGAACATTGAAGACCTAGGCTTATCCAGAGACGTTCTCGTTTCTCAGGTCAAGTGGGCTGAAGTCGGAGACCGAGGGATTCATAATGGCCTGCCACTCTCGTCTACCGCAGTCGCGTGATTGGGTATAGAGGTCCCTGACACTAGATGCAGAGCGAGTCGTGGGGCAGCTGAGACCATATTGCATTTGCTGTCAGCTTGTCCAGCTTATGCGGTCTCAGCCTATATCCACAGACATAACGCGGCCCTACGAGTGTTGTACTACCATCTACGACACTCGTACGATGTAGACGAGACACCGGTGTTGCCTTATGCTCCGGGGGATATTGAGTCCGTGGTGGAGAATGAGAAGTGCCTTATCTATTGGAACTACTCATTCCCCACCCTCAGGCAAATACAAGCCAATAAGACTGATGTAGTACTCCTCGGCCATCAAACGATTTTCGTCATTGAGTTTTCAGCTCCTGGCGAATCGAACATCGTCCGAAAAGAGGAGGAAAAACGGACTAAATATCGAGATCTTCTCTTTGAACTCCGCAGGCTTTACCCAAACCATTCTGTCAAGATGGTGGTTCTGATAATAGGGGTCCTTGGTGAAATGATGGACACACTGCTCTCAAACTTAAAAATCATACCGGCTTGCCGTGACATGGCAGAAATCCTAGCCGGGCGAATGCAGAAGGCCGTAATTCTTGGTTCACTCCGCCGACTCAGGGCACATAATTCTCGGACCCAGTAATCACTTACCCCATGGACGTGGGGAGTGTTTACTGGGGTTAATGACACACCAGCGCGCCGTCCGGAAGTGTCGAGGCTCCGGAGACAGGGCCTGACTGGTACATTCCGTATGGGAAAAAAAATAATAGATTCAATTGTTCAAGAGCGGTACAGTTTTAAATATAGTTCGAGAACAAAAGGCAGAGTTCGGTCTCATCAGAAAGTTAAATTACCGAGGAGACGCGCTTTTCCACTCACCCTTTTTAAATGGCTATATGTAATTCCTGCTTGTCGAAAATCGTATGCATTCTTATTCCATACGTGAATATATTGAAAAATTCTTAGCCTACTATAGAACCAAACAAAATTTCAATGTCAAAATATTTTATTACTCAACATATTCTCCTCTTAATTGGATACATTTATTACAGCGAACCTGCAACGTCTCTAGACCTTTCAAAAAAAATGTTTCTTCTTGCTCTGCAAACCAGACCTCCACAGCTTTTATTACCTTCTCGTTGGAAGAAAATTTACGACATTCTAAACTTTTTTTCTGTTGAGGAAAGAGATGATAGTCGGACGGTGCCAAATCTGGTGAATAAGGGGGATGTTCTAGTAATTCAAACCCTAAATCACGAATTTTTTGCATGACAACATGAGATTTGTGTGCAGGGGCGTTGACCTGCAAAAACAAATCACCTTTGGAAAGCATTCCGCGTCTTTTCTCATAAATTTTTTCCCGTAGAGTGGTCAGTACTGTCTAATCTCCAGTTATTGTTCTACCCTTATCCAAAAAATCAATCATGATTACTCCATGGCAATCCCAAAAAACTGAAGCGAGAACTTTTCCAGCAGATTTTTGGACACGAAATTTCTTAGGTCTTGGGGAACCGGAGTGTCACCATTCCATCGATTGATGCTTTGTTTCTGGATCGTAGAAATGTACCCAAGTCTCAGCCATAGTAACAATTCGGTTTAAGAAGTCTACATCGTTTTCAAATCGAGCACAGATCGAACGCGATGCTACTACCCTTGCACGCTTTTGTTCAACATTCAAACAAATGGATCTTGCAGCAACTTTTCTCATGTCCAAATTGACGTGAACTATATGATGAACGCGTTCGTCTGAAATATTCAGTGCTTCAGATATCCGTTTTAGCCCAATTCGATGGTCTGTTAAAATCATGTCATGAACTGCATCGATATTTTCGGGGACTGACACAGAAACTGGCCTTCTCGATCGGTCATCATCTTCAATGAAAAATTTACCTCTTTTGCAGCTTGCAGTCCAATTTTTCCCCGTCGCATACGAAGGACATTGATTGCCAAGGGTATTAAGCATATCTTCTTAAATCTGCTTAATTCTTAACCCTTTCAAATACAGGTACTTGGTGATGGCTCGATACTCCAATTTTTAGATTTTCACAATTTCGGTGGAAATATTTTTTCTTTTAATTTATTGCGTAACTCTGGTTTACTTTTTTGACGCAATATTTTGTTTATGCAGGGAACTGGTCTAGGCTAACTAGATATCAATACATCCTCGTAGTTTTGGTTAAGTAGCCTGGGTCAAAATTGGGTGCATTGTAGATAATCTTGAACGTATGAGTCAATGGAGTTCCGTAACCTTTGAATTCGCCTACCCCCATTGTATGCAAATGTTAATAACACTGATTAATCGGTCAAGATGAAGGGTTTCATCATACCCTTGTAATTATCCCAAGAGAAATGTCGGTAATGGGTAACTTCCAGTCCTTGGAGATCGACCTAGAAGTATGAAAATCGGCTAGTGTCCGGTTGATTTGGCAAGATTCGACTATTCCAATACACTGTAAAGCTTTTTTTTTGAATGAGATTTCAATATTGCTTTCAACCGGAAGTTGATTGAACAACAGGGAGAGGGCGATAGGGTACCGATCCAACAAACCACTTTTCGACTCTTCATACATTCGTAGATTATCGACACTCCTAGTGTCATGGGTGTACGATCTATTGAGTAGTCAGTGAGGACAAAGGGATTGGCTAGTTTTAAGTCACATATTTTGCCAAAGGAACGCCTGACCATCATTAAATATGTCTTTGCTCTTTTTTGTCAGCCCGTTTTCTATATATTTGTTGCAGGAGATCGATCTTTTGACACCAGGTTGAACTCCAGGTATTTAGACTCTCCTAACATCTAAAGGGTTTCACCAAAGAATTGAGGAGCTATATTGGTCTTCAGGTTTTTTTTCTGGTTAAAGGAACAATCGTGTTATTTTGTGGGGTCGATCTTGAAGTTCTTTCTCATGCTTCACATATTTATACGTATGTGAGGGATGACTGCATCAGATATACACATACCTCTAATACTTTCCATAATCATAACGACGATATCGTCAGCGTAGCCTAGGGCAAAAATGGAGGCATAGTGTGAGCCACAATAGGCCTTTGGCCGCAGTGGAGTGCCTGATATGGGCCCACTCACCTTCCAACCTAACCTAACCTAACCTGTCAGGAGGCAGTATACCACAAGATTCCACTAGAGTGTGGAGATAACAATGGGAAGGAAATACAGTGGAGTTTCACCCGGGAAGCCTAATATGTTATACGGACGGTTCGTGTCTGACTGACAAACAGGCTTCGGATGCAGACATCTACCTGGAAGAAAGAGATGTACGAGAAAGCTACGCGCAGACACCCAACAGTTTTCCAAGCTGAAGTGTTCGCCATTTCAACCGCAGCTATGAGAGAAGAGGTGAAAAAAGGGCTCGAGTAGAGAATCTACATCTGTTCGGAATGTCAGGCAGCGCTCAGATATTATCCTAAACAGGAATGCGTAGATGCTCTCGAGAAACTAGCTAAAACGAAGGTGCCCATACTAAGCATCGTAAGAAGCCAAACCTCTTCAGCCTTCGACGACTGGGCGTAAGAAGAGCATAACAAACTTTAAAGGGATAATACCAGCTGCAGACAGTCGAAAGACTTTGTGGCGGGTCCAGTAAGTCAAGGACGGCATGGCTCCTAGGCAGAAACAGCCAAGCACTACGCCTCCTTGTAGAAATACTAACAGGGCATAACGAGGAAACCTCATCTCATTTCCTCGGCGATTGCGAGGCGTACAAGAGGCTAAGATTTGAAATCTTTGAAGTTGAAATGCTCCAACACGATGAACTAATCAACCTTTAATGGACAAACATAGAGTCCTACCTTCCTGGATGCTGTAGCTATATCGGTGCGGTAGCGGCCTCTCCTAATAACAACACACCATAGTGGGGATGATACAGCAACTTGTGGCTTCATCCTACGTTTCTTCTCCTGATTGCTGATATGATAAAACGCCAAGGAATGCTGTGAGGGACAGAGATTTCTCAGTCGTATCGACTAGGATATAGACAGGGTTTTCTTGGTTGAGAGGCATAATGATTAATACACCTCGCTGTGGTAGTTCAGGTTGAATTTTGTCTGGCCTTGCTGATTTGATTATACTAAAGGGTTATAATATAGCCCATTCTATCTTCTATTCTTTCTTTTTGTACGAGAGTGAAAAAACATAATTATTTTTATTATTTTGCCTTATTTATACTGTCATAAATGATGTCCATCTCCGATGCAAACCTAAATTATTACTTTAATATTTTCTGCCCTGCACCGGGGTAGAAAAAACATTCTTCCGCAGATTTATTACACGCCGAATTGGGTCGTGAGTCATGACCGAAAGAAAACATGCACGGAAAAATCTCACGTCCGCTGGACACTCGCAGCAATAAAACTGGCCAATATCCGGGGACGTACCTTTGCCAAGAACGCATATGGCGCCCGGATATTGTAACTCGGAAGAGTAACGTGTGCATGCTCCGGACATAAACTGGAAAGTGATCTGGATTCTGGTCATAACATTTATCAATCTTTCGTTACATCTTAGTTTATTATACACTCTCAAGGTGAAATGTCTGACTCGAAGAAATTTTAATATGATGCAAACGTATTTTCCAGATGAGTGAGGTTTACGTAATGTTCTCGGACGATGTTACGATTTGGTTCTAGATTGTTATGTACAGGGTTCTTTACGAGGAGCTGAGTCGATTTCTGAGGTAAACTATTTCGTTACTTCTCAAAAGACGTCTTATGTCAAAAATGCGCTAGTTTTGCATTATAAAAGATTTTCAAAATATTTGGCAGATGCAAGTGCTTCTAAATAATGGTTTTTTTCCGAAATCCTAACGATTCAGGCTAAATACTTTCAGGATCTACAAAAATAAGACCTATTGCTTTCCAAATATTTAAAAATGGTTTAAGAAATTCAAACGCGGTGAGCAACCATGTATTAATTAATAGTTGCGTAGCTTATAGCGAATCTAGGCCGTATACCTGTCCCTTGATTTGCATAATATATCACAGCTCTACCGCGGGATACTCATTTGTAAAAACTATGTGTCTCCGCTTACCGACACGACCAGAAAGAGACATCTTGTGTTCTAGAAGATGCGTCGAACGCTCTCGAGTGCTACTGGATATATAAGAGAAGCGACCACGAGAGGGAAGGATGATTCCGAACAGAATATTTGCTGTCAGTTTTAGCGGGAAAAGTAAAATGTTCTGATAGATTACTGTGAGATTGTGCAATATTTATATGTTGTATTGGTTCGTTGTGGGCGTTGTAATAGTTATTTGGGATTTCATATAAGAAAACTGAATTATTAAACGATTTCTGACGTCCTCTTCTACTTCAAAGAACTGTACTGAAAACCCTAAATCACCGGCCAATCGTAAATATGATAAAAGCTACTTACGGTACGATTTCATAGTGATGCCAGGGACTGAAACCAGTAACATCCAATGTCTTGAAACACTTTTGAATCAAAGCATGCAGCCCTCCTTTACTGATGCGATACCAAAATACTATATAAGCAGCCTGAATTGATTAGCAAGCCCATTGAATTTTTTAAAAGAAAAAAAGAAACCCAATCTTTGACGAAGTTTGTCAATACACTACCTTGATAAAGGCATCATACCTTGCTAGTTTAAAAATTGTAAAAGATGGAAAGCCTCGCCCAATCGATGAGACGCTTTTATTGCCGGCAGCTGTGGATATGGTCCAAGCCGTGTTAGCAGAAAATGCAGCAAAAGAAATTCAAAAAATACCACTGTCAAATAACACAGTGAAGAGACGAATTGTCGATATTGAAGAACAACTGGCTTTAAAACTCCAAGAATGCACTTATTTTGCACTTCAAGTTGACGAAAGCACCGATGTTATAAACATGGCGCAGATACTTGTTTTCGTGCGATTTGATTTTAATAAAGATGTGATTGAAGAGTTTTTGTTCTGCAAACCACTTGAGTCAAATACCACAGCGCAACTCATTTTTAAGGTAATTGATGAATATGTGCTCAAATTAGGCATTCCCTGGGCCAAGTGTATTGGCTTTTGTACAGATGGGGCAATAGCTATGTCAGGAAGATTGATAGGACTAGCAGCAAAAATAAAAGAAATGGATGGCAAGAAGTGAGGTGGTTATCTCGGGGAAACATTTTTAACCGTCCCTCTGAACTGAAATCAGAAGTTTTTATTTTTTCAAGTAAAAGAAATCATACTAGGAAAAAATTGTTTGCTGATGGAGAATGGTTGTTAAGATTGGCTTATCTAGACGACATTTTTAACAAACTCAACACTATGAACTTGGGACTCCAGGGACCAAACACAATAGCCTTCACAGCCAGTGACAAAATAAACTCCTTCAAAAGATAGTTGGTTCTGTTTTGTTCACAAATACAGAAGGAGAATTTATCTGCATTTTCCACTCTATCAAAATTTTTTGAAGAAAATATAATATCTCCAATGCCAGATGTGGTTGCAGATATCATTGTTCTCTAGGAAGGCCTTCAAAAAAGCTCCAAGAAGTATTTTTCTGAAGATGATTATGTGAACTGGATCAGAAACCCATTTCAGGAACCTCACCGAATGAATTGGAACTGAAAGAAACTTTTATCGATTTTAGAGAAGGTAGTTCCATTAAAGATTATGTTAAAGAAAAATCTTTAACTAACTTCTGGATCGGATGCAAAACCGAGTACCCTTTGATCTTCCGGCAAACTCTGTTTTTTTTATACCATTTGTTACGAGTTACTTGTGAGAGAGTGGATTTTCCGAACTCTTGTATATAAAAAATAAACATAGAAGCAGAATAAGTATTGAAGAGGACTTAACAGTGAATATAAATTCCATTATTTCTAATGTTGATATTTCAATCACAGGCAAACAAGTTTCGCACTAAAGACTATAAAAGTATATTTTATATGACGAATAATTTTTTTGCCGAGTTTGAACTACTTTTTTATTTTTATGTTTTTTTTTAGAACAATTGGTACTTAATAAGTAAAACTGCAAATTAATAACATTTTAATCTTTTAATTTCTCCTTTATTATAAGCATGTTATAAATAAACATATATCTAACCATTAAATATGAAGTTTTTTCAGGAATAATTCAAAACGGCTTTGAACACTTTTGAAAGAGTAAATATTATACGTTTATTGAAATATTTAGGTCTGGTGCTACGCCAAAATTTCTTATAAAGTCAAGAGGTACGCAGGTGCAAAAATGTTGGGAATTCCTGAACTATAGGGTATTAATGAGGGCGAGATTTCAACGCATGAGCGTGGATAAATGAATTCATCCGTTCACAATTTCCATTGCAATATGGATGGATGGTACATAGTTTTCAGTTGCTTTTGAATTCCTGTGACTTCCATAAGCAATAGGATGTAATTCTCCTTAAAATTCTTGTGGAAGTATGACTCCTAAACCATCTTTGCATGCATCCGATCTCAACTCGCATCCAATGTCTAGGTTGAAATTCGCTAGTACTTGGGCCTTTGTAAGCTTTTTCTTCATTATTGGAAATTATTCCTCTTGATCTTCGTTCCAATAAAATCCAGGTTTGTTTTTTGTTATTTCATAGGGGGGTCGTGCAATAATTTAGATTTTTTTTATGAAGTTTTTCTAGTAATTTGCAAGTCCTAGGAAACTCTGTTCGAGTGTTTCAGTTTTTTGGTTTGGGAAACTCGAAAATTGCCAATAATTTTTCAGGATCTGGGTATGTATATACCTTCTTCGTTGATTATATGTCCTAATACTTTGACTTCCGGGGATGCGAATGTACATTTACTGGTTGTCAATGTTAATCTAGTCTTTCAAAAACTTTTCTTAATCTTGGTAGATGTTCGGAAAATGATTCGAAAATACTATAACATTAAATTCGTACAGTCCAAATCCAGGTGAGACGAATGCTACGTACTCTTTGGATTTCTCTTCGATCTTTTTTTCCAATGGAATCGCTTTACGTACCCATTTCCAAAAAAAAATTCGAGATTCATTTTCTCTATGCACTGCACTGGAATGCGTATTTATTCCTGTAATTTCCCTTTTGTTCGATTTATTTTGCCGTTTATTACATTTGAAAATGAATTTGTGTTGTCATTTTCACTTGCTTTTTGACTAATATAGTAAAATGTATTCGAATGGCATTTGGGATCGAATTATACCCCTTTCGAAGCGTCTTAAAATTATTCATACAATAGCAAAATTTCATTCAAAACAAAATGGCGCTACCTAACGTTAGAACTCTCATATGCAGTAATAATAATATTGCATTCTCAATTCACCCTTGCTAGGAAAAGAGTGCTAATATATGAGTATTTTACGAACATTAAATTTTCGCTTTGGAATTTAATTTGCCTTTGTATCAACTGGTTACAAACGTTCCTGAGATGGCAATTCGTATTTCATCGTAAGCTTCTAATTTCGAATATACAGAGAATGTACGGCATGGCGTCGGAAGAGTGATTTGATTGACTTTTCCTGGACACATACATGTATCCACACTACACCACATCATTCTGAGGAATTTATGCGATGCTCTTATTTCACGTTTACATGTCACTTCTCTCTGTGGAGCACACCCACAGACAAAGATCGTCAATTTCTACTTCGTTATCCCACTCAGTTCCTAGGATGTAAGCAAATAGAAAATTCCAATATAAATTATTGTTGATTTTCATTCAACCAATTCCTAAGTTTTTTTATATTATTTTCCGTGGTTATTTCTTCAATTCCATTAGGACCAAAAAAATACGGAGCTGATTCATAAGGCCAAGAGAGAAATATATTGGAAAGAGGAAAGAGTGAGGAAATGGGGCAGGTGCAATATTATTCTAGATGGTAAGAGAACACCTCCAAGAGCAAATAAATGTATAGCTTTGCTGTTCGATAAAAACAAGATTCGTGGTCGAGTAAGTTCGATAAGTTCGACATCGAAAAGGAAGAAACACTAGTTACTAACGATAAGTAGCAAAAAATTAATATAACAAATTTTTTTTAACAAATTCATAAATATTTGAAAAATATGAAATCGAAAACAGCAGGGATCGGATGTTGAAGTGAAAATTGATCACATCACAAAACCTGACAACCTTCTCCAAAAATTTTTTTTTTTAATCTTTTTGTCTGAAATTATCAGCAGTTGGCTTTTCGAAAGAATATTTATTTCACAGCTAACTATGGAACAACACATTAATTTTATGGAATTGAATTCCTAATTACTTTCGAAGAATGACAAATCTTTGCAAAGCATGTCATGAAACTTCTTCGGCATTTCTGGTGTTTATTAATGATCAATGTATTTGCTACTTTGGATCACATGTCCTATACTATGAGTCAACAAGATTATAACCCAAGCTTTATATCATTTATTTAAAATTCTGACCAGAATTTATTTTTAGAAGCGTCAAATATTTCAAACTCGAAGTACAGGTTGGGGCTGCTGGTTTTTCCGAAAAAGGTAACAAATTTTATAATTATACATACTCAGAATTCTCTTTGTTGTGATCATAGTTCTCACTATCATGGTGTACATTCATCGCAGTATTGACGGGTTATAGCCCCACGTTTTTCCTGCAATGTTCCTGCAGTGATGATTTTGCCTTGTTAACGATCTTTTCTACGTGTCTGTTCCAGAGTAGTTTTGAGTCTAGGGTAAGCCCTAGGTACTTCACCTCTTGCTTCCATTCTAAGTCTGCTCCTTCTAGTGTGGTTTTTGATGAGTTAATTCTCAACCCCACAGAAAGGCACCATCTTCTGGTAGTCTCTAATGAGTAGGAAGTAATAACTATATCCATATTGATAGGAAAATGCATAATTGTCTTTCAGTAAATCTCTTCAGTTACCGAAATTTTCTTAATAGGAGAAAACACCCGAAAAATGCATTTCATCCATTATTAAAATTGCGAATAGTATATTTTGAGTTAATGCAGTCCATTTCCCAATATTTTATTTATTTATTTTAAATTTTCGATGACTCAAATGAGTCAAACAATACGTCGAGTGATCGGATATCATCAATCATTCTTCTTCATTAGAAAGCGGTCTCGATTTCATACCTCTTTTGTATATTTTCCTACGAGAAAGGACTTCCTGGAGAGCTCCAACGATTCTGAATAAATGAACCGCACACCTGTCGAAAAGTGCGCTCTAACTTACGAAAATAAACATTATCAAAGCGTAATCCTCCAATAACCTAAACAAGTCGATCCGCCTTTGCTATTTCGAAATATCAACCTCTGACACCGAACATATTGTGTCCTTTTACCCAAGCTCAGCGTTATTTATTTTTTAACCAAAACAAAGGCCTACTTTTAGCCAAGAACAAATGCTCGTCGAAGGTATTTACGGAGATATTCTTGTAAAATGTGAGCCTATTTAAATAAACCGTTCCTTCCTGTTCTTCTACCTACTTTGCCAAGTGAGTGGCTCGCATAGTCGCTTTCAATAATATTTGAGCATTGAATATTGAAATGAAAATAAACATCGGCTGTAATGAGTGATTCGCAATGTGAAACACTTAATATACGAGTTTCAAAATATTCAGGATATAGTTATGACGCCGAATCGTTCTCTGAAAACAAAATGGGATTTACGGTGGTTTTCCTGAAATTCCTTTCAGACTAAACATCAGCTGACTTGATATACACTAAATAATCGATAGAGCAGATTTTTCAATGTGGGACTGAAGAAGAACAAGTCACGTTGGATTTCTGAAAATAAAAATATTTACATAACCGATAAGGATGCTTTTGTTGTACTCAGTTTGAAGTGGTAGTACTAGCTGCAGTACTTCCAGCCAGGCAAGTACGCCTATTTTCCATCTCCCATTCGAAGTCGATGAGCTCCATTTGCTTCAGGTTTTGAGCTACAAAGAGTTCAAATCACACTTGTCAAAAAATTTAATTTTCTTCATCTCCTCCACATACAGTGTCCGTCTAAAGTCTGTTCCCTCCTACTTATTTTTGAACCACCTGGTATATCGGAACAAATCTCGCGCAAGCGCTCGTGTGGTTGCCAGCAACATAATATGTTTCTCAAAATCGAAGGAATTTCTATTTCGATAATCACCGATACACTTGTATTACCTACGATTATTCCACTTCTGCTAAAATAGCGTGTATTGATTGGTTGAAATGTTTGTGTTGATAATTGAAAACATCATGTTTTCGATTTTGTAGTTCGGCTCTTGATTGGCTACTGGATATGTATATAGATCTACAGCTGTCAGTCAGTTGGCAAGTTCCGGAATAGAAGAACAACAAATAATTAAAGTCATTGGCCATAGTAGTTCAAATGGTTTCGATTTTATTCATGAAATAATCTTAACAAATACAACTCGAGTTATCGGAGATTATGATTTGTGTATTTTGTGACCAATTTTTTTATTGAATTCGGTGTGGTTGGATCCATGATCCAATATCAGGATCTATTCTAGGGTAGTGGTAAAATGTCTAAAGGCACTGGTGTGTCGACTGATTAGATTTGACACCAAACAAATGGAATCGCGTTCTGCTTCTGCAATCGGTTCCAAAGATGGCATCCTCGTCCTCGTTTCAATATTCCAGGGACACAATGATTGTTGTTAATTGAAATTTCTTATTGGTCATACCAAACAATCATTAAACCCATAGTCACCTACGCCTCGCTGGAATGGTGGCCAAACAATTCAAAAAATTTTGGCACAAGTCAAGTTGCAGAAAGTGCAGCGGCTAGCCTGTCTGGGAACCACAGGGGCAATATTTACGTGCCCTGCTGCAGCCTGAGAGGCAATGCTAAACCTTCCGCCATTGCACCTATGTGAAATGAAAGAAGCAGCAAACAGTGCCTTCAGACTGAGCCAGACAAAAAACTTAAAGGCAGGAGATCTGATCGAACACTTATAGATTTTGGGATTTTGGAACACATTTCCCTAGAAGCCATGTCTAAACCGACAGATTTCATGCCAGTTAGGTACGACTTCGAAACGCAGTTTGAAGTGGTCATAAACAGCCAACAAACTTGCACAGAGAACGGACCTCAACTGGGAAGGGATGCATCAGTGTGGTACACAGATGGATCTAAGATGGACGAAAGGGCTGGAGTGGGCGTTACAGGACCAAATTTCAGGCTCTCAAAACCCCTTCCAAGCAGGAGTACATGCTATAGAATTATGTGTTCAGGAATGCCTTGAAAGAGGCACTCGAAGGGAATAAATCTATATACTGTCAGATAGCCAAGCAGCACTAAAAGCTGAGGTCATACACCTGTGAGTTTAAGTTGACTTGGGACTGTAAACAACCCCTAAGTAGTAAACAATCAGGTCGCCCTGATGTGGGTGCCAAGTCACAGAGGAATTAAAGGCAACGAAGAAGCAGATTGCCTTTCCAAAGAAGGGACAAACACACAACTTCTCGGCCCAGAACCCTTCTGTGGACTCTCCGGAGCCCACTTAAAAGGAGAGTTCCGACGATGGGAAACCGATGAAATGAAATTTCACTGGAATAAAGTGCCAGGACAAAGACAAGCGAAAAGACTAGTCTGTCTATCGCCAAAGAAAGCTAAACAGCTTCTCGAGTCGGACAAGAAAGACTTGAAGATGGTAACAGGACTTCTCACTGGACACTGCCCTCTGGGGTAATAGATATGGGTAAATCAGAATGCCCAGCGCTTATCTGCAAGAGGCTTGAGTTCTTGGAAAGGGCCTTCTTAACGCCCTTCGACATCAGGAACTTACCTCCCAGGAAACTGATAAACTTCGCAAGAAGTCTCGGAATCTCGGGCCTCGAATAAAGTAAACACCAAGCGACTAAATTATTCTTTAAAATCCTTTGTAAGGAAGACTCGGATACTTGCACATGCTTGGGCAGCTGCGCAGATGACATATATCAGATATGCATATGAATGACAGGTTCTAAAAGTGAATTTCCATGCAGCTGAATTTCAATACTTTTATGTAAAATATGTGATTATTATTTATTTCAGTTGAACAAAAGTAATATAATGAGTCGAAAATGTAACGAATAAAACTGCTCGCGGGCTGGGACTCGGTAAATATGAATATGTTGTTTTATTCATTTCATGCTCGTGGACAATACTTGAAAGATCTTTCTGTTCATGGAAATTCTCACTAACAAAAAAAAACAACGGTGGCGGTTCATGTAAGCAAAACGTGATTTTATTTGTTTTCTCGTAATCAAGCTGGCGAATGTCTAGCGTTTTATGGCACAGTTTTGCAGGTATAAGTCGGCACACCAGGTTTTGAGCATCTTAGGAAGTGGTATCAACGTTGTTAAATCTACTTCAGCTATAGATATGTCACTGGGTGTGAATCTTTATAATCATAAAAGCAGAAGGATGAAAGCTTTCTGCAATCCAATCCCACATATTCATAATGGTTATTTCGTCAACTTATCTGAATGATTTTTCTATCTTCCCCGACATTCACCTTTTGGAATTTAGCGATGTAACTTTTGATGTATTATCTGTTCCTATGACTCAACATAAAACGCTACAAGTAGGACTTTTCCCAACCCCTGAGCGTAATTTATGGCACACGTAACTGATTTACAGGGAGATATCTGAAATTTTGGAAGTATACATTTATTTAAAAATATATCGAAACTTTTATATATATCTAACCAATCTTCGAATATTCTTTGAAATTTATATATAGTAGTTTCTTTCCCTTTCATGAGTGATACAGAGGAAATTTTCTACCAACTACTGTGACATATATCAAATTGAACTTAACAAACACTTCTTCTTCAAATCTTCTCATTGATGCAGGGTCCTTAAAATACCGGATACATTCTAGAATAGGTAAACATTTCGAATTAATTTGTCAAATCATTTCAAAGATTTCGTTGAAGGTGGCTATTTCAAAACCTAATAAAGACAACGCACTAGACTCATCTGTCATTATGGATTAGAATTATAAATGTTCCGTGTATTTCTGCCAGAGTAACTATATCTTCTAAATGATTGTTTGTGTACAATAAACTCCAATATAAGGCAATTGTATTCCTGCGGGCACTCAATTTATATATAAAGGAACCACCGTGTTGTTGCCATCTATACGATGTGATAAAGACCTTCTGTTTTAATTGTTCCTAAGTGGAGGTAATCAGGACCGCACCGAGAAACATTCAGGAATGAACCGATGAAACGGATGCTTTCATCAAAATGTCGAGAACAGGTTTCCGCAGAAGAGAGGGAATTCATCACAGTATATTATAGCAGCTGATTTTAACCGGGTAGTTCGAAACTAGAAATTATAGCACTAAATAACTCAACTCCTTCAATTGGAATACCATGCTTACTACAATTTTTGAAATATATTTGTTGCATTAACAAATAATTGGTTTTTGTACAATAGATCATGTAATGTTTTGTCCACATTCAACCCAAAGAGTCATATACTTAAAATTCGGTGATTGATCGATAAAATTCCGCCTTGAAATGGCTCAATATATGCTCTCAATGATATCGTGCATCCACAAGACTATTATTTTGTGTCAGATATAGTTATTTTCCTAACAAGTGCGGAAAGATTTTCCCGCACGCGACTGCCGTTGACCTGACCGACGCGAAGCAGAAAGACACTGTACGCATGAATTAGGAACATTATTTTTTCTACGACAATATAAAGATTCAAAAAGCACATTGGAAATATGTATTTTGCTACTCATGCATATGAAAATGATAATTTTTTAACCGGATACCCTACATGAAAGTGATAGTTTTTCACTAGATGAAAATGAAGCAAATGGCCATTATCATGCGAACCGAAAATAATTTGATAGATTTTTGACACTAATGACAGTTAATCTCACTACTAAACTCTTGAAACAGTAAAAGAACGTAACTTCGTTTGACAGTTTATAAACATTTTCACGATTATATTCGTACTTCTCTTTATAACTATAATTAATATGGACTCTGATAGTGAAAATATAGCATTTTATACTCGAGATGAAGTACGTTTTTTTTCGTTCGTGAGATTGCCACACTCGCTCGGCATCGCTTCGCTCGTGGACAAACTCTGATTTCAAGAAAAAAACAGTATTTTCAGCTCATGTTGAGAAATATATTATTAATTTCAATGAAAATCCACCAATCATTATTATTATTAATGACTGTGGAGTATATTTTGGGATTTAGGTCTCAGATTAAAGAAAACTATATTTCTTGAAAGCCAACGATTCGTCAGTTTATTCTGACATCTTCAGGGCACTGTAAGATAAATGGGGATGTTACAATTTTATAAACAGTAGCAGAAAATATTTTTTATCAACTAATTACATCCATTTTTGCACTTTGATATTATTTTTCCATGAAACAAACACCGAATATTGTAAAGGTGAGTAAAATTGCTTATAAAGAAAATAGTCTTTCTACTTACAAAGGAAGAGTTTTCCGTGTTAAACATCAAAGGGTTATCCACCATAACAGGTTTTTCTCTCGACAGATATAAATACAAAACTCAGTTTAAAAAAAGAGCAACAACCACAAACAATGAAACACGTTAAAATTAAAATAAAATAATGAACAACTAATGTGCATTCGAAATGGAACTGATGAATGCCAGGATTGTAAATTTGAAAAAGTAGGGAGTTGAAAACAATATCTATTCTCTATAAGAACGTGCCAGTTTTTGTTGTTTATTTTTGCTATTAGATTGAAATATGCGGTGTTTAAGTTTTCCAGATCCTTTCTGTAGTTAACTGTATCGTGTTTCATTATGTTGACCATTTCAGAGAAATTTCTTTTGAACAAGGAAGACTCATAGCCTAATATTTTTGTGGTTGTAAACTCAAATTTATGTTCAGTTGATATACAATGATGCTCAACTAATGATGTGGGGTTTCTTAATGTCAACTTATTTTTCATGTTCCTCTCATGTTCTTTGAGGCGTGTTTTAAGGTATCTTTTGGTCTGACCTACGTAACTCTTTTCACAGTCAAGGCAAGTTATTTTATAAATTACATTGACATACATCATTAGTTGAGCATTTTTTTAGAAAGACTATTTTCTTTATAAGCAAGTTTACTCACATTTACAATATTCGGTGTTTGTTTTCTGGAAAAATAATAACAAAGTGCAAAAATGGATGTAATTAGTTGATAAAAAATATTTTCTGCTACTGTTTATAAAATTGTAACATCCCCATTTATCTTACAATGCCCTGAAGTGTCTCTGAATAAACTGACGAAACGTTGGCTTTCAAGAAATATTGTTTTCTTTAATCTGAGACCTAAATCCCAAAAAATACTCCACAGTCATCAGCAGTAAGGTTGTTAAAAAAATTGGAATTATTATTAATGTCGAAAACACAATTTGTTGCGTTCTGCAAATGAGTCAGAATAGCCGGTCCAGAGTAATTAGTTGGTGATATAACACAAAGTGCATGAAGATTTTTCCCGCAATACTGCTGGAAAGTGACACTTTACAAACTAAAATGTGTGCGGGATAGTGTGTAGAATCGCATAGTCGTAGAAAAATATATTTTTTTAAATACAATATTTCTCGCCAATTCCACTTTACAAAATATATTTTTTTAAATTCTATAGCTACTCACTGCTAAAAACGTATTTTTAGCCAATTCCACTTTACCGACAATTGGACAAATATTCCTCTACGGTCCTGCATATGTGTGGACCACACCTGCTTAGTTCCCGCATGAAGAGACAATGAACTCTTATGAGTCGCTAACAATGATAACTTTTTCACTGTCTCAGACAAGGTATGTATTCATTTAACTTGGGGGTCAAATTCATCAAGAAACCTGGATGAATTCACGCTGTCGTGACGATAATTTGTAGGTACCTTTTGTTATTCTCTGCGAAGATTAAAAATATAATCTTACAAATTGCTGAGTTGTGCTTGATATAAGGATTGAAGTTTATTCGTCGATGAATTTATATTTGCGCTAGCTTTTACTACATCATATTTGCAGAAGTTCAAAATTATGATTAATTGAAAGTTAGATTTTGTAGATGAAATTCGTTTCTTTACATGGTATCCTTGGGATTGCAATGACTGCTGGGTTACAATCTCAAAAACATCATGTCAAGAAATGCAAAATAATATTTTTCTACTCGTGTATATGAAAATGATCATTTTTCAACCGGATACTCTACATGAATGTGACAGTTTTTCACTCTAGAGATGAAAATTAATCAAATAAACATTATCATGCGACCCGATGGGAATATACTAAAAACAGTTTGATGGATTTTTGACACTCCTCACTACTTGGCACTTGAATCAGCAAACAAACGTCACTTCGTTTGACAGTTTATAAACATTTTCACGATTATATTTAAACTTCTTTCTATATAACTATAATAATTAATATGGACTCTGATAGCGAAATTCCAGTTTTTTTAAAAACAACGTCTTTTTCAGAAAAAATAGCTCGTGGACAAACACTCACCTCACGAAAAATACAGTATTTTCTTCTCTTGTTGAAAAATATACAATTTTTCTTTTCTCTACCTATTCCAAAAAAATTATTTCAAATTAAAAATGATCTCTTTTTCCTTATAACAAACACTATTTTCTTATTTCTTTCGTCACATATTTGACAGATATCTGCCTTGACTGACAGAAGGGTATGTAAATATCTGTTTTGTGTTTCTTTACAGCCGTTGTCAATTAAACAATTTTAAAAATATTTTTTGTAAAAAATCATCAAATGTGTTATAGACTTTTCATTATGGAAGACACTGTGTTTTCCAAACAGCCAACATAAGAATTGGACCTTGTGCTGCAATATTTCTAAGCATATCTTCATGTTAATGAATATAATTGAATAGTCACAAAAAGGTCCATCATTTGCCTTTTTGAATATTAATTATGGAATATAATTTTTAGCAATAGGTACTTTACAAAACTTTCGTACTTTCGACTTAATTAAAAATATAAAAAAGAGGTGAAATCATGCAAGAAAAATTGTTCGTCTGCTACAAAACATAAATTTCATATAATCTCACCCAAAATTCTTTTCTGTTTTCTGACTAACTTTACCCACATTTTACAAATTATTTTCTTTTTTTTCTGATGAAAAGCCACGTGGTCCATTCAGAGCCTCTGCTCTGATTTGAACAAACTTCCATAGGTACTTCATAAGTGATTCATTATAGCAAAGTTTACCTTTCAAGCCATATCCCTACCATGACTGCAGAACATCTAGGGCTATTTTTCTAATCAGCTTTTTTATATTATCTGCAAACTTTAACTTTTCATCTTTGTATAGGCTCTTGTCCTACTAATAACTTTATTACCCGGATAAAGTTCTGGCAGATGACATTTGAAAGTGACGATGTTCGTTTTCCACATGTTTAAAGATAGCAAATTTTCATCACACCACTCTCTTACCCTAATAACATCAGATCAATTCGTTGAAGCAGATCAATTTCACTTGAATTATGCCAGATTAAGGTAGTAGTATCTGCAAACTCTCCGGAAATATTTATTGAGGCTAGGTCATTTATGTAGATCAAAAAAGAGTATTGGGCCAAGCTTTGATCCTTGAGGTATAAAAATTATAAAATATTCTATGACATGGGTGGAAGTGAGAAAGGATGTATTTTAAAGAAAAAATTAGAAAACTTAAACAAAACTCTCACTACAACGACTATAGCACTTAAAACAAAAAAATGAAATATTCTATTACATCAAATTATTAAATTTGAAGGGTGTTTTACTTATCAAGCAAACGTGTTTTATAACCATTTGCCAGAAAGCAAGAGGATGGTTTCTTTAGTGTTTTTCCAAAAAAATTAGAATTATCATCTGAGATAGTTGCATAATCAATAAAAGCATATTGAAAGATAAACTATTATCACCTTGAAGTGAAAACAAGTGAAAACTTCTGTAAGAAACACTTGAAGAAAATTTAATTCCTTCAAGCTACAAAAAAATATAAGAATTATGTGAACCGCTAACTGAAAGATAAATTAGCCTCCTGTTTTCTGTAAAACCAATTATTTTTTCAGTCACGTCAACAGACAAAGTCACTAAATCACGTTTTTTATTTGGTTTCAGGTAAGCCCGAATCCAGGCATACATGGTCGACCTAAAACTAAGGCTGTTGACATAATCTGGACCCGGTGAACTCGACTGAGGTATTACTGTATCACACATGCGGGATTAACAAACAACCCAACTATTTAATGAGGGAAAACAGTGGAATGTTTGTGGGAATGACAACGTTGCCAAATTGACGGGCGATTCTTTAATTTTATCGAATGGCAGAAAAGTATCCTGGCACAGATCTCATGAAAAACGACATACGGTTTTATTGGCTGAAAGGACAATGCACGGCTTTTGGGATTCCTAAAGTCATGTACTTTTCTTTAATTCAATTTCTGATAGAAGACCAACTGCAAAATTGAGGAATGGATTTGTTGGTGGATGCGCCGCAGAAACTTTTGATTTAATTTCAATTTCTCTCCTTCAAAGTCTCTTTTTCTTCATTGAATAAATACGGCTTAAGTAATTCGAACATAAAAGTGGTGGATATACTGCAAAAGTGGTGGATATACTGCAAAAGTTCATACACTGTCAACAGTAAACTATTATCATGAGAGTTTAAAAAAAATCTATATCAGTAGAACTTGATTTCGAATATATATACTTTTTTAAATTCCCAAGAGTAATCACATGGTGTACTTTATCTGATAAATTCGACATAATTTTCTTAAAACGGTGCATTTTTGCAAATTACTTTAAAAGTAGTATACTTTTCACTTGTTATTTTCCAGGTGCTTGAATTATAGGCGGTTTCTTTTCAAAACTTGCATTTTTTTCAAATATCGACATTGGTAATTTTATTCAAAAATTAACCTACCAGAAAAATTTCCTGCATTAAATTTAAGCACATTCTCGCTAATAAGTTTAATGTCAAAACTATTTTAAAATAGGATTAGATAAGTTTTTGACATATAGGGTACCTACATCATTAGTTTATTAGTGCTACATAGTAGTAGTAAAGTTAAATAGCAATAATGGCGTAAAAGATTTCTCCGAATGGATGTTGAGCATCATCAAAATATAATTCAGGTCATGAGAGAAGATTATTCAGTGAGAGCTAACCAAAATATGCCAATAATAACATCAGTAATTCAAATTCGAATAAAAGTTAACCCCAAGTTTGTTTTTTGTGAAGTCATTGTTTCGTAATTTGTGTTAATGAATAAATTACCTATCTTCTAATTTGTTTTCTTTTGGCTATAATTTTGCAATTTCTAATTTTTTCCTTGTACTTTATTTAGTAAAGTAATGCTTTAACAGAAATAAAAGGCGCAACATGGCGCTTATATGACTCAATTTTGATTTGCTAGAGAAAAATGGAAAAGTACCTACTATCCATGTACTATAAAAATTACAAGAAATAAAAACATACATTCAATTAAGATTTCGAGAATGTCACATAATGAAAAGCCACAAAAATTGTTACTGTAAACTTTCTAAATTTTCCTTTACTATAGTAAAATTAATTTTGAATAAGGGAATACTAAGTACCTAGATAATATTCGAAACATATTTTTTAGATTACAATGCAGGGTAATGAATCCATGTTTCCTTTCTCCTTCTGGTTCTTCAAAATTTGATTCTATTATATCTTGTTAGGAATTTCTTCAATTTCATCAGTTTTGTAAAGCAAATGAATATGATAAACAGATGATCAGTAGATAATTAGCGTAATATTCTTCCTTGTCACAAGAATACAAAAAAAAGGTTCAAATTCTTTTTATTGCTTTTTCGACACTGACAAGCAACAGGCCAATGTTTCTTTTCTTCTTATTCGAATATGTTTTCCGTCGACCGTTTATTTACGATGTATTTTAACGCACTCAAAATCGTTGATTAATGACCCCTGTTAATGAATGATTTTCCATTAATCAACGATTTAATTATATGCAATCCAACGTACATTGCTCCAATACTTATTTTATTTATATTGTGACCTGTCGCGTATGCAACCAAACATATTTATACTTACCCGCTAAAACATTTATTTTGAAATCAAGTAGCTGTGTTAGTACTATCTGTCATTATTTATTTCATTGTTGTTATTTCTTAAAATTCTACGTTTATTTTGAAATCAAAAGATGGATAGTGACGAAGTTCTGTAAAAAAAATTTAGAAAACATCAAATATATCAGTAAAGTTGTCAGTAGCATTAATAGCTAGATAGTCACGCAGCCGGCTGGTAAAATGCTGGTTTGAGTCCTGAGGTGAAAGCAAGGTCGAGGGTTCTATCCCCAAGTGGTACCATTTTTTTTTTTGAAAATTACGGTCAACGGAAAAGTTTTGTAACGAACTCGTGAATTAAAATGGCGAATAACAATCTCGAACATTAACGCGCTCGCTATCTCAATTGCTTATAATCGCCCTTATTAATACACTTCGTTAAATAACCATTAATATGTTTCCGTAATCCCATACTGTTATTTTGATTTAACGGTAATCACATGACAATTGAAAAGTTAATGTTAATAGCCTCCGTCCCTCATAGTTATTATCCTAACAAGTACGGAAAGAGTACCTTTCCCGCATGCGGTAAGCAGTCGAGTGCGGGAGAGTACCTATCTGTATGAGTTAGGATCAATATTTTTTCTAAAAGTGAATTTAAAAAAAATATGTAGTACTCTTGAACAAACTTTCGCGTGCGAAAAATATTTTACCCGCACTAGTGCGAGAATAACTCACTTGAAGTGACCGAAGCGTCGCCTCGGATTACAATATTCATCCGTTATTTGCTACATATCGGCCTTGTAACGTTTATAAATATTGCAATCGTTTGATATGATATTGTAAACTCAAATTTTTTTCTTGGTAAATTTACAATTTTTGATCAGTTGTCATGATTCACCTAACTTGGGCTCATGTCATTCGTCCAATATGTGAGAGACATTTTCGGCGAGATCACCTACAAAAAGTAATATTTGTTTTTTTTTGAAATAGTTCCGCACGTGTTGACTCTTTAAGGATATACAAGGCATATTTTATGCATGAAAGGGTCTTGAAAATGGTTGTATCCTGTTATTGCCAATGTCTAGAAGAATAAAACACCGCAGAAAGTTAATTCGAAACGGGTCCGGTATAATCAAATATTTTTGTGTTGTTTGTTGTTTACGAAACACGCCCATAATAAATTAAGATATGACGCTGTTCATATAACCATAAGAGAAACATTTCAGAATAGACCATTATTTCCCTTAGAAAAGACACTGTTATTGAATTGACAACACTGGATGAAAAATACCACCTGCAGATGCCGACGCGGTGATTATTTTACTACCTGACCTTTGAACCATCAACACCCAATCCTCTTTCCCCTCGATTCTATGAATGTTAACTTTTACCTCCAACATTGAACACATGTGTCTAGCACCTTTCTTGCATGGATGGAGTCTTGGTTCCGTGTGGTTTTGTTTTATATATTTTGTTCTCAACAAGTGTTTTATATGTTGTACTGGGTGGCCGTTCAAGACGATCCATCCTCACCCGGAATGTCTTCGAAAGTATTTAATCTTTTTTAATATTATGAATTACATATGAAGAACTATTATTATTTGAGTATGAAATGAGCTGTTAAGTTTGTTCTATTCGCAAGCTATCTATTGCAGCAATCCAATTTCAAACATACCTTTTGTGAAACTTTCAATTTTTTTTACTGAGTAACCTGATTGTACAGGTCGGGGAACATTTGGTATTTCGTGGTTCTCACAAGCAGTGGAATGAATGTCAAATTCTGCGTTTGCGCAGATTACTCCATATTTTTCAGATAATTTCATTTCTTGAAGTGATTTGAGGATAATAAGATATAAGTTTGCTTGTCTGGCCCCCTGTACTAATTCCGGCAAGTCTCCTTTCTAAGGCATGTTGACTTGCATAGCAAAATTAACATTTTTGACAATAGTGCATTAGATTTGGGACTCTGTAAAGCCGCAGAAAGTTATTTTTTGTCATTACCAATAGCTTATTGTTGCGATCTCTGCATGTGGGCCACGAACTACCAAATGGTCCTCGACCTTGATTATTTGCGTGAAACATCTATTGAATAGATGAAGGCTACGATACAGATCGATTATTTTATCTGTACCCATTCGTCATCAATTTATGATCGAAGAAATCACACACCCTCTATCGAACATCTCTTTCTATCAACCGCCATGAGCGAATCAAAATTCGTTAACATTTCTCTTCTGAGCTAAGAATTATGGTATTGTGATGATCGATTAAAACTCAAAACAATGAAAAGAGATAGCCATAAAACCGACATTTCAACTAAACTTGCCAAGCATCAATTGCGTCATTATTTTCTGTCATTGGGGTATTGTTTTACTTTATTTTGCAGTCGAATATATATTAAAAACTGTTTTTTTCAATGGTAAACTTCTGTTGGAATCATTACTTCCAATGCAAGTACAATAAAATGTGTTTTATTCACAAATACTCTTCTAACCTCACAATTGACATTTGTGACTATAATCCCGCGCTGTGGACCTTTTTTACCACTTTCATCTGTTCAAGAGGTAACAATTTAAACCACATAAGAAATGTCATAACTTTTCTTTACTGTTATTAAGAGATTTGCAGATGCACTTAAAATATCTCGAAAAACGGTGTACATCAAAATAAACGAAAATAAACCCATTCCTTCAACACACACTGAATCACTCATTGAAAAATGGTATGAACAAGAAAGTGATATGGTTAAACCAATTATTACAAACATTGGTGAGAGTGCTGAATCTGAAAGTGATTAAATATATTAATTTTGTTTTTCCTTTCAAAACTGGACATAGTTCTATACATGCTCGCAACACATATATAAATGTATGAATACATTTTTTGTAAATCATGTGTTGAGTATTTCATTACCAAATATATTTCAACTGGTGTATTTTTACTTCTTAGATATTCATTTATTTATCATTATACAGTGTGTCCTTGCATCCATGCACGAATAGGTAATTGAAAAAGTTTGAATACCTAAGTATAGAAGATTCCTTTTCTGAGTTTCAGTCATGTTTAAATGGAAACTCATTTTTTGATATCAAAGTATGCAAAGGTTTTGGAAATATTGCACTCCAACCTAGTTTTCTGAACAACTTTTTTCGTTTACTGTTACATCTACAAAAATTGCATTAATGTGGATAAAATTAGGATTTGATGGATTTGTGTCAAACGGCTGCGGAGGTATGGATGAAACAACTTCCATATATTACTGTGACTGAAATTAGAATACGGTAGGGAGGTCAAAAGTTTCTAGTAAACTCACTGGGCAAATGAGGAAATTCCATGAACATATCTCTGCCTCCATGTTTCATTATCCTATTAAACCTGGTATCACTGGATTCATAATAATTGGAATACACCGTGTGCTAGGAATCGCACGTTAAAAAGTAAGACCTCGTTAATCCTTGGCTCGTACAAGTTTCGACTACTGAGGGCTGCCGTTTAACGGAAAAAACAATTTTAAACAGATTCATATTCCTTTTCGTTTTTGTTTCTCCAGCAATATTTTTGCAATTTGGAACATTGAATATGCTCACTTCTTGACATATTTAGAAAATAAAGGAAAAAAGGAAAGGAGAAAAGGGGGTGTACCCATGAGTCACACGGTGTTGAAACTAAAAAAAATACTCTCATTGTCTGGTGGTTCGCCATTTCCATGAATTTGAAAATGTTAATTTAGTTTGAAATAAAAAAATATTTTAAAATAGTTTTTTCCGCTAACCAGCTGTCATCCCCCTACGAACGACAGCCCTCAGAAGTCGAAACTTGTGCGAGCTAAGGATTAACGAGGTCTTACCTTTTAACGTGCGATTCCTAGCACGAGTTAATTTAGTAATTCATTATCCTATCTTATTACCTACACGTTGTAATCTCATCAGGATATTAGCCACGGCATTCTACATTTAGACGTTATTTTATAATAATAATAATTTTGACAAACGTCTCGACTTATTTCATATGCATAACATTGATGACGCACGGGTAAAGATAAAATAATCGAACTGTAGAAATATCTCAATTAGCTGCAACAAATAAAAAGCGATTCTGTTGGTATCTGCTGTATTCTAAGAGTTTTTCAATATATTTTATCATATTTCCAAACAATTTGAATATAGTTCTGTATTGAAGTACTGATTCGTAACACTGCCTGTTCCTCTGAGTTTTTTCTAGATGGAGCCATTGTCATATTTGATTCATTTTCTGAAGCATTTATGAGATCATCAGGCATTTGAGTTACATTAGGCTGACACAATTTGAGGGATACATTAGATCAGTTTGTGGCTTCTGTGCTCTACACAGCGTTCTCTTCAGATCCATTGTGTCTGCGCTTGAAATCGTTAACATTTTTAGAATCTCTCCGGTTTTCTTCCAGTGTTTGAAACGTTAGTCTTGACAATCCCTCGCAGTGGCATAACGTCACGGGATAGAATTCGTTCATATCTCTAGCCGGCATCCTAAATTATCCACTTTATCAACTGATGTGGGATTTTTTTAGCTCATCATTTACATGCACTTTCGGTAGGACCAATTGGTACAACACTGTTACTCCATCTATGCCATATCATTTCCGATGCCATATATCCCATTGCACATCAAAACTGAATCCAGTACCTAATGGAATCTGCACCAATCGATATTTCCTACCGTGTAGGTATAGCTCTATGCTTCAGCCAAGTTCTGACTAACTTACTATTTTGCCAATTCAATTTTGGAGGTCTATGAATTAGGTTCTTCAGAGTCAATCAGTAATCGATCACAACACTATTTCCAACACAGATTTCCTTGAATTGACATTTTCTTTACTTTTAGACTGTGGAAGGTTGAAATTCCCTAAAAGGTATGTCAAATAACGAATAATAATAATAATAAGAAGAATAATGCGGTCTCAGCCTATGTCCACAGGCATAACGCGGCCCTACGAGTATTGTACTACCATCTACGATACTCTTACGGTGTAGACGAGACACCGGTGTTGCCTTATGCTCCGGGGGATATTAAGACCATTGTGGAGAATGAGAAGTGCCGAATCTATTGGAACTACTCATTCCCCACCCCCAGGCAAATACAAGCCAATAAGCCTGATGTAGTCCTCCTCGACCATCAAAGTAGGAATATTTTCGTAGTTGAGTTTTCAGCTCCTGGCGAAACGAACATCGTCCGAAAAGAGGAGGAAACACGGACTAAATATCGAGATCTACTCTTTGAACTCCGCAGGCTTTATCCAAACTATTCTGTCAAGATGGTGGTTCTGATAATAGGGGTCATTTGTGGAATCATGGACACGCTGCTCTCGAATCTAAAAATCATACCGGCATGCCGTGATGCGGCAGAAAACCTATCCGGAAGAATGCAGAAGGCCGTTATTCTTGGTTCACTCCGTTTACTCAGGGCACATGATTCTCGGACCCAGTAATCACTCACCCCACGTACGTGGGGAGTGTTTGCTGGGGTTAATGATACACCAGCGCGCCCTCCGGTAGTATCGGAGCTCCGGGGACAGGGCCTGACTGGTACATTCCTTATGAAATAATAATGATAATAATAATCCACCCCCTTGAGTGTACCTAAAGGCATAGCCTGTGCGGGTAGAGGACGGCTATTATTATTATTTTCCGTGGCGCTCCGGGGCGACTTACTGATGTTTTCGGTGATGTATTCACTTTTCAGCTGTAGGAAAACCCGGAAAACCTACAGCACCACCTCAAGTAGTCTGTGTGCACTCCAAGCTAGCACTAGACGAGATTGACATCTTGACAACTCATAATACACTTGCTTTTCAACAAGGCATGCGGTCGCCTATCGATCCGATATAAAGTATTTGAGAAAAAAATCTCTTTTACCTACATCGGGCTCGAACCGATTATCGCTACGATGGAGTTTCAAACGGCCTGTGCATTAGACCTCTAAGCCACCGGCCACCACAAATCCAAAGTTTCAGTGCACTTCCTCCTTTCATTCAGTCTGGTTTAATTGGAAACCTGGTTCAATTCTTTACAGTTAGATCTTTCAACAAATTGTATCTGTTTCGATTTCAATGACATGATTTTTTTCTCAATTTCAGTCTCTGGCAGATCTCATCGATGTCTTGATAGTATCTGCATTCTTTTCATCATCATGACATTTCCGAGCCAGAGATTTTAGTAGACGATTGGTCTTTGAGTTCAGATGTCATTAATGATATTTCAGAAGAGCATCGTGCAGATAAATGAGCGAGCTTGTAGGTGAAGCATCAACGACGAGACGAATTAACGTGTTTGCAAATTTCAAGTCACTGGGTTGATATAGATATTTTTCTCAATTTTTCCTGTATTGAAAAAGGAATGGTTTCTTTATCGAAAATGTCAACTTTTTCCAAGGCATTTGCTTGTTACACAAAAACTTTGTTAGTTATTTGAATGTATTTCACTATGTTCAAATCTCAGTTCCAGATATATATCAGAAACCTGAAATTAAAAAAAATGAGCTTTATAATGAAGTAGTACGAAACTACTTTATTATTCATTTCATTGAGCATGAAATTACTTGAATAATTCGATGGATATTGCTTTTCAGGAAAATACACAGTATGGTAAATTAGTAATTCTGAGTACTTTTATTCGACTTCAAATATCTTTAGACCGTTGCCATTATTGATTTGTAAACCCAATTTATTTCTTCACCAATAAATTTGATTCGATTGTTTGCTACAAAAAGACAGAGATTGATGAGGATGAGTTTAGAATAATTTAATTCGCTCACTTCTAGTCTTAAACTTGTTATTTCCATCAGTTACCTAAATATGAGAATTTTATTATAATAATGAAATTCAAATTCTGAAAAAAAACTAATAGATTTCGATTTACAATTGAAAATATTTCATTCGATGTATAATAACGGGTATAAGTGTCATTTGAGTATATCACCCGAAGGGTTTGTCATAAGAATATCACAATTTCATCTATCTTTGTGTATCTTTGTTGGCAAAACAAGTCTCATAGAACACAAAAGCTTTTACTTCACACAAATAGGGTAGTATAACATAAGCATTCCAATCGATTATCCACCGAATTTATTCAGTCACCACTATCAGATTGTTTGTCGTAATATAAATTACATAAAGGCCTGATTATTGTATGGTAATAAGAATCAAACAATTAATCATAATATTGTGATCTGTATTGTAATTCAACAACAAAACAATAATTATACATGATTTCAACATCAAACACGTTGTACAAACACAACCCCTAAAAATAATAATTCTCATTAAATTCGACAAAATAACAAAACAATTCCAATAAACATAACCGACACTTTTAAGGCAATAAACCAATATTTATTATAAAATAAAATTCCCTCGTATGTGCATTCATAATGCCATATTTATTACTGAACTGTTTTTTATGTGGCTTACACTGAACAAACGATTCTGAATCAGCCGGTGAAGTTCTGCGGCATTGTAGCATTAATAAACCTATTAATTTCGAAACCAAAATCCGAATAAAATCCTATCGCAAAATAAAAAATACCAAAACCTCCTCCCGTATCCTTTATTCTGTACAATCACGGCGTATTAATTGTTTAATATCTTGCGGAACACGTGTTTAAGCTCCCGATGGGGATTTACTTTATAAATGTTAATTGCCCGTGCAGTTTGCGTCCTGAGTTATTGTCCTTTCCGAGTGTGCGAAACCGAATTTAGGTTTTCTCGATGAGACTTTTCGGAAATTAGTGTTAACCGATATAGAACAACAGTCGAAATTCCGTTCGAATTTAATTTGCGAGGGAAGTAATACAGAGAGCTTGATTTCATTTTTGAAATTTTCATGTTTGCATCAGGAATTTCATTATTGCCAGAGCATGATTGGTAAGAGAACGAAATCGGAATAAATAACTTGAATTGTCCGATGTGGAGAATGAGAAGTTCCGAATCCCGAATCTATTGGAACTAGTCATTCCCCACCATAAGGCAAATATGTCTATGATAAGTCTGACGTAGTCCTCCACGACCACCAAAGTAGGACGATATTCGTCATGAAGTTTTTCACCCTGGGCGAAACGAATATCGTCAGAAAAGAGGAGGAAAAACGGACTAAATATTCTACTCTAGAATGTTAAGATTTGAAGTCTCTGGGGCTGAACGTTTTGTTTGAACTGCCATTTCTTCTTGTATCCAAAGGGATTGAACTTGTTGCAAAATATCTTTGACGTATCTTTCAGAAAACGTATCCAATGGTGATGAATATGGTGAACGAGAAGGCCAAGTTAGCCATCACTATGTCGTGGGAAACTCTTAATTGCAACGCATCTAAAAGTGGAGATAAATATTCATCGGTGAATTTTCTAAAATTTCTTTGAACTCGTGTATATAAATATGAACCCAAAATTCTATAGTTGAACATACCTAGAGCTGAAAAGTAAATCTACCAAAAATCAGTAAGACGTCCCGGAAAGTCATGGCAAATAATAATAATAGCCGTCTTCTGCCCGCACAGGCTATGCCTTTGGGTACACTCTATGAGTCAATCACAGCTGAAAGAACAAGACAATGATGATCGATTGTATTTTATAGTTTTTGCGTCCAGGAAAGCACTTCTCGGATTACTTCTTCTTCACATATTTCTGGATAGAGAGGCAAGGTAGGACATACAGACTCCACCAAGCGGCCATTAGTCTACTGCAGGCAGTGGTCATGGGGAGCAGCAGTATGCTGGAGGGAATAATAGCTCACAACATTCTAGGAATGCCCTCAGACATCATGCCCAAAACTATCAACCTTCACATGCCCTACACTATGGTCTTCCCTGAAAGAGAAGACTGGGTTCGTAATGAAACTGACCTATGTATGGCAAATGAACGTTGATTTACCGATGGTTCCAAAATTCTGGAAGGCGTGGGGAGCCAGAATATACGGGATGAACCAAGTAGTGAAACGCTCATTCAGTATGGGTAAATTAACCACGGTATTCCAGGCAGAGGTATATGCCATTGAAATGTGTGCAAGGGAGCTGGAAAATCGACACCACACACGAAAAACAATAAAAATATTTTCAGATAGTCAAGCAGCACTTGAAACGCTTGAATTCAACTGCTTTAAATCCAGAGCAGTATGGAACTGCAGAGAAACCTTGAACCGACTGGTACAACGCAACAATGTTAACCTATTTCAGTAAAAACCCCTTATTCTCTCCTTAATTTAGGCAGATATCTGACAGAAAACAACTACTTCCCTGGCAAATACCACGACGGACGTTGAATTAAATCTGACAGATATATGTGCAGCGTTCTCCCTAGAATCTGGGAGACAGCCACAAATGCTTTCTGTATCAAGTAGCAAAATCCTGCCTGACATGATCAAGGACTTGACCACTTACATACCGGTTTCGAGGTGTATTGCCTCTCTTCAGTGCAAGGTAGGTCCGACATTTGCAGTCGCCGACGTCCTTGGTCATACGATGCAACATCACTGATGCTTGAAATGATTCTCCGAGGTGGATGCGGAGTTTCGTAAGAAGACAGTCGCAGCGCCACCTCTAGTTAACCTAGTCTGGATATCAGGTCACACGGGCTTAGAAGGGAACGAAATAGCGGACGCCCTAGCAAAAGGGGGGCCGAAATAACGTTCACTAGGCCAGAACCGGTAATCGGTATAGCACATAGCTCTGCCAAGAATGTTATAACATCCTGGGCAGACAATAAAAGACTCGAGTATTGGCGTAGTCTACCGGAACAAGCCCATTCCAATGCATTTATTGCTTGCACAAGGAAAAAAAAAGGGGTCCGAAAAACTGCTAGAACTCAGTAGAGCACATCTCAGAGTTATAGTAGGTTTGCTCACTGGCCACTGTAAACTCAAAACACCACATGCATAAAATTGGACTTGCACAAGATGCAGAGTGCCGTCTATGCATGGAGGAGGATGAAACGGCTAAACACACTTTATGTACATGCCCCGCAGCGGCCAGAACCAGATTCCCAATATTTGGCAATACAACAGTAACTACAGAGAACCTGGTAAATTGTTCTCCCAATACACCCTTAATTTCGTTAAGAGATTGGATATACTGGGAGAAATATAACCATAGGCCATTGGCCGCAGTGGAGGGCCTGATATCACTCACGTTCAAACCTAACCTAACCTAACCTGGTGTGGTAGGTATATTCAATAACGAAATCATTGGTCCAGTGTTTTTAAAAGAAAATTAAAATTCTGAGAGGTACCTGCTTCTACTCCAAACTCATATGCTTGATTTATTAGACAATATGCCATCAAACTTGCGCAGAAGAAAGTATTCTCAACAGGACGGTTCTCCAGCACTCTTCTACAATTTGAAATGAGGTTCATGAAAACATACCTTATCATGAACACCTTGTAAATACGATAAGAGAATATTCTGTTCAAGTTTCGCCTGTTAATATGTTGAGGAATGTTTCAATGATAATGAATGTGAATTGAAAGAAACAGATGGCATGTTGAAATCTAATTTCATTTTGTTTATCACTGTTCATTCGATTTCGATTCATGTTGTTATTTAATATTATTTTGAATTTCATTTCATGTATTGTTTCAGTGAATTCATTGAAAAATTCCATCCAAATAACTTATTTTCCAAAAAATATAACTTTTGAAATTCTTCTAATTTTGAAAAATGCGTTTTTTTCAAGGAACTGAAAACCACTGACTATATCTGATAGGGGCTGAGTAGGATTGAAAACGAGCGCCTAAGTTGATAACAAATTTATTTTTTCTAAATCACAAATGAAGATTTTTTCAATTTGTTGCGTACTTTTTGAATGTCGCTAAAAAGAGCAATGATTCAGGTAACCCACTAGTCCAATTTCATTTTACTATGTATGCCTGTTCAAAATGTCGGTTGTAAGAGCTCGATTAAATTGATAACCATTGGTGTGGATATTGTGATATTGTTATGATATTGGTTTGGCAAGAAGTGACCACCACCATTCCTTTCAAGTTTATACCCGCCATTATCAACCCAGAGCGCACCAAGCCATCATATGAGACTCTAAACCTTTATCACTTATTGTAGTCACCTATCATGCGGCACTTATCACTTGTAATTCCCTCCTCCATCAGATATCATTTACCATCTAGCGCCTATCAGCTGTCACTGCTCATCTGTCACCTATCGACTGTCTGTAATCTGTTACTTGTCATCCCGCACATATCGTATGTCACAATTAGTATCACCCATCAACTTTAATTTGTAATCCATCACCTATCAACTGTCAGTCATCCGACACCTATTATCCCTCATCGATCATATCTCTTAACTCTCCTATCCATCGAAGGTGCTACCGGGTTCTTATCCCCGCAGTACTTTTTTTAGGGAGTAAGTAATGTCGTGTTCGAACACTGGATAAAATCCTCCTTCGCCACTTTAAAAGGAGATTCCAAAAATACCCAAATACAATGACTTTTATTCACATTAAAATTATACAACACCCGCAACACAAGGTGTCAAAATTCTCAGGTGGAAAAGCAATGACGTGCTTGTATTTTGGATTGATTAAATATGTAACACTTCCAGACAGAAGAGAAACAAACTGAATATTTTGATAAATGTACAACTGACATTTTCATAATCACCTCGACTGTAATAACTATTATTATGAAAACCTTTCCAAACGCTGCTATTCAATCAACTACCCCCAGGAGTATTTACCATCGCTAGTATCGAATTGGAAAGATAAGGACGCAATGGTGCTCTATCCATGTGAGCAATGTATCTCTCTAATTGGTAGTCCTGGTTTATGCAGTTCTAGAATTGGATTGCGGTAAAATACGCTGTGTGGTTTCTATAAACTTCGCCAGGGACCTGTCTCTACGTCTCAATTACCAGAGGTAATATATCGAATTCTAACACGCCGATCTATATTTTATCCCATCGAATCCGTTTTAATGGAATTATTCACGATCCACTTCAAGAAGTCGCTGTTCGGATTTACACTGCACATGTTTCTCCGTCGTACATTTTCATTTCTTTGCTCTCCACTCGAAGATTTCGATAAATTATTCCATTTTGCACCAAATATTAAGAGGTTCCACAAACCGTATTTGAATAGAAGATGAAGGACGAAAGCTTTTACCTCGGTTAGATGAAGTGAGTTTATTGGCAATTTCCTTCCAATCCTCATTGATTTCCTAGACGGTAATTTGAATTCCGTACACAGGAATTTTTATGTCTTCAACTTATCTCTTTAATGAAATCACTTCGTGACTACAGTAATAGTTGGGAATAATTTAGATGGATTCTTCTGACAAGAAAATTAAAAGGTTTGCAGGGGTTTTGAAGCATCGCTGTTTTTTGTGTTTATGGCTATTTTCTGAACCATGGTTAGCATGCGTGCAAAGGGTGAATCGCACACTGGTAGCAAGCCTAAAGGAAAGATCAAATCGAGACATATTGACATCACAGTTAGGCATTATTATTATAAGGATGATTAAAGACAGACTCTAGCGAAGTGAAAGTATGACACCATTGGCAATCCAAACAAAATTTGTTAGTATTGACGATTTTACAGGGTGTTCCAAATTAAGCCGGCACCAATTGTCAACTCCGTTATTATTGATGCTACGAATTCGGTCTTCTCGATGCCGAAAACAAATATAAAAATTGGCAGTCGCGTTTTTAGAATATTTTTTCATGAAATGATATTTCTTTCAATGGAACACCCTATATTTTTCTTGCATTTCGATTCGTAATAACATTCTCAACAACAAAGCTCATATCACCTTTCTTCCTAAAGTGCAAAGTGAGCGACTTATGTGGAAATAATTATTTCTTTCACGAGTAAAAAAAATTTCTTTGTTTTGGCGAATAAAATCTCATGATTGTCGAAACACCCAATTTTTGGTACTGATGGCAAAATAAGACAGTGAAAAGACAAAGTTGCACTGGGATGTGAACTCGTGAAACCCGTGATCATCAAGTCGCACCACTCAATTGACACCACTGAGCTATTTGGTTTTAATGTACAAAACGATAATTTCCATCTAAAAGCCATTTCGCTAGCTGCATTTTTTATGTGAATCAAAATACGTCTGGTGTAATGATAACTTTGAAGCCGTTTTTGTACAGAACAGAAAATACTGTAGGGTCATATGATCATATTAACGTGGTTGGAAAAAATATGTTTGAAACATAATTATTATGAGCAATCAAGTTGCCTTGAAACTTTGTTGAAAAACTATTTGTCAAATATTCTCAAGTATATCATGACAGTGTGATAAATTATTGTAACTATCAACTACTGTTCGAATATTTTCGAAATACCGTTAGAATCCTACTTGGTTTGCCAGAAAAATAGCGTAAGAGCACTCGTTCCCCGATCGTGAATTACCTAATCGGAGTTTTTTGCTGTGCATCATCGTCGATTCAGGAAAGTTTTTGAGAAGAGGAGAACTAAGAAACGTTTTGTTATATCTGAAGATACAGAAATTGGCATTGTATCCTACTTTGAGGTATATCCAAATAATTCCATCAGAGATTTATCTAGAGAAATTGCTATTCCACTGTCTGGTATTCAACGAATTCTGAAGAAACATAAGATTTCTCCTTATAAGTTAAGACCAGTGCAAACACTAGAACCTGGTGATCCTGAGAGACGATTGAGGTTTTGTCGGTGGTTTATGAATAAACGCAGATAAGATCTAAACTTCTATACAAATATTATATGGAGCGATGAGGCAAATTTTTCAAATCGTGGGATGTATGATAGAAATAATGTTCATTATTGGAGTAGACATAATCCATTTCTAGTCCTTCCCCACAACCCGCAAAGACGATTTAGTATTAATGTTTGGTGTGATCTATTTATAGGCAGAATTATCGGTCCATTTTTCTACCATAGTTCTTTGAACGGACCCCGTTACATTAATTTATTAACAAGAGTGTTGGAAAAGTTTTTCGATAATCTTGATCTGGAGGCTCGTTATAAATGTTTCCTATAAAAATAAGAATTAACATGGAACGCTTCTTATTTGCTTGGAACATAAATGAATGATCTGAGACAGGAATTCAATTTTTTTATAAAAGTTCCAATATCTCGAAAACCGTGAGGTTTTTATTGAGTTCAAGTTGTGGTTTTCTGATAGGTTATGCACTTGTTCATTACCAGTTACAGTATGATCCATGGTTTGAACAGTAAATGTAAATAACGTCACCTTGATAAAAATGTATTTTATTTGCCTAAAATGATATCGATCGTAATATACAAACAATAAATAATACATATAAACTTTCCCAAGTAATATTTCACATTTCACTATATACTTTAAATTTTAAAGTAAGCAACAGAAGTAAAACTCCATTACGTGCTATGAAATTTAGTAATTCTGCGTTTTAATTTCTTCCGAAAAATACTCCACTATGAGCAGTTCATCTTCTAATACACTCATTATTATTTATTGCTTTAGTTTTTGGTGCACGGTCCTTCTGGACCGCTCGGCGTCCTCGACAAGTTGGCTTTTAATAAAGAATTACTGGAGAGACCTGGAAGACGTTCTCTCTTGTGGTGGAGCATAACTTGGCGTATAAGAGATACACATTATACCTAGAGGAATTCCTCAGAATTACCAACATGGTCACCGGATCTTGCCAGGTCAAAGAATAATCTAAAGGGCTACGTAATACGAGATACGGTGCAAGGGCTAACTCTTATTTATCGTCCTCGAGGGATTTGCCCAACTATGTAGCAAATTTACCTTTATGGCTGTGGGAACGGGAGTACTTTAGGTTAGAGGATATGCGATTTTTTATATCTTCATCATTGCAACACGCTTTGATTTATTTGTAGCTCAGATGAGCCGTAGGTAATTATCTGACGGCAGGATATTGTATCGAAGGTGTTAAACTTCTTTTTTACTATGCAGCTATACCCTCATTAATAGAATTCAGGTGAACATTCGGATCAAGTTATCATTTTTCGATGAAGTCGGAGAAGTTCTTCTCAATTTGAAACTATTCTAATTAATATAAGAAGATTTTCGTTTGATGAACATGGAATATCAAGATTTTCGTCGCTGTGAAGTTATGCCATACAAAGAATCCACCAAACCTTTTTGATTCAATATCGATCTGCATTTCTTTTATAGACATCACTTACTGAAGACCTGTTTCTTTGAACTCGTTCAACTGATGAACGAAAATTATTTAGAATCCATTACCCAAGATATTTCTCAAAGTTCAGTATTTTAAAAAAAAAAACAAAACTAAAACCAATATAGTTTCACCCTTCGATTCCAACTGCTCCCTCAGAACAGCAGCAGTGATCAAGTCACATGAGATGTCTTCATTCAACAATTTATTTCAACACCTTAGTAAAATAATTATAAAATATTGGAAAATGATATCTTTCATGCATCAGCTTGGAAACATTCTCCAGGGTCCAGCGACCCAACTGTGACACTCGAAGTTAACGATCTAAGACTCATTAGAGTTTTTCCATTATTATCTAAAATAGCGGAGATATCCATAATGGAACTGCTACTACAGCCCTTCAGTTCAGTATTGATGATACATTCAGAACCACAGATGGATGCTAGTGTAACATGCATGGTTTTACACTACTACAGTAGTAAAGCTTTCGATATCATAGATAACGAAATTTTTTGCAGAATGTTACATTTCTTTAGATTTTCAGAAAGTACATTGAATCTGACAAATTACTTGTCGAATCGCAGTCAATGGGGAAATGGGTGTTATGAATAAAAGCTAGCAAATGTTTATGCTATAGGTTTGTCTATCTCATAACTCAACAAAATTAATAGGTCCTTTTCAAGAAATCTGAGTAAAAGCATTTGCTCAAAGTTTATTCATACCACCCAATGTGTTATTCTGGACGGGAAGCTGTCGAGAAATTTGGACGTAGCCAAAGAGGTTTTACAAGGATATACCAGGCTATTAAATTCGATTAATTCGAATCTATGCATTGGGTGGGATCTCGGTAACAGTAAAAGATAGAAATGTGATTAAATAGGGGTAGTGGTGTATTTCAGTTTAGGAAGGCATACCTATAGGAAAAATTTGAAAATTTCGAAATTCTTCTTTAGTCTATATCTTCTGATTTTGTTGAAATTTTTTGAATCTTTTGGCAGATATTTGGAAGGACAGATTATCCAAATATGCGAATAAAAATCAGTTATGAGGTATTGTACAAAGTGGGCCACCCTCAACTTTTCAAATACAGACCTGTATATTTTATAGCATTATTTCAAATGTCATGTTTCATTTTGACGTAGTAGTTCTGAAAAAATTGAACTATTACCTACCAGATAAATTCCGCAACTGATGTTATTGAAAAATATTAGAGAAGTGAATGAATGATAAGTTGGCTGGCATTTTTCAATAATAGCTGGAATTAAAAAAAAAACAATTTTTTCAAAGACTCTGTAGTTCAGATGAAATTACGCCAATATGAAACATGACTCTTAGCATTTAACGAAAACGTAATAAAAAATAATTTCCCAAATTGTACTTATATGTATATAATTTTCCTTTACAGATTTGGATGGTCAACAAAATATTGCGGTGGGAGTGTTGAAAGTTGTGAAATTTTTTTTCAAAATAAAATGATGTAGGCAAAAGAAGAATTTCGAAATTTCAAACCATCACCGTAAACACGGTACTAGTCTAGCACCTGTTGAATTTGTAAGCTTTCTCTGATGATTTCAACAATTTTTTATATGATAACTTTCAAAGATGCGCCGCTGCATCAGTGAAGTAGTGCCATATGCCCCCGCAGAAGATTACCTCTTTGCAGTGTTACGATCACCAAGTACAGAGTCAAAAAAAATCAAAGATGGCCATTGTTCAGTATTTCTTGGTTGTATATACATTGCACACTGTGTGTGTAGATACAAACAAAATCATCCTACCCTCATAGTCCTAGGTATAGGCATTTGACAATTAATAGCAATTGTGCACGTCTCTAAGTCATCAGGCATAAAAATACATACGACATTAAGGATCAATTTATCCAACAATGCATTATCGTAGTCACAATCACTATCATAGTATTAGTCTCAGTCTCAGTCACTGTCTTGAGAAATTTTTTATATTTTTGCATCACCTTAATTTTGAAAGGTACCTGCTTCTATTTCTAACTAATCTGCTTGACTTATTTGACAATAAGCCATAAAACCTGTACAGAAGAATTTATTTTCAACAAGATGTTGCTCCAGCACACTCTTAAGTTGAAGTACGTGAATTGATGGTCTCCTAGATCACCCGATCTAACCCCATGCGATTTCTTTCTATTGGGATATTTAAAATCTGATGTTTATAAATACAGACCTTTCAAACATCAAGAACTTCTTGAAAAAACAATAAGAAAATGTTCTGCCCAAGTTCTGCCAGTTATGTTGAGGAATGTTTCAAGGGAAATAAATGGTCGAAACATCCTGTGCAAGGAGCAGAGGACACGTTGAGATTTTATTTAATTTCCCCTATTACTGTTCGTTTGACTCATTTTGTTGTTTAATTTATTATTAGATTTCATTTCATGATGAATTCATTGAAAAAATTTCCGAAAATATAACTTTTGATTTTGCTTATTTTGAAAATTGCGTTTTTTCAAGAGACTGAAAATCACTCAGTGTATCTGCTAAGTAGGTTTTTCAATACGACCATAAGTTGATGACAAATGACAAATGGAGATATTTTTCATTTGTTGCTTACTTTTGATATATGACCTCATTATTTCGTATAGTATTTTATACCAAAAGTAGCTATTCATGTAGTATTTTCTTTACTGTACCGAAAAAACGTTAGACAAAAGTTATTCTTTTCTTCTGGAATTTGGTTGGTCCGGCCTGTGTAGTTTGTGAAAATATTATGTTACATTAGTACAAAAAATATGTTTTGTGGAACTGGTAAGTCCGGTCCCCGGTAACCCGAAACTTTCCTATTCATTACAAAAAACAGCAATTTTCTATACTAGTGAAACAGATAACTATAGGTACCTACTTGACATTTTTGTTGGTATTTCAACATTAATATCAGCCTTAAAATGAAAATAATGTAAAATCAAGAAAATTTTAAAGTTTAACTAGGTACTTAAATTGATTCATTTGGTTATTTTACACCTACACAGATTTCCTTGATTTTACATTTTTTCTTAAATCTAAAAAAGAATTGTCAAGTAACCTTCTTCCATTAATCATTCTTCAAATTTTACGAAAAAAGCGTAAATCATGCATACCTATCCTACTTTAATGAAGCATTCATTCTGAACATTCACAAATAATGATAAATATTCATTCGTATCTACTGAATTCATGAGATAATTGTATTTCATGATGATATTCCTATTATTTTATAAACCGATCCTATTCTGCCAAAAGTGAAAAGAGAAACCGCGAAGTGAATACGGCCCTGACCACGTATTCTTCGTAGTTCGCTAGACAGGTCAAAATATGTATTTTTTCGAAGGAGTCATCAGGCCGCTTTCCTATTACTTTTACTTATGATGACACATGTTGTGATCAAATATCACTCGAGATAAGCTTCACAAAACTTGTTAATGGCACTATGAGTTGGCTTCAAATTACTGTCTTAATGGATGAGTTGTTTTTGTGGAGTGGCTTCAAATTAATTATCGGTAAAAAATGTCTTTCAGCCATTAGTTCTGGGGACTGTTTTTCTATACTCGTCTAGAGATGACTTCTTCTTCACCTATAATGACGGATTCCTGAACACTTGTACAAATACGTCGCATTACTTATGTTACAGTATCAGAATATGATAAGGGTGAGTCGTTGGCCTGTATCTTCGAAGCTTTTTGTCGTTAAGAAAATATTAATTAAAGCTACTGTCAGAACTTTGCTCCCTTTTTTTATGAAATCAACCTGGGTAACCGATATGAACAGGATGTTTTCTTGAAACATATCAGCCATGCTCAGAAAGAATACATTTTTAAAGAAGAAGTTCAGTATGGCAGTACCTAGATTTTCAAAGAAATTTGATTTCGATGGATACATCAATATTGACAGAAAATTGTCCCAACGATTAGCATGGTCGGGATATTTAAAATCACGATCACGTTAGAGTTGAAAGTCTCATATTTCGATCACAACTGACGATGAGCGACTGTTTCAGGGTAAACTGAGTATATGGATATATTTGGAAATGCTAATTCAATGTCTGCCAAATAATTGGAATACCTACATAATTTGGTAAACTATTTAATTTTTGATTTCTCAGGAATTTTTATTCCCGCAGTATGTTAGGAGTGTCGTACCAATGAGCGTAAAATTGTTAATTTATCGAAATAAGGCAAGACATCGTTTTTTTAAATCATAATAATATCCAGCAAGATCTGGAAATTGATAATTTCAACCAAAGATAAAAACGTAATAGATAATTATAGTTCGTAAATCGATATTGGGTGACATGCTTTACTGTTCATCAAAAACATCATTTGAAATAATAAAAGTAATTGTTCATTCAAAATCTACATCTTTTTTTATGATAATTCATCGCACTAAAATATTGAATTTTTGGACAAAAATATGTCAAGTATCAATGGGTGAAACACTAGAATCATTGAACTCAGTAAGCCGTGTAGTGTCCACAATCGGTAGTCCTTCTATGATTACATAATGTATAAAGGTTATAGCAACAAGGTTTTCTACTATCAATCAAAGTTTTTTACAGGAAAGTACATAGTTGAATTCAATTCTTCATTGAATCTACTTGTTGGCAGTGCGGCATATGTCCTTTTCTACGAACAGGATTTTCAAATTTTATTTTGATAGTTATATTTGTATATTTATATTTGTATTTATTTTGTGTCAAGTATTCCTTTATTGATTTATGAACTGAAATTATTACATTTTTATTTTCGGTTGAGATCCGAGCACAAAATAATCGAAAATGTGAATATTGCCATTTCTTCATGAAATTTCAGATATTTCCAAATTTTTTGTTATTACATTTTAAACGAACTCAACTTTTTAGCAGGAATAAAATTTCTGAGTAACCATATATGTATAACTCTGGGAAAGACACTGTATAATGAATGCTCTGCACATTATTCAACTGCTTTTTATATTATGCAATTTTAATAAATACAGGAATATTTATAGAAATGTAATAAACAATTGGGAAACATTATATCATTTGTATCATCATAAGAATCGTCTTCCAATGAAATTATCATCTGTGGAATATCATCTTGCAAATTTTCGACAGTCCAAAAATTATCTTCAACGTATTTTCTCCAATGACTGTTTTCCTGTACTTTTCTTTACCCATCGTAAATTAGCTTTGTCACCTCGTATGCCTTGGAAGTGGTGTTATAGGAAGCCACAATACATTACACTTCACTCCACACCAGGTAAATGGGGGAGTTCACAATGGTAGTAATACCTAAATAGATTCCTAAAAACAAGAGAACATTTTCAAAACGTTTCAACAAATCAACTTTTGTTGAACCAAAAACTAAAGGGACATACTTTATTGCTCGGCCGGACCTGTAAGCGATGTAGGCAACAATGGCGTGAAATGTCATCAATGACTCTTTTTGATGTAAGAACTCTGGCAATATCTTGCATCACTCCAATATTATTGATGGATTATCTACAATTTTCCCAGACGATAATACCACATTATAATGGCATGGAAAATACACCGAAATTTTAGGGTTAAAAATGATGTGGTTCAAACTTACTTTATTTTAATGTGAATAAGACTAAAACTGTTGACTTCAATTCAGTTATGATAACTTGCTACTACTGAATGATATCAAAATCGTAGAAATGCACTAAACTAGGTTTATTGGCTTGCACATTGATAAGTTAAAATTCAATGAACATATCTCATTATGTAGGAAGTTACCCCTTGGATCATTTGCTGTAAAAGTTGTCGCAAATGAACTCGACGTACCCAGAGCTAGATAGACTTTGCCATAATTCTACTATATTGCGTTTTATAGATTTTGTTGTCAAGTACTCATCAATCACGTATTTGTACTGGAAACGAGATCTCTTGATATACTCCTGAAGAGAGATCTCACAATGAATTTCACTTTTATAACCTAACTTTTTGAAAGCTATCTAATGTTGCTAGTTGCTTAAGGACACCATGTATGTGGTACTTACCTCGTAGTACCAAACTGAAAAGGTACTTCAACTTTTAATGAAAAACGTTATTATCTATTTTAAAAGATGTTTATCATGTTCATCCTGTATTTCTTGAAACAAATATTTGGGTTGTAAACTTCTCAATAACATACTAGGTTTGAAGTGTTATTTCGGAACACACTCCAATAATTCGATAGAGATTACGGATTTCACGTAGCCCCGAAGAAAGAAATCAAGAGGTGTGGGATCCGGTGAGCGAGATGGCCACTCTGTTGGATCTACCCGGATACCTTTCACCTAAGTAATTTTTCATCTTCCGAAAAAAGTGTGGAGCCCCATCTTGATGAACTGTTACATCCAAGTTAAAATCATGTGGGTTTTGCGCAACAATTTCATCGATACTGAAAGTGATTGTGTCTTGCAGCTTTGGGTGGAATCTGGAATTATTTAAATACGCTTTTACAAATATAGGACTTTTAATGTGGTTACTTAAAATATCAGTTCAAACATTAATCTTCTGAAGAAATTCGGTATAACTCTCTCGGAATTAATCACTCCAATATCTACAATTCTGGGTATTTACACTTTCATTTAGGTAAAAAGTGTTCATTGCATGTGTTGCAAATCTGCTATGGGCTCGCAAAATTCAAGTAGCCGGTCCGGATCATCTTGAACCAAACGGTGCAAAATGTGTATTTTGTAAGGATATTATTTATTTGTTTTTGAAATCCTCTTCACTGATAACCACTACATGTCTGAGCTACTTCCTTAGTTGTATGAAATATGGTGGATTATGTAATCCAATCTTCTGCAAAAAAACCTGTAAAATAAGTATTGTCGTCTGCAAGTATCCAACAGAAAACAACTACTGCCCCCTACGACCGTTGAATTATATCTGTTCAATACTTGGCAAAGTTTTCTGCAAAAATTACTTTTCAATGCATTTCGAATAGCAAAACTGAAATTATTTTTTGATTTGATTAGGGGAACACCTCCATACCAGTTTCATGGTTCTTGCCAATCATCAGAGAAGGCTAGTTCAACCCAATTGAAACGAAAAATCCTTTCAGCCTCATCAAAAATCCCTTAGACAAATACTGAAGTATGAATTCAGCGTCATCTCTGGGTTCCAGAATTAAAATGCACTCCGACTCTCAAATTCATTATCAAGCCAAAAACATTGTAAAGTTCAAATGGAACTCTCCTTTCATGAATAACATTTTTATGTAATACTTAAAATAAAGAAGTTACAGGAGGGAGACGACGGACTTTTGGGCCTTAGTTTGTGACGCATCAAAGTCTTTAACACCCATTTTTAATAGTTCTTCACATCTGAAAGTCTCTCGAATGCCTACAAATTATTCTTAGGCTTCGGATCATTAACATACGAAGGCGTAGAAGGGCCATCTATTGATAAAAAAAATATTGTTGGTGATTCTGAGATCTCAAGTCAGAATTGCTACTTAGTATCTCAGAATTAGCCAATTCCGAGATACTTTGTCAGAATTCTGAGTTAGCATCTCAGAATTAGCTGATTCCAAGATGTTAAGTCAAAATTCCGACTTAGTATCTCGGAATTAGCTAATTCTGATATACTTTGTCAGAATTCCTGAGTTAGTATCTCAGAATTAGCTAATTCCGAGATGTTGAGTTAGAATTAAGAGTGACAGAACATGTTCTAATTCTGAGATACCAAATCGGAATTCCGTCTTAATATCTTGGAATTAGCTAATTCTGAGATACTAAGTCGGAATTCTGACTTAATTTCTCGGATTAATCGAAAATAAAAATTTGACTAACAGTGGCCCTTCTGCGCCTTCGTATTAATAACTTCTAACTAGTTATTAGCAATGAATTGTGATTTTTTTTGTCCCTACTAAAACTATCTCATACTGAATTTCGTATCTAGGAAGGAAGCCATAACCGTAAACCTTACTTTTGAACTTAGTATCAGCTCACCGTTCGAGAATATAATACTTTTGCCTGAAAAAACAAGATAGCTGTATCTACATCCGTTACTTGTTTATCATCTTGCTCGGATGCCGAAACTATCCCACAACCGGCCGGCCTCCTCCTCCATCTCGCCGCCCCCGCCAACGTGACAAGGGAAGCGCGTAATGGATTGTTGACGTAGCTGACCGATGCAGGTACAGAGACGTCGAAGCGCCCACATTTACATATTGGCCGTGTTTGGTTGTGATAGGATGCGGGAATAATGTCCGCCGCAAACTTACGCCGAACTTCAGAAGGTAAACTCCCAGAAATTTGAATATTGATGTCATTCGCATCGATATCTGACTGAATTATCATTCGAGGAGAATTTATTACTTGTATATTTTCATGCACGATTTCCCGCACTGTAGAAGAAATGCGCGGAAAAATGCTCTGACAGCGAAGGAGATATGTATGGAGCGAGTGTCTGTACCTGGAACAAGGATAGAATTCGAACTGTGCAAGTTCTTGTGATTTTTCTGTCTTATTTCATGGGGATTCCTCTGTTATTACCTCGGTACATGTATAGATATATAATAGATAATTTCTTGATTATGAAATAGTTGTTATCCCAACAAGTAACCTACGACGCGCAGGGTGGAGTTCGGGTAAGAAGTCGAGTGCGGGAATAGTACATTGTGTATCTAGTACTGCCGTGCTTAGCTAAACTGCCGTATCTACAACAAATATAAATATTGAGATATTGGATTCTCTAGGTCTGAGAACCTATAAATTTTCCGTTTTACCAAGAAAAAATTATGTATACTCCAGGTCTATAGCCTAAATTAATTAATAATTTTGCCGTGTGTACAAAAGTTTGAGAATTTCCTTCGTTTGAAGGTCGGATTTACAGAATTGTAAGCAAAATAGCGGACGCAGATACGGCATTTTTTCTAAGGATGGCAGAGTAGTAAAAGCAATGGATTCCCGGACGACAATGTATATTATTTGCCGAGACGTTAAGCTGAGGACAATAAGCATTGAAGTCTGCGAATGTGCTTTTACTACAAGGTACATATACTATTTTTTTTCTGAAATCGCAATCATCATCATCATCATAATAGGGAATTTTTATAAATACATAACAACTTTTGATTGCTATCCTATTTGCCTATGAAATCATTTCATTGACAATCACTGCACAAAACAGCAAAAAAGTCTGTTCAGGTAACATTATCATTTATTTTTTATCCGTTAAGACTTTCCCAGTCTGGTCGTGTCTCCGAAGCCCCAACATTTCCGGAGGGCGCGCTGGATCATTTATTCCAATAACCACTTCCCACCCGTGGGGTAAGTGACTATTTTGTCCGAGAATCATGTGCCCTGAGCAGACGGAGTGAACCAAGAGTTACGGCCTTCTGCATTCGTCCAGCTAAGATTTCTGCCATATCACGGCAAGCCGGTATGATTTTTAAGTTTGAGAGCAGTGTGTCCATCATTCCAACAAGGACCCCTATTATCAGAACCACCATTTTCACAGAATGATTTGGGTAAAGCCTGCGGAGTTCAAAGAGTAGGTCTCGATATTTAGTCCGTTTTTTCTCCTCTTTTCGGACGATGTTCGTCTCGCCAGGAGCTGAAAACTCAATGACAAAAATTGTCCTATTTTTATGGTCGAGGAGGACTACATCAGACTTATTGGCTTGTATTTGCCTGAGGGTGGGGAATGGGTAGTTCCAATAGATTCGGCACTTCTCATTCTCCACAACGGACGCAATATTCCCCGGAGCATAAGGCAACTCCAGTGTCTCGTCTACACCGTATAAATGTCGTAGACGGTGGTAAAACACTCGTAGGACCGCGTTATACCTGTGGATATAGGCTGAGACCGCATAAGCTGGACAAGCTGACAGCAAATGCATTATGGTCTCTGCTGCCCCACGACACGCTCTGCATCTAATGTCAGGGACCTCTATACCCATTACGCGACTACGGTAGACGACGGTGTTGAAGACACCATCCTGGCAGGCCATTATGAATCCCTCGGTTTCCGACTTCAGCCCACTTGACCTGAGAAACGTTAAAATACCCCTTTTATCTTAATATAGCTGCAGAAGACTCTCACTCTCTGCAGCTTTAACGTGGGCTTTTTGCTGAACGGGTTCCAACTCAGTGACAGAGTTTGGGTTCGTCCGTTCAGTGTCGAATACGAGACCGAGTTCATCGGCTGCATGGGCTGCTGCCTTGAAAAGAAATGCATCAATCCCTGCTTTTTCATGTTCGCATACCAAGCAGAGAAGGGGATCTGGAACTCCTGATGACTTTACATCCATCCATCCATCCAGCACCATTCTGTTGTGTAGACACTCCAAACTCAAAATTCCACGGCCTCCCCGTTGTCTGGGAAAGTATATCCATGAAACGGGCGATTTAGGATACAAGTTCCTATGGAGATGCATCATTCTTCTCGCAGCTCTTCCTGAGTCCATTTCATTACTCCAAAGGAGTGAAGTAGAATCGGAATGGCAAGCATATTAGTTCCAGCAACGTTGTTCTTCCCAGACAGTTCTGATGACCAGATCTGTTGATGTTTATGCTGATACTTTCCGCGGAGAGAGTTTTTGACAGAAGTTACCTCTTGGGTGTGGCGTTGTTCCACGCCTAGGTAGGTAGGTATTCGTGTCTCCGGCATCCAGATGATGTAGGATGTTTCCGTCTATGAGCTGATCGTCCTCTCCGTATTCTTCGCATCGTCCTCTTTTGAGATGAACCGTGACACATTTGTCGATCCCAAACTCCATTCCGATAGCATGGGAGTACTCTTGCACCACCCTTAAGGACTGATGAAGATACTTTTCTCCGGAGGCATATAGTTTAAGGTCATCCATGTAAAACAGATGGGTGACCTTATGACTCATTCAAAATTTATCGTTTTCAGGGTCAGGTAAGAAATGGAATTCAGATCCGCCAGATCCGCACTTATTATGATATTTCAAATGCATTTTGTGAAAAAACGTAAAAACGAAAATTACCTTCCCAACGATGTGGCACATGACTCCCTATGCCATTTAATAGTTATTTAAGTAACAAGAAATGTAAAGGCGTGTTAACATTCGAGGTGAGCGAGTACGAGCCGAGGCAAAGCCGAGGATGTTAACAGTCGATACATTCCGTGTTACTTATCACTTTTTTCCTCTGCTTGTTGACTTTTCTCAAAATTTGCCTGGATTGAAGTTTGTTTTCTTATCCTTCCTTCATGATTATTCGTTCTGCTATTTCGTTCTAAGTTGCTTGTACGCGTAACTAAGTAACCGAATAAACAGACAACAATAATACCTATTCAAAAAGTCTCATAACCTAAGAATTGAAATAATTGAACCGGCAGGTGACTTCTCAAAGTCAACGTCATTATTACCCTAGGCATGTTAATAACACTATTTACATTTCGTTGTTAAGATGAGTTAGTAAACGAATGATATAGGCCATTTACCTGTTTTGTTGCTAAGCATGTATGGACTATTTACAGTGTCGGCAGCGGGAAAATGTTTTAGTTGATGTGCCCCCCTGCGCCATCTATCGAGCAATCACAATGTGTTTTATTTCAAAAAGTAGTATCGGTGAAACCCTCCAAATGTTTTTTTTATGTTTGTACGTCAAACCGTTCGAAAGTTAACCAGTAAGGACTATTAAAAGCCGCACTGTATAATATTTTGGGAATGTGTGGAGAGATAAGTCATCGATGAATCGTCCACTGACTATTCAACTGTTGAACTGTTACTAACGTAACGTTTCTGGTCACGGGGATTGTATTGATGTCCACACATATTCGTCAGTCAGAACAGTCTGGACTATTCGGTATTTTTCCACCCTCTTCGAAACGACGCGCATTTCGAATATTTTAGAATTCTCTTTCATCAGAATGCAGCATTGACCTAATACACTTCAAAGTATGCTGTGCGACAGGCTCATTACAATATCATTGAAAATACTCATTCTTTTCATAATGTATTATTTTTTCCCGTTTCTCTCAAGTTGGTGGAATTCAAAGAATGGAAGATATAAGTATCGGTTTGAAGACATCACAGTTTCTACTCTATAAAAAAATAGAATATCTATCTATTACATTATACTCTTCAACTGAAAATATAATTATTTATTTGTTCTCAATGAACATTAATCAATAGAAAAATGAAAAGTGTTACTTCTGAAGCAAGTCCTGAAATTCAAATCTATAGAAATTTTCACTTGAAATAATTACGAGACCACAACATATTTACTTGATCATTAACTAGTGAGAAACATTAGGAATTCATTCTGTTTGAACACATATAATGTATACACTTTTTCTTCACTGACACAGCTGCTGCTTGTGTCAGTACAATAGGTAAAAAAAATTATATTTGGAATATTTCAACTGACGAGTGAATTAAGAACACGTGATGTCAATCAAATAATAATTATTATGACATGATCCAGAGCGTGCAAAAAAGCGTTTCATGTTCAAACGAAATCTAATATTTTCCTTTACACAGGTGAAATACTTGTAATGATATCTTTTTATCTAGAGGATGTGAATGTGAACCAGTCATATATTTCTAAAAATAAAGCACCACGAACCAATAACGACGAGACCACTATATATTATTATTTTCTAAGAATTCAAGAGCAAGGGTTTTTTTATTGATAACATAGTGATTTAAATCCTCCATGAAGTTTTCGGACTCCAACTTCCCTTTTTCTTTGTATATACAAAAACTTCGGGAGGTAACTTCGAAAAATTTGAATATGGATGTCAACTGTATCGATATCGAATTGAATTATATCTCTACTGGAAACACTCGACTGACAAAAGAACTCCCAGGAAGTGGACATCACAATAACACTATTTCGGACTTCTTTCCGACATTAAAATCTACGGAGTTGTGTTTCTGAATGTTTATGGAGGAGTTAGGAAAGTTTCTAGATTTTTTTTTTCATTCGCCTAAATGATGACAGGATGACCAGAAAGAATTGTATTGTATGTAGTAGGGTTTGGAATTGTGATTTTAATAGTGTATTCGGTTTAAAAGGTGAATTGAGCAACAAGCAGTAAGTAAAAATATTTTCACACTACAATATTACAGGATGCAAAATTGTACTACTTTTGGCTTCAAATGAATGGAAAATACCGTCGCTAGTAGCAATACAAGTGTTTGGGAAGAGAAAACATTGTTCCTCTTTTACCTATGAAATAGGTATATTCTTTAATATAACTTAACTACCAGTTTACCGGAGCGCCACGGCAAAAAATGATAATAGCCGTCCTCTCCCTCACAGACTATGCCTTTGGGTACACTCAACGAGTGTTTATGAGGAAGTATTATTATTATAGAGAAAGATATCATAGAATTAATATATTTTTCACTTTTTCTGGTTCAGATAATACTTCAGTACTATTTATTGAAAAATGGAATAAGTTCTTCTTGGAACCATACTGTGCTGTATTTTAAACTTGATATTTTTTAATAGAAAAATTTCTTCTACTTTTGAAGAATTATTCACAAAACCAATTATTGATCAATAACAGGAAAAATATTTGAAAAATAGACTAGTATCTACTGAAAGCTTTTTCACAAACAACATTATTTCCGACTCAAGAGTCCATTTCAGAAAAAATCCCTCGGCTGAGCAAATAGTTTTTGAACCTGTGGTAGAAGTCCATTGTGTCTCGAAGTGGAGTGGTATAGATTCACGATGAAGAAAAACTCAAAATCATCTCCACAAATTGAAATAGTTTTTGAAGTAACAGTTAATGTATCAAACTTTTTGCAAGACTGGATGAAATATTCAATCATATTTTTACTGTCAGTCATGACGTACCTACTTCTACAGAGATTGGAGGATATCGGAGTTAGAGGCGTTCCAAATGCACAAGTAGACATATTAAATTTATCTAATCTTATCAAAAAAACACATGTTTAGCAAATAAAATACAATGAAAACTTTTTATGTTCCTAGGACATGTTCGGCCAAAAAATCGAAGGAAGTGTTGCACAAAAATTTGCTGTGCTCTCAAGTATTGAACTTCTGAATATGAGTGCTCATGAGAATGAAGGGGGAAATTATTACTCACATTGGAATCTGATTGTGACCAGATTGCGCATATAAACATTATTGCTCACATTCGATTTTGAATGTAAACAACGCACATATAGGTAAATGAAAGGTATCAGATATTTATGATTGCAGTTCCTTATATAGCCAGAAAGTTTCTTCGAGGATTGGGCATTGTTATTTTTTCGTTGCTAAATTTATTTTTACCGCCAACCGGCTGCATCTTTTCAAGCCACTCTCAGAAGTCTCCGAGAGACTTGTACGAGCTAGGGAAGACGTAGCTCTTACCTCTAAAAGTGTGATGCCATGTACGGGACCGGTGACTGCGCTGAGATTCGAACCTATGCACCTGCTGATAACTGGATTAAGAAGCGAACGCTTTACCTATCGCCAACGTAGCCCATTTTGAATTTCCAAATCGTCGAAACTTGATACGAAAATATTGAGCGATTATACAATGAATACAATAAATGAGCCCCAAGTAACCATTAAAAATATCAAAAATAATGCATACCCAGTCAACCTAGCTGTTTCAAGACGTATATTTTCTATGTGTAGTTACGTATAATAAACATCAAACATTTTAACTGTAATTCTGTTATCTATATCCATTTGATACTGATTTTAATAAATTTATATCCAGTTTGTCTCACTTAGTTATTTTAGGAAAAAAAGTCATTCTTCATAAAAAGTTCTGCATGTTCTAAAATCTGAAATACAATCATCATATATCAATTTTTTTCAGTCGTATACGCGGTGTGACAAAAATATGAATTTTACTCAAGGGTAAAGTTCCTTTATCCCTTTCAGAACCAAGAGATAAAATTCAAAAATTGGGTATTAAACATGGATGCAGCATATGGACAATATTTTGTTACTTTACATTTTGGTGTTTTCTGTCACATCGATATGTCCTTTGGGGTCATTGGTGACCTTCACAATTGTGTGCCGTGGTATCCAACAATGCAAAGTCACAATTGTGAAGATTCACAATTGAGTACTACGGTATTCAACAATGTCTAGCCATAATCGTGAAAATTCACACTTATGAGTAACGGTATGCTGTGACGATAAGGTACAATCGTATTAAGGGTTTCAGGAGTGAAGTTAGGATAAAATCGTAAAATTAAAATATATTCTTCACAAAAATATGAAAGTAAATGAAATAACAAATTCAGATACAAGAAACTCAATAAATTCAACTATATTTTTCTGGGTCTCCCTTGCTGACAAAACTGCCTATTCTCCAGTGTAGTTTCTCAAAGGTTGACAAAGGAACATTGCCTTCCTCATCCTCCGATCCTTCTGAACTATCATTTGGTATTTTCATTCTGAGTTCCAAGTTGTGCTGGACCATAAGTTTCATATATGTTCTCTTCTCCCTCAATTTCTAAGTCTGATCCAATTTTATCTAATGAATCGAATCTTGCATCTGGATTTTTCTGCAGATGATCCAGATATAATTTGTCCATAAAAATAAGAGGAGATCTGAGAAACTTTTTCCACATTCTGTCGGTGTTGAGAACCGACACTAACAATTGTGCAAGATGAATTTAATTGTATTCTCTGAGTCTGCGATACTGAAATTTATTACTATCTCTACGGAAAAACTCTATTATGATCACTCATCAATGAATTGCATGCATCAAATGAGAGATTTTTTGGTTTTTAGAATCAGAAAACGTGAATTCACTTCTGGAACCCATTGATGTCATGACACACCTCCACCTATTGCCATATAAAACTTCACTGAGACGAATATTCCGTGCCAATTTGATACAGACGTTTTGTTTATATAATTCACAATCGTGTAAAGCAGTATCAGGCCGATACAAAATGTAACCTGAACCTTAATGATACTTTGAATAACGCGTCACAATGGTGTGCGATGGTGCTTTAAGGGATAAATTTGAAAATATCGAAAATTCTTATTGAAAAAAGTTTTCTGATTTTGTCAACAATAACAATGCATATGCATTCATTATGTGTTTAAATTGCAAAATTGTTAGAAAACATTGAGAAATGGAAAGGTGATCATGTGTTACATAATCAAAGGAGATAAATGTTCATTCAAAATAAAAAAAGTAAACAGTAACATAACCAAATTTTTCAATGTCTATGGACGTAATTGCATTTTTGAACGAAATTTTTAATTCTAATCATCTTTTTGTTATAAGAATTTTCGTTATTTTCAAATATAAAGGTACTTTACTCTTGAGTAAAATTCATATATTTTGTCACACCGCGTATACGACTGAAAAAAATCGATATGTGATGATTGTATTTTAAATTTTAGAACATGCGGAACTTTTTATGAGGAATACATTTTTTGTCCAAAATGAATAATGAAAAAGTTTTCCATATGGTTCCAACTTAGTGAGACAAACTGTATATAAATGTGGAAGAATTTAACGAACACGAAGAAAATGATTTACCCGAGGATGATTTACCCGACGACATGAAGAATGATTCATAATCACTTATGTGTTTCAATTACCAAAAAAAGATTCCGGTACTGAATAAGATGTAGAAAAAAGAGAGAAAAAATTTTGCCAATAAGTAATTTTGATAAAAACAATTATTTTGTAAATCCGAAAAATACCTGTCTCTCCAGACAATTCCACAAAGTGGAAAGAAATTAAGGCAACTATCTGATAGAAAACAACTACTTCCCCCTACGGATATTGAATTATATTTGTCGCCCATTTGTGCAACGTTCCTCACGGACACATGATTGCAAGTGTTACAAAGGCATTGAATATTATCCTTAATTTTTTTGGAAATGTCCACCTGTATTCATGCATGTTTTGAGGTTATTTTCCTCTCATCAGTGCAAGGATAGGTCAGACGATAATGTAGTCGTCTTGTTCCACAACTATTTTCTCTTATTTAGGTGTCATAAATCAGGTTTTCAAGTAGAAATAAAAAAAATTTTGGTGCCGAAGTTGAAGTTGAATGTCCTCGTATGTCTAGATTCCAATATTGACAACATAATCAATTATGAAATCGTTGTTTCGATAGTCATATGATTCAAGCTTCGAGGTCATTTACAATGCAAGCGTTAGTCCAGTTAATGAAAATCAATCATCCTTTTTATGAGTATTGATTCGATTATACCGAAACTATTTTTTTGGACTAAAACGCCGGTAAAGTCCGAATGGACCTGCCTGCTTTGTCAATCCAGCAACTGAACCAATAAACTTCCAGATAACAGATACCTTCGAAGAAATATAAATCATGTTAAAAATATACCTGTTCCTGAAACACATTTTGTTCCTAAACATTTCAGCGCCACAATCTCTCATCTGAAAGTGGGGTGGAACAAAATCGTTTCTCGTTACGAAATAACGGAAACAGAATATCGAGGTAGGAGCGATAGTAATTATTGGGATGTGTTGCTCCATAGGCGTGAATAAGAATTCTGCGAAATTTAGTGGGAAAATTATAAGGTATTTTATATAACAAGATAAACATCACGACTTCTCCATCTCATTTACAAATCCTACTCACATATTTGCTTAAAATTCAAAGATAAAATTGCAGTTGAAATTTACCTAATTTTGTTCTGTCAACCGGCTGCACCCCCAAAGCAACCATCAGAAGTCTTCGGAAGGCCTGTGTGAGCTAGGGATGACGATGACGAGGCCCTTAGCTTCCAACGTGTGATGCCGTGCACCGACGAGAATTTAAACCATTTAAGACCTTCCAAACAGTCAGCGCTGCTTGACTTCAGTTTTCGACAGTACCTGACTGATCCTCTGCAGCTGTCTTCTCGACTATACCTGATGTGATTTTTAACTTGGTTCTTCTCTGTCTAGCAATTTTTCGAAAACGAATTATATTAAAGACAAACAGAAGCTAATGAACAGAATAACATATTTTCCGATCTACATTAATCAGAAATCTTCGAGAGACTTGGGCATGTTAGGGTAGTCGAAACACTAATATTTTAACGTGTGATGCCATGCATGGAACCGGTGATTGTGCTGGGATTCGAACCCACGAATGCTCTTAAATGATCGGTATATTCCTTCCAATACTATTCAAATAGAAAGAATACATACTTAGTCATTAGATTCAATGACTTGGTATATTCAATTTGGTGAATACATTATTATTTTTTTACCCCAGTAAATACTCCCCACGTCCGTGGGGTGAGTGATTACTGGGTCCGAGAGTCATGTGCCCTGAGAAGGCGGAGTGAACCAAGAATTACGGCCTTCTGCATTCTTCCGGCTAAGTTTTCTGCCACATCATAGCCGGTATAATTCTCAAGTTTGAGAGCAGTGTGTTTATCATTCCACCAAGGACCCCTATTATCAGAACCACCATCTTGACAGAATGGTTTGGGTTAAGCCGGTGGAGTTCAAAGAGTAGATCTCGATATTTAGTACGTTCTTCCTCCTTTTTTCGGACGATGTTCGTTTCGCCAGGAGCTGAAAACTCATTGACGAAAATAGTCCCACTTTGATAGTCGAGGAGGACTACATCAGGCTTATTGGATTGTATTTGCCTGAGGGTGGGGAATGAGTAGTTCCAATAGATTCGGCACTTCTCATTCTCCACAACGGACTCAATATTCCCCGGAGCATAAGGCAATATCGGTGTCTCGTCTACACCGTACGAGTGTCGTAGATGGTAGTACAAGACTCGTAAGGCAGCGTTATGCCTGTGAATATAGGCTGAGACCGCATAAGCTGGACAAGCTGACAGCAAAAGCAATATGGTCTCAGCTGCCCCACGACACGCTCTGTATCTAGTGTCAGGGACCTCTATACCCATTACGCGACTACGGTAAACGACGGTGTTGAAGACACCATCCTGGCAGACCATTATGAACCCCTCGGTTTCCGACTTCAGCCCACGAAGTCAGGTTTCTGGATAAGCCAAGGTCTTCAATGTTCTTGAAGGAGACCCCATGCATTGGCTTGTCCCTATGTAGCTGTAGGAGCCTGTCACACTCCGCAGCCTGCACGTGGGCTTTTTGCTGAACGAGTTCCAACTTGGTGAAAGAGTTTGGGTTCGTCTGTTCAGTGTCGAATAGGAGACCGAGTTCATCGGCTCCATTCAGTACCATTCTGTTTTGTAGACACTCCAAACTCAAAAGTCCTCGGCCTCCCCGTTGTCTGGGAAAGTATAACCGTGGAACGGATGATTTAGGATGCAAGCTTCTATAAAGATGCATCATTTTACGAGTTTTCACGTCGAGTTGTCGCAGCTCTTCCTGAGTCCATTGCATTACTCCGAAGGAGTAAAGTAGAATCGGAATTGCAAGCATATTAGTTGCAGCAACATTGTTCTTCCCCGACAGTTCTGATGACCAGATCTGTCAAAGTTTGTGCTGATACTTGCTGCGGAGAGAGTTTTTAACAGTAGCTATCTCTTGGGTGTGGCGTTGTTTCACCCCTAGGTAGGTATACGTCTCCCGGCATCCAGATGCTTCCGTCTACGAGTTGAACGTCCTCTCCCTATTCCTCGCCTCGTCCTCTTTTGAGATGAACCGTGGCACATTTGTCGATACAAAACTCCATTCCGGTAGCATGCGTGTACTCTTGCACATTGGTTGGTTTTCAATAAATTTTACTTAATTCGAAACTAGACATGGAATCCAAAGGTATATGATTATCTACGACATTGACAGGTAGACAACTGTTCGTTGTTCTGACCAACCCAAGACTCAATTAAGTGTCAAACTAGTGACTGTACATGTCACAAGTTACTTTTCATTTATACTGTCTTTGCCTCATGGTACTGTTTCAGAGTGCATTCGATTCAATTTTGAGATAACTCATAAAGCCGTGCTGATGTGTTGGAAACAACGAAACAGCGCTGTCCAATGAAGATGAGCTCTCGTGGTTGAATCGAAAATACTCTATTCACATTGCAAGATATGTTTCTCTTGAGACCATGATATAAATAAATTCATTTCAAATTTTTTGTCAACCATCACCTGCAAAACCTCACAATCACCCTATGAAAGTTATCGGCAGCCACGCCACTGTGTCCGTGGGTGGAGTTTTACAAGTAAGGTTTCTACGGTCATTTCCGGTCAGAAAACCAAAAAATGCAATTTGGCGTGACAGGTCGGATAGGTTGAAAATAACACGTAAGGTAGTAAGTATAAACAGAAAGATATATTGCAGAGGCTTCTTTTTATCACTTTTCTAAAGACCTACATATTTACTCTGTTGTTGCTCGGCATGAAGCTATTTTTAGGAAGGATTGAAAAATTTCAAATACCATGAAGCTTGAGAAATAAGTGAATAGATGAAGTTCTACTTCTCTGAATTAACAGTTTCTGAGTAATATGCTAGAAACTTGAAGTTTTATACTCATTAGCATGTTGAAATTGTCCGATATACAAATATTATCAATCACTTTCAGTAGATAAATCGTACATTTGATTGGTGAGTCCGAATCTAGGGAGTAATTTCCAAATCATTCTCCTTTCACTGAGAAATTCATGTTTGTTATATTTCTGAAATGAAATCGTTTGAATATGCTAATTGAGGTTTCTGAAAATGCTTCTAAAAAATACCATTAAATTTTCGTTATCGTATTGTACGCCGTTAGTGGATACACTCATTTCATTGACATTTTGACAGTGTAGGTAGAAACGATAAATTTTTTTGTTGAATATTTAGTAATTTTTTAATTTGTACATGGAATATCTCACTTTTCATGGAAACATCCCGAATGATCCGTAATTATTAGAGTAGAACTCGGTTATTTCCAGAATCGGTAGATATACTGGGGTCATAAGTCTTAATCTTGTTTGGGGTCAATCCGAGTGACATACACTGCGCGCCAGAAGCGATGGTAGTTATATTTTAAAGGCATTTAATTTATTACCAAAACATATTTTCGCTGAAAAATGTTCAGTGCTGAAAAACACCAATTTGCCTCACATTCCATGGAAACACCACGGTATCTTACTAATTTATTAGAGTAAAACTCTGGTAATTCCAGTATTGATAGATATACTGGATGAAAAGAAATAATTTCAACCACGGTCGAAAATACCCTTTTCTCCACACGCTTCCAAAAGGTGGAAATATGTGTCAACTACCTGACACAAACAAGTACTTCCCTACATGCACATTGACTTACATCTGTCATTCATTGGTGCAATGTTCCTCAAGGAGGACACTATTGAAAGTGCTGATTGTAATAAAGCCAATGAATACCACCTGGCATGATTCAAGAATTTTTCCCCTCATCAGTGCAAGGATATAGGTTAGACAACAATAGAAATAGTCTTGTTCTACAAAACCAACGATAACATTCAAAAGCCTTCGTATTTCCTTCCGAAAGAAGCCGCGACTACTATAAGTCAGTCACAGCGCCAACAGTGAGGGAAGAACAAAACACATTACCCAGAATCACATACTCCAGGAACAGTGAATGCAATAAATCGAACAAAATTCGAAAAGTGTGTATCGAAGATATATCAAATGAATGAAAAGAAATAATTCCGACGGTCGAAAATACCCTCCTCTCCACATATTTCCACAAATTGGAAAAATGAGGAAAATATCGGATAGAAAACAACTACTTCCCCATACGGATATTGAATTACATCTCTCATGTATTGTAGTGCCAGAAAAAACAGTCCAATGAAGGAAGTTGCTTCTCCTGACTTCTTGAATGATATATACAAAAATTTTAAAAATCTGTCGATTGAATCCTCGGGAATACTGGTATCCAGTGCCATGCTCTTTAAATTGTAAATCCCAAAATTTATTTCTAGTTTATTTGCAAACACATATTTTCAAACTGTTTCATTGGAAGTCATAATTAAATAAAATTCAGTTTATTTATCATTAGTAAACGGATAAATTACTATAATGTTTTATGAAACTTTCCTTGTTTTCAGTCCACATGCAGAGAATAAATAATATCGGACACTTCAGATCGTAAAGAGAATAAAACTCACCCCACCAAAATTCCATTCCTCGTAAGTTATGTTGTTATGTATCTTCTGTTTTTAAAGTAATTCAAAATATTATTACACTATTTATTACGTTTATACACTATCATGTCATATTTTTAATAATTCAATATTAGTATTGTCGTTTTTATGACCTATTTGTAATATTGTCATATAAATATACTGTATTTATTCTACTCTACAACATTCTATATTATTCCAAATGATTTTGTGTGATGACTCACAGTGTGATGAATATTATGAGCACTGGACCATGGATGTCAAATTATCTCCACAACCATTAAGAATATTCATTCTGAACCACTTGCTCTTATATGATTTGTAAGTAGTTTCATTCCAAAATGAATTTTTCTCCATTTCCGCACTCGTCACCTAATAAACTATTTCGTATTTCTGATAATTTTTTAACTACAGACAAGTTGAAAACAAAATGTTTTATATTCGATTGTGATCAGCATTACTAAACCTTCCAATGTAACACAGTAAAAACTAATTCGAATTTCTAGAAACTGATATTACATGATAAACACACTCTTCTTCAACTTCATACTTGGCCTACGTTTTCTTATAGAGGTGGAATACATGGGCTCGAACGCCAATGGTTGAAACTTAGTTTCCACCACCTGTTCCACCTGTTCTCCTTCCCAACCACCTGTTCGATTCCACTCCCACGGGGAGGGTTTATGCGTATTAGAAGCACCTGACCGTCTACCTGTATCCAAGTTGAGATGCATTGTTGTATTTTTCAAGATGGTGGCGAAAAGTTGTCACATAGAATGGTTCATTTCAAGTAGAATCAACAATGCAACCAAGAACTAGGGAATTTCTAAATATAACTTATAGTTAACTTGCAGTAAAAATGCAGATCAGAGAGAGCATGCACGTAGTGGTCCTCGTTCCTATATGTACGACACAAATTTTGGAGGTATTGAATGGTGTCAATGGGAAGTTTATATTTCCGTCGATGTAATAGGTCGTCGTGAATCTTCACGTTTTCATAACTGCTCAAAAAAAAGACAGAACGTCGTGTTTATTCCAGTTATTAATATTATCTGTGAGTCAATATAAAATCTTAATTTTTTTCATGTATGTTTATCATGGCTTCTATCAATACATACAAATGTCATCATCATGTCGTTTGTTTTGATTGATTTGATGATAAATATCAATACCAAAATTTATTCAAAATTGTAAAATTATTCAATTTTGAATCGAAAAACAAAAAAAGACTTCCTGAATGACACGAATAAATGAAACTCACGATGATTGAAATATAAGCTCATGTACTGCCTTTTTGGATCTCCTAGTCATTGGGAATGTCCCCCCTGTTAACTTTTGAGCAGTGTGACGTACACACATAAAAAAACTGTTTGTAGGGCATCACCGACACTAATTTTTAAAATAAAACACATTGTGATTGCTCGAAAAATGACGCAGGGGGGCTCATCAACTTAAAAATTTTAAATGATAAGTGTCATATCATTGAAAAGATAATTCAATTCTCTTCAAAATCATCAACAATTTTTCTAATTCCGTGACACTTGACCTCCATGATTTTTTAAATTTTCAATTCGATTTACCACCCCTGCGTCATCTATGAAGCAATTACAATGTTTTTTATTTCAAAACGTAGTATTGATTATACCCTCCAAATGTTTTTTTTTTAAGTTTGTACGTCAAACTGTTTGAAAGTTAACAAGGGGCAGACTATTGTATACATGGTCGGAACTAACAGAATTGTACCCAAAGTTGAAATTTCATTATTCAGCTTTTTACTGACTGAATAACGTTTCTAGGGGAGATTGAATAATGGACATTCTTCAAATAATATAGTGGATAATGTGCTGAAGATGTTCAAAATGTCTTTCAGACCTTGGAACAACCTACAACGATAATTAAATCTTTGTTAAAATTCCATACGATCCACGGCTCACGAGTGATCTCAAGTCTATTCCGAAATGCTGATCTTTAGCCTGTAAAAACTACCTATAACTGTGTTGGCCGATAAAATTCCATCTAGCTTCAGATTTGAGTTCGGAACAAATAAATTCACAAATTTAGCAGTATCGTTGGAAGCCCTTTACGAAAGCCGACGCTGCCAAAGATAAAACATGCCTACTACGCATACAATAGTTTATATACTTTAGGAAATTAAAGGGTAATTTTCTCATTTGAGGGACCATAGTGGCACTTTCAATCTCTTAGTGATTGAAAGTAACCTTAATCCCTGGGCAAATAAAAGTAGAATTATATTTTTTCAAAGGAAATGGCACGTATTCTATGGGTTTCTGGAGTTCTACGAAGTTCGTTTAATTTTTGATATGCAATGTTGGATGGGTGGATGATTGAACGTTATCATTTACCCAAGTGTGTGGCACGCATCGTTTGATCACGAAAGGCGTCCGAAAAAAATGGCGGAAACGCCCATATAGTAAATATTCATTTTCATTCCTACTTAGATTCCAAGGTCTGATGTGCGCTTACAAAATTACATTAAAATAATTTTTTCTAACCGTCATCTGGCTGCATCCTTACGAGTAACCCTCTGAAGCCTTCAGAAGACTCCTGCGAGCTGGGAATTTAAACGTGCGATCTCAAGCACGGTCGAGAATTCCATAGCAAAATCTGCTTCATTAATTTTTATCACAATAAAAAAGTAAATCATCCAAAACTTGAGTTCTTTTTCTTCGAAAAGGATTAAAAAAATTTAGTACTAGAGACACTACATCAAGTATAAAATACGTTTTTAGTATATTTTTTGTATTTATCGGAAATATCCAATTGGAAACATTAAAAAAAAATGTTAAATTAAAAGATGTAAGCCAATTTGAATAAGCCCAAAAAATTGAAAGATTGAGAAGTTGTTCCAATTTGGTAGCTGTATAGGAAACCAAACATTTTGTAATTTATTAGGAGAAATGTGCGATTTGACAGGAGTAGCCCATTGATAGGAAAAAGTTGTAAATGTATTTTTGCATTATTTTTAGAGCACAAATTGTTCAAGAACTTTTACTTTGCAATATATGAAGAATTAAAAATCCACATGATGCGGATTCAACGGTGACAATGTATAAACATAGTTTTCAAAACACACCACTACCTATACTACGGCAGAGTACAAAAATGTTCTTTCACCCAATCAGCCAGTTTCACTATCTCATGCATCAAGTACCTACAGTTTGACTTATTTCGTAAGTATAGTTCGACATAGCTAGCTGGAAGTCTTAAAGAATGAAATTCGAATAGGTTGGAAAGTAATGGTGTGGGAAAGAAATCAACTATTCGAAAGTTTCTAAAGTGTGCTAAATTTATGGTAAAAATGCTTTTGATAATAATTCATATGATTTGTATGTCCAATCAAATAATAATAAACTATTACTTTCTTTTTAAGTTCTGACAATTCCCATACAATTTGTAATATTGTCTTAGTGGAAATAAGGTAGATACTAATCAATGCCTTATTTCCACTAAGACAATATTACAAATTGTATGGGAATTGTCAGAACTTAAAAAAAATAAGAGAAGAATAAAGGTTCAGGAAGGACCTTTGAAAGAACATCTATTATATCTACCCTAAAAATTCAGTCAACGAATAATATCATTTTCCAACTAAAAAATGGTTCAACATCTTTTTAAAGAGAGCAAGAGCACGTGAAAATGATCTCTAATACGGGTGTTGAACGTTCTTATTCGTTTCAAAAGCATACGTCAGACATAAATAGATACCATCGTTAAAATAATAAAACTCTTAAATAGTGCTTTACAATATTCTCTGACTGAGACTTTTGCAATATAGCGCAAAATGTGTTTTTGTGCAATGGATACAATTTGTGTCATACTTGAACTACCCTAAAAACAGACACCATTCCTTAGTCTGGACTCTATACTTGAGAATAATGAATATTCTGTTCAATACCGAACACAGATTCATAAAAAGAAAAAGAAGAAGAATTCAGCTTAGAAGTAAAATGTTGGCAGTGAACATTCCAGCTCAAAAACTCACCAAGAAAAATACCTAAAACCTATAAACTCTCGTTAGTCTCTGAATATATCACATTATCAACTATGAAACTAAATCATTCTACTTTATTCTGTCTATTATGGATGCGGATAATCTCTGCTGAATTGAAAAATAAATCATGATTATTGAAAAAATTTGATAACTGACTAATTACACTGAAACATTTATTTTCCAAAGTTTTGGCAGACGCAGAAATAATGAAAGATAAATTATCAGCATAGGCAGTATGATGACACCCAACAATTACAGAATCAATATTAATGACATACAAAATAAACAGACTGGGTCCCAAAATGGATCCCTGCGGTGCATCCATATCTATGTTCAAAGGCTCCAATTTTGCTGAGAGCTTCTGATGATTCACGCAGTCGAATGCATGGCTCGGAACACAAAAAATTGCTGCTGCATATTCACCTGCTTCAACATATTTCATGTTTTCATTGTAAAGGAAAAACACGGCAGTATTTGTAGATTTATTTTTACGAACTCTATGCTGCATACATATGCGTTGAAATGTTTTTTGATTCAAAAAGGAATTAAGAGGGTCCGAGAATGCATACTCAAATATTTTTTGAAAAAGTTACTGGACGATAATTTTTCATCAATGTTGGTGATATCTTTTTGAAAATTGGAGATACTTTTCCAGTTTTGAACTGCTAGAGAAAAATACCTTCCATAAATGACTTATTAACCAGATCTGTTAATGGTTTGATAATAATGGGGAGAATTTTTTTCAGTATGCTGTCTGCCCCTGAGAATTTTTTTTCTTGAGTTTGTTACTCAACAAAGTGATTAACTCAGATTCTGTGAATGGTTTTAAGAACGATGTGTATGGATTGAATTGAAATCATCAATACCAAATGACTTTTGATAGAATGTGAGCTCACAGAATTCATTCTCAGCATTATTTCAATCTTGCACAAATAAAAAATACTCAATTGACCCAATTCTATTATTATTCCATATATTGGTTCCATAGGGACGCCCCTGCCCTTGAAATTCCAACTACCTTGCTCGTTAGTGAACATGCCTTAGACTATTACCTAACCAATATCTTTGTGTTCTCGTGTATCAAATTTCCCGACAATTTCACATGCCATAACAGTCTGTCAGGTAGAAAAAGTACTAAATTCAGGGATGGGTCTCAGTCACAGTTTGACTTCTATAATAGCCAGGCATCGCTTTAAATATGCGTGGGTTATCGGAGAGGTAGTTTCAAGGATAAAGACAGGTCTGATGCAGGTTGATTGGAGTAGTCTCACTGAAGTCTCAGTCGAGGTGGACATTTTACTTGGCTTTGATTGATGATGTGGCTTGTTCAGAGACATGGGGATACAATGAAGGTCTGATACGTTATACCTATCGACCGTGGGTGGTCATTACCGAAGTTCGGATGGGGGAGGAGTGAGGACGGAAAACTGTATCAAGAAAACCTCTGTCTGTACTAGGAGAAATGTAAATTATTCAACCAAGAATTTTAACGATTTTTACGCGGATGCTGATGTTGATGTTTTATAATTAAAACAAGGGTTTCAAGAGGAACGTGAAATTTGTTATCGTTACAAATGAACTCATTGCAACATCTATTACAGTTGGGATGTAGTGAAAACAGTACCTACCAACAAATACAATTTTTTCTGGTAGACGTCCATTTTACTCGAAGTGGTAAAGATGAGTGGGGAAAAATTCACCAAATCATCCCCACACCTTCTATTTAACAAGTGTCATTAAGTGGGGTATATGTTTCGGAATCAGCAGAATCCATCTTCAGCCTGAAACAAGTTCTACAACAAAATACTTATTACCTTGATATATGACTCAACTGCAGACTATGAGTTACTTACATGTAGAGGAAAAAAGTATCATCTTTTATGAACCTGTAGAATGAATAGTGGAACATTTACAATTTTATGCAACTATGAAATATAGAAGTCGTAGCAGATCTAAACAATACTAGATCCAATTGGGATAAATAATGTATTATTTACTTTTTATTACAGATATTAGTTGGTTTAAATTTTATTTGAGGGTTGAGAATATTGAATAAGCTAATGAGCATCAATATACAGTGCATGACTACATCTTGTGTGATTTAGGTTCTTGTTTCCAGATTAAACAAGAATATTCAGCGAGACAGGGTGAGTCAGAATAAGATCGACAAACTCCGACTGCAGATTCTTCACCTCATTTTGAGGTGAAAAGTTCCTATCAAGGTATGTCCTGAAACGCATCCCCTCTGAGATACAGGGTGTCAAAAGTATATAATAAATTAGATTTAATTTTTTTTCCAAATTTCCTGAAGCAAAAAATATCAAACTTGGTACACTAATCAAGGTTCATCAACGTGATAATTTGAAGTATAATTCTTAATTTTTCGTAAACCAGTGGCGTAGTTACGTTGGTATGTGGAAATATTTTCCTTCATATTTTCTTTGGACAAGTAAATGAACAAGTGAGCATTTGACATCAGTTAGGCTCATCGATACTCAACTTAAAAGTCATAACATTCCATGTACCTAAAAGTAAAGGTTTCTGAGAAAATTGAGAAAAACTGAAGATATGTCCTGAGTAGCAAAATAATTTCATAAGCAAAAATCGCATAATGCTAAGTTCTTACAACATATCGGAATATGTGTCAACCTCCTGAACATTTGTCAAATTTGAAAGAATCGGAAACATTGTACAGGTGAGTCATTCATTCATCATATTATTTGATGAAATTAATGTCGTGTAATCACTGAGTTAGGTCTCATTCTGAATCACCCTTACTATGTTTCCGATTCACCCAATATTAAAAAATGTTGAGGAGGTTGACAAATATTCCAATATGTTGTAATGAATTAGTGTTATGAGATTATTTCACAGAGGAAATTATTTTGCTACTCTAGGAAATATTAAAGAAAATATTTCCACATACCAACGTAACTACGTCACTGGTTTACGAAAATAAAAAATTATAATTTCCAATTATCACGTTGATAAACCTTGATTAGTGTAACGAGTTTGGTATATTTTGCTTCAGGAAATTTGGAGAAGAAAAAATAAATCAATTTTTTTTCGTACTTTCGACACCCTGTATCTCAGAAGGGATGCATTTTAAGACATACCTTGATAGGAACTATTTACCTCGAAATGAGATGAGGCATCTGTAGTCGGATTTTGTCGGTCTTATTCTCACTCACCCTGTATAATGTTTTTAGTAAGGGTAGAGGAATAAAATGGTACTGATGATTTTTTTTTCAATCTGTTTCAAAGTTAGTATATGGGGTCCTCATTGGATTCCAAAAATATTCTCAATAAAATTTTTCAATACAAGTCGCAACGGATTTTTTAGTTGTCAGACATGCATGCTGAAACAAAGGCGCCAGTTTTTCAGAAATTCCAATTATGAAATGTTTTCCAAAATGTAGCCAACTTTATGGCAGACACTGTTATAATTAACTCTTGTCGACCGGTTCGTGATACGAAATATACATATTTTCAAAATCACAAAGTTGACTTGGCCTGCAATAATGTTTCATCATATTCTATGAGGCTACCACTTCTACTTTTGTGTTCTTAGCATTCCAAAGAGACTTGACAACGGAGAATGAATCCAATAATTAGTTGAATTATAAACAGCAGCAGGTAGATTATTGTTTCCTGATGGTAGTTCTAGCAAGTACAAACAATGACATCGAACGTACGAAATTTTCACAGTTGCACCAAATTGAAATCATATATGAGTAATCCAAGAAACCGTGTTATCAGTACGAATTGAATTCCCGACCGTGCTTGGGATCGCACGTTGAAATATAAGACCTTCTTCATTCCTAGCTCGCACATGTCTCCTGAAGACTTCTGAGGGTTGCTCGTAGGGGGGGGGGCAGCTTGATGAAGAATTGCTATATAAGTTCAGGTTATAACGAATCAAACCTTATATACAATGCAAAACTAATTTTAGTAGTAACCACAGAATAATGATTCAACTATTGAGAATTTGTTCTTAGAAGAGCTTGAATGCTGTGTTTGTGATATTTTGATTGTGACTCCCAAATAAGGAGTTCATATCGAACAGCAGATACACATGAATCTTTCACTTCCTTCTGTCCTACAAGATCTTTGATGTCAACAGCATAGTGAATTACATTACATTGCTTCTTCTTACAAACGTGATGCTGTTAGTCTTGTTTATATTTTGTGACCAATTATAGGCCAGTATTTCAAATAATCATTCTGTATGAGGCAGGACTCAGCAAATTTAGAACCTCTGCGGCGTATTGAATACAAAAACTCCTCCAATCTTGAATCAATCACATTTTACTTATTTATTATCAATATTAACATTAAAATTTGTATTAATGGACATTTCGTTTTTTGTTTTATCACATTTTACTTCGTTTCCATTAATAACAAGCTTGTAGTTGTCATTGGTTTCAGAACGCATAGTGCCTGTCGAAGTTTTTGACAAATCTCTAGAATTAATGGATGACTCCTCTCGTTAGGAACGATTAGTACCAGAAGAACCTTGGATTTTTCTTACTTTATTAAGCTTCTTAGATATAGAAATACAATATAATTTTTTGCTACAGCTGAGCTTCTCCACCCACCATGTCGTTTAATTGTTGCAAGATGAACACCTTTATTTTATTTTATTTTCCATACAGATCTATAGCCTAGTTACATGAAAATTCATCCTAATTATTAGCTAACATTATAGATTGAGCATGATTTTTTACATTTGAGAATAGATATCTATATATTATACTGTTCCAATTTCAAACAAACTTATATTCTTCTACTGCTATAATGACATTTCCAAAGAATATTGTATAATAATGTTCCTGAACTGTGAGGTATAATTTGCAAAATCTAAACTTTTCAAGACATTTATTTATTAGCCAGTAAGGTTGTTGTATGAGCTTCTGCGTTTGCCAAATTGAAAAATTAAGCAACTCATGAAAGAACTTTCGACAATGTGATGATTCCAACAGGTTATGAAGTACATTTCTGATTAGCATATCGTAAAAAAATCTGTTATTGGAGAACTTTTTCGAATGTTAGGTTATATTTCCTACAGGTCTCCAAAGTATTGATAGAGGTTTCTGCTTCTATATAATTGTGAATTTACAAGCAGGTGTGAGCCTCTATCTTGTACATCATTGGTTTTCGAATTCCTCAATTCGCAACATCGACAGGCACCAGACATTTCCATTATCAGTGTAACATAAGTACTTCAAAGTTTGTTATCTTAAATGTCTAAATGGTTAGGAGATATTATTACCTTGATCACCATGAAAATATTCTTTATAGCAAGCTCTCGTCAAAAATTCTTTCAGATGTGCTCTTTCTAATACTGCAGCTTTCTTCTCCTTGTATCCTCTCAACTCACTCTTCAGATAGGTAGTGAGCTTGCTATAATTCCTAATGCCTATATTTTTATAGATCTTTATAGCGGCTTTTAGCATCGAGTAGGTAATTTGACCACAGAGATGAAAATGCATACTTCTTACAAGTAAAGAAATACGATAGCATGTCTAGTCATTTATTGATAAAATTAAACAATCAAACATTCTTGCGCCAATATAGTGCTATCTAAAACACTTATAGGTACAATATTATAAATGTCTCACCAGTTTTGCGTCTTCTCTAGCTCGCACAAGTCTTCTCGAAGACTTCTGGAGGTTGCTCGTAAGGGTCAGACGATTGACAAAAAGAATAAATAAAAAATAAATAGAAATAAAATAAATTGTAGTATCTATATAACCGATTGGGGTTTCTTTATCAATCGACATTCACACTATCAGCATTCTCTGTATGTAACAAACCTCCCTGCCGCCCTCCAGCGGTATATCTCAATGTACTTCCTGCCTACCGACGTCCATTGACATCGATTTACTTTGTAAAGGACAACCAAATTAGTTACCACAATATCGCTATGTTGGCTACGCTCTACTTGTCAATTATATCACAAACAATGACCGGTCAGTCACTGCAAGATAGCGACGCACTGTTGAATACCAATCGACAAATAATTGCTTGGATATTATACGCTTTTCCATAATTCCATCAGAAGATAGTTAAGTGGTGGTAGAAGAACTAATTTTGGAAGAGAGTTTTCCTCAAAATGCTTCTTTGTAAAAAAAAAAATTTCTTACTAGGGGTGTTGGATACAATTTGTAAAGTTGACACAAATTGAAGATCTGTGTGATATCATTTTTGGAAATGAAACAGATTGCAAATCAGAATTGAAAAATAAGGGCATGCATTTTGCCATGCTTGTTTGTGGAGTGACCAGAATAATTATACGATTACAGTTCACTTCAAAAGAGGACTTCGGATAAGGATTCAGTCATGCCACCACACAACTTTTGGCTTTAAAACTACTGACACAGTTTTTGATAATTTTTCTTCATGCCGAGGTTCCGGACAGCCTCAGGAACCCCTTACCAGTTTTAAAATTGTCCATAACAGTGGAAATATTAAGATTTTTCATAAAATACAGAACACTAGGGACTTTGTTTTTTTTAGGGTGTTTTGTATAATAATGGCGCTAATTTCAAAATATGTAATTTTTCTGAATTCGAAGAAAATCGCTTCTTTTACATTTCATAGTTGAAATAATGAACCGATCTGAAAAATATTCTGAGCTTGGCAAATTTCACGGTTAAGCAAACATTTATTACCTTTTTGACAAAATCTCTCAGCATTTCATTTAATAAGAATAACTTACCCTTACTTCGAGATATGTTTGTGGTGGTTAAAGTTGGTTCTTTAATCGTTAGTTATGAAGTAAGTTGTAAAGAATCTCATCTACCCTCTTCCAAAGAATTAAGAATTCCATGTTGAATTCAGACGCCCACTAAAATTGGTACATAGCGATGTATGTATGGCATCATTACACCTGATACTTAGGATGGAAAGAAATACTTCGTTACTTTCATCGATGATCATACCCATTTTTCTATGTTGTACCTACTCCAAAGTAAAGGTGAAGTTTACAAGTATTTCAAACAGTATCAAGCAATGGCCACTGCCCATTTTGAAGTGATAATGGTAAAGAGTGCAAATCTTCAGAATTCTATGATTTTTGCAAGCAAAAAGGTATAGAGGCGATACAAACTGTTATACCCTGTAGCAAAACAAAGCTAGTGAACACATGAACAGAACTTTGATCGAAAAAGCAAGATCCATAATTCATTATGCTAGTATGTTTGTTCATGTGGGGAGAAGCTGTTCTTGAAGCAATCTGAATATCACTGTATATCAAAAATTGAAATCCTTACAGAGTACAATCTCTTCGTCATCAATCAAAGCTGAATATATTTCCCTTAAAACTGCTGTTTGAGAAGGATTATGAATTCAAAATATTTTAACCAATTTGAATATAAGTTTTCCGAAACCAACCACTTTAATTGAAGACAATCAAGGATCTACATGCGATCTCAAAATGTCCTCAAGATTACAAGCATATCAAACATATCGAAGATAAAATTGAAGATGGAAAATATTATTACCAAGGCCCTAGAGAAATCAAAAATCGAATACCTGTGTCGAATGCTGTGTATGTGAAGAATGCTGTGTATGTCTGAAAGAGAGTAGACGCATTGCCAAAGTGCTGCTCTTAAAAAGTGAAAAAGTGTGAGAAAACGTGCAAATTAAAATCTGAAAATTTAGGACCAGTAGTGATAGCTAGTGACCATACTTCCTAGTGAAAATCAAATACTTCTTGCGAATCAAACTGCAGTAAGTTCATTTTATTTTTTCATTATGCCTCCTCGAACAGTCAAGGGCGAAGACGAACTGCAAGTAGCTGTTAAATCTTTAGTTACAAAAATGTGCTCCTCAGAGGAATTCATCGCTCAGTTAACTGCTACTATAACCGAGACAATTGGCAAAAAATACACTAAAGAACTACAAGAGTTGAAAGAGGAAAATAAAGAGATTTATGAGAAACTTAAAAAGCAAGAAGAAACAATCGAGATCATGCTGGAACATCAAGAAAAGCAGGAACAAATATCGAGAAGTAAGAATATCCGATTGTATGGTGTTCCAGAACAAAATTCAGAAAACCCCATGGAACTTGTTAAAGACTTATGTGTTCGAAAAATGAATCTGAAAGTAGATGATTCTTGGTTTGAATCATGTTACAGAATTGGAAAGAAAGGAAATAATGCAAACAGACCGATTATGGTGAAGTACTCTACGAATTTTCTCAAGAATCTGGTATATAACAATAAGCGACATCTGAAAAATACCAAAATTGTTATCAGAGAGGATTTAACTAATATACAGTTGAAAATAGTGAAAGAGTCTTTGAAGAAAGTAGGTGCTGCTGGAAGAGTCTGGACGAATTCAGGAAGCATTTTCGTCAAATGTAGCGATGATGGACAGGTTAGAAAGATAAATACACTGGAAGATCTTGGAAGACTTTGATTCTATAATTTATTGATTATTATTTTTTTTCTTCAACTGTATGTTTTTCTAAATGCTTCTCTTTCAATATTTTTTTTTCTTTTTTTTCTTCTCATGAATCACAATTTATATTACCTCCTCTTATCAGAACATTTATATTCTGTTATAGTTTTTATGGTTTTCAATTGTCATCTTTACTACTCGATAATGTTATAAAAAACTATTTTTTTTTTTTCTTTACATACATTATTCAAATGTACGTGTGTATAATATAAGGTCCACCTTTTCAATAAATATTATAGGTATTGATATATGATATCATGCCCTTGTGTTTTATACCGAATAAGATATATGAACATTATTAAAAAGGTTGGCTAGCTCAAACAGAAAGCAGCACTAGTGCAGTTGGGTCGAACCCAGTAAAATTCAAGTTCTTGTCAGTTGACTGTAAAAAAAACTGACTATTTCATTGCAGTACCTACATTGATTTAGGATTATTTTTCATTTTATATTTTAAGGTGTATTAGAGGCTATACTGACGTATCGATACTTTTTTAAATCATGTTATTCTTGAAAATTGGTTGTTTAAACGCGAGATCACTATTACCTTCTGTTCGTGATGTTGAAGAAATCATCATAGAAAATTCTTTCGATATTTTTTTGATTTGTGAAACGTGGTTGAAAAATTCGGTAACTGATGATCAACTGAAAATAAATGGTTATCAATTATATAGGGTGGATCGTAATGCTAATGGAAGAGGTTTGTGCATTTATACGAGAAATGATTTGAATTATGAGGTTATTGTTAGTAATCAAAATTATACATGGGAGCAGTGTTGGATAAAAATTAGAATAAAAAAGAAAAATATAGCAGTAGGAATCATATATAAGCCACATGAACAGAATACGAACACATTCATAGACGAGTTCGAAGACAGTTTAATATCGATATTTCCAACAGTAGATGACATTGTTTGTATGGGGGACTTCAACTTGAATCTTCTTGACTATGAAAATAATCTTGTGACAAAGTTTTACTCAGTCATTCACCAGTTTGAATTGTATCAACATATAGATGTTCCAACTAGGATTACTTCAACATCTGCTACCTTGCTTGATTACGTTGTAGGCCATAACGAAACTTTAACTGAGACGGGTGTTATATCTCACAGCATTGCGGATCACTCAATTGTACTCTGTAAAATTAAGATAGGTGGTGAAAAGCGAGAACCAAAAATGTGCACTTACAGAAACTTCAGAAACTTTAAAGAGGATATTTTCCAAAGAGATTTATTTAATACTGCTTTCTTTCAAATATACGATCAAGAAAATATCGACGAAAAAGTATCATATTTGGTTAACTGTTTGAATAATTTATTTGATCGACACATTCCTTTGACAACCTCTCGAGTAACCAAAGCTAGAGCTCCTTGGCTAACGGGTACAATTGAGCTGATGATGTCTGAAAGAGATAAAGCTCTCAGAAAATATAGAAAGAGCCATTCTGAAGTTCATTTGCAGTTTTATAGACAAATGCGCAATTTAACTAATCAAGCAATAAAAAGAGAAAAAAAAGCATATTTTATACATCAGTTCTATGATAAATCTACCAAAGCCACGTGGAAGACACTCAAATCAAATGGGCTCGTATCCCAAAAAAAATCTTTTGATATTCCTGTGAGTCTAAAAAATTCAACTAATATTAATAATTTTTTTGTTGATTCCATTCCGAACAGCCAGCCTTCTCTGGATCTTATGAATTTCTATGTAAACAATAAACTTGTTAATTCTACCTTCGAATTCAGTGAAGTAAATGATTATTTTGTATACAAAACTATTAGTGAAATCAAAACTAACGCGAAAGGCTGTGACGGTTTGAGTATCACACTTATTAAACTTTGCTGTCCTCACATAGTGCCGTACGTTACACATATCATAAACTTCTGTTTAACACAAAATGTCTTTCCCACAGCATGGAAAACAGCAGTTGTGCAGGCTCTTCCGAAGAAACAGGACCCATCCGAATTCAAAGACTTACGTGCAATTAGTATCTTACCAACCCTATCAAAAATAATTGAGAGAGCAATGGAAATACAAATCAAAAGCCACCTTGAACATTTTTCTATATTACCATCTATACAATCGGGTTTTCGGAAAGGTTATAGTTGCACAACTGCTCTTCTCCATATCACTGATGATATACTCAAGGCTACTGATAACAAACAATGTACAGTGTTAATATTGCTAGATTTTAGTAGGGCATTCGACACAATTCATCATGATTTGCTGTTGAATATATTGAAATATATAGGTTTTGCAGAGGATGCACTATCGCTAATGTCTGCTTACTTAAGGAATAGACAACAAAAAGTATGCATAGGTGAAGACAGTTCTGAATGCCGATTTCTCAAATCAGGAGTACCACAGGGTTCAATCCTAGGGCCGTTATTGTTTTCTATATATACCTCCCGTCTCATAAACTATCTCAACAACTGCAAAGTTCATTTATATGCGGATGACACTCAGTTATATTACAGTTTTCCAGAACCAGAAAAAGGCATTGCTTGTGAGCTCATAAATAGAGATTTGAATGCTTTCATAGAAGCTGCTACTGACCACTGCCTGCTAATAAACCCATCAAAGTCAAATGTTATGCTCTTTGGTCCCAGGATTCAAACACAAACAATGTCTGATTCTATACACATCACTATAAATAATGAACCGCTTATTCTAGTGAACGAGACAAAAAATCTTGGTGTTCGATTTGATACCGAATTACGATTCTCAAAACATATCAATCGACTTTTACAACGCGCTTATGCAACGCTCAAAATTATTTATGGAAACAGACAAATTCTTCCTCAATGTGTTAAGATAATGTTATGTGAATCACTTGTACTATCTATATTCAATTATGCAGATGTTCTTTATGGGCCTAGTCTCACATTACAATACAAAAATAAGATACAAAAAGTGCAAAACTGCTGTTTACGGTTGATATTTGGCGTGAGACGGCGGCAACGAATATCACATAAACTTAAAGAAATTGGATGGCTGAATATGAATAACAGGAGAGTTCTTCATTCTATTGTGCTCTTCCATAAGATTATTGTTACCAAAAAACCTTCGTACCTGCATAGAAAATTAAGGTTCAGAACAGATATTCATAATTTGAATGTAAGACATAAAGGACTACTAACAATACCTCCATTTAAAACAGAATTATTTAGACGATCATTCAGTTACCGAATTTTTCATCTTTACAATCACCTACCACAGAGAATGAAGACACTCAATATCCGGAATTTAAAAGCATCATACAAACTTGTATTGAATGAATCTCAAATATAACAGTATATATTATGTATTATACTTTTCTTTAATACACTGAATTTCAAACAGAATAACTTGAGTTAAAAAAATTGCTACACAGCTTTCACAGGGTTGAGTGGAAGAACAAGTTTTGTGGTATTTCACCATAAAATTTGAACTCCGCCCATTATTTTCTATATTGATTTATTGCTCAAATGTCACTGAAGCCATTTTTTGAAAATAATAAAGACGTTATATTATTATTATTATTATTATTACCTACTTCAAGAAATATTCTAATAAAGGGGGTATCAAAATGAATAATTTAATATTGTTGTTATATACAACAAAACATAGTTGTCATAAGAAAATCTTTGTATTGTCAATGGTAAATCTATAAAAGGAAAAGTTGCTTCTATTCTTAACCCATTTACCAAATAGTATTTCTGGTCATCAGTATTTCAAAAGTGCTTTCCTTGCCTCTTTGTGTCAATATACATATTATTGTACAAATATTCCAGTGTTTTATAGATATACAAACAACATGGACAACACGTAGAGAACATTTCTGCATAAATTTATTTTAACAAAGAATCAAGTGTATACTATCATTCTTGTCTCTTTCGATAAGGATGATATAGCATGCTGATCTTTTTCTGTAAAATTTGTTCTTACGAATCACCTTGAATTGCGGAGATAACACTTCAAAAGCAGAGGTCGTGCGAGCAAGAAAGATCCGGGAGCTACAGCTTGCGTACAAGTGGATTCCAAACCACATCAGCTCAGTAGCAGGCAGTGGAGGTCGAACCTGGATGGCCTGGGTGAAGGGCAAACGTTCTAGCACCACGACCACTTCTCCTCTAGTTTTAAATTGAGCGCCATTTTTTACCAAAAACCCCTAAAAAAACTGATGTCCCTGGTGTTTTGTATTTTTTGAAAAATCTCAATATTTTCACCTTTATGGACAATTTCAATCCTAGTATGAGGTTCCTGAGGCTGCCCCGAACCTCGACATGAAGAAAAATTATCGAAAAACGAGTCAGCAGTTTCAAAGCCAAAAGTTGTGTGGTGGCATGACTGAATCCTTATCCGAAGTTCCTCTATTGTGTCTCAGACTTTATTTACTTTATAGTAATATATTGACATTTATAAGATGTGTTGCATACATAGTTAAAGAGTGAGTTTTGAGTTTAACAGAATGATACATAAGCTCGAATTGAGAGACAATGAGACTGCTCTTCTGTTGATTTTGGTATGTGGTATGAGTCGAGTAATCATTCGAAATTAGTTGTTTAATCATTCAGGATTATTCCAGCAATGTAGGCCCATCCATTACATTTACCTGGACATTTCATTTCACAGAGTATTTCGTAGTTTTCAGTGGGTCTCATTTATCCCATAAGTTTTTTTTTATGTTTATAGTGGCATTTATTACTAAGATCATTAGCCACTAGTCGTATGTTAATTTTGTTTCAGATGAGACGAGCTCTTACTCAAGAAGAACTTGAAGTGAACATTTAACAGATGATGAACTTTTTCCAGGAAGTAAAAACTATGACCTAGACTGAAATGGATAACTCGAATGTTGGAGAAGAAGAAAAGAAAAATACTCTACACACTGTGGAAGATATGTAGCCAATAGTAACGAAAGATCTACCTAGTAAATTTTTTTGTTGTTTTTCATGCAGTTTTGCTTTATATAGACATGTTTCTCACCTTATCACGTTTCAATATAAATAAATCAAAATTTTCTATACAAGAATTTCTATATTCTATAGCTATACTGATGGCATCTATAGTGATATGTCTCACAGTGAAATATAGATGGGACATAGGAGTGGTAATTTTTTTCCAAATTCGACAAGCAGTCTTTTTTATAATTTTTTTCTCTATACATCGTAATATGTACGGGGAAATGTATAGAAAACGTTAATATTCGTTGAAAAAAATTTTCAGGGATGAAAGTGTTAAAAACAAGATTCAAAAGTGACATGTTTGCCTTTGTTCGTCATGAACATATAAAATTTGGTGCCAAGGCTGAAGAGAGTAAGCAGCAGAAAAACTTTGATCTTATACTTCGAGCTCAAGTTGATGGGTGGTATGAATAAAATCTAGCGAATGCTTATACTACAGGATTGCCTCTCTTATCACCCAATAAAATAAATAACTCTGGTTCAAGAAATACGAGTAAAACCATTAGTTTACCAATTGTCTCGATTTGTAAACTATTGACGATTTCTGGATTCAAAAATGCGATTTAAAAAGTACTACATTTATTCTAAAATACTTGCTTCTTGTGCTTTTTGGAAATGCTTCAATTTAAATAAAGTATTGAGTGAAAAATCGGATGAGTCTTATATGGAATTTCACAATACACCAACTAACATACAATGTTATATAAATGAGTCAATAAATACCTTCTTCTTCTTCTTCTGGAGAACGTAGGGGATACCGGGGAAATGTGGGGTAGCAGGGCACAGTGGGGTAGCGCCATTAAAGCTTCTAAAAATGACCGCAGGATGGCGAGTTAGTGACGCGGCTAATGGTTTTTAGTTTCCAGTAGACCTGCGCGTAAGTTAATCGTTCTGGAACGCCGGGATCTTTTGTACAGAAACCTATTTGAAAAAACGCAGTTTTCTGAACTCTTTAGTGAACATTCGTATTGACTTCAAGTGTTTAGTATATATGCCACAATTTCGATGAACTTTCCTACGGATAGAGGTGTGTTTGAGGATTGTTTTCGTATATTTAATACAGCCGATAACGACCGAAGGTAAGAGTCACATCTATATTTGTTTAGTTACGTCGTGAGGCAAAGTGGGGTAGTCGACAGGGGCAAAGTGGGGAACGTTTATTTTGTACCACACAATGCCCCATATTTATCGTATAGTTTTTTTGTTAATGGGCATATTTTCTTCAATTACAGCGTGATGGTTCGGACGTATAAGAGAAAAACAGAACAGCATTCTAGGTCTCTAGAAGTAATGAAGAAAGCCGTCCTTTGTTATGTTTCAGGAGAAATGGGATTCAAAAAAGCAGCGCAAGAACACAATGTGCTACAAACTACTCTTGAACGGTATGTTTTGAAGTACAGGAGCAACCCTGATGAAACAATCATAACAAAGAAATCAGGTCATTACGTAACTGTATTCAACGATGAGCAAGAGATTGAATTAGTAGAATATGTAAAATTAATGGAGGCTCGATTTTACGGCCTAACGTCTATGGAACTTCGAACACTAGCTTTCGAGCGGAAAAAATAAAATTGACCAAAGAGTTAACAAAACACATGAAGTGGCGGGGGCAGACTGGCTTTCTGAAACGACATCCGAAAGCCGGAAGCAACGTCAGCGGCTAGGGCCATGGGGTTTAACAGAGTTGCAGTTGATAACTTTTTCAGTCTACTTGAAAAAGCCACCGATAAATATAAAATTACGCCTCAGCGCACTTACAATGTTGACGAAACTGTTACTACTAAACTATTAGAATATATTTTGTGTTTTAATATGTTTTCGTTCATTCGTTATGTTGATTAATAAAAATATGTTTTCCAATCTGTATGATTTTTTTATTCAATAACTGATATCCCACATTACCCCACTGAGTACCCTACTTTGCCCCATATGACGTGGCATAGCGGGGTAATTGAGTTTCAACAAAAATTATTTGTTTCACAGCACATAAGAAACAACACGTCAATCAAGTAAGCGATGTCAACTATTAAAATATTTTTTCATTGATAGGGTACCGCAGTAATAGCAAATGAATCTTAAGTACCCCACAATACCCCGGTATCCCCCATAGTCTGTTACTTAGAATGACAAAAATTCAAAACTCTTGGTTCCTAATACGCTCGCTGGCACTCGCACTCGGATTTTTCCACTCGTATCGAAATTTTTCATTTTAACCTTGTTACAGAATATAAAAATTTTGAATTCACGATATGTCAAATAAAATCGGAAACTTCAAACGATTCATCTCTTAACACATAGAGTTCGGTTTCGAAATTAAAGTTGTCCTAACAATAATCCATTTCAGCACCAACAATTTTTCTATTTCACATAAATGATCTGTTGGAAGCAACAACTGGTGCAATTTACAGCTCCACAAATGATGCTTAATCAAATTAAAAATGAAACAAACAAAATTTTCGAATATTTTTTGTCAACATCGCCCCTAAGATTATAGAACCTGTTACCCAGTTTTTTGCTTCAAAGAATCCCAGTCGCTACATAAATTCGTATTGCATAACTTGAACTCTTGAATAATATTGTGAAATATATATTTTTATTGTGCAATTTCATCAACGCACCTGTTAACGGTAGAAAGTCAGATTCATTCTATTTCAGTCACGATGAAATTGAAAAACAAAAGTATTTTAAATGAATCCGCGCATCATTTATCAACACCCATATTTCAAAAAATTCACTTATCTTCAACATACAAATTGCATTATATTTTCAATGAAAGCAACTGGCACCTTTCAAACAAGACATTTTTCAAGATGAAATTTAACGACAGGTTAATCTAAAATGTTATATTTTTTGTTGAGTATCAGGTATACAAATTCTAAGTTGAATACCTATTAAAAACTTGGGGATATGCCAGAATGAAATTTTGTTATTTTTGAAAATTTTCAGTCGGATTATTGTCTCGCGTCTGGGTAGTTTTGGTTTTATTTGTGAGTCATATGCAATTCTTTTAGAAAACAGTGGCGTATTTGAAGTTCTGATTATGGATAGTGAAAAAATCTACATTTTTTAAATGATCAAAAAAAATTTAAGTGATCTTATAATGTATCTAGATCCTCTTGATGATATTATAGAGGATGATGCAAGTCCTACGTTTGTTGGGGATCTATAAACGACAATTTTCTGGATATGAATATCATGGTGACGACTTCACCTTTGTAAAATATCTCAAATACTTAGATGACTAACCTTCTATCTGTTTTTTTTTCGGGAAATTGTTTAGTAACGATAGTTTCACCATGCATTTTCACTCTCATAGACCTACAATATGCGCTGTTATGGCAAATACATGTCAGAAAACAACTACCCCTGGCTAATGCAATGACGGAAATTGAATTATATCAATCAGATACTTGTACAGTATTTATTCCTCATGGTAGATGAACCAATTTAAAGAATATTTTCCCAATAGCTTGAAGCTTTCTTTCAAGTGTTCCAGGTTCCAGATAGAAATGTAAAATAAGAGGAGCAATGCAGCTCTTTGTAGGTAGTTACTATGGGTCCATTTCAAACAAAATCATATCAATGGAAAGTAAAAGAATGGTCAGTGAAATGAAGGGGCGCCACAGCGACTTTCAATATGTCTATGTTTATATTTATTGGGGAAGTTGTACAACCGAATAATGACCACTTATATGTTACACCCATGACAATAAGAGACTTTACCACATCAAGTTGAGAAGGAATATACAAATAAAACATATCCTATCATACTAACATTTAATATGTATCTTCACTAGTTTTCAGAAATAAGACTGGTGATTCCATTAATATTCAATATTACCCATTACATCTGACGTTATATTCAATAAGTAAATTTTTTAGCAAAACAATTTTTCAGCTCACAGTGCTATATTGTAGTTTACATATAGTTAAAGATATGACTTCTATCTAAATGCATATTAAATGACTATTAATAATTAAACATAATCAATATTGAATAATAATAATTGATAATTAAAAATAAGTAAGGTAGGATTTTGACCCGAATGAAATATTGGACTTCTGACAGTTGACATATCATTGGACAGCTGATAAATAAAAATGAACGAAGAATGCAGGAATAACCAGAACACAGACAATAATCTGAAGAGAGAAAAGATGATGTTCTGGATGTTAGATTGGATCATATAAAATACATATAACGTACTCACGAAAACTCAAGTTGGTGGCCGATATCATAATGAATTTAAAGAATCATTTAGTTTGAATAGACTGTGGCAAGCTGTCAATAGAACTCAATAGATGGTCACAGTATAATAGCGACTTAAACTAAATACTACTTTAACCTCATTATGAAATGAGGCTTGAAGACATTTGATGCCAAAGGGGGTAGAATATTTCCTTTTTCTAGTAATTTTTATTTGCTTTCGATAATTTTTAGATCAACACTTGTGAAGCGTAGAACAAATTACATTTTTCACAGTTAGTAGTGATTCAAGCTGTAATAATGGAAAAAGAATAGAAGAACTAGAACGTATGCCACTTGTGAGAACAAAACGAGAATAGAAAAGTTGTGAATTATTCGGATGTTGCATCACAGAACTTATTAATCTTTTTTTGTAGTGATAACTTGTTTAACGGGAATTTATCAATACATGTTTCTTTATGAATCGAAATTAGCATCGGAATAATTATTTTTGTTGTTGTTTTCTGTTGAAATTGTTATATCCGTCAACCGGATGCACCCTTACGAGCACAACTACTACTATCTAAGAGTCTTGTGCGAGCTATAGGAAAAACAATACTTTATTAAACGTGTAATGCCATGCACGAGACCAGTGATCGTGCATGTTTCAATAAATAAAGTTGAACAACCAGCTATACCGATATGTTTTTAAAAAGATTTTTTACCGTTATTTGATTATAGGCTTTTTAGCATTAGAAATTGTTTGATTATGTGTATTTATTAAATAGTTGCGCCAGAGCTTGGAAAGTTCATGGTTTACGTACATACATCATATAAGTCAAGCTACGGATAGAATCATACGAGGCGACGGCCGATGTTCGTTATGTGTTGAAAATTACTACGAACTCCCAAGTTTCTGTACATTTTTCATAAATGTTGTCACATTGTCAGTAAACTACATCAATTCCTGATATTAGCTGATCGTCGAGCATTGGCATATTTTACGGCGGATATTATAACTTTCAGTTTATTTTACTATACGTAACCAATCACAAATTATTTCTTTCTGCGAAATGACGATAATATCGTTCCCACCATCTCACCGCGGCGCCAGCCTGTGTATACATACACAGGGTGGTTCCAGTTCAACTATCTGCGTGGTCATCTCACAAACGACAGGACTGCCTCTCATCAAGTTATTTTATAAGCAACGAAGGCAAGGAAAGTTGAGAGTGCTGAAAATGCCTGAACAAAAAAAGAATTACTTCGAGCTCTTCTTTTAAATAAAATTGAGATTATCATAGAACTGATGGGCTTGAAATTTAGAAAAAAAAGACAACTCATCCGTGCTTCATTTCCAGCACGAATGATGCGTCTGAGAGAAAAATAAATGGAAGGTCATTAAAATTTTCAGATTTTGATGTCTTTTCCACTGTGTATAATTTACTTTTTCTAACAAATTTTTATTTTGTATTCCAGATTCCATTCTAATTTCAGTGCTAAATTGATTCGAAAAATACAACTTTATTCTTTCGGTCAAAATATGTGAGGTTGAAAAAATTTTCATTACTATTTTCATTTAAATGGCAGCATGGTGGCTCATCGTCACGTTCATCGGAAACATCCCCCACCATAATCCAAGTTTCGAAATAGGGAATATCGTTCTCTCATAAAATATAGCAACTGGCTGATTATAAGCCATCGAGAAATAATTGAAACTTTGTCACTTGATCAACAAATTTTCCGTAAAAATCATTTTTTATATTATTTGTAGCATTCAAATTTTCCGAACGAACCTGCATTTTGATGAAAAACTATTTTTGGCAACACCGCAAATTATAAAAACAGTTTGTTCTTATGGAACAAAAGTTGTTATTACCACAGAATACATACAGTTTATTTGAATTTTCGCTGGTGTTCAGACAACCGGGTACAAAGTACTATTTAGACATTTTCACGGTTATAAGGTATACAGAAATTACATATCACAAACAACAAAACTTTGAATTTGAAAACCGATCAGAAAATAAAATATTCAAGAGTCTGTTAGTTTCCAGCATACAGATTCGATCTACTAGCATCTAGCTGGTATCACATAAGGTAAGCGAATTAGTTAAACAGAGAAATACAATTGTTATTGATCTGCTCCGTGAAACAGAAGAACAAACCAATCTGGTATCAAATGACAACTATCATAGAACACAATCCAGATGTAATGATAATTTGAGATTCCATGGTGTACAACTTATACGATGTTTCCAAGTTTTTTTTTCAAATTATAGAAAAACTGGCGGTCAGAAAAAATAAATAAAAGACTCAAGTGATATTAGCATATATACTTTCTAATTATAGTGTTTTCTCAGAGTCCGTGGAATAGTCCATTAATTTTATACCGCGTCTATTGGGTCGTAAAAAAATGTTTGATGAAAATCTGAAAATATAACGTTAGAACTTTTGTTAAAAAAATAATTTGATTGAGGTCAAAATGATATTCAAAATCATCGAGTAGGCTGTGACCAACACAACTGAAACAAAACATTAAATTGTTGCGGTAAAAATGGACGTGTCGTCATATTATTTGACATCTCTTCTACAAAGTCAATTAGGGCTGCGTTCATAAACTTACTCAGAGGAAGGACTGCTTACTCCGAACCGTTCGTAAACTTACCCTAGCTGTATGGAGTATGGATTGACAATCGTTCAGAAACTTACTTCGAGTAAACTCTACTTACTCTGCTTTCGAAAAGAGTAGTGTTATACTCTGACAGTAATAACAATGACAAGGTTTGTATTAACACTTTGCACTCTTTGCAAAGTTTTTGAACGACTATGCAGGAGTAATGATTGACATGTACTTCTAATCACGTGACCGCACTCTTACTCTACTCTCAAAGTAAGTTTATGAACGCAACCTAGGTAGTTATGGTGTACTTCATTGTTTGAAGAATATGGATATTCATATAAAAACTGGAAAAGTTGATATGATATTAGTTTTGGAGAACGTAGGCTAAATTTAACATATGCTGCACGTCTCTACGCACAGAGATATCCTGATCGGCGCGGCGTCACAGGACGGACCCGACCCGGAACTATTTTCCAAAACTGGTTCAAAAAACGCGAAGTGAGACTTCTACTGCTAACATTTTGAAAAAACATGAATAATATCATTCATTAAAATATCAACTGAACCAGCACCTCTAACAAAACGATAATGCAAGTAGACTTGTGTATTGCGCAATTGGTTTTTTGGAAAATATTTGGAGGATGACACATTTTCATACAAAATGCCGTTTCACTAATTTGGGTCTTTTCAACAGAAATAATAAGCGATATTTCCAAGAACGGTTTCGTTTCAATTGTTGGGTTGGGATAGGGGCTAGATATCTACGTTTCGTCACCCAGGAAATTGAGCATTTATTGAACGAAGTTCCATTAATAAATCCAGTTGGATTATTATGAACAAGATGGTGCTCCACTACAACACAACAAGGGGTAGTTATGGAATATCTGCGTGAAACATACAACAAATACTGGATTGGAAATATGGGTCCAGTTAAGTGGCCGGTGCAGTAAATTAGGGTTGTTTTCACTTTTTACCTTTATTCATTCCTTTCTAAAAATACTTTTCAGGACACCCGACTGTACGCCTCTAGATTTTTTTTAGGGGATATTCAAAACGAGGACAAAGCACATCTGGAATCCTAAAGACATGTGAATTGGTAATTTCCATACAGTTATTTCATTCTCAACCAGGTGCTTCATTTTCGAAAAGTTAAAACGTAATTTTTCCAAAGATTTTATCGGAAATTTTTTCAAAACCTAATAGTATGCGGATGAAATTCATCGTATGGAAATACGACAAGCCACCATGTTGCCATTTGAAAAAAAATAGTAATGAAAATTTTACAATCAAACTTCGCATAGATGAAACATTTTGACCGAGAACAGTCAAGTCGTATTTTTAAACACATCTTAGGATTGTAATTAGTTATTATCCTTAGACATCTAGAAACAAATTTAAAATAAAAAATGGTTACAAAAAGTGAAACTCGAATGTTTATATCACTTGGTGTGATTCCAAAATTTCTTTCTTTTATCTCCGAAAACAAAAAAGTTATAGGGGCGAGCCATCTGCCGTGGACACCTGGTATATTGTTCATGTATAATGAATATGTATTTTATTGACGATATTGTGAAAGAATCCCTGGTACCCTTCTCTCTAAGCGTTTCCACCAAGTGGAAAATAAAAGGCAAACATCTCTCAGAAAACAACTAATTTCCTGGCTGATACCACGACGGACATTGAACTACATCTGACAGATATTTGTGCAACGTTCTTCCAAGAAGACCCAATTGCAAGTGCTTGTCTTGTAATTAAACAGAAGATTATCCTTCATTTGGCTGGGAATGACCACCTGCAGACATGCATGTTTCGAGGTTTATTGCCTCTCATCAGTGACAGGGTAGGTCGGACAACATTATAATTGTCCTGTCCCTGCCAAATGAATAATAATCAACTGTTCAACTAATATATCCCCACGGATGACACTACGATCTACAACAAAGTTGATCGCAGCGCTATCCGCAAGGAACAAAACAAAACACTCCCAAGTAGCACAGACTCCGGGAAGCGACAACTGTAAAAATTCAAACTTGGTGGAAACGCTTAGAGAGAAGGGTTCCCCGTATTCTTTCACATTGTTGATACCTCTCTGGAACAATATATTCGAACTCGTTCGAGTTTTTACATTGACGATATTGTTAACCAATTTTCGCAATTTGAAATATTAGATTGACGTACACATCCATCCACTAGATAGCTACTGTTGCAAGTACAAATAAATTCATTTTATTTATTTATTTTGTCGAAAATATTTCACAGGAGACGGCTTCTATGGCTGCCACATGTCAGTAGTTTTTATCGATAATTTAATTCACTTAAACTTTCAAATCGGCAAGAAATTGTTTAATTTTGATTGACGTAACATCAATTTGATAGTATCATCATAGCGTTCGCTGTGAATGTTGTTATAACGTAAAATCAACAAGTTCTGCGAGTTCGGTAATGATTAAATAATTGTTTAATTGTTTATACATTTGATAAATTATCTTGCCGAATAACATTCAAGCTTTCTTATTTCCGGATGAATTTTTCCATCTGAAATGAAGAAATGTTTTCAAATCAGTTTTACTCGTACTCTTTTAAATCTTTTTTCCATTATGTATGTACATGTTCTTAGTAACTTTCTGGATAGTTGTGTTAGTTTCGTCGTTTTCATGCAAGATCTCCTTGCAGACCGTCAAATTGGAATCATCCTGTAATATCTATAATAAGTTTTTTCCTACACGTAACCTAGTTACCCGATGAAAAATTGTACTTGATATGCGTAGCAAAATTCCAGATGTGTTTATTTTATCTTTTGTTCCTGTTCACACGGACTCATTACCTCTTTGGTTATATGCGGAATCTGCAACACATCTGTTGCTATTTATAAAACAAACCTTTACAAAAATGTCACGTTTTTGCATACAATACCGTGTAACTACGTTCCGTGGTACGTACCGACTACCCATCTGGCGAGCATATTCAGAAATCATTGTTGGATTCAAGTCTAGGTGGAGTTTCTAATCGTATGGACATTGACGTAAATCATGTTTGGAATAATGGAAAGGTGGTTCATGAATTCATGGTTGTCATTTGTTAATTGTTGCAGTTCTACGATTCTGGCCTGGAGAGATTCAGTTTAATATTATTAAAACTGTCTACATACAATCCAAAAAGGAAACCTTGAAAGATCTGTAACACGTGGCAATTTCATAGTAAAATCAGTATAGAGATTTTTTTAAATGTTTTTCGTTTCAAGGACATTCTGTTACATAAAATTTCAATCTGTAGGAAGTGATTGAGTTTTTCATTCTTTAGGTTTGAAAACGAAGGTGTCAATTTTGGCTCCTAAATCGCAGTTGACTTGATGTCATTTCTGGGAAAATTTTAATCTTTCATTTCGAGTTCCAGACCTTTGTATTTATTGTGCATTCATAAAGCTGCCTATAGCTGTACAGCTTCAGTTAGTTTTCTATGACTTCCAGAAATTAATCAAATCTGATGATTTGAGTGTTTATTATTCTTATGTTAGATTGTTGTTTCTGTCAACCGGTTGCACCCTTACAAACAACCAAGAGTCTTCGAGAGGCTTGTGACAGCTAGGGAAGACGATGCCCTTACCTTTTAGCGTGTGACGCTATGCACGGTACCGGTGACCCTACTGCAAATGCATTAAAAAATTGTTAATACATACAGGTATTCATTTAAAAAAATGTATCTGGCAAGCTCTGAAATTTAATTAAAAGTGAGTTAGTGATGTCGGGTAAATTTCAATATGTAAATCTTTTTGTGAACCGGAATCATTGTGAATAGAAGTATATTGCTGTAATGAATTAGATTTTATTGTAAACAGTAGACAATGAAAAAAGCATGGCCGCATTTGAAATAGAATAGTAGAGGATAACTCAGAACAAATAATATTTCATTTGGTTCTGGAGTATTTTTGAGATTTCTCAGCACCCTTTACAATTTTTTTCAAAACTTTCACAGATTCAAGAAGCTCTTGTCTTATTCAGAAAAATTCTGGCAATTTTTGACCCGACTCTCTTTGCTTCCAAAAAATTTACTCTTCTTGAAGGGCTGTACTGCCAAATTTTCAAATAAATAACAGAAAACTAGAGTCCCCCAGATATATGATGTTTCGAATATTGAAATTCATCGTAGATTCTAAAAATGCAATAAAAAATAGGGTGTCCCATTAAATTTTTCTTGAATTTATTGATATTCCTCTCATTTTTTATATCACTGGGGAGATGATTGGAAAATCTTATTCCATCATAATTAGGACTGTTTTCGTAAAGTGAAGAACAGTGCTTTGTGACTCTATATAAATCACCATGTCTCGTAGGATAATCATGAGAGTTACAATTTTTGAAACTACTGATTTTGAGTTTAACATTTGCTAGAATTCTAAATGTAAATTCCTGGTACAGACAGTAACTTGAACATTTTAAAATGATTTCTACACGTCATTCGATAATCTGAGTATCGACAATTCATCGTGGTATACTCTGTATAATATGTAGTGACGGTAGCATGCATTTTCTATAAATGAGTATTTCACAAAAAGTACCCTGTGATCTAGCACTATACACCTCTAACAACAAGCGCTATGTATTTTCATATTGATTAGTGTTTTCAGAATTAGATTTTTTCAAAATTTGAATGATGGGTCAGTATATTTCCCTAATACGGATAATTTTGAGAAGAAGAATATTTATGAGAAGAAGAAGAATATTTATTTAATATAAAAATTCCCAATAAACAGATAATATAAATGTTAGATACAATATTAATAATATTTCGATTTAAATATATAATGGGCTAGAATGTGTGAAGATACTGGTGACGATATGATATCATACCGAGAAAAAGGTTTTTTTGTAGATAATAAATCAATTTGTTCAAACGTAGTTAGCTCAATATTAGCAATTTTGTTTGGTATTCAAACAACCTCGTTGAACATAACACAGTTATTTCAGAAATAAGTATTACCATACATCAAAATATTTGTTACCTGCTCATATTTTGAAATTAAAACATATTACTTTGCCTGCAAAATCAAAAATGTATAGTCAGCATATTTCTTATTTATCAATTTCAAGAAATTTAATTTTTTGATGATTATTCGTTGAATATAAATAAATGTTTGTTAGATTTGAGTTAGTTTGGGATAAAAATATGACATCATTTGGAGAAAACTAATAACTCCGTAAGCTACGGGAACTTTATAGTCACCAACACAATATTTTCCAGAAAACGTAAATATGTTAACTGTTAACTAAAAGGATTTGGCGGTTGCAAATTATCCGACCTATCCAACCCCTCCACAGAGGCACGTGTCATCGCATCAGCATTTTCATACGATGATCGACTTTATAACGCCATTGTATTCATGTTTTGTATCTTGTAGCTTCTTGGTCAACCTATTCAACCATATCAAGATCATTCATTTCTTTGTTATTGGCAATATAATCATCATTATTTTTGGCGTGAAAGTGGACAAAGTGAACTGAACCCACGCACGAATGTGCATATGGATTGAAGCCACAGGTGAATGTGAATTGTGAATGGTTGTGCCGGTCTGCCGCCAAAATCGTGGAGTGGACGCAAGGGTTATCCTAGGCTTCTACCCTACTAGTACAGCGATGATGGAAGGATTGTTGAGGGATTGGAACCTTCACGAATCCATTACACGATTTCAAGGTAATATGTGATATGTCAGGAAAAGTGTTATGTTATTTATTCAGAATGAATGTTATGTTATTTAACAAGAGATAATTTAATTTATCCTAATAAAGAGTTATTTGCAAACCTTTTTTTTATTAACCTTGGAGGCCACTGCGGGACTATATAATATATACAGGGTTAAGATAAAGTAATGCACAAAATTCATAAAACGTACAACGATCACCTTTGAAAAAAATGCAAAAACACGTCAAACTGTTCTTTTTATTCCGCATCTTTTGACATAAGTTACAAAAATAACACGTCAAAGTTGTCAAAGTTATGACGTCATCAACAAATTTTTTTAATGGGAAGCTAAGATTTTTATCACATTATGTGATAGAGCTTGTGTTTGTACACGAGGGAAAAATAGTTGCAGTAGGGCTCACATAAGAAAAAAAAACGAGAAAATGAATAAAAAACGAAATAAACGAAAGTTTCATAATAACTTTTCAATTAACTAAACAGTCCATTAAACCAAAACTATTTCTTATAGGAATTGTTCAAACTGTGTCCCGTTTACTAACTGACATAGGCCAGTTATACGAGTCATTTCGTGTCTAATTATTTCCATTAAGTCTTCTAAATTGTCTGGCCGGTTAATGTAGACCCGACTTTTCAAATGTCCCCACAGAAAAAAATCAAGGGGGGTTAAATCAGGTGACCTAGGTGGCCACTCCATTGGTCCACGTCTTCCAATCCACCGTCCTTCAAACTGGATATCCAGAAACCTTCGAACAGTATGACCATAATGTGGTGGTGCGCCATCTTGTTGGAACCAAATACTGGGATCCAAGTTGTCCCCATTATTTGGATCCGGAAATTCCGCAAGTAGGTCCGGAACCACTGCCATACGAAGATGTTCCAAATATCATTCAGCTTTTAAATTCCTGCGAAAGTAATAAGGACCAATAAATCTTCCCCGGACGATTCCTACCCAAACATTAATTTTTTGGGGACGCTGGGTGTGTTTTGTCTGCATCCAGTGGGAATTTTCCCGAGCCCAGTAGCGAGAATTGTGTCGATTTACAGAACCACTTAGACAAAACGTTGCCTCACCGGAAAATACTACATTATTAAAAAAATTTGGATTTTCGTCACAATGCCGCATGAAGATTTCACAAAATTCCAAACGTCTGTCCGGATCATCTTCTGAGAGTTCGTGAACAAGATGAACTTTGTATGGGTGTAGTTTTTCTTTTTTTAACATCTTTACTACAAACGACTGACTAACATTTTCTTGTAAGGCAATTTCTGTTGTAGTTGCGTGAGGGTGTTCTTCTACTGACAGCAAAATATCTAACTTCACATCGTCGCTCATTCCTGGTCGTCCAGATTTTGGAGCATCCCTCACGCTTCCCGTTGCATAAAATTTTGCAACAATTCTGCTTACTGTGCTTCTAGCAATTGGAGGTCTTTCAAAATGTGTTGCGTTAAATAAAGCACATGCTTCTTCATGACTTCGAAGGCGATCGCCGTAACCTACCATCATTAGAATTTCTATCCTTTCTCTTTCGGTTAAACGAGCCATAATAATAAAACTGTGGTGACACTAATTGTACGACTGACACTGACAAACCGTTGTTTTAGTAAAACAATTGAAAAAATTTATAAGAACACATGTTCTTACTAGATAAGTTTAAGTTTGACCTCTTTTTATAATTGGTTTTGTTATTTCGTTTTTTATCCCTTTTCTCGTTGTTTTTCTTATGTGAGCCCTACTGCAACTATTTTTCCCTTGTGTAAAAACACAAGCTCTATCATATAATGTAATAAAACTCTTAGCTTCCCATTGAAAAAAAATTGTTGATGACGTCATAACTTTGACAACTTTGACGTGTTATTTTTGTAACTTATGTCAAAAGATGCGGAATAAAAAAAACAGTTTGACGTGTTTTTGCATTTTTTTCAATTGTGATCGTTGGACGTTTTATGAATTTTGTGCATTACTTTATCATAACCCTGTATATTCAAGTTACTGTGAGATATATATATATATATCTCGAAGGAGTAGGCAGATTGAGACCTTAGAGAGAACCAGTGACGAGACATGGGGACTAGGCAGATTGAGACCCCGACGTCAAGTCACAAAAACCTAACGTAATTATACCTGAGGAGTAGGCAGATTGAGAACGTTTTAACCTTTCATTAATTTTCTTTCTATTTCAGTTCTTGAAAATGGCTCCAAAATCGGAGCCGAAACGTTAAATTTCAACAAATTCTAGACGCGGTTCAACCCGAACTTTTAGTTTTCATATATATATATATATATGAAAACTAAAAGTTCGGGTTGAACCGCGTCTAGAATTTGTTATATATATAATATATATATATATACTTGAATAGTAACACAAATTATATCACAGTCAAAGTGATCAATATATTGTAAATAAATGAATTTCTTCAGTGAACTTCATATAAGTAAATAAAAACAAATATTAGTTAATATTGAAGTAATATGTTTCTCTGAGTTAACAAATATTAAGTTTGTATCAAATAACTGATTCATTTGAAATTTTCAAACAAATCATTTATTAGTAGTAAAATTACATTAGTTTGGCCATATTCAAAAGCATAATTTGTTAACATTTAAGAAAATTTCTTTACTGCTAACAAACTGTTCTCTCAGTGCAGTAGGTAATTAATATTATTTTACATGAGTAAATTAAATGGCTTGAGTATATATTCAAGTTGAAACTATAGTAATTTCAAAGTTTAGGTATATTTCAATTTTAGGTAATTCAGAAGTGAACTCTTAAACTAATCGATGGAACTCAACGGCGGATGTGGGCAACTTTTTTGGGGGAGAGGTAAGACATGTCCATTGGGCGCGCAATAATTTTAGGAAATGATAAAAATACTTTGTTTTATAGTACACATTTTGAAAATTTTATCAGTTTGGGGGGATAAAAACCCCAATTACCCCTCGTTAGATCAGCCCTTGATGGAACTGCTCCTTGGGAAGTGTTTGGATTCAATAGGCCCTTCATGGAGTTGTGAAATTAGGTCTTGTCACCTAAAAATTCAAGTTATCTACCTCTCGTAGGATATTCGTGAATTTCATTATGGTAACAATGAATTAGTTCAATTAGGAAGGAAGTTTTTCAGATATCATTTTAAAAATAAAAATCATGGAACTGTAAAATATTCTGTCCGTAAAATATAAACAATTAAGAACCTCCACCATTAAGATTATAGGAGTATATCTATTACATTTCAGAAGTACTCTCATTCCTCTATTCTGCAACTACTAACTGTAAGGATGACAATCTGTTTGCATCAAAAAGAAATGGTAGGGAAGGGCAGTGATCGCAGTGACGTTTGATTATGGTGTTATAAACTGTAAGGCAGGATTGAAATGTCAAATATTTGCTGATGCGTGTAAAGAAAAATATTTTTTTTGCAATTTTGTTTTAAAGGTAAATTAGAAGAATTTTTTCAGATTCACACGAATGATTAGATCTGAATCCAGACTGATATTCCATGAGGAGTTTGTTTATATTAATATAAAAACAACACAAATGCCTATCTTCATGACTTATTTTTTACGATGATCTCTGAAGATCAAACACTTCATTGAAAAAAATTACTTTATATACACTAGACTATTCCACGAGCTACAAACTACATACCTATTGTAAGGAAAAAATTGTTGGTACAACAGAAACAGGGATATATGGGAATGCTTGCCTCCTGAAGAAATCAGTTCTCAATTTCATGTCGATTGACAGAGGCTTTGTATTATTGATAAGCAATTCCCCCAAGCAGCAACATTCAGCAATGCTATTATGTCATTCATGAATAGAATAAGGACACGCCGACGATAAAATGTCAGTGCGTGTCATAAATCGATCGTAACGTAAGTAAAAAGGTCAGTGAAATCATTACAGTCTGACAGCGAGGTCCCCGAACGGTTCAGGTTTCAATGAATAAGTCAACAGCCGACATAGTGGGAACGAAAACCTCAGGGTGGAAATGCTTTTCTCCGCGAAAGGAAATAAGGTATCGATATTATTTGTGTATGAAGCGTCGTTTGTGGCGGAACAGACGAGGAAAGGACTGTTGTATTGAGGTGTTACCAATGAATACCCACTAAAAAAATGTCGAGTTATATTATTATTGTATTGAATAATGATGAGAAATGGAGATACAACAAAGAGTTTCTACATAATATTTGAAGTGAAGTAATTTATATTATACTTACATTTTTATACATACAATCAAGAGATATTTTTTCAACTCAATGATTGAAATACTCGTCAGAGTAAAGCATCTACAAGAAGCAATTATGAATAATGACTTAAACGTAACGTAAAAACGTAAACGTAAAAGCTCAATATTATTGACGGACAATTTCAAAATAAGTAAGTATTCAGTTTAAATAGCTGTTAGACTGTGAATACCAAAATTGATTTAATTACAATTGGGAAACTTGTCACAGTCTAATAACCGAATGATGCTTTAAGTTCATAATGAAATCAGCCCTTATATTGTTATTGTTACAGGACTGTTCGGAATAACTGGTTAATGTTATCTACAAAAAAATAAAAAATAATTGGAATCTCAAAAAAACAATAAAGATTTCCATAATTTTGTAAATTGTTGTAGATAACATTAACCAGTTATTTATAATTTGTTCTTGAATTTGTGTTTATTGTTATAGAGATAATTTCCAAAATTTAAAAAATTCATATTTCAAACAGAGAGCGTTATCAATAAACAATATACGTTTCAATCGACTGAAATAGATTGAAACTATGATGTTTTACCAAAATATGACTTGTTTGTCTACTATCCTTAATGAGATTATATTAGAACATGTTTAAATGAGTTCCGATAAATACATTTCTGTACTGAATTATTTTCATTTTTTTTCAACCGACAAAACAGTATTTTTCTATGTCAATCCCACCTAACTACGACATTTTTAACGAACTTTGACCGTTTATATCTCAAAAACAACACATATAAAATCATTTAAACTCACACATTTTTCTTACAACCCATGCTATTACAACATGATATAATTTCGGCCAATTTGACCGAGAGCCAGTTTATCATTAGGTTTCGTGCGGGGTCCTTTACATAACCAACAAAGAAGTCAATTCACAGAAAAATTCAGCATCGTTATGTAGAATAAACAACTCTTATGGAAACCTTTCAAATTTTTCCGTAGCAGCTTCATAGAAGCTCCCTTTTTTAAGTTGCCGACCAAAAAATCAAGTTCTATGAAAAATGAATGGGGTTAACAACGTCGTTAGCAATGCCAATTTTGCTAATCCGCATTGAAGAAATCATAATAATAAATATGATCATTCTCTTCATAAAAAAATCTGTTCAAGTCAGAGTCCAAACGGAGTAGGTAATCTTCATAAGGGGCTTATTCCAGGGAGATTCCCTCAGCCCTCTTCTCTTCTGCACCTCCCTATTGCCATTGTCCGTTGCACTACAGAAAACCTGCGGATACAACTACTGTGCATGGCACCTCCTTCAAACGGAGGCATAAGGTCACCCCTCAAACTATATGCCTCTGGAGAAAAGGATCTTCGTCAGAGGTGGAAGAGTACAAGCATGCTATCGGACTGGAATTTGGGATCTACAAATGTGCCACGGTTTATCTCGAGAGAGAACGATGCAAGAAATACAGAGAGGACGTTCAGCTCGTAGACGGAAGCCTCTTACATCGTCTTGATGCCAGAGAAACGTATACTTACCAAGGGATGAAAAAACGTCGCTCCCCAGAGGTGACCACTGTTAATTATCAGCACAGACTTCAATCTGGTCATTAGAACTGTCTAGGCAGAACAATGTTGCTGCAACTATTAAGATGCCATAACACGGCGTTCGAGATCTCACGGCCTATGGATTGAGAAGTCCGGTGTGGTTCGTACCACTTCTAGGGCATTTCTATTTTCCCGTTGAAAATGTCCAGGCGTCGGGAACGAATGCTTGATTGCCCTGCAGCTTGTTATTATATTTCGTTACGTGATGATTTGTAACAAAAGAAGATACTGAAAAAATAGCAGTACTGTCTCTGTGGTCCTCAAGCTTGGGGGTCCAAATTATCTGTTCCTTTTCATATAAATTCATAAATTCCATTATTGCATCGTTTGACCTCGACATATTGGCATCGCAAAGCTAAATTGACTACTGAACACTGAACAACCGAAATATTTTGCGCCGTATGACTGGGCACCCAAGTCTTGCCATTCCACGTGTGGCGTGATTTCTTTGAAATGTTTGAAGTTTACCGAAAATCGATAGGACCTGGCACTCCGCGCGAAACTTGTCACTCCGCACCATTCTCACGACGTGTGGAGTGTCATTTCACATGCCAGGCGCGACACTCCACTCGCCGTGTAATGGCATCTGTATGCTTGCCTTCCCGATTCTACTTTTGAAATAGACTCAGGAGGAGCTGCGACAACTCGAAATATAAACTCGCAAAATGATGCATGGTCATAGGAGCTTGCATTTTAAATCTCCCGTTGCACGGTTGTACTTCCCGAGACAACGGGTAGGCCGTGGACTTTTGCGATTGGAGTGTCTACATTACAGGCTCCATCTAGAACCATCCTGTTTACAGGCTCCATCTAGAACCATTCTGTTAAGTCATCAAGAGTTCAGATGCCCTCATCTACATGGTCTGCGGTCATTGAAAAGCAGGGATTGAAGCATTTATTTACAAGGCAGCAACCCGTGCGGCCGATGAATTCGGTCTCGTATTCGACACTGAACGGACGAATCTAAACTCTGTCACCGAGTTGGAACCCGTTCAGCAAAAATCCCACATCAAAGCTGCGGAGAGTGAGGGTCTTCTACAGCTGTATAAGGATGAGTAAATGCATGGGTTTTCTCCAAGAACATTGAAGATCTGACTTATCCAGAAACCTGACCATCCATCGCTTTCCTCAGATCAAGTGGGCTAAAGTCAAAAACTAAGGATATGGTTTTTAACACCCTCGTCTACCGTAGTCGCGTGATGGGTATAGACTTTCCTGAAACAAGATGCAGAACGTGTCTTGTCGTCTTGTATTGTACTACCATCTTCGACACTCGTAGTTATAGACGAGACACCGGTGTTGCCTTATGCTCCGGGGGATATTGAGTACGTTGTAGAGAATAAGAAGTACCGAATCTATTGGAACTACTGATTCCCCACCCTCAGTCAAATACTGGCCAATAAGCCTGATATATTCCTTCTTGACCTCCAAAGTAGGCCGATTTTTGTCATAGAGTTTTCGGCTTCTGGCGAAACGATTATCGTCCGAGAAGAGAAGGAAAATGGACAAAACGTCAAGACTTCCTCTTTGAACTCGGTAGTCTGTACCCAAACCATTCTGTTTGAATTGTGGTTCTGATCATAGGGGTACTTGGTGGAATGATGGACACGCTGCTTTCGAATCTGATAATTATATCACTCCGCCTACTCAGAGCTCATGATTCACGGACCCAGGAATCACTCAACCCACGGATGTGGAGAGTGTTTAATGGGGTTAATGACACACCAGCATCGATGTATCGGTGTTTCGGAGACGAAAAAAATTAAAAATTAAATATCACGTATTCAATACATTCTGGTAAAAAATACAATAATGTATGAACCACGAGTATTACTAGATGACAATGACCCTACATACATCCCTCGGGCCAAAGGCCCTGTGACTGGATCATCGTCACCCTCCAGGCACAATCATCTTCATAACGCCGTTGGTACAGAAAAAGCTACTTTGACAGTAATTAACAAACAATATGTTACAAGAAAAAAATTAAATTGTTGGAGGAAGCGAAACACCAAAACAGATATGGCATGGCATCACACGTTGAAAGGTATGGGCTACGTCTTTCCTACCTCGCACAAGTCTCTGAGGGCGCAGCCGGTTGACAGACATAACAAACAACAATTTTATTTGTCTTTTTCAACAACAAAGATATAAAAGTTCGACGTCTTCAAGGGTAGATATACTCACTTATCAACACTTACAAGGGTAAATGATTCATTTACTTGATAATCTAGGTTGATATTCTGATAAATATTTTGATGACCGATTAAATATCGAAGTTGTTTTCCGATTTCAACGCTGATAATGAAAAATGGGATAACTCATCCAGTCTTCAGCAAAATCATTTTTATTATCTAATAGCTGGGTTTCGCTAGGTTGCAAAAAATATTTGCTCTCAAGCCACCTGATATTTAGGAATGTTTCAAAAACAGCGTGAACTTTGAAGTACATATAATTGGTTTGGTATTCAAATCTGATATGCGATTGTCTGATCTCATTCGTATCGCTGACATTATAATCGCTATGAGTAATGACCGAATTCTGTTTTGTACCTACCCCGTCATGTTTTCACCACACGTTCGCATCAGTTGTCCCCCATCGTTTCAGGTTACAAAGTCAACGGAGCACGAACAAAGGGCAAATTGCATTTTTTACGTACGTCAAGATACGTGAAATGTGATTTATGATACCTCTTGAGGAGATCCATTGTCGTCGAAACCAGGAAATACAATTAGGTAGATAAATGTAAAAAACTAGAATAATTAAAGGGGTACAAAGCTCAAAATTTATCATATTAAAAATAAGCGTTAAAACTGTGACGGAAACGAAAGAAAAACAAAAGGGGCGCTGGTGTGAACGGGTTGTCATTCGCGCTTCTGAATCACGACAAAAACAATGAAAGAGTTTTCTATTGTTTCGGCAGGGCGCTTACTGCCTGAATCCTGCTCCTTCGTTCGACGATCGTTCATTCTGACGCCAACTTTGATGGTTGAATTTCACAATGTATCCTCATGCTCAGTTTCTCATTTGCTACTTTAAGATGCTGTTGATTTCAATTTCGGAGAAAAGCTGTTCCTCTACTTTCACCTCAATTTTATTCTCTTTCTGAGCTTTTCAATGCGAAAATTGTTTGTTACGAGTTTGGTTTCGATCTTGTTTGACTAGGTGAATAGTTGACTCACTAATCATTGAAATTTTTCATCAACAACCCTGCTAATAATCTTGGCTTCACTTGGAAATTATAACAATAATGATTTAAATACTTATTCATGTTTTTTCGGGTGTACTAGGGTTACGATCCGTGCGGCTTTCAATAGCCCCACTCCTGTTAACTTGTGAACGGTTTGTACAAACACGAAAAAAAACTGTTTGGATACTACTTTTTGAAATAAAACATAGTGTGATTGCTCGAAAGATGGCGCGGGTGGGTACATCAACTTAAAATTTTTAAATGGCATAGGGGGTCAATGCCACATCATTGTAAAGATAATTCAATTATCTTTTCAACCATCAACATTTTTTCGAATTCCGTTACACTTGACCTCTCGTGCTGTTTCAAATTTTTAATTTGATGTGCCCTCACACGCCATCTATTGAGCAAGTACAATATATGTTTTAGTTCAAAACGTAGTATCGTTGATATGCTCAATATGTATTTTTTTGAAGTTTGTACGTAAAACTGTTCAAAACTTAACAGGGGGTGGGACTATTGAAAGCCGCAATGTACGAGTATATTAATTTCATTCGGGCACTCAATTCGCCTTTTTGGAAAAAAAACTAAGAAGAAAATGACAACGGTCCTGAGCAACTATATATAGCAAGAAATTCAACGTATCAAAAATAAAACCGGAAGTGTCTGTGCATCAGTGAAACCAACGATGGTACAGCAGTCTTTTGGAGGAAATATTTCTAACACAAAGCGAAGATGGTGGAATTGTGGATTCGTGGAACTCCAACTTTCATATCCAAACCATCAGAAAAATCTTGTTGGATGGACTTCTGAGTAAGAGTTAACAATCTCGGCAGCGCATTCAATTGAAGCAGGTGTCCCACAGGGCTCGAGCCTTTCACCACACCTCTACTCACTACAAACGCATGATTTCACTCAGTATGAGGGAAACGAATATACGGCTATATGAGCGGATGATAACACCATATATGCCCATTCGTTCTCAAGCGTTGTTGCTGCTGCGCAGATTCATTTGGATTGGGAAATCCTGCCGTATATCGAAAAGAACAAGATCTTGGTGAACCGAACTAAGATGAGAAATCACAAATTCATTCTAATTTTATGTAAGTTGAGGATCTTGGATGAAGTTATAGTGGGGTCCAGCTTTGTGAGATACCTGGGGGTACAACTGGACAGGCGTCTAACAATGAACGCACATATAAATCTGGCAATCCAAAGGGCAGCTGCAGCAATAAACGCATCTATTCCCTCTGGTTTCCAGAATGTCACTTCTAAGCCTGGATATCAAAATGCTCATTTATGATAATTCGCCCAGCGATGTTATATGCCTGTCCCGTGTTCTGTAACCTATACAAAACTCGATTCCAGAAACTTGACAGATTGCGGAACAAGTTACGTCGTATCACCACCACGAGTGATAGATATATTCGGTTGGATGCATTGTGAGAGCTTGCGGGGTTCGACTCCATCCCGACTTACGTAAGCCAGTTGGCTTACAAGTTTCACAAATACTTTCTCCTCTCCTAACCATAGACCTTCCACGGCTTAGGGTATAAGATAATGAACTCCGCAAACACAGCGGGCTCATATATCAATCGATGAATGTCTTTCAGGAAAGAAAGGAGGAACCGGTGCCCTAGGAATTCTAGTCCACAATCTATAATGCCCAGTACCTGAACTCGGTTTTTCGCTTATAGCCTTTTTTGGAACAACTACACATTAACGTGCCTCACAATCTTCTAACATCTATTTGTCTACATAGAACGTGATGAATAATCTACGCACAAGCTTCGCAGGAGACGTGGTTCTTCCAGTTACCTCCATTATTGCCCTTGGTCTTGCCATGGCTCTATGCTCGTCGGCCGGACTGCCAAAGGCCAGATCGATGTGTTGTCCAGCCGTCCTGAGCCAGAGTTTTCATTTTGACAGGAATAATCTATTCAAACTGTTAACTTTGTAAATAAAGACTTTTTGCTTTTGTTTCGGGACGCAGACGAAGCTGAGATTTTTTCAGTTTAATATCACCGATTGAATTGTTAAAATCTCGTGGCTTGACTGGGGTGAGTCCTGCACGATTCACTGTTGCGTTCAAATAAACGGTGCTACTCCTAAGGTGGAGTATAGAGTTAATAAATCAGCCTACGCAGAACTCATAGTGGCTAATGATCTTAGCAATCAATGCCACTATAAACATCTACAGAAAAAAACCTATATGCGATCATTGAAACTGAATGGCGATAACCTGTACCACTGCACTTTAGCAGATTCCCAGAATTCAAAAGACTAATCAGGATAGTGGAAGCACCAGCTGAATTGATGTTCACGCTGAAGCATTTTCGTTTCGATCCAGTGTATCACCAACAGATTGAGCTTCTGCCAATGGTCAACTTAGATGAACAACCGATACTTAATTTCCGCTACGAGCTATACGCAGCAGTGATCCACTGTGGATCTAACGTGAATATCGGACACTACTACACACTGTCAAAAGACAAGCAGGACTGGTTCATATTCAACGATTCTATTGTTTCGAAAGCAATAATCAGCACTTGAGTCGTTTGGGACCCTCAAAAATGACTGATGTACTTTTTAATAGTAGGAACAATATATTAGAATCGGAGAACTGAAGCCAAGCAACGGTGACTGGTATCATCGGTTTGGATGGTTTACCGACGTACTTGGACGATCTTAAACATGGTATGGCATCACACGTTAAAGGTAAGGGCCTCGTCTTTCCTAGCTCGCATAAGTCTCTGAAAGACTTCTGAGGGTTGCCCGTAAGGATACAGCCTGTTGACGGATAGAACAAATTTGAGAACTCACTTGCTTCTGATCTTTCCCAAGGTTACAGCTAATGTTGGGCAACAATAACTCTGAATCCGATCAAAGTAATGTTGATCGGTGTGTGAATTTTGGTTTGGGTCAATTTAGAGATGGCTGACCTCTATCGCCTGCTTATTGAACAGGAGGTTCTGCTCACATGGCAGGGAGCACATTTGTGTTTGATGTTTCATTTAATTTTTTATAATGTATTATTTTTTTGAAAGTAATTATTTATATTTCTAATAGATATTCATTTCAACTCCTCACGTATATTTTCTTGCCTATCTGTGGAAAAATGCGTTTTAAAAATGTGATTTATAGCTGTTAGACCAACTTGCAAAAATTCTACTAGACCAACTTTGCTATCCATAGCGAATCCAACTCGGTGTCAGATATTATCATTATCGGTAATGCAAAATCTCGAAGTACCGAGAAACCACAGAGACATTCGAACTACTGCACCGGTTTCGGTAAAACAGACTGCGTATAAACACGGCAGTGAAGTTCGCCGCCAGCTGACAGGCCGGCTTCATTCATCATACGGCCCACATCCCACCACCGTCTGTTCATCGCTCACGTTCGACAAACTTTTGATAACGGTTGAAGTATTACAACTCGAATGTCAATTTCACCTAGATGCCCTTATAGTTGGTCGCCATCGTCTACGCCGACGGCCTACCTCTACGCAACGTCTTTCCGGTCGGATTTGACCTCTATGAATTTTTATTGAGGTAGAAAATTCAATAAGAGATTATACGAGGGTTCCAACCTGCTCCAGCAATGTTTTCTTGGATAATATAGCCAACTTAACCAAGGAGACTAATATGCTTCTCGATTTTTCTGCAAACAAGCCGATGCTATAAGACTAATAATTACAACGACATAATTTCCTTCAAGGTGATGGAATAAGATATGGATAAATGGTGAAAACAGTTTCTTTCTTGATTAGTGCTGCGGCAGACACTGAATTATAATGAGAAATCACGAAATGAAATAAAAGAAAGTTGGACGATACAAAATAGTATGAGAGTTCAATCAAACTCACTATAATAAAAGAAACGAATTTAGAACCTGATACTCCCAACTGATTACATGGCTCGGTTGCTGAAAAACTTACTTTTCATTTACCTCAAGAGACTACTACACTAAGTTACCTTCCAAATGTCAATATAACCGAAACAATATATCTGCGACATGTTGATTTGAATGAAATCAAGAAAATTCTTCAAGATGTCAAAAACAAGAATCATGCGTAAAATCTAAAACTTTGATAATATACAGGGTGTCCCATTTAAAATATCGAAGTTGGGGTCCACTTCCGGCACAACCGGGAGTTCCACAATCTTCAAAATATTTTAACCGGATAGCACTTATCAACAATAGTGAACCCCCAAATTTTCAAATTAGGCCCACCTTATGGTTTTCTGTACATTGATCGATGCAATTCCCGGATGGACCCCCTGTAGCCTTCCTACAAATATGTCTGTAAATTGAGTTAATAAGTCCGAGACTATCCTCGTTCCATACAGTATTACTTACAGTGCTTTCAGTTGTCAACTAAAATCGCGAAACTATCAAATACCCTTTGTATAGATAATCCAATGATGTTATTTAAAGGTAGGTAATAAAACAAAACAATGATATACTTATTGACAGACAAAGCAACTATGAAGAATATTATCAAGATACTTCTCCAGTTGCATCTGCGTCTGAATAACGCATAGTCCAAAGTCGAATGAAAAAAAGTTGTCTTTTTTGCCTGCAGCATGTGTGTTGCCTTAAGATAATTTAGTTTATATTCTCATCTCACTACTTACGGTGTCTGTTTGTTGGTGTTTTATTTTTGTTTGGGTTTTTATTACATTTCTGTAACAGTAGGTGGTTTGTTCCACTCCGGACGTACACAGATACACGTTAACGATTCGAATACGTCAAGTTTTCTGAACAACTGCACAAGTGTTTATTACAGAGTGGATCCGTTTCCTCAAACAATAATTTTTCAATGAACTTTTCTTCGCTGTGGTACGAATAACATGATGACCAACGATGGTGACATCGGACAATTTAATTTTTTCTCGACTCAGAAATTTAAAAAAAATAGATAAAATTCCTTAAGAAACGTTAAAAACAGACAGAATCTTTTTTCACTTACTGCGGGAATAAAATAAACAACAAGAGATGAAAATAGTGTTTTTTTTTCGTGTGTTGAGAGTTTGTTCACCAACGAAGCGGAGCGGAGCGAGTGTGGAAATCTCACGAACGAAAAAAACGTATTTTATCTATGAAATGCAATTTTTTCTACGATAGATATTGTTTATAAAATACTGGAATTTTGCAATTTTGCTATCAGAGTCCATTTTAATTATAGTTATAGAGACAACTTCAAATATAATCGTGAAAATGTTTATAAAATTTCAAACGAAGTGACGTTCGTTTGCTGATTCAAGTGCCAAGTAGTGAGATTAACTGTCATTAGTGTCTAAAATCCATTAAATTGTTTTTACTATATTTCCATCGGGTCGAATGATAATGTTCATTTGCTTAATTTTCATCTCTAGAGTGAAAAACTGTCACTTTCATGTAGGGTATCCAGTAGAAAAATGACCATTTTCATTTACATGAGTAGAAAAATAATGTTTTTCCACCTGAAATATGTATATAGTTTTTTCTACTACCTTTGAAGTCGTCAATTTTATAATGACCAGAAAATTAAAATTCGTGTATACTTGGAACAACTGCAGAAAGTTTTGGAATTATATGCGGCTCTATGACAAAATATAAAATAATTGTTGCGTCGCGTCGTCATCCTGTTGACAACGCTTTTTTCCTATGACATTTGTGGTAAAACAAACATAACAGTTGTCATAAGCTGTCACGTTGTTTACCCATTTGAGTTGCTTCTAAGTTTTGAAAATGAAAAGGCACAATTTCAATTCATTTTCTTCTTGATAAATCGAGAGAGCGATATGAAAAAGAATCTAGTGTGTTTGAAAAATGGTTTGAGGAGCGCGGAGAAAAAAAAGTCTTCGAAGATGCCACCCTACTATTTTTTTCGTAGCGAGGAAGATAATTAAAACCATTAACATTATGGAGCAAATGTAGTATGTTACGATCAGTAAGGGAAAATATACATCAAGTGTCCAAAATTGATATCATTCCTCAAGAGAGAAGCCAGCGGTTACGCGCCAACGAAATGTCTGACTTTTGAAAGATTTTTGAAGGACTCGGATGGAGATAGTTTGCATATGAAGATGAACACTTATATTTCGTTATTTAATAGGTTCTCAAAAGAAAAATGTATAAAATTGATTAGTCAAGAAACTGACTTCTAACGGTTTTTAATTCAATTATAGAGTATGCATTTTTTTTGTAATTTTTTTTTTTGTCGGATCGCTTCACTACTTGGCATTTTCGGGGCTTGCAGATGCGAAAAACGAATTGAAATGATCATTAAAGACTTGTTCGTGGCGATATGGAAAAAAATATCCTTCTAGTTAAAAAAATCTAGAAAAACGCACATTTATTATATCTGATGACATAAAAAACGGAATGTCCGCCTTTGGTTTATACCGATAATATAAAAATTCCAGACAGCACTCCAGTTTTTTAATTACTATAAATAGGCCAGGCAAAATAGACCGGCAATTCACAATAATTACAAACTTTTCTTTAGCACCGTCATATTTTAAGGTGTCTAGTAAAGACTCAATATAAAAATTTGCACATAAATCAGGGGACCGGAAACTAGGCAAATTTGCATAAAGCGCTAATTAGCAATATCTCCTTGGGCAAAATTGCAAACATTGTGCAAATTGTAGATGTATCAACAAAATTCTTTTCTACATTCCTCTTGAAATTTGCACCTGCAATTTTCAACTGGAAATACGAACAATGCTCAATTACGTTGCAATTAGCGCTAATTACGATAACAAAATTGCAAACATTGTGCAAATTTGTGGTAAATCAAGGTAAAGTCATCCCTAAAATGCTTTGAATTTGCACACTTGTCATGCGTACGGAACATCCAAATAACATGGATAACGCTAAAAACAGTCTCAGGGGCAGAGTTTTAGGGGTCACAAAATTGCAAACATCATTTTCGTGTTTTGCAAAACTTTGCTGGTATAATTTCAAGTCGCCAATTGAGTTTGCACTCTTTTCCGTATCCCGGAAGATAACAAACTTTGTGCATTTTTTCCTTAAAGTTCTTCTATGGCAAACAAGTCCATGTATAAATTTGCAACCCTATAAAATGTCGGGAAATAGAATATTATCAATTAAGTCGATTTTCGCGGGTGAAACAAAATTTCAAACTTTGTGCAGTTTTTTCTCAAGGTTCTGGAATGGCAAACAAGCCTACCTATAAATTTGCAACCCTATGAACCTTTCGAAAAGCAGTGCAATGGAATATTGTCGATTGAGTCGATTACTACACACGACAAAAAATTTCAAACTTTGTGCAATTTTTCCCCTCACTTCTGGAAAATCATACAAGTTGACCTATGAATTTGCAAACCCATAAAACTTCGGCAAACCCTCCCCGTCCAGCTTTCCGACGCAATCGCCGTGATCACCCTTCCGTTCGCCTTGGACTAGACAAAGCGATTGTATATTTGTTCTATTTTGAAATTTTCTTTCCTTGCCAAGTTCTTCTCTCGTTCTTAAAAAGGAATTATATTTATATTTTCGTTTAAATGATCATTTTGTCCAAAACAATGTATTGCTTATTTGCCACGAAATAATAATAATAGCCATCCTCTACCCGCACAGGCTATGCCTCAACGAGTGTTTATGAGGGATTATTACTATATTATTATTATTGTTTTTTTAAGGTTTTAAATTTTTCATAAATTATGTTTTGAAATTACTCGTATTTTGTGAAATTTTGGATTTCATTATTAGTTTCACGTCGATTACAGACATTGTTGTTAATAAATTCATAGCTACGTCCTCTCCCCTGCACCGTCCAGAACCAAATTTAACAGCATGGCCCCGCTGCGAGTGAAGCCGACTTGTCAAGAATGTTTCGATAGGCCATTGAGAATTGAAATTCGTTTGATTCTCACTTTTTTCAACAGCTTAAAGAGTTTTAGACTTAATTTCCAATCTAATTATCCATACGTTGTGTGTAGTAATATAGACTGAAAAAACTTACTTAAAATGTATGTAATGTCGAACGTTGTCAATAAAAACGTTATTTTTGTTTATCGCACTCTGAAGTACTTCTTAATGCAAGACGGTGCTGGCCAGTTCTTATACTTTATTCATATCGAACAATATCAATAATTTAACAGTTTGATGTATCACGATTATAATGTCTAAATAATTTATTTATCATAAAAGTTACAACCAATAGGTAATGCCAAATCCATCCTATCTTACTGATTATAATTGGTTTCGTACATGCACATTTGACAGATGGTCGACTTACTTTTCTGTTTTGTTTGCTTTGGTAAACATAATTTTTTCGGAGCTTTTACTGATTTTACTGGTGTTTTCAAAGCATTCCAAAGCATTTAAATATTTTTTTTCGAATATCCTGAAAATTCGGACATACCTATGAATTTCTTTATTTTATAATTTGCGAATAATCTAAATACACTCATGCAATAAAAAGCAACAAGGATAATATCTGGTAAAATTTGAGGTCTCGTGGTTTTTTCATTATTGGTTCAATTTTCAAAATTCTTTTCATCAAACTGTAGATAAAATTATTAATTCAAACTTGCACACTCAGTCTTTCTTTATATGCTTGCTTAATTGTCATTATACAGGGTTAATTAGAAGTTTGTTGCTAAACCTTAATTTCAAAAACATCCTGTGGAATAATTTCGTGGTCCAATTGTTTCCAAATAGCAATTTTTGTTAGGAACCATTCCTTTTCAACAGTTTGTTTTTGGTTCATGCCTTTGAGTGCACTAAGTAGTTCATTTTTAAGAGAAATAAACTCCAAACAACAGTTTTCCTAATTTTAAGAAATGTTATTTTTGACGAGATGGCTTTGCTCATTGTGTATTAATGCCAGTTTGACAGCTCCGTTAATGAGTCTAGCAATGAGAAGGCAACAATATATTGTTCAGTTATAATAATAAGCAATTATTGTGGTCGGTGGATCAGCGGTCTAACGCACAGGCCGTTCGAAACTCCAGCATAGCGATAGTCGGTTCGAGCCCGATGTAGGTACAAGGGAATTTTTCTCGGATCGATAGGCGACCGCATGCCTTCTTGAAAAGCAAGTGTATTGTGAGTTGTCTAGATGCTAATCTCGTCTGGTGCTAGCTTGGAGTGCACACCGACCACCCGAGGTAGTGCTGTAGGTTTTCTGGGTTTTCCTACAGCTGAAAAGTGAATACGCTACCAAAAATCAGTAAGTCGCCCCGAGCGCCACGTCAAATAATAATAATTGTCGTCCTCTACCCGCACAGGATATACCTTTGGGTACACTCAACGAGTGTTTATGAGGGAGTATTATTATTAAATTATTATTATTATTGCAAAATGTACTTATGCAAATCGACTAACATAAGAGGGGTTTAACCTTATTAGTGGCTATTGGTGAAACAAGGAACTGGAGAAATCAACATACTCGGAGCTCGCTAGGTGAACTCAAAATTTTCTTTCACCATACAATTTCAAAAAGTTGGATCTAGGTATCTCTCGGAGTACTTTTTCAATATTTCAAAAAACATCTTAAAATGAATGGCAGAAATTAGACCAAATTCTCTATTTTTTATCTCAATAGTTATATTTTTTTCAGAAAGAGTACTTCGAGAGATGCATCACTTTGACTTTTATCTTTGTTGACAAAAAAAATTGCAGGGACCATTCAAAATCACACCGTCAAAGTGTTTTTTGCTGAAACCCTGCAGACACAATTTTGGAGTATTTTTCTATATTGATTTGAGCGCCCTCACATAACTATGCACTTTTGCTGGATACTATGGATACTTGAATGAATTTTAATAGCCCCCTCCGATTTTCGTTTTTACGTTTTTTCACAAGATGAATTTGTCTGAATCGATTTTATTACCTGGCCACTATAACTTTTGAACGATTTGATGTGAAATAACGACAGAAATTTTTTTGTATGGAACGAAATTTAAAATATTTTTAGATGGTTGAAAAGATAATTGAATTATCTTTTCAACGATGTGACACATGACCTCCAATTCCATTTAAAATGATTTAGTTGACGTGCCCTCTGCGCCATCTATCGAGCAATCATAGTGTGTTCCATTTCTGAAAGTATTATCGGTGAAATCCTCCGAACAGTTTTTTATTTATGTTTGTACGTGAAACCGTTCAAAAGTTAACAGTGGAGGGGACTATTAGACCGGGACATGTTGACACAATATATTTGGTCATTTGTACCAGTATGGAGGTTCTTCCGGGGTCTAATTACGGAATGACAAAAAAGAAAATGATGGTCATAGCGCTGGTACCGGTGGCCCAATCGCTTGGGCGTTAATGGAACGTGTCGGATAAATAACAAGAGTCGAACGATTTGCAAAAATTGCAAAAATGCTTGTATTTTCCGATAGTCGATAAAAAAAGAAGTAGGCGGTAGCATAATGGCATACTGCTCCGGTCTAACTTACAGTTGAATATTTATACATGGACTTGTTTGCCATAGCAGAACTTTAAGAAAAAAATGCACAAGGTTTGTAATTTTGTGGCATTTGCAAAAATTGCTTCTTAAGATACTGTTCATTCCTGCCATCTTCCGGGATACTGAAAAAAGTGCAAACTCAATTGGCGACTTACCAGCAAAGTTTGCAATTTTGTGACCCCTAAATCTCTGCCCCTGAGACTGTTTTTAGCGTTATCCATGTTTTTTGGATGTTCCGTACGCATGACAAGTGTGCAAATTCAAAGCATTTTAGGGATGACTGTACCATGATTCACCATAAATTTGCCCATTGTTTGCAATTTTGTTATCGTAATTAGTCCTAATTACAACTTAATTGAGGATTATTCGTATTTCCAGTTGAAATTGCAGGTGCAAATTTCAAGTGGAATGTAGAAAAGAAGTTCGTTGATACATCTACTATTTGCACAATGTTTGCAATTTTGCCCAAGGAGATATTGCTAATTAGCGTTTTATGCGAATTTACCTAATTTCCGGTCTTTACTGCATACCTTAACATATGACGGTTCTAAAGAAATGTTTGTAATTATTGTGAATTCCTGGTCTATTTTGCCTGGCCTAAAAGGTCAATCATCTGTCAGTGTGATCGAAAATTTGCAATATTTTTAAAATTACAAAGGGCCCCTCAAATTATACTGGCCATTGTTTCTGAAGAACTTCGGCTACGCTGCTCGTCAATGCAGGTAATGACGTCACCACGTCACCAGCATGAAGGTTGGGAGTATGGGAATCTTGCTGTGGGAATCGCATAATCATTGACAAGAAAAGGGGAAATTGCAAATGAAATCATTACTGGTCGGGAATTCACTTCAATGCCAAGTTCTTCTAGGGATTACTTCGTGTCGATAGTTCTTCCTTCATTGAAAAGCAACCTTACAAACAGCCACATACGTCAATAATTAACCATCAAGAAGGAATTGTTAATATTTAGGCGATCATTCCACTTATGCTGAAATAGCGTGTTTTGATTGGTTGAAATTTTTGTGTTGATAATTGAAAATATAATGTTTTCGATTTTGTAGTTCGGCTCTTGATAGGCTACTGGATATGTATGAAGATCTAAAGCTGTCAGTCAATTGACAAGTTCCGGAATCGAAGAACAACAAATAATTAAAGTCACTGGTCATAGTAGTTCAAATGGTCATAGTGGTTCAAGTTTAACGAATCTCAACTTCTTTTATTCTTTAACTATATATCGTGTGTTTGATTCACGATTTTGGATAATTTTTCAGTAAATGGATGTTTCACATGAACATTATTTTCGTTTGCTATTGTGTGCTATTGATTGAACAACATTTATCGTGGGTACTTACATACATTCTGACATATGATGGAAATAATCGCAGTAGTCATCAATGTCAATTTTGAAGTTTTGGAACTTAGCTGAAATGAATTTCAACAATATTTTAACTGATGTGTTTCCATCAGCCTTATAAGAGGTGTCAGTAAAAATAAGCTACTAAAAATTTATTGTCCAAGTGAATTACTCGTAAACGGCTAGGGATAGCCTCAGGGGTGTGCATATAAAAAATATACGCATCTCAATCCTACATCACATGGTCGAAAAATATACGGAGTGTTCCATTTGAAAAACTCGAGAAAATTTAATTCAAAAACTTCCGAATTGAAAAATCATTTTCAGCCACCCTGTATAATTTCTGGGAATGATAAGGATTCAGTAATATCACTCATCTGTCTGACGAATAGAATTATAATATCCTCCTGCATTTCATAATCTTGAGAACAGTAATTTGTTTGGTATGCATCTGCAGATAGCATTATTTTGGCAAAAAAAATTTTTAACTACCGAGTGGTTAGAAGATAGTGAATGATATTGGAGGGCTGGATGGTGACCACTAAAATTCTTTTAAAAATGGAATGAAATACATTTCATTTGAAAAAAATGTAGTTGACCCTGTATATTTTCTTTGGTTCACCCTGTATATATGACAAAACTTTCTGGATATAGACAATGATGTCTAATTTGATTTGGTTTTTGAATTATCTGCCTAGCTACCATATGAAATCGAGCAATCGGACTCTGACGCACTATTGCCTCACCCTGTATAGAGGTAGTGGATTTTCTTTAGAGTTATGACTCATATCGTCACAGAGAACAAATTTACGTTTCTACAATGAGGTTAGTGAGTTGTTGCCTGTAAGCGACGCGCAGTTATATTGCTCTTAAGAAAATCCACTACCTCTAATACGGTAATCGACAAAATAAGTCTATACAGGCCAAGAAATCCAATGAACATAATGAACATACCAACTATTTTAAAACTTTTTTCTGAACCAATCTATTTAATTCAGTAGATACCTACATCACCGTCACATGGCAAAAAAGGAAAGAAAACAATACCTTGATGCCAAAAAATATTCTCCCGGCTTCGTGATCCGAGAGAAACAAAGTTCATTTCTAAACATGGCAATAAATAAAGTTTTTAGTTTTCATAATAGGCCGTTTCGAAACTTATCTCCGTGTCGTTTACTAATATTGGCTTCCCGATTTACGATCACTTTCCTACAGCTCAATCTATCTCCACCTTTTCGCCCGAAAAAGGGGAAAGTGCCGCGTCGAGCGAAGACGGTGAATGTTTTCGAACCTCCGATATTCCTTTACACTCCCACGATGAAGGTATATAAAAAACCTCAGATAAGAGAAACATAATACAAGGGAAATGCATACGTAATTTGATTTCCTTTCCAGATCTTTACGACAATAGCGACGCGCTAGCGTGAAAGGAAACTGGGCAGAATTGATCAGGTACAGCACGGAAGAGACGTGAAAGGCGTTAAGAAAAGTATGCCGTATTTACTCCAGTAAAAAAGTTGTAACCTTCGTGGATTTCGAACCAATTGGGTACACCGCTTTATTTTAATTATAGTGTTACACCATGATTTCATAGGAACAACCTCATTTCCAATATAGCGTCATATCGCTCTCTACCATCGCCCTAAACCACAAGCCGATCTCACAGTGCCCAGTGTCATTATGTTGTCTATGGGTTGAGTGGTCTAGACTCAGAAACTTGAATTTCAACTTCCATTGGATGGGACTATACTGTACTGAACTATGTCAAACAGAATCAGGTGGACTACATGTAATTTCCAGCCTCATAATCTCCCTGGGGACGATAGAATATATCCTATCCTACTCCAAAAAGATCTAGCCTACTTTCTTATTTGTGTGGAATATTCACGGCTTGTATAGCTTCACAATACATACATACAGAGTCGTTTATATACCCAAAGTGGGAAGAGTGGATGACAAGACTCCTAAGTCACACCGTTGAATCAGTCTAGTGTCATTCTTGTTCAAAACGCTAGAAAGATTATAAAGGACGGAATTTTTTCAGCAAATCCTTCAACAAACACCAATATGCATATCAGCAAGACAAGTCCACTGCCTTGGCACTGGATAATCTTAACATGGATGGGAACGCCATCGGATGAGATACTTCCCAAGTATAGTTTTGGAAAAAATTTTGAAACAACAGAGAGGCATCGAGGAATGTCCTCCAATTAATGCAGAAATTTCTTGCTTTACAAACGTCCCAAACACCGAAAGTTTGAGAGCAGGGATATATATACCACCAAGCCCAAGAAAGTTGAGCTTAGGTAAACTAGCAACGGTATACATCATTGTGCAGAAGAGTTACCTGAGCAAACGTTTCATACATAAAAGGACCATTGCCATTTACTCTGACAGACAAGCAGGTACTGAAGCAATTAGTTCCATTCAGATAACTCAAAAATTATCTGGGCCTATCTGGGAGCCCTACAAGAGCTGAGCAGTCATAAAAAACTGTCCATAGCCTTGGTTCAGGTATAAAGGGCAACGGAGAGGCTGACTCATTGGCTTAAGAATAAGCACGAAATTGGCCCGGAACCCGCATGTGGTTTAGCGAAAGCTCTGATAAAATTTAACAAGAACACGTGGATGAAGGTTCAATCTCAAGAATGGTGGAACAAGGCGCCAGGAATGAGACAGACAAAAATGTTCGCTAGAAAACCATCGCCTTCTTTTACTGAGTATTCACTGAGTCGGAACAGAAGGACATCAAGGATGATGGATGGAATTTCAATAAGGCACAGTAGACTCAATGAACATATTAACAACATCGGATTGGAAGAATCAACCAAATGGAAGTTCTGCAAAGAAGATGAGGAAACCGATGGGCACATATTGTGTCAGTGTGAAGGTCTGACAAGGCTAAGGTTTTCGAAATTATGAAAGGAAAAACCACAACCTCGCAAGTATATAGAAGAGCTAAAGTCTATTCTCCTCAGTATAGTGGCATGGACGGAATCAGTCAAAGAACTCTAATCAACACAATAGATCTTTATAGTTCGCGGTGTTGAGGCTTGCGATCCGAACAAGCCCACACAAAATCCAAATCTAATATTTAGGCGTGCCTAAATACAAATTTGGATATCGTGTACGCCCAGTATTCATTCTCAACCATTGACAATTATTTTTTGATTAATTTTGTCAATAATTTCCAATTCCAAACAAAAATCATGTACAAACATTGATGGATTGGTCAGGGCATAAAAAATTCAGGAAATAATATGCGCTCACTGCATTCATTATATTCGGATATTATCTTTCAACGGTATTTTAGTAAAATGGGGTGAACTACGACCACTATCGGAAAATTTCACAGTGCGTCACTTCTCACCAGAAGAAGTGAAAAACTAAGTGAAATGTTGATCAAAAATTAACATTTCTATGTATACGAAAGAGCGTCTCTGGATTTAAATATAGGTGGACAGTCAGAATCAATGTTCTTTCGCTTGTCCTTAATCCTAGGACTGAAGCAGGAGATTTGAAAGAAACAGTTACCAAATAAATGAGGAAAACACAGCGCAGACATGACAGTTGAGGAAAATAATTTTGGTGTCGAATGAACTTTTCCTGTACGCGAACACAATGTTCTTTTGAGCACAAATATCACATGATTCAGTTATCAACTGCATTTTGAAATATGGATCAACGAAAATATGTTGAAGTTATGTTTTGATAATGAACAGACCACATGTTTATTCGTTGATTTGCTGGAACCATGGAAACTGAAGATCGAGAGATCGTATGCTGAAAGTCATAACGAAGGTGTTTGATTCAGTAGCGCGTCTACGAGGATTGGCGAATAAAACATCACTGCTAACTCTGAAATTGCACAGATGTGTTTCCACATGATGACTAGTTACCTACCATTATATTTTCGTTAATTAGCCATAGTTCACTCTGTATATCGCAGTATCTACAAATGGATTCTCAGAAAAGTGAAATTGGAATCGAGAAAGCTGAAAAAAAACGTCAGTTATTGTAATGACCTGTGAGGCAAAGCAAATAATGAATATGAAGTTGCACTGTTACAAATATTGAATAAAATCTGACAGGAAATTACTGTTTATAACGACCCCATGGAACAATTCAAGACTGGCTAACTTTAACGGAAACTTTCAAAAAGAATTCTTGACTGTGTTGGGATCACACGTAAAAAGGTAACCCCCTCGTCATTCCCAGCTCGCACAAGTCTTCTGAAGACTTCAGAGAGTTCATCGTTGGGATACAGCTGGATGACGGTTAGACCACATTATTTTAGAACAAATCTGAAACAATTTACCTGAGTTCGACATATATTCTGTGTATGTACCTTCCAACATATTATTTTCATCAGTCAGATTTCAAATGAAAATCGTGAAAAAAATCAGAGATCATCTACGTGTTTTGTATACTTATTGAAAAGAAATGTAAAAATTCTTCAAAATGTGAATTTTTGAGCAATATAAAACCGAACTTGACAGTTTTCCTAAATCTAGGTAATTAAATGAATTGCGATTACAGTTTGTGATGAGGAAAATGAAATAACTATATCATTCGTCGTTCTTTTCTCTACAAATTCATGTTCCTATTTTTTCACCAGTTTTCCAAATAAGCCAAGAAATTGACTAAACAAATAAATGGATCGTCGACAAATTAATTGACTTGAGGTGTTGCCAAATTTCTCACCACGTCTCAGAGAATTAAGATTTCTTACAGATAGACCTGTATACCACTTGTTAGATAATATCCTATTTTATAATATATTATTTTTATATGTATATTCGTAAAATCTGACATAGCAGGTTATGTGAAACTTTGTCAAAATAATTCTTATGACAATGTCTCTTTCTCTCTCTCTATCGGTCCTGATAGACTTACATATTACACATGTATTTTGCAAAGGCTTATTTCACATTTGGTCAGCTCTTTATAATTCCAACTTAGCTCAAAATATCATTTTCAAATTAGTGTGCAGTCGAGCAAAATGCAAAACCTTTCGAATATCTTTTCAGAAAATGCAATGTCAATAATAAACTTCTTGAAGAACATTTCCCTCCCATTTCTGGATGACCGAAGCGATATTTAGACATCTGTCTGTGTTTCATATTGATTGGAATTAAAATTAATGAAACCGATTTGTTCCATATCATCTGAAGTATGAGGTAAAACTATCAACAACTTCTTAGTTGTTTATCAGTTTCAAAATTACGCTAACTGCTGATACCAATGAATAAAATCTGAAATTGAATTTTCTTGAAGGCATTCCCCAGTTGCTAGTCAACCCTTGTAAATAACTGTATATTCCAACTTGGACACCTGTTTATTATGGTTTCCATGAATGAATGTATAACAACAAAGTATATAACTTCAATTTGCTAACTCTATTTCCATTTTCTCCGTTCATGTGACGCCCTCTTTTTCGAAGTTCTATATATCCTGTGGCAACGATAAATCAGATATCTCGTTCGTTCTTATTATTTTTCACCCCTCAAATTATAATATTTAGTGTATCCATCGATTGTAAATTATTATTTTAGAGGGAGATCTTGTATCGCAAAAAACTCAGATACCCTTTCCAAAATGCCTGGTAATGTTTGCAATCGTAAAAATAAATTATCCCGTGTCCCTTTTTTTGATGTTTGTTCGCCCTGGTTTTCTCTAATATGGATATGTTAATTAATTTTCATGTGTATGCAGGAATCGGGATCGGGTTTCGAGATAGGAAACTCAATGGGACATTTTTTTGTCCAACGATTTTATTATGTTGGTTATGTGAAGGATGGGATGATTATTGTTACGAACAATCTCTCTTATTTTTCCATTGATATTTATCAGTGAGATCACCAATTAGATATGCGTTTTTTATTCTAGCTCAGTTTCGAGGATGTCAGTCAACCTTTAGTATTTTAAGAGTGGGTAGTAACAGCACAAAGACTTCTCTTTCCATGAAAGACGAGTCAAAAGTTAGCAAAATTGTTGTTCAATAAGTTGTGCTAGAGAATGCTGTTGAAAAACACCAACAAAAATTTGCTTCATCCACATGTTTCAAAGCGCGCATAACTGCTATTTCCGCGCGTATTCAGTGAAGCCCTCATACAAAAAGAGACCAAAATGTTTCTTTCAAATTGAGATTTTGTAAAAATTTCAATCGAGTACCTTCACTCACTATTCTACGAAGTCGTAGAAGGAGCACCTATTGATACAAAAATAATTTTTGCCAATTTTGAGATGTTAAGTCAGAATTCTGACTTGTATCTCAGAATGAGCTAATTCCGAAGTACAAAGTCAGACTTCTGGCCTAGTATCTCAGAATCAGCTGTTTCCGAGATGCTGAGTTAGCATTAGAAGTAACAGAACATGTTCTAATTCTGAGTTACTAAGTCGGAATTCTGGCTGAGGGCCTTGTTTCTAAGTGGTGTGCTTCTGAAAAGCTGGCAAAGGCTTGGTTAATCGGAGCTGAAGCCGTGTTGTGGTTGACCTATCTCACCTCTTTGGAGGTGTCTCTTTCGTTGATTAGTTGTCTATACTTGTTTCCGTCGCCTTCCTCTCGTCTGTCATTTTACTCTTGCCTGTCGTCTCGTACGTTAGTCATTATTGGATTAACGTGAGCTCCTACTTTTCCGAGAGTAGTACTCACGTCTGTACATAGTAAGTTGTCTATTCAGTCTGGCTGCATGTCTAAACTTCGTTGTGTGTATCGGGGTGTGTCTATACGCAAACGCGCATGGGGTTCAAAGTGGTACTGATAAGGGTGTCACCCAGCCCAGTCTGTTTGTGATGTGTCTTTGAAAAGTATGTGTCCTGTCCAGGGTTTCCCCTAGATACGCGGCTACGTCTGGTATTATCCTGCGTCCCTTTGTTAGCAAGATTGATACCAATTCCACAGGTCCACAGGTTAAACCTCTCCTCAGTTCGCTTTCTGGTCGCTACAGTTTGGCTGTGACCCCTCTTTCATGCGGTGCCTTGGCTGTAATGGCCATGTCATCCACATCGAGTGCTAGCTCTTCGGGTTTTCCGCTTTAAGCATGACAGCTGTGAATACTGAGAAGGGGTGTGGTGATAATATCGTTCCTTGAGGGATTTTTGCCTCTGTCCTCTCATTCGTTTCAGACCACGCGTCGATATCTCCAATTCTTCAAGATAAAGTTGATGAGCCCAACCAAGGCTGTTTCGTAGAGCCTACTTCTATCAGTTCGTGGTGCCAGAGTCTGTCGGACGCTTTGAAACATCCAAAAGAACCACCTCCGTGAAGTATCCATTTCTTATGATGTTTCAGCATCATTATACTGCTGAATCTACTATGGGGTTCATCTGAAGTTGAGTGTCCGTATCTGAATACAAACTTTTCACTTGAAAGTAAATTCAGTGCTTCTGTCATTGACTCCAGTCTTGTCTGAATTTCTCTTTTAGCGATTATTCTTATCACCGGTGTTAGGCTGATAGGACAATGATTCTGTGGAAAGATGTGGTTTTGATATGATGGCAGTATCTATCTACAGCTGGTGGGGAAACAAAGTGAGTCGCAGAATAGCGTTATGATGTTGGTTACGGCGGCTATGCCTTTCCTTGTCAAGTTCTCTACTGGTATGTCGCCAGACCCTGGTGCTTATCTGGATTCAGAAATCCTGAAAAAGAACTTGATATCCTTTGGGGATGTTAGGTCTACGGAAATCTGGGAGTCACGTCAGTCCTTTGTAGCTATCTGACTATCCTGCCTACGTGAGTTTACGAGTCCTTCACGTCATCGGTGTAATCGAACTCGTTTTCACAACACTGGCATTCAAAGGAATCTGCAAATGCTTCGGCCTTGTCCACGTCTGTGAAAACCAGTCCCAACTAACCGTGGAGTGTGGGGTATGTTTTTTGTAGGCCGTGCCTTAGAAGTTTTTGCATTGTCCATATGGGCTTGTCTCCTGTATTCATCTCATACAACCGTTCGTTCCACTGTTGTGTCCTGAGCAGCTGGGTCTTTCCTCAGCTGTCTAGTCGCGAGATGGAACTGACGCTTGCCTCGGGGGTTAGGTTAGGTTGTGTTGATATAATTTTTTAAATTTAGGTCTTTGCCTGATCACTTCCTTATTTTTGGGTGGTATCCTTCCTTGGTAGTCGAATTTGGCAACCTCGTCTGTGCTGCGTGTTTACCTAATAAGGTCTTCGGCAACGGACATGCCTTAGATGAAAGGATAAGCACGGTTGAGGTCGTGTCACGATCGCTACATCGTGTCAAAATAAAAAGAATTTCTTTTAGAAATACTCCCTCATAAACACGAATAGAGCGTACTCAAGGGCATAGCCTGTGCAGGTGGAGGATGAATATTATTATTTGCCGTGATGCTCCGGGTTGACTTACGTTTGATGGTGTATTCACTTTTCAGCTACAGAAAAGTCCGGAAAACCTACAGCAATACACCGGGTGGTCTGTACACACACCAAGCTAGCATCAGACGTCGGATTGGCATCGGGGCAACTCGCTTCACATTTGCTTTTCAACGAGGCATGTGTACGCCTAAAGGAACCGATGAACTTGACAAAAAAGGTTCTCGCGTATTGAGGCCTCGAACCTCTGTCCGATGCGAGCCAGAAGATCGACACCAGAGAACTAAATAAATAGCTAAATGATTAAATAAGGGTTTTATTTTACAATTAGCAACCATAACAGATGGTATAATCATAACCCCGTTACACAACTCAATTCTTCACCCGAAGGGGGCTCAGAAGAAAAAGGGATCGGGAGGACACAAGGAGAGCCGCCTCACCCTCCCGGCCATTGCTGGTCAGGAAGGGAACGCTTGTGCCAAGAAGTACACAGGGTCCCGGCGAAACAGCGCTTGTATCCGCCTCCGCTGATGTTAGGAGAAGGTCGAATATTCCATCCAATAACGGATGTGGTTCGTATAATCTATGTATCCTGCAAAGAATACCTATCATGTCGTTCGTTAACATTAAATGTAGATACTGTTTGTTCAAGTTTACTCTGAGGCTGATTGTTTCGAGCTGAACCTGGAAAAAGTTGATGCAAAAAACGGGTCGAGGTATTTCACGTTTTAGTTAACGTCTGAGGTTCCCTACGGAACCGGTTCTTTCCATCTTTTCTGGAAGATGACCGACGATTGATAGATAACCCCGCCGTGTTTGCGGGGCTGATCAGCCTGGTAAGGTTTCTGGTTAGCGAATTCTTGGGTAGGTGGAACCTGTAGAATTATCCCATAGGTTTTTAACATTTGTCGGGATGGAGTCGACGCCAACAAGGTCACGCAGCATATCCAGACGAATGCACCTATCACTCTTGGTGATTGATACGGAGTACCTTGTTCTGCATCCTGTCCAACCTCGTAAAAGAAATCTTAGGCATGCTGCAGAACGCTGAGCAAGCATACAACATCGCTGGTTGTACGATTTTTTTATAAATCGTCTTCTTGGCCTCTAACTTCATGTGTGACCCCCTGGCTATTGGTGGGTACGTGCGTATTACCGCTGCCGCAGCCTTTTGAATCACCAGGTTGATATGCTTATGCCATATTGTACGATTTTTCAACTGTAGTATAAGACATCGTACATCGGTCCGGACATTTAAGGCTTTGTTCTTAACTTTCAATTTCTGAAGAACTTTCGAGAAATTAAATTCCTTCGAGAAATTGATGGCTTCGGACTTATCTGGGTTTACCACACTTTTGTTCTCCTTTAAATATAGTAGGATTTCCCTTTCCAACCGATATTGGACCTGTGTAGCAGCTGTGACGCTTGAGAACGAATTGGCGTATATCACGGTATCATCCGCGTTTACAACCGTCTCCTTCCTCTCGCACAAAGGAAAATCATACGTATGTCAGAAATAGGTACAAAAATGCGGGGATAGATTGAATCCCTGCGAAACACTTGCATTGGCAGAAAACTCTGCTTCTTTAGATGATCCTCAAACTTTAACTTTTCATCATTATATGAACTAAGGAATTTGGTTACTCTTGTAATGCCAATAATAACTTCATTACCCAGATGAGATTCTGGCAGACGACATTTGAAAGTGAAGATGATCGTTTTGAATATGTTCAAAGATAGAAAAATTAGCATCAAACCACTCTTTTACATTGATAACACTAGTATCAATTTGTTGATGGTGATCAATTTCATTCCCATTATGTCAAAGTAAGGTGGTATCATGTGCAAACTGAGTAAACTTTCCCATAATATTTATTGATCATAAATGTGAAGATCAAAAAAGGTTTCTAGAGAAGTTTATAAACGCGTTACATACCGTACTTTTTCTACGAACTCATCTTAGAACTAAAAAATTGTATTTTAATAAATCTTTTAGATTATCCCGAACATTTCAATTGACAGAACAAGACCTACTGTATGAGGCAGGTTTTTAATTACAGAAATCATGGAGAACGATCGTTACTGATAGGGATGTATTTGAAGACTGGAGTTGCCATAGTAATGTTTCAAAAAATTTGCTCAAACACAGATTGTGAATTTATCAGTAATTAATCATTTACGCAGCGGAATATATCCATGCGCTAAATGTCGTTTTAGTTATGTGAGTAGAAACAAATATTAATTTACTTCATGACTCGAGAACACAATTGGTACCCAATAATTATTGTTCTTTGCATTCTTTCCCCTCAATGGCCGTTGAAAATATGATTAGCCCGTTGAATTCAAAAATTTTTGTATCCTTAATAATATAGAGTTGCTAATGGTGGACACTTGAATTTGATAACATTTTATAAGTATAGACTCCCAGACAAAAAAATTTAATATTTTATTTTCGGTGTGTATTTTTTATATCCAAAATTTTTGTGATTTGTACTGCAATATCTTGTTCACTAGAGTTTAAGTATTTTGAAATTGTTAAGAATTGAAAAAATGTAAAAATTTCCATTAGAAGTGAATTAACGATAATGAAAAAAGAAATAAATAAGCATAGCATATACAACAAAATGGCAGATAATACATTATGTCTAATTGACGTTATCAAAACATTTCCAGTGATTTTTCCACTCAAGTCTGTAGCTTTCATTAGCGAGATGTTTCATCAAAGTGTCATAAATTCGGTAAACGGAAAAAAAACCTGGAAAAAATACCCTTCGTAAATAAACACCGGAAAAAAACCCCGAAAAAAAACCGGAAAAAAACACCGGAAATAAAATCCGGAAAAAATACCCCTATATGCGATATCAATGGCCAGTACACAAAAAGTAATGAAATTTCAACTGTGTGTCATGTTAAAGAAACTAGACCATATTTGATTCATTTTACAATACAGATGGATGGAACAATAGATTTTCCAGCCTTGCAAAAAGGCGAATCTGTCACCAGGTTAGGTAGTTCATTCAGGAACAATCGAGTCATAAAAATATGAAAAATCGTCTTTTTTGGTCGTCGACGATGAACATTTCACAGGATAGGTTAAAATTTTTATTGGTTTTTCTGGGTTTTTTCCAGGGAGGATTTTTTCGTTTTTTTTCCGTTTTTTTTTCCAGGGTTTTTTTTCCGGGGGTATTTTTCCGAGTTTTTTTTTCCGTTTTTTTTTCCTAGATTCCATAAATTCATGCTAAATATAATAAATGTGCAATATTTTCATCTGTAAGTGTATAAAAAAATAAAAAATTATTACTTTTGGATTTTTTCATATACTTCGTACTAAAACTTGTCGTGAAACACCTTTGAGTATTTCTGTCAATACATCATCATTTCGAAACATAATTTCATGATTCCCGGAGAGTATCCAATTCGTACCATTTCTCTCTCATGGAATACGACCAGATACGAGGTCAATCACACCCATTTGACTCTGAATGTTTTAATCATCATCAAGGAGTTGGTATGTGCCATTTAGAACCCCCGCCTTCTTTAATTGATGTGTGTGCGACTCTCATACATCTGCTTGATTGTTTTTTGAATACTATTTAAATTGAATGTTGCTTACTTCTAATGAATAAACGTTATGAAGATTTACGAGGTAAACTACCGAGCAGAGTTAGTCACTACTACAGAGTGGATTTTTGATATAGCTTTGGACTGCACACGGACGAGAAAGGCTTGGATAATTTGAATAGTGAGTAAAAGAATAGGGAATGCCTGTGTCCGAGCGGTCTAGGTCATTCGCACTCGATTTTTTTTCCCAGAACAAAATTCCGGAAGTTTTTTTCTCAACAGTTTTATATTTAGTTTTGTTCGGTGAATCTCATTTTCAACTTTGATATCTAGTCAGAGGTGAGCTAACTTCAGTAATCGTTAAAACCGAGATTTTCACAATTCACATATATCGACTCAATTCCTAGGATGTTCCAAACCGCCGCTAGAGCTTCCTAAAAATGGTTACTTATCGTCACTTAGTGAAAAATGCAGGAAATGCCATTTTGAGAGTGCGCTGGAACTTCGATACAAACTTCATATAACCAAAATCGATTGTAAAATATTATAAGCTGGTTTCCTGAGGTCATCATATTTGACGTTTTGCACACGTCTTTGAGGTACTATATACATATCGATAAATAGGCCTAGATATTGAATGGTATAATTCAGAAGAATTTTATTGTAAATAAAAAAAAGGAAGAAAATTGAAAATTAGGTAGTCTAATAATAGATTTCTCCACTATTCTCTTCACTCTTCTCATTTACTGAAGTTTAACTCACCTCTGACGAAGTGACAAAGCTGTAAATTGGGTTCAACGACTAAAACCAATATAAAAACGTTAAGAAAAAACTTCCGGATTTTTTTTCCGGTAACATCAATGTCGAATCTCTTATGTTTGAAGCAAGAGATCAAGAAAACGATATATCCAGTGTGGAATTTAGGTTCCCGCCACTTTCAAAGAAAAGGAGTATTCCCTTAGCTTCCTTACTATTTTCTGAGGGAGAAATATTTGAAGGTAGGTATAGTATATCATTTACTCCAATTATGCTAGTTCGATCCCCTGATATAGTCCAAAAAATTTCCTAGAGTATATCAATCATTTTTCGTTCATGGCTACATGCTTTAGTCAAATCCGTTGCATCCGTTGCGACTCCTCAAGCAGACACACAGGTGGTGTCTTACTTTATCTAAGAAATCATGTAAGTTATTCTTTTTTTAAAACTTTTGTTCTGGATGGAAACTACTGGAATAAAATTAATATCTTCAGTATGGTTGATTAGTTGCCTTTACCACTCACCATCCAGTTCAGATGCTAAGTTCATCGCAGACTTTGAAGGAATTTGTGATACTTTATCTGCTACAAATCATAGTTTTATAGCTGGTGACTTCAATATCAATTATTTATCAGACAGTTTCTACAGCAATAAAATAACTTCTCTATTAACAAGATATGGAATATCTCAACTCGTGTCGGAACCAACTCGTGTTACTAATTTTAGTGCAACACTAGTGGACTACATTCAATCTAACCGAATCAATTACTACAAATGTGCCTGATTCTCCTAAAATTACAGATCATTCTGTCCTTTCAGTTAATATATGCAATAATGGGGGTAACAGTAATGTTATCAACAAAAGGTATAGAAATCTTTCCCCTAAAAATATGGATGTCATAAAAGTGAATTTTGATGATCTGTAATTGGAATTTTAACTCTCAATGTATTGTATAATGAACTTGTAGAAAATGTAGAAAATGTGGTAAATGATGTTGCACCCACTGTAACTAGTAGTTATAACTAAAGTACCATGGTTTGACAGTGAGATATACGATAAAATTGAACAGCGTGACAAAGCTTATAAACTGTTCAAGGCATGTAATGATGGTCTAAGGGATAATAATAGGCAATCTTCAAAAAACTCAGAAATGATGTGGTTAATCTACTGAAGTTAAAAAACAACAATACTACTTTGACAAAATCGATAGATTCAGAAATAATTCTAAGGAAATGTGGAGAACGTTGAAAAATATAGTTAACACAAAGGTTAAAGACTGTCAAAGTCACATTCAGTTCGAAGATAGTAACAATAAAATAGTAGTAACGGATAATGTAGTTATAGACAAAAAGTTTAACAGTTATTTTATTGAAAGTATAAGTGATATCATTAATAGTTTAGATTCCTCAAAAATATGGAGTAATTCAAATTTCAATATTTATCCTATAATAAATAAATTCAATCAATGAGTGAACTACAACAAATAGTCAATAGTCTAGATTAAAAAATTTCAATATATGAGTCGCTCAATCCTAAAATTTTGAAAGAAGTTTTTGAAACAATAGGTCATGTTATACTGAACATAATCAACACTTCCCTGTATACTGGAAAAATACCGGATACACTCTGTTATAAACCCGTACCATTGTTCCAATCCAGATGATTACAAACACTGTCAATCAAGGCTTCCGAATTTTGACCAATAAATACACTTCCTCCAAAAGAAAAAATTCTTGAACTTGCTGTTTACTATCAGTTGCTGGAACATATTAACAATAATAATATTTTAATGAATAACCAGTCGGTCTACAGGAGTAAACATTCTTGCGAATCTTCTCTTTAGCCCACCTTATGTAAATTTAAGAAAGATATAGATGATGATAAATATGTTATGACAACTTTCTTGGACCTAAAAAGGGTAATTGAGACAATTGATCGCAAAATACTATTAACTAAATTATTGAGATATGGTATAACTGATGGTGTTTATGACTGGATGGATAAATATCTCAGTAACCGTAAACAAAGAGTACGCTTTAATGGATCTGTGTCATCTGAAATTATCAATGATGTGGGAGTTCCGCAAGGAAGTGTCCTTGGCCCATAGCTCTTTATATTGTACTTAAATGATATTGAGCTATTTGTCGATTGCGAATTCATTAATCTTTTTGCCGACGATACTCTGTTAGCCTGTAGTGATTGTAGTTTGGATGGAGCAATACACAAAATGAATGCAGTTTTGAGGGATGTTCACGAGTATTTAACAGTAAATAAACTTAAATTGAATGTTTTCAAAACTAAAGGCATGGTTTTGACAACTAAATATAAATATAATTATATCGGCATCAATAGTATCAACTTACATCTCAATAATGAAAGAATAGAAATAGTTTCGTCAGTAAAGTACCAGTTTGATATCTGCATGACTTTTGAGACACATTTCGAATACAATAAAATTTCAAAAAAGTTATTCTTTTTTTCTAAAACTGCACAAACGCTCTCAACTGAAGCGAAAATAACGGTTTATAACACAATAATTCAACCACACTTTGATTACTGCTCATCACTTTTATTTTCTCTTGACCTTAATAAAATAAATCAACTTCAAAAGCTTCAAAACCGTGGTATGAGAATTATTTTAAAAACAAATCAAAGAATCTACTACCTGTCTATTATTTTTGTTTACAAGATACTGAACAACTTGGCACCAACTTATTTTCAAAATTACTTGATTCTCCATAAAGATATACATATCCACCTCACCAGAAACCGAGATAATTTATATATCCCTAGAACAAATCGTAAAAGCACAATGAAATCTTCGTTCTTCAAATGATTCCATGAATTTAACCAGTTGCCTTATTAGTGATCTATGCCTAGCTTGTTGTAAAGATATGTAATGTAATCTCAGGTGAACTTATTTGATGCAATCATTCTCAATTTTGTAATTTTTTTACTTGCTAATTTACTAGGATTATGTATATGTGGTATACCTGAATATCTGTTTGTGAATGTACTCACTTTAAGTATAGTATAGTAGTAAAGTTTTTTATTTAGTATTTACACTTTAATTGTGTTCTAGTGGATTTTTATATTAGGATTCCTATTTCAAATAAAGATCTATCTATTAAATCAAGGGTGGCTTAGGTTGCCCTGACTGATTTCACTGATGTCCTTTGCGCAAACTCAGTAGTAGGTTAATTCTCCGTGAGGGTATCATTTCAACGATGCATAGAATTGGCATTCAAATCTAGAATTTAATATCATTTCTATGGTTTGCCAGCAACGAACATTTTAGAACGAGGTTAGAATATATTCGATACTTACCGTTGTTGTTGTTGGACTCCATAATACCGCCACTGTTTCTAAGATCTGAAAGAAATAATATCGTAGTGAGTTCATTGAAGTTGTGAGTTTATGAAACATGGGGTTGTTATAGTAACAGGAGTGATAGTAATTTATTTCATATACATTTTCAATCGGAGCATTTTCATTGCAGAAAGGAAAGGGGGGTGCGAATTACTTTATGTTCTACAAGGTTTTTTACTGTAGTTGAGTGCTATGTTCTTTTTCAAGAAATTCGTTTATCGAATGGTAGGATTTACTCAATGGTAGCTCTTTCAGAGAACTTCAAAACTTTCCCATACTAAAATTCTTATAACAGTTGGACAATGTATTGTAGCTAGGAATCGCACGTTAAAAGGTAAGACCTCGTTAATCCTTAGCTCGCACAAGTTTCGACTTCTGAGGGCTGTCATTCGTACGGGGATGACAGCTGGTTAACAAAAAAAACAATTTTTTTTAAACAATTTTGTTCCCAAGTATCAATCATTCAAAACTTTTTTTAAACAATGTTATGGTAAAATAAATAATCGCCTATATTGACGAGTGGGAGCTGTACTGAATATATATATATAGGTTTTTATTTCTATACACAAGTTTGCAATAGGTATAATCCGGGCAAGGTTGATATATTTAATTGTTTGAAGTGTGTTTTACACGACTCTTTTCTATGTCAGCTCATCATTATTCGTTTTGAATGCTTCTGTATGATAACAGATGATTTCCATTCTGGGGAAGTTCCCCAGAACATAAACCCGTATATGGTACATAATTTCTATGGATTTATCACTCAGACCATCTCATTCATGACATGATATCATTGCTCGTAGGTAATAAGCTGAACTCAATTTTTCATTCAATTCGTGAATTCATTTCCAGTTTATTTGTGATTCGAGGACAAGACCAAGCGATTTGTTTTCATTCACGAAGGAGATATTGTAGAGTGCGTCGGTAGATTTTCGTTTGACCTTTCTTTGAATCTTATGCAGGCGGTTTGGTCAATGTTCAGGTTTATTTTGTTTAATATGATCCAATTTTGATTATTGATGAAGTGTAAGATCATCTCTTCCTGAGGTTAATTTGCCGAAAGGTATTATATTCCGAGATAAGTACAAAAACCATGAACGAAATCATTTAGCCTCAAAATTGTAAACGAGTAAGTATAAACTTCAAAAAATAAGTTCTTACAATATCTTTTTGGTCAGGAGTAAAAGAAGATGAATCATTTACATAAGTAGGACTATAAGTGTCCCCACAATAGATTCTTGTGGTAATCTGATAGTTCTTCCATGTTCCATGTTATTCCATAATGTTGAAGTTTATTCATAGTAAAGCATTCAATATTCACACTATCGAAGCTTTGGAAAAATCGCATGCCAAACCAGAAACTTTTTTTTTTTCGTTCGAGTTTGGTTAATTGGGTAGGTTGCTATGAATATTCCTATTGGTGTTGATCTATTAGCTAAGAAGCCATGCTGGGCTGTATTAAGTATTCTGTATTTTTATATAAAGGACCCGGCACTTTTCTTATGTAAAGTGGCCAACGGTCAAATTTTCTGAAACTTTGGTAAGTTGTTGTACTCGACCTAGTAACCAAAAGTTTCAATGGGCCCAACTCAATCCTATGACTAGCATTCTAGATACGGGGTGTTGAAACTGAAAACTGCCCAGATTTCGGATTTTTTTTTGTTAAATTATGAACTAGATTGAATTTCTATTTCATACACACGTTAATTACATACTTTAGTAAAACAATTCTGAATACATGTGACTAAAAATATTCATCTATACGGGGGACTCACAAATGAATGACAGTAATTTTTTTCGAAATCCCACTTTTCCTACTGCAAACTTAGGAAAGCATGTTTTCGAAAATAACGCCTCAATATAGTATTTTGAGGAGAGTATAACGCATAGTACACATTTTCGTACAGTGTGTTTCATAGAGAAAACCACAATATCAAATAATTTTTTTCACGGATTAATTCAAAACCTTGTACCTATAGATTGATTTGAGGATAAATTATTACCACTAATATATGAGGGTCTCTAAGCTTCAAGATATACAATGTGGTTAATTTGCCGAAAGGTATTATATTCTGAGATAAGTACAAAAACCATGAACAATCTGTATTCTGAAATTTACCCTGTCAAATGTTGCCATTTTCTCAGTATATGATTATTTTGATAATGTCTTGGGAGGTATGATTTCCACATTCGATCCTATGACCAGTTTTCTAGATACAGGGCGTTAAAGTGGAGAAATGCTGATTTCATAAATTTTTTTCTTCGAATTGAAAAATTGCATTGACTTACATTGCGGATGTAAGTTCAATGTGAGTTTTGGTCAGATGTACATTGAAAGGTACAGCTAAATATTTACTGCTACAGGATGATTTACGAATGATTCACAATACGTTTTTCAAACGCAACACACAACTTATTTTTTGAAGTTTATACTTACACGTTTACAATTTTGAGGCTAACTGATTCCGTTCATGGTTTTTGTACTTATCTCAGAATAGAATACCTTTCGGCAAGTTAACCACCTTGTATATCTTGAAGCTTAAATACCCTCATATATTAGTGGTAATAATTTATCCTCAAAACAATCTATAGGTATAGGGTTTTGAATTAATCCATGAAAAAAATTATTTGATATTGTGATTTTCTCTATAAAACACACTGTATGAAAAATGTGAAAGATGAATATTTTTAGTCTCTGGAAAAATATCCGTTAATAATGACTGGCTGAATGAAACTACTAGATATTTAGATAGAACGACGATACATTTTTTTATTAATTTTGATGACATGTATACTTAATTGAGATACATTTATTAAAACTCATGTTCCTACTTTACGTATTGTACAGCACTGAAAAATCTTATTAACTTTTGTTAATTATTCAATGAGTCATTCACTCCTTCAGATATAAAAGGAGGTCAAATCCCTTCTCTTAAGATTCAATAAATATATTTCCGCAAAAGCAAAAGAACTAGCTTTCTAATTTTCGAATAAATCCTAATTCGTTAATGAAATAAACATTTTGAAACAAAAGGATGAAACAAAAGATTTTTTACAAACGAAATGTAAATACAATAATTCAGCTGGCAAAGGAACCGAGAACGAAAACAACTTTAAAATTAATTGATAGGCCGCCATTCCATTATTAAATTTGGTAATTCATTAAATTATGGCAATGAAAACTTTGTTCGGAATGGGTTTTTAAGAAATTCATAATGAGCGGTGTCGCTAACTTCCCTTCAAAGAAATAAAAATGGCCAAGTCGAAAGGCCGTTTTACCATTCAGTTATGGAAATAAGATCATAAAAAGGGAATTATAAACACTGTAAAAATATTCGCCGACTTATTTGCATATGCTTTTCTTTCAAAAATGCTCTAGAATAAAGCGGGCCTAGGTTATTCGTGCATTACTTTATTTTGCATAATGAGTGAGTATTACGAACAAAGTTTCATCACTTTATTTTCAACTATCTTTTTGAATTTATGCTTCGTTTATACCACTGAAAATTAAGTTCCCCTTTTTTATTTCCTTATTCGTCTCAAGGAGCATTACGTTATAACGAGAATTAAAAAGGTGTAAAACTTAATAAGATGATAAACTCTTCACTGATTACGAAAGCTCTCGGTGAGTTTTTAACATAGAAATGAACCGAGTGATAAATATCCAGTTTTTAAAAAGGATAGATAATCTTGAGACAAAAGAAATGAAAATGGGTGTTTTGGAAAGATGCGGCTCTATTTCTGAGATTCAAACTAGTAATTTCCCATTAGAGTTGTTGTTGACAAACCAACAATATTTAGGTCTGTGTGTGAGAAAATAAATTGATTTTGACGCATTGGCGAAACCTTGTTCACGATCTTGCTTATTTTCCGGAATACCGTAGAATTGTATTTCTTTATAGGTGTTTTAATGGAATATTGTCTATCGTTCAACCTTCGTAACACTTCGACTTTTCAAAGGAACGAAAACCCACCAAAAGCGCTCATGGAGTTATTTGGGATTTCAACAGCATTTTCAAAATCCTCAATGTGAAAGTGTTATTACACAATACTTTGTTTGAGCTACAAGAACTGTGAGAAGAAGTATATTGGTAAAACTAAAAGGACTGTGAAAGTCTGGTTCAAAGATCATATTGCTCATATCCGTTTTTAAATTGTAAAATGTAAATATACTATAACTGCGGTTGAGGGCCCAGTATCATACAGAGCCTTGTTCAAGTTCATAGTTCAGTAAAAGCTTCTTCTCTTCACAAAAAAATCTATAGTCATTGATTTCATTGATTCCGAAACAAAGTAGGAAGAAGAATGAAGTGAATATAAGTAGGTACACAAGTTGATGTAGACAGGTATAATAAAGGTAGTTAGGGTACGTGAAAGAATAATAAGTGCAATTAGCCGCTCAGATAGGAGGATTTAAATATCATAAGTAGTTCAGTAAGTCCCTAAAGACCATAGGTATCAAATATCAGGTCCTTAGCAATCTCCAAAATATTTTATAATATATCATACAAATCGACTCGTTGAAAACTTGTTGACACTTCAACGGGTTTACCTCATGAGTTGTTCATTTTTATATTTTTCTTTCACAAAAATAGAGCTGACATCCATGACAGCGAAAAAATTATGAATTTACTACGATTCGCCTATTATGTCTATTGAACTTCATCTATAATCGGAAAGAAAAAACATATTGATAAAAAAATTGGAGATGGTGGAATAAAGAAAATATCTTAGGGAAATATAGATAGCAAGATCACTAGCAAAGTCAATTTTCTATTTGAATGAAACATAGGTCAGCGAGAATCATGATGTTTAGAAGGTTCGAGAAGTCCTTAAATTAAAAAATGTAGGACAGTCATTCAACAAAAAATATCAAATTCAGATATAGTAAAATATTATCGGCATATAGCGTTCCCAATACGTTTGGTTGATGGTTGGTGTAGCCAGTCGACCAGCACAAAATATAACAAATATACGTGATAAAGAGTCAAGTATTCAACTGGACTACTGTTCTCCTCCCTAAAAACTGTTTGGCTCGAGCACAATTTACGTGACAGTGTCAGTATATCAACCGCAGTTGCGGTAGTATTGGGAATGCTATATGCTGATAATATTTTACGATATCTGTAATAAGTATACTAGGCAATTCAAATTAGAGTCTATGCATTGAGTTCTCGATAACATTGAGAGATAGAGAGGAGGTTAAATTGGATTAAAGAGTGTAAGTCAATGATATGAATAGAAAAATTCTGATCTAACCTATTCACTTCTGAAGTTTTACAGGAAAAACCTAAAATTTCGAAAGTTTTCTTTTGTCTTTAATATTTTTCTATTTGCGCATACTTATCAAAATTCTTGACACTTTGTAAAAGGAACTTTCTATATATGTACTTACTACTTGTATTAATTTGGCCACCCTCAACTTTTTGATTTCAATTGCGGACCTGTATTCTCCTTCTTTTAAAATGTCAAGAGTAATGGTTTATGTTGACTTATTTTCATCTGAACAGGAAGTATTGGAAATATTGAAATATAACCAATGACATTTCATAACTTTTTCATTCCGTGACAGCTGTTATTGAAAAATATCAACTCGACATGGATTCTCATCTTTTTCTCTGATATTTTTGAATTGCAACTGTAACGGAATTAAAAAAATATTTCCAAAATACTCTGTAGTTCAGATGAGAACACGCCAATTTGAGAAAATAAAAAATATAGGTCCGTATTTAGAAATAAATGGCTCGATTTGTACGATACTTTGTGTGTAATGATAAGTAATACGAAGTTGCTGTGGGAAAGTGCCGAATGTTTTAAAAAGTATTCGCATAATGAAAAGATATAGGCAAAAAAATGTTTGATATTTCCTGTATAACTCGAGAACTAAAGAAGCTAAAACAATTTTTTTTATTAATATTATTGACCTCTGAACTACTAACTTGACCAAAAAAGAAGCTAGTTGAAGTTAGTATATAAAACCAAATTTACCTCAATTGATCTAGATGTTGACCCAGACCCAGTCGATAGATTTCTTAGTATATTGGGCTCTTTTCGAACTCATAACTTTGTTTGTTGGGTATGCATTTCTTATGAGGTACTTTTTGAGTCTCATATGATCTCCGCCATTTTTTCTTCTTGTTGAACCAATAATTATTGTGTTCAAGGGAATAGATAATTGATTATCGCCTGTTTCCCATGAAGCAATGCAAGGACAAATTCTACGTCAGCTTTTAGATATGTTTTCTATAATATCAACATGCAGTAAACTACAAGTAAAAGCGCTCGGTTTTATTCTATCCTTTTTGAATAATATTTGTATTTAATAAACTTTCTGACCAAGCTCTCATTCGAGAGACATATCATGCATTGTCATCCAGACATTTAGATTAATAAGTATTATGCATACATATTACATATGAAAATATTGGAATTCGTTAAAAAATGAGTAGGAAATGTTTCACCTATGTCAGTCAAGATTCTTCCGTCACCCGTATAAAAAAATACTTTTTGACGCCTCTCGTACATGAATCAATTGGTAATAACTCGATTCCGTTTCCACTGTTCCGTACTAAAGGTAGAATGAAAGAAGCAATTTGCGAGAAGAAGGTTTTAAAAAGACATAAAAAGAAAGTCAAGTGCTGCAGATGGAAATAATGGAATGTCTTAATGATACCTTCCACCCTCCTCCTCACGGTTTAATACCAAATTGCAGCGGGATTTTAAAATTCTAGATATATACATTACTGCTATAATATCAAGATTGTGCGAATTGCATGGCAGACAAAAATGTCTCTCACCCTAGAGAGTTTATTCAATATTGTTAATATATCTACACCTTCATTTAATGCTTTACATTTCCAAAAGAAAGTATTTATTCATTCCTATTCAGCAGGCTTCTTAGGGTTTCTATTGAATTTTATTGCTTGATAATTCCATTGGCGTTACTTCATTCTACAGAAAGTCCTTCTTACTTTCAATAAGTTCAAAAGTGATTTGATAAGTGGTAATGATAAGTGATAAGAGAAGTGGTAGTGGTGCTGCAGCGTTTTGCCTCTCACCGAGGTGGCCTGAGTGGTTCGGAATCTATTTGTACGTAACAAATAGAAAAAAAATGAAAATTTCATTTTGAAAAGAATCTAATTTAATATGACAAATTAGAAACACACAATTTTATACATTCCGTTGCACTGAAAAAATTAGGTCTCTCAATTTTTCTGTAGATTTGAAAATACGGTATCAGTTTTTGCATAAAATTTGAAGAAACACAAGTCTTAGCAACTACTTCCTCTTACCATGCACGACTCGTCAGGGAGGCAACGACTATCGTGACGTAACTGTCCCCCAAATGAACTACGAGCTCTGTGATCAGATTTCTGAATGATCAACTTCCCTCATAAACACACACTTCGAAGCATGGCCTGTGTAAACAGAGAACCACTCTCATCAATTTTTACCGTAGCGCTCCGGGGTGACTACGGTATACCGGGTGATCACGAGGTGAGGTACGCCCCTCAATTTTTCTATAGTTTTAAATATGCAAATTTCAAATTTGGTACGTCGATATACTACTCAAATACGCATATTTTGACTCCATTACCGAAAATTCACCACTTCCGATTTAATCGGAAGTGATCCCTTTTTTTTTCAAATGACACCCTATTCAATTTTTTTCATTATCCGGAAGAACACGCAATTTGTGATAACACTGTTCTTCAAGTCATCACAACTGACGAACGGCGTCAACATTTACGAGAGGAAGGTTCGAGGTAAGATACAGCTGAAAACTGAGCTTCTCATGTAATTGCAGCAACCATTATCAAAAATTTCCTCAAAACGGAGTAGCACCCATGAAGAAATGCTCACACCTGCCATTTCTTAAATGGCAACATACTTTTTTCATACTGTCGTATTGAAAAATTATGAATTATCCAAATAGTCGTGTCAAAAGTTTCGGAGAATTCTGAAAGGAATCAAAGATACGGGATGTTTCATTATGAGTGTTCTCAAAATTGAATATTCTTTAATAGAGGCGGCTTGAACCTACGAAAGCTAAGCAAAAAGTCAAATCTTTTCATTCGAATAATGTGATAATTCATCATTTTTCAATACGACAATGTGAACAGAGCATGTTGCCATTTGAGAAATGGCAGTTGTGAGCATTTATTTATGGGTTCTACTCCGTTTTGAGGAAATTTTTGATAATTGTTGAAAAATATGATTGCTGCTATTACATGAGAAGCTCAATATTCAGCTGTATCTTACCTCGAACCTTCCTCTCGTGAATGTTGACCCCGTTCGTCAGTTGTGATGATAGGAGATTGATGTTCATGGCCAACTTTGTTCGATTGACCAATCAACTGTATCTCCGCCATTTTTCAACCGATTTTTAATTTTAAAGAACAGTGTTATCACAAATTGCATGTTCTTCCGGATAATGAAAAAAATTGTACAGGGTGTCATTTGAAAAAAAAGTTTGGGATCACTTCCAGTCCAAATGTGCGTATTCGAATAATATATCGACGGACAAATTTAAATCTATAGAAAAATTGGGGGGCGTACCTCACCTCGTAGTCACCCAGTATACAGGATTTTTCATAACGAGCGTCATTAGAAGAATATTGTGGAGAACTATTCAGAATAAAGACTTGAAATTTTGTGGTAGTGAATTTCACAATATGGCCATCTCAAATGAAATATTTTCAATTTCCGGTCTCTGTCCCTTATAACAGAAGTAGAGGCAACTTACTTATTTTAAATGAAACACCCTATATTTCATTACATTTTTGAATTTCTCGGCAGATTTTAGGCCCACTTTGTGTAATAATGCCTACACCCAAAGGACTCCGCTCAAACAATATGGAAAAGTGATCTATGTGGAATTTGCTTTGTTAGTTCTGGAAACAATTTTTTTCTTAAACATTTGACAGTACAGCACCACTTCGAAAAAATCATAACTCGTAGACAGTAACACAGTTGAAAATGTAAAATTTCACTGAATCATACCTGAAGCATTAAGTTAGGAACGGATCCATTGAATTTTCAAAAAGTATTTACAGAGTCGTCAAAATTTCCGCTTTAAACATAACATCAAAAAAACTGTATAAACACGATGTTTTCAACTGGAAACCTTACACTATTCTATTATTTTTGGATGCTACAAAAAAAATATATCAAATTCATGAAGAAAACTCTTATCTAAAATATACCTCTGAACTGAACTGAATAAAGCTCAATATATTCACAACCCGATTTTTTGTTGATAGTTATTCATATTGTAACAAAAACACATGCTTTATAAAACATACAGAATAGCAGACATTATTCTATATGAAAAACAATTTTATCCACCTGCGCTTACACTTATCAATTGACGTCATGGAAAAAGTTCATTATATTTCCGCTTCCATTTCGTACATCGGTTCTGCCACATGTGATTAATTATACATATGATTTTCCTCTCTTGACTAATAATTAATTAGTGAACCGGGTGTCATAAAAACACACACAAAAACATACTTTGAAATTGAAAAGGTCGAGCAACTCTTTCTGAATTCGCCGGAATGAAAGTAGAATCACAAAATGTTGTTCCGTATTTCTAAGTGAAGCTGTTTAAAACGTCCTCAGGTTTTGAGAAGACTACATACCTACAAGTTAATTTTCATCATATATCACCCGAAGTTTTTCCAATAATCCACACCTATATAGGGAAATATGTCAGCTCTTGTGCGAACTTTATTGACTTTTTCCATGTGCAGAAAATTCGTTCGGAATATCGAAAAGCGCTTGGTGCAAACAAACTTACAATAATTATTATCAAAAATGTTTTATTGGTGTTATTTTCTATGCTGGAAATTTCAACGTGGCTACTGCTGTTGTGATTCTTTTGATGTATTTTCACCACAAGCTTCGATCATATTGCTTCATACTCATTGTCTTTGAACGCTGATGCACCGACCTTTATCTGGTAAGAATTGAAGTACTTACTCATTCTTCTTTTCTAATTTCTTGCGTTTATTCAAGTCTCCACAAATATTGGATTGGAAAATGGCCCAATTGCTTATAATATAATTCCTTCATATATTTTTCTCATATTTGCTTCGCCGTAACGATCCATATAGTTTCAATAACATGTTCTGTATGTCTCTATTAGAGTTTTGCACATTATTGCATTTCAGTAGAAACTGATTTAATCAGTAAGCTACAAAATGTAGGAAACTTGTGATTTCAATGTCGGATATGAAAATATAGAATTAGTTACTACGGAAATTGAAATAATTTAAAATGTTTTATTGGTGGACTTACTTTAGGTAAAAATAGATTATCAGAAGTATTATCATGAGCATAGAAAATAATCGATTATACTTACGAGTCATAAGGCGTATTCTGCGGAATATGTCTTTATAGGAGGTAAGCATAATCGATTATTTTCGTTTGCTAGTATTTGTGGTATTTGTTACGATTATACAACGAAACTTGATGACTAGATCGTTTTTGACATCCATTAACAAATGTCTACAATATGTTATTTCACAGTGAGCTCGTAAAGGTTGGAACAAATTCACAAAAATTGATGTGACCATTGGGAAAGAAAGCTCGGTCGATTTTCTTTTTTAGTTGCACACCATTTGGTCTATTCATATTTTTGATGACGTCATCACTGTTCGAGTTATGACGTCACTATAATTTTTTTTGAATGGCAATACCCTATTTTGATATTACGTTCAAAGAGAACGTATTTTTGTGTAAGGATGTGATATTTTTTTATGTCCGAAAAATAAAGGATATTTCTTTCATAATAATGTAGGTAATTTCAAACATGATAACAGGACTAAATAAACCCATAAACTATTAAATTGAGTGCTCGAATTGTAAGCCATTAGCCTCTTGGCAATATGCAAGGCGAAGTTGAAACTCTTGGAAAACAGTTAAAATTCTCGTCTGTCAATCCATCTATTGGGAAGCATTTCGAAGTATTCACGTGAATGTGCGTAATGCGGTGGCGCTTCATCTTGCTGGTACCATAGTGAATTAATTAATTGTCTGATAGCTGAAGATTTTGATGATGTTGGTACAGAGCCGATGAAAATAATTTAAAAACTTATTTACAGTCAGTGTTGCCGTTGGAACGAAAAGTAGAAACATGTGTATTTTAGTACCCTGGATTAATTTCTGGAAATGATCTTATGTAACATAAAATACAGACACAAATGCGATCTTTAGTGTTGCCATTACAAAAATGATAATGACGTCATAACTCGAACGGTGATGACTCCTTCAAAAGTATGAGTACACCAAAAAAAGCACACCTGAAGAAAAAGAAAATCGACGTGTCTGAGTTTTTTTCCCACCAACAGCCATATCAAGCTTTTAGCGAATTTGTTCCAACCTTTACGTGCTTACTGTATGTTGACAGCAGCGAAACACCAAATCTCGATAATACCACGTCATCAAAAGTATTTTCACTTATCAATTCGTGGTAACTATAGGTAAAATTTACAGTCGATATTAACTATTTTCATAAGTTGATTAACAAAATTATACATTAAACATTCTGATTGGTTGAAATTCATACGAAAAAAAATAATGACCGGAATTTGAGTGGTCTCTTGACATAACCTTTTGGGAATGTTAACCTTCCACAGTCTGTAAATGAAAAGTGTTGATTCAAAGTAATCTGCATACAAAGTATAAAAGGGCAATAAATATCCTCCACAAACAAACGTTCAGTCAATACTTGGATTATCTGTTATGTTACAGTATTTAATTACATAGTCTCTTCTTCTCATTCCATCATATTTAAAAAGGATTTGAAGTATCTTGACATTAAAGAAATACTATTTTGTAAACGCAGTAACTCATCGAGAGACTGAGAAGGTTGAAACACCCCAAAAGAACAATAAATGAAAAGAGTTTCTCGCTCGAAAAATTTCTTTGAATCCACTGTTGAATTTCTGTGACGTGCTTCAAAATTCTATTGAATTCACTTCGTTTCTTTGATTCCCAAATGAATCACTAAATTGTTTCCTCAGCACTTGGAATATATTTCAGAAAGTTGATTGAAGCATTCTAATATAGCTACTTGCTCATTTTGAGGCACACAAAAAATTCAACGAGTGCCTTTGTAACGGACTTGCATATTTCTCAAAGGAATTCTAGAGTGGATTCTTCATTATTATCAAATAGTTTCACAGTGTTCTTAGAAATGTTTGCCAGGAACTCTTAATATTCAGCTACATTTATCACTAAACTTCTCTTAATTTTTTTTGGAAATTATAATATCTGCGTTATGTTTATCATCTTGTAACTATCACAAGATATGTTCGTTTCACTGTCACTTAACATTTCTGTATCAGCAATCCAGATTGATCAACCTTTCCTGATCATTCGATGTTCTATAGTTTTCTTTCGTTCTCCGGCTTTACTTTGACAAATTCATCATCATCGGTATATCTCGACTACATATGCTCATCTTAGCAGCAATTGTACCTATGAAATCAATAAATTAATATTGGAAATGCTGGAGACATTAAATTGAATCATTATTTCTAATTTAACGATTTAATTGAATTATATTTTCTCACTGTGTTAGTATTTTTTGTAACATATTTTTCTTTTCTTTCAGGTAAATATGCATCGAGGAAAGATCATCCAACCACCGTCATCTTGTTAGCGACCTCATCCATCATCTCGGATGGAATCAGGCAACGACAAACGAACGTCTCGATCCTAACATTTAATTCAATGCCTTATAGGCTGAGCTGCTTTTGGCTGGGACTGACATCTCCAATGCATCAAACTGTGTAGATATATACAGTACACGGAGACAGACCTGGAAGCCATTTAAAAAGTTGAGTTAATGAAGGAGTTGCTAAATGAAGATAAATGATTCTGATATTGGATTAGCTGCGAGTATTTACGTGAAGAACTGAGAAACGATGATACTGGTTGTGATGTCTCTTAATAAGACAGTTTCAAGACTAATGTCGCTTCAGTCTACCTATTACGTTGAATAATTGATGGGTTATTCTGCAATCGGAGGAAAATTCGCGTTGAAAGGCGCGAAGATGAGAATACGAATATAAATTAATAAATAATGTGATAACAATAAAAGCTGAATATCTATCGCTAATTACAGTGCCAGTCTATATATAACTAAATCACAGACAGTATTCATTTGAAAATATGCTCAGACAAGTAGTTTGAAAGACATTCAACAGACACCATTTTATTCGAAGAATAAATAAATCTGATTCAACTCAATTAAATAACTCAGACAGTTCAAAAATGGAATGTGAAGAGGTATTTTTTATGATTTGTTGTCAAACAAGGTTGATGTTGACAATGTCAAACAAAAAAAGGTAATTAAAAATAAGTAATCGTACGACAAGAAATTGAAATTTTATATTTGGTATGCATGTGTAACTTGATATACCCCATAAAAATTAGAATTGCCGTTTAAACAAATAGTCGATGACGTCATATCTCAAAAATGGGAATCGCTGTAGAACATTTTCTTACATCAAAAAGAGCGCAATTCAAAATACCAATCAACTTGTCCGTGCATATTTCCAACAAAGAAAGTGTCCTTGATATACTAAATTATTTCCAAGTTAGAGACTCGCACTGTATAGCAGTCTGCAAGAATCATGATCATCAGAATATACAGAATAAATATTAAATTTGATCAAAATACAACAAGCACATAAAATAAATCTTTATACCTCCTGTGTCTCAATCGTTCTTGTATGGGCTTCCAATGTTTTGTCAATTATATTTTTACTCTCGAATGTTTCGAACAGTTGAAGTCGATTTTAGCCTACTGTGGTCAAAAATACTTTCGAAAAATGAAAAAATCATAGTTGATCCATATTGATTGAAGAGAAATTTTTTTGAAAAATCATGAAATTGTCCAAATACATATTGCGGCGTTTGTTCCAATTTCTTCAAATAGAACTGTGGAATTTGCAGACAAATTTACCAAAAATGTACAGATTGACCTAGAAGTGGTTGTTTCAAATGATGTACACTTACACGCCAGCATTAGTTGAACCACCGACATTTTCGAGAAACATAGTAGGAGGCAAAATGGATCGAAAATGTCTTTGGATTATTTCAGAATGACCATTTCAATACCGTTCACATTCTTCCTGAAGAGAATTCAATTATAAAAATCCAAATTTGACCAAATTTTTATGGAAGCACTCTCGAAACTTCCATAATTTTGAAGTCCAACTGTACATTCTACGTCAAAAATCACTGAAGAAACTGGATCGTTTCCTGGAAAAGTGAGACAAATTGAGATTTTTTTGGACTGAATTTTATTCAGAAAAAAAAAAGATAAGTCGTGACAATGTTGTATTGTTTACAAATCCGAAGGTTTTTTCGATCTATTTTTCCTCCTACTTTGTTTTTTCAGTAATTTGGGTGTTTCAGTTGTATGCTGGCATATCACTTGAATTTACCCCTTTCAGGTAATTTTGTATACATTTTTTATGTGCCTCTCCATTCTGCAAATTTTGCAATTCTGTATAAAAAGTAACGGGAATGAGAAGTGAGACACACTGTGGTCATTTTCTGGTTAATCTCATACCACAATATAGCTATTTGTATATCAAGGGAAGAAAATATAGCATTTCCGACCAAATTGTTCAGAAAAGTCGAAAAAATCCGCTTAAGGAAGGAAAAGTAACTTTTCAAAGCGCATTTTTTGAAGGAAGAACTTGATGCATTAATTTTGTTTTTCTACATTCATGCATAAAGCAAAACTTCATTGAACTATATTCAGTGGAAGAAGAAACTCTTTATTGCACTCATCTGTCATTCTACTTCATCGTGCTGTCATCATGATAAACATAAACGTTCAAACCCACTACATATTTAGCAGATATTCTGTGAGATTGGCCATGCGTTTTAAACAACTACATATTTTATATTATTTTGTATTAATGTTAGCAGTCAGAGTTGAACAAACATTGCCTTTCCGAGAATAACTCCATAATCAAAACCGATCCGCTATGTTCTAAACCGTCTACCTGCATAGAGCAAACTGTCTGCACTATGACCACACCTCGTGATAACATACGCGCTCATGGCTACTAACTGTGGTTATATTAACGTCAGTCAAAATTTAATTCTGACAATTACAGAACTGAAAGTTTTAAAATAAGTAATATTAATGGAAAACTAGATGATGGTGATGAAATCGATAGTAATAATTATTTATTTAAATTGCGTATTTCATTTTCCTTCACCTAGTGCCGCACCTAAATAAATAATTTTTTGCTTTTTGCATGAACGTAGAAAAAATGTTGTATGCAACTCGTGCAAAAAATGTTTATTGCACTCGACGTGTTGTCCAACTCGGCCTAACGGCCTCGTCGGACAATTTCACGTCGAGTGCAATAAACACTACTTTTTGCACTTGTTGCATAAATAACTATTTATGAATAAATAAATGTGATACTTTCCGAAATATTAGTCATGGCCTACTGTTTGGTTCTGTTAAATTGTTGTATGGGTAGGTGCAACAAAATTATTTATTTGGATCAACAAGTATAAATTTAGCCCCAGTTAATGCAGAGCGGACTAACCTCTGTATATGTCGCATATGTTATCGAAGAGTGTACATTCAAGATCAGTATAAGTATACTTAATGCATTATAAATACTAGTTAGTCCCCAAATCTTACCATTTGTTCGTCTAACTACGGTAAGGTCATTTCCTAAGTGCTATGACAATAACTGTGTTGATTCCAGGTAAGTTTGGAGTGTATAACAACATCAAGGTACTTCACCTTCCCCCACATTATTAATCATGAGCTCCTCCATCACAAATTTCTACATGAGATTTTCAATTTTTTCCCAACATATGGATCTGAAGACGACTGACTCTTCCTTCAAGGACTCCCTCTATCCACCTGCAGAAAGTTGAATGGATTCCGTGTCATTTAGAAGCCTTTCTAAAAGGTATCAAGGCGCCCTTCATATGAAGAAACACTCCCTATTTTTCTCCAAGCTTTCCTCAACTAACCCCACTACTGGTAAGTTGTTAAGAGTGTGGTTGGTTGATTCTGGTTGGTTCGCAGCTAGTGCCCCGTTCGTGATCAAGACGTTTTCTGCAGTCTGGAACATTCAGGAATACTCTTTTTATTACCTCACAGGAACACTCTCCGAGCCTTTCTGGGATCCTTGTTATATTCACGGAATAACGATTTATGATTATGCCATAATCCTGTTTCCTTTGCAAGAGCGAACTAGTGTCTCACCTGCTTTCTGAAGTCAGCAAGTCTTTTGTTCCACTGGGAATTATGGGGTTCTTTTCATTGTTTTCATTGTAGGCCATTTTCCCCATGGCATATCCAGCTCGGCTGACGTTGAGGTATTCTTGGATAGAAACATCTATGTAAAATTCGAGTGGTATTATAAGAAGACGAACCATGCATGTAAAGTTGAGCTGAAGAGAAAGGTGAAGCGGAGTAGAACTGAGGTGATAAATTAGATTAAGGCGATTTCGGAGAGCAATGCAATGAGTATTTTCGTGGTTTCCAGAGAGAAACCCATCCGAGGCTGCTGAGAGCTTGTGGAGCAAGGAAAAGATCCGGGACCGGTGACAGTGTTGAGATCAGAACCCACAAACTAATGATTAAAGAGCGAACGCTGTATCATTTATTTAAATTTGTCCTGGAATAACATTTGTCGAGTTTTGTATCGAGTATAATTATTTGTGTACACCACGGACAATTAGAAAAATATAGTGCGGTGTACAAATTGTGTTTGATCTTTCTTTTCAAAATTTATTGACAGACATTACAATAAACGAAATCAGAAACAAAACACACATGTCTCATAGTTTGGGAAAATAGACAATATTTCAAGTAAGATTTAATAGTATGGGAACTGAACGATATTCTAATTAACATAAACAGCCTCCCTTGAAACGTTCCCGTTTCAATGAATAAACGATTTCAGATTGAACATTATCATATTCTGAATAAATATTTGTGATTGTATCAAGTCCGGCTTGCAATTGTAGCACATATGTAGCTTGTTCACTGGCTTGTTTATTCTCGAATGCGTTTAAAAACGTGTTGAATCTCGTTAATTGTGCTTTCAAAACACCTCTTCGTGATATTAACTTCTTAATATCAGCCATGGTGTGATTATTTTATTATTACAAAATATAGAATCTCAATGAAAAAAATGAGAAATGTTTATAAGCTACTTACTAAACTGCTGGTACTTCTGCTGAAATTATTTAAATCTGTATAGCTTGTTTAAAGGTGAATGAGGAAAAGGAATATGATAGGTAGGACCTCAGCTCGGCTGCTACTCACGTCGTTGTCGTTAATCGTTGAACTGGATCACTTCTGCTCGTCCTAACTTGCTGGCTCGTATCGTAGACCAAAAATGCCTTTACGTTCGGCTCGAAGACCAAAAAATGTGGTGTACAAATTGTGTTTGACTTTTCTTTTCAAAATTTATCGACAGACATTACAATCAACAAAATTAGAAACAAAACACACATGTCTCATAGTGTGGGAAAATAGACAATATTTCAAGTAACATTTAATAATAGTATGGGAACTGAGCGATATTCTAATTAACATATAGTGCGCCAAAGACAAAGTTGATTAAAAACGTAAGTTTGTAAATTTGATAATAAATTGTATTATATTTGTATTCAATGTTTTGGCTGAAATTTGACAAGGAAACGAATCAGATCCTAACGTTAGTTTGGCCTTTAGTTTCTTCAATTGAGTACAGGCAAATTCATGCACATCGCTTCTTCATTAATATGTAACTTTCGTCAATTTTTATCAAACTTCATTCAAATTGAGAATATTGATACCTTTAGCTCTCGCTTTATTGAATCATTACTCTTCCTCTTTAAGATTATTTCTAATCTTACTTAACCTAAGTTATGGAATCACACGTTGAAAAGTAAGGGCGTCGTCTTCCCGAGCATGCACAAGTCTCTCGAAGAGTTCTGAGGGTTGCTGGTAAGCGTGAAGCCAGTTGACAAATTCAGGACCTTTTTCGGACCTCATTGGATTGAAGAAGCAATATTCTTTTCATTAATCTTCAGCACAGACTATCTTTTGAAGAAAAGGCAGAGAAACATTGAAGTTAATTTATATGCATGAATGGTGCCATGAGAATGCATAGTTTCAACATCTCAGTACAAACGATTAAAGAACGTGGAGATGAATCAAAGAAGAAGCGCTGTGCATAAATTTGCCTCATTTCTATTCAGAGAAGAGTTTGATAGTAGGGATATTTTTTACAAATTTTCCAATGATATTGAAATGCGTAAACTTTTCTCAGAACATGTGCACTAAAAATATGTATAAAAGTTTTCTGTCACCATGTAGTATTGAAGATCGTTAAATTTTTTTTCGTGGGTACATCCAGTTTCATTTTATTCATTTATTGGTTACATGTGTTCACTAACTTCTGAATCGTAGAGTTACTATAAACAATACCTACTGTCATTTACAGATATCATTAAAAATTAAAGCTACCATCAAATCAATACATAAATAATCAAAACACTTTTGTACTCACAGCCAGACAGTGTGATTGATCATATCAGTTTTGTATGAGAAAATTAGATTTGTGTAAAAAAAAATTCAAGGCACCTTGTTTTTTATTCAAACGAATGGTTTTTGTAAGAGATCTTTTTTATATCATCGAGTAACTTTTTCATAATCCATAATGAATGTCGACGATGTGTTTTCCGATATATCATTTTCGAGGTGGTAGAAACTGACGACCCTAATTACCCCTCATCAAGAAGCAATAATTTAAACATAAACTAAACGAATTTTAACGTGTGGAGTTTCATGGAAGTTCGAGATAATATTTTCCTTTTTCTCGGTTAACCTCTCACCGCTGAAACTTTCCAAGTACAGTCGGAAGATATATTTCTGAGCAATGCGGTATAATGACATGGTGTAATTGCCTCTAATTACTTGTAAAATTACCTTGTGGCATAAAAGATGTTGCCTCGAATGCTCGGAAGTTTTTCCGAGGGTTGAGGAAATGAAGCGAAACCCTTTTCGCCGACGCCTGGAAATTCTGGAATCCGACTTTGAAAAAGTAAATACCCGATGTGTATTATTGTTTCATTAGGGAGAACCGTAAGAAATATGGTGAGCTGCTAATTAATTTAAGAAAGTTTAAGCAATTTACGTTGAAATAATATCTGTTTGCGATATTTAATATCCCGGGCGTTTGGAAGGAACGGATTGCTCGGCTAATTTCTGGAATTGGTTCCACATGTTTTTATTCGGAGAGGCGCTGGAGCGCTCACTTTTTCATAATTTTCAGAAGCAATTAAGTGGAAGTTATAAGTTTTTATACTAATTAGATAAATTCATTAGAACTGAATTATTATTTTTCTGAAAAGTGAAAGAAAAACAAAAAAACTTCTTATATACAGGTTGCACCAACAAAATTATTTATTCTTGATGACATTAGCTGTTGTGGGTGTTCAGGTTATTCATCGTCATTATTCAGTATAGGTTCAGAACTTCTATCAATGATGAATGAAACATACAAAATCAAGCTGGTAAAATTCACGAAAAACATTAAAGGATTGCTGTGTATGAATTCAGAGAGGAGAAATCGAAAGAATATATGTAGGTAATAATAGAATCATTATCTATAAATTTTTAAACGAAAACCTATGAACGTTGAGACTTTCTATAAACATGTTATTCATGTCGAGTTCTATTTGCAAAAATTTTGGTATGGGTTACATATTTTTTGGAATTCTCTAGTTTTCTCTTGGGCATCCGACAATGTTACTATCTTCGACAATGTTATGACGTAATAAATTCTAGCCCCTCATCAGATACTTTAAGAAAAATTTATTGAACATTCAGACCTCGTCTGATAAAATTTTCTAGTTGTCGAACGCCTAAACGAAAACGCTGGATTCTCAAAAAATAACGCCCCTATATACCTAGAATTATCGCAAATAAAAAACCGACCGAATCGACATCAGTTGACAGAATATCGATGATAGACAGCCTTTCCTAAATATCTACTTCTGGAATTCGACGAGGAACAATCTTTTCCATTCTTTATTTGGTTGAACATCTATACTACAATATTATGAAAGTATTGGCAAAATATTCAAACGCAATATTGGGGAGGAAAAAAGTGAACGTTCAGCGATATTGGTAAAATATTCGAAGTGATTTATTTTCAAAAAATGTTGAATAACTCGGAACTTCTACAGTGAAGATTTTTTCCATGTAATTTGATTATATCTACGTATTAGTGACCAAGTGACTAGAAATAGTCAATCAGACAAACATTTAACTGACTATTTCACTCATCTCAAAATTCTCAAATAATCTGACCACTCGCAAACCAAAGACAACTCGTGTTATCGCGATAACACCAGCTGTCTTTCAATTCTGATTAGGATCTGCTTCGGTATTTTCAACGACGTAATCATGGCAACACAAAGTTTGGCAGTTCTATCAATATTAATTGTACCTGACTGTGTCAAAATGAGTCGCTTCACTGCAAATTCAAATGAAATCATGAAACGAAACATTATAATATTGACGATTTTAATAATTTGTTTAAGACTGTTATACATATACACATATTTATATTAATGAAGAAACTTTATTTGTGAAATAGTCTAATAAAATTCAACTCGTGATTGAATTTATCTCATAAGTCTGTCTTTTATTTCTGAACTCAACTGAATTATTTTGAGAAAACACCACTCTTACTGCGGACTCGTGGTGTTTTCACGAAGCAATTCAGTTTCGGTCAGAAATAAATCGACAGACTTATCGCGAAAATTCAATCACTTTACCCCTGATAAGTGCCCCGGTAAATTATCACTATTGAACAATCGAGTCACCATGGTTATGAATAGCCTTGGGATATTATAAGTGATAGTTCTCCTTCAATCAAGATGTCACCAGAGTCTGTCTTTTTGTTTTTTTTAAGTTTCGACAAAATTGGAGCAATAAATGTTTGCTGGGGGGGCTTGGAATTCATGGGAAAAGTTATAAAGGTACAAGGTACAAAATAAAATGAACGTACAAATTTTTATTAAAAAACAGTCTCTATAAACTATTCAACTAAAATGTTTCAAATAATATTCGTTGTACACATAGAATTTCCTAATATATTGATATTTATTTTAAACTTGAGGTGTAAAACGTCATTACACTTGAAATGAATCTTTTTGCTCTTTCAGGAAAATATTTGAATTTTCAGAAATTGTTTGGTGAACATACACTAAATATTAGTTTGTACTTTTCAGTTCAATAGTTTACAAATAAAATCTTATTTCCTTGCTTGGTTATTTACGACTGTGTAAAACTGGTCCTATTAAAATATTGTATGTATTTGTTTTTATTTTCCCTGGTATTTTCATGATCAATGTTTCATTTTGTCTTGCTCTACTATTCCCATGTATTTCTAGCTAGTTACTATCACTCGTGGATTTTTCTGTCGACTATATATCTCATATTAATTTGTATCAGCTGCAGGTAATTCGTTTTACTACCCCGTGATATTGCTGTTATTTGGAATATGCTATTATCGTGAGGTTATTCTTTTGAAAATGGTCAGGGCAAATGAATTCTCTTGTCTCATATTTTTCTCACTATTCTCTCTTATTTTTCTCTGAAAAATCATATTTATTCATGTTTTCACTGAACCGTTAAGTACCCTAATCGAATATTTTCGAAGGACTCGATTCGTAATAATAGAACTTGCAATTCAACAGAGAAATTGCTCCATAGTTTTCACCATTGTTTTGTTTATAAATGATTGCTCAATATTTTCTCAATTAGTCGCTCTCTCTATCATATATCCATAAATCCACATTATTTTGCCCTTCCCTGGAGCTTTACCATTAACTGACTATTCTATTTATTCTAACTATCAGGTTTTCGATAACGTCTAATTTCATCTTTTGGGGCCGTTCTTCTTCACCTGTCTTCCCTATATTAAATTTATTCCCATGGAATGTTTCCATATTCTTCCTATAGAGTCCAATTGCATTCGGTTTCAAGTTTTTATTGCACTAATTTTGGAGTGTATTTGTCATTATTCGTTTTCAGAATATCAAAGTTGCATTTTCTTTGAGATAACAAGGCATCTTCACCTAATCTATAGCAGATTTGAAGGTTACAATAACGGAAGAAATTAACAACATTTCCTTTGACGTCCTGCAAAAAGGTTCAATTAGAATCCTAAGACCGCCTTGCTTAGTGTCAAAAAATGAATGGTGATCACTGATCATTCAATTTAACTGTGAAATAAACGGAAAAATACATCCAGATCAGTATATCACATTATTTCCTTCATCCTAAGTATCAGAATTTTACACTTTAAAATTAAATTTTCTTATTTATTATTGCACCAAATTTGAAAAACTCAATATTGCTGAACAGAGAATTAAAATAACCTTTCGATCAAATTGCCTCACGATAACCCTTTTGATTTGAAATTTTAAGGGATTTGGTTGGTTGATTGGTTTGAAACTGACGGGCCAGATGCAGGGTTTACCTGTGAGGGTGTCTCTTAACACTGAGACCTACTGGTAATATTCTTTCGTCAGTGGTTACTAGTCGTTTGTCTTTTACAACGTTCAATAGTTTATTCACTAGGTGCTTCGGATTCATTCCTATTTCTAGGTTGATTTGTCCGAATTTTATATAGCGCTTGCATTGCATTCGAAGATGATGTGAGATACTGTTTCTTTCCCGTTACCACAAAGTCTGCATTCCACGGTTTCTCTGTTTATTCCCATAGTGTGCAGGTCTTTCCTAAGGCCTCAATGTCCGGTTAGTAAGCCGGTAATTGTGCGTATCTTAGATCTGATTAGGTTGAGAGTGTCAGCCGTCAGTGTTTGGCTCAAGTGCCTCACCTTGGCTACGCTGTGTCAATGCCCTTCGATTTGGTTCCAATATGAGTGGTGATTTGTTTTCTTCCACTCATTAATTAGGTTTCCGCACCGGGGTTTGCTAATTCCAAACGATGGTTCTGGACCTGTGAATGGTAATTCAGATGCATGTCTTGCAAGGTGGTCTACTTTTTCATTACCAGTTTATTGAGGCTCTGAAGGCATTCCCAAACCTGCTTTGACTTAATCTGTACTGAATTCAATTTTTTTATTTATTTTTATTGGCTATCAGATAGAATGTAGATGTGTTTTCTTTTATACCCACTGTGTGGACTCACCTGTATGTATGTCCTGGCATGTACCCCAGTTTGGAATACTGTGCTGTTATTGCCAAGTGGAAGTATAATGTTCCTTTTTGGCCTCACTCTATGTATTCCTGCTCCTCTCCTACTCCTACATCTGTTTTTGAGCCATCTGTGTACCAGATAATGTTTCCACATGACAGTGATTCTACTCGTCCCATTCGTCCCACTAGAGCTGTGTTATGGTTGTTTTTTTATGAGTATTGGAGTAGCATGTAGTCTGATATCTTTTTCAGTTCGGTAATGTTGACTTCATGAATGGTTTGGTGTGCCCAGTTTGTGGTTGGGATCTTCAATTGCCTATTTGTATGAGTCTGTATACACTCATCCTCGCCTCTCCCATGACTGTGATGTCCAAACATGGAAGGTTTAGGATGATTTCCATAGCAGCGGTCGGAATACTGCTCATAGCGCTCGTTATACATATACAAGCGAGCCTTTGTACTTTACCGAGGCTAAGTTTTGCCTGTCCGTATTTCACTTTGGGCCACCACAGCAGCGAGCCGTATGTGATTCTGGGTCTTATGATTGCAGTGTTTAGCCAGTTTATGACTTTCGGATTCACTCCCCATGATTTTCCAATAGCTCTTCAGCACATCATGAATGATAATTTGCTTTTGTTGATTACATGTTGCAGATGCATGTTCTAGGTTAGTTTCTTTTCCAAAAACAGCCCTAACTATTCGACATGATCAGCTATTTGTAGTGTTTCGCCAAAGAACTTGGCTAGTTTCATGACCCCCAGAATTCTTTTGCGTGTGATGGGAATACGTGTGGTTTTGTTGGGGTTTGTCCTCAGTCCCTCTCTTTTGCACCATTCCTCTACGGTCCTCAGTTTATTGAAGGGGTTACAAGGAGGGAGTAATATTTTCATACCGTAAATTGTCAAATTGAGAATATAAATCGACTCGTTTCTGATTTTATTAAACGAATATACTGTAAGTGCGATGTTCCTCGAAAAGGATACCATTGCAAGTGCATCTTGTGATCAGATAACAGAGCTCTTGCTTGACTTGGTGACCATCTACCGCCCGGTTTCGAGATATTTACCCCTCATCAGTGTCAGTGTAGCTCAGATGATATTGAAACAATTAGTATCTCATGCAACCGCTGAGATAGGTTGATATGAGAGCATGTCATGGATGAGGTGATAGGGGTATGGCAAAAAGGGCCTACTTGCCTGACTGCAGTAGCGGCCACCCCGCTTCTACTTCTACATCTCATACAACCGAGTCAACCAAGAAATAAAATAATTTGTTTTGGTGGGTGTGACTTTCATTGAGTTGCCATAAAACTAGTTGCTTTCTACCAAATATCGCACTCAATAACATCACAACTCAAAATGACCCGATTATGAGAAGATACCGTACCTGACACAAATTCTTCATTAGCCACATGTATATTGGAGAGAAATATATACCTGATAAAACTGGACGTTTCATGTGAAACCACATTGTTGATACCTCTCTGGCACAATATATTCGAATTTCGTTCGAATTTTCACAGTTGGACGTTTCATATTATGTTTTTCACCGGCAACTCCAACTTTTAGTAATTTTCACAATGAGTTGTGATGTGTGAGTGTGCGATATGTGCGTTATATTTCATTTTGAACGATTATTAGAGAGAATGTTTAGCAGTATTTCGATATTTTTTGTATTATTCTTCATGGTATGATTTTTTATAAGAAATAATCACAGATAGGTTGGCCTTGTTGCCCAATCTATTGGTTTCTGCTAACAATCTTAAATACAACACCAGTTTCAAAAAATTACACAAATTCAATTCACATTTCTTGTGGTTAGTCTTATAAATATAGTCGGGCATTTATTACTGTGAACCTGTAAATCAAATGCGAAGATAATTTTCCAATCCCATACGGCCATTGTTGGACGCAAATTTATTCGTTTCAATTATAATTTTTGGCTCTTAAAAGCTTCTTGTATGCTATGTCATTAGATAATGGGAAGTTTGGAGGGAGATGCAGTACAAAACCACAACATCATAACATAATTTGAATCTACTTTATGGCACATTTATGTCAAAAAATTTCGAATGGGGCACCGCTTCCACTAATCATAAACAAATCTCCTGAAACGATAGTCTCTCGGGGGTGGGTCATGGCTGCTGTGATCCGAGTTGCAGCCTGTTGGAATGCAGCCAATGCGATGGCTACTTTGTCTGCTGTAGAGTGGCGAGATAATGTTCAATTCGAGACGCATTTTCCGTTTTGTTTTCGACACGATCTCTTGACTCCATGCAGTAAGTAGTTAGTCGTAGTCTTGTAGTTGGGTGATACCGTATAAAGGATTCTTTTGTAATTATTTTATAATTAATGACAAATATTCAACAGACTCAGATCATCATGATATAATTGATGAAAAGAGGAACAAAATTGCAGATGACCTAAGTAGAGCCAATTACTTCAACTCATTTTTTGCTAACAAGGCTAATACAATTGATAGAACAACTACACTCATCCTTGAACAGCAAGGTAATATTCAGAATCCCTATTTTTCCATCCAGTTACACAATGAACTGATAAATTTCCAGTTGAAAAACAACACTTCTGCTGGCCTTTGGCAGAGTGCCGGGTTTATGTAACAAAAAAATTTCACTAACACTTTCTTGATCCCCTATTATTCCGGGAGGTACTGTTACTTTTTTATCAGTGATTTATCTCCGACTCGAATATGATTAAGTGGAGAGTCACCATTACCGTACTCGAAATCGAAAGTCAGTCAGCACGACCATGGTGGGTGTGGGCGTGGGAGGCATCGGAAAAATATCGAGAAAAAGTAAATAGTCTCCACGTGAAAAAAATATTAGTGAAAATAGGCGTCAGTCACGTCCCCGATGGGGAAAACATCGTCAGTCAGGGGTTTGAAGTGGTTGACAAAATTGAAGTGACTGATCTTCACCTAAAATTTTGTAGAATGATTATTTTAAACAAATTGAACTCGAAAACGGACGTCAGTCACGTTTATAGTGGTGGATTCTGCGTCAGTCAGGCTTACAAAGTCGAGGGCAGTGACCAGCTGGATATAGTGATTCATATCACTTTCAAATTAATAACGAAACCTGTAATTGTTATGCACATTCGATCAATACCCGTCAGCCAGCACGATGCCGGTGGAATATACATCAGTCGAACTGTATAAGATGCATATACTCAATGGTTGTTACTTATTTTGGACCAAAACTACTCAATCAAGTTCCCATTGAACTCAGAAATATAAAAAATATTAAAAAACGCAAAAAAAACTAGATATATCGTTGATAACAATTTTGATAATTCAAAAGAAATATTAGAATTATTCTACTGAATTTTTTGGAGGTATATACGTTCCATACAAAGATGACATTTACAACTGTCCCATTCGCGTGATTATCAAATTCATTTTTTTTGAGAATTGATCATTGATTCTTTATTTTTTACTGAGCGGAAAGAAAATCTTATTTTTACTTGATTTTTTTTAATGGGTCCACATCTGGAAAAACACGTAACACAAGCTTTGCTCAGGCGTTTCCAAGGTACTGGACACCATCATTCAACTATTACTGGGGACCAATAATAGTTTCAAAAGTTTTCACAAGCATCCAAACGTTTTATACAGGCCCAACTAAAATTTTCCACCGGATTTACTGGAATATGTTCAGAAACGATGACGTCAATTTTAATTTTTAGGGGGACGCATGTTAGTGATACATTCCATCATGTAACTTCATCCCACTGATGGAAGCGACTACCTCCTTGCGAGTCATCAGAGGAAAAATGGGTCGAGCGGAGTGATATAATCATCTTGAAGCTATTTTTATTCTATTGAAACGGTTATATTTTTTCAAAATCGAATGAATGGTATCCACCTCTGACAAATCCTGAGGTTAGGTTAATTTAGTTTGTGAATCTGTCTGCAACTTTCTCTCCTCAACGTATTATGCTATCTATGTTCTAAATATCAAGTTTTCAGCTTATCGAAAAATTTGTTCAAAATAGATTTCAAAATTTGTATTAAACAAACAAAAACCAACGCCGACAGACAAACAGACAATCAGAAAAACAGATAAACGGACAAATATACAAAGAGAAAAACAGACAAACAGACTGACTAACGAATAGACAGACTGACAAGCAATTAGACGAACAAACTAACAGACTAACACACAAGCAGACAAACAGACAGACAGATAAACAAACAAACAAACAGACAGACAGACAAACAGTCAAACTGACAAATAAACAAACAATCAAACAGACAATTAGACAAACAATCAGGCAATCAGACAGACTGACATACAAGCAGGCAAACATACGGAATGACGATCAGACAAACAGAGAGACAGACGTATAGACAAACAGACGAAACGACAAACAAACGAATATGCAAACAGACGAACAAAGAAAAGGATGAAAAAGTGAGTTATAAAAATGTAATGAATGCAGGTCTCTTCAAAGAATGAGACTGCAATATTAGGAAGCATTGATGCAGCTGGGTATAGAATGAATATGGAAGCACAATAATCTTTCTTGGTTACAGTGCCTCCGTGGTGACAATATCGTAGGCATGCTGAACGGGGAAACATTTTTTCATCTCTCTAGCGTATCGTAAAAGTATGTTTAGTGGCTACTTTATGCAGAGCAAATAAAACAACCGAGTTACTCAGGCAGTGATATTAGAAGAATTAAAATAATTAATTACAGAAGTAGTTTCAGAGGGTCCGTACATATAAGCAGAAAAGCAAAATATCCTACAGATTATTCTTAATATTAAACAAAGGCAGAAACATAAATTATTCGAATCAGATTATGTTAAAACTTTGGCGACAATACGATTGTCAAATGTATGTATAGCGATTTGATCCTATCAGAAATTATACTTCTATAACAGTAAAATGCAGACTGCAATCTGTAATAACAGTAAAAATGTACATTGGTAAAAATATTGTCATTTCATGGCAGATTCATTATTCATATTAATATTTAATTTAAAGTTCATTTCGTTAAAAGTGAACAATTCCCCGATTTGCTTTTTTATTGCAAGCGTAGACATCACTGTACAAGGCTCAGTCTGACAGAATACGTTTCTGCTGCCTTCACTATCCGGTACAATTCGCATATTGTCGAATATCATTCGGCTCAATTATCGGTCGACGGATGTCCAAACAGTGATGGTACCGATATAAATATTCGTGATTAAGTTGAGATTTTGATTTTATGAAACATCAATCGGAGAATGTATGAATTTAAGGATTTATATTACTTCAAAATCAAATTCTGATGTGGTTAATTTATTCGAAAATCTCAGTCGAATCATTTAAATATATGCCTAAATAAAACTCCAGGACTGTAAAGTTAATTTTTTTTTTCTGCTGAAGTCCAGTCTGATGAGAAACGGTTTGATATGGTAGAGTTTTACTCTTTGCAGTGGGCAGGATACGGATTTGTTCATTTGATTTTCTGATTAAAAAGCTATTTGATGGGGTGAATTCAACAGTTTCTTTATTTGATATGATTCGGTCAGTCTGATGTGAGTCCCCGTTTCAAGGCTGTCTGATATCACAGCTATTCCTTCACATTGAACTATAAACCCCAAGTATTGTGACAGTGGGATTAGAACAATCGTTGACAACTGATTTGAAATTTAAATGCTCCATTGACGGACAATCTTTTGGTCTGCTCTCGCAGCGATGTAACAAACATTTTGCCACCTTAATTGCATTTTGAATGAAAAACAACTCCCACGAGGGTGCTGTAGAACTGATTTGCTTAATGCTTTGTCATGTGTAACGAAAGTATAATACTTCAATTTAGTTGGCTGTCGTCGGCATGCATTTTTCCAGCCACTACCTTTCAACGAGACGTCCGTTAAATAAAATGCTGCGGCGAAACAATTTTGCAGCACGTCTACAGAAAAAAAAATGTCATTTTTCTATTCGCTTTTTCTTATAAACTCGGCTAAAGTTATTAATACGAACTAACTGGTTATGTCAAAGCCAAACATTGGCATCGTTAAGAAATGCTCTCCCGAGATGGAATACTAATAAGGAAAAAGCAGAGCACCGAGTCCGTACTTTTGATTGATATGGACAGAGAATGATAATAAGCTGGAATTAAAGAAGTAGATGCCTGTTATATCGAGAACGAGAAAGAACGGCGGTTGAAGAATCTATTCAGGACGGTATTAGGCCGAGGGGGATATCATTGGTATAATGAATGCAAATGGAATACAATGTCATACAAATTACTAATTATACTGATCATTGAGTGATGCTGGATTGGCAGACTGGAATAAATTATCATCAATAATCTATTCGTTGAATGTAATAATAGTTTATTAGATGAAAGTAGTTTACTGTAGACAATAAGCGTGTTTTTACGATGGTGACTATAATATTTTGAACTCTGACTGAAACGAGTTGTATAAATTAGCTATTCATTCGATAAATTACGATATAGTTGTCACTTTCGACCTAGTTGGATAACAAACACAAAGGGCCAGTTGAATTGTATACAATTCAAATGAAATAAAGTATTTGAAATGAGAAAAATAATTTGGAGGATTAACTGATCGACAGGTACACAGAAATAATTAATAAAGGATAAGAAATATCCTTAAACTGTACCTTAGCGAAAATATCATTGATTTGTCAACTGTAAATATAGCGATTGAATCCTATCAAATTACACTTCTGTAACATCAAAATGTACATTATATTCTGTGATATCAATGAAAATATGATATCAGGGTATCAGAAAAAGGACTGCATCAGACGCATTAGCTAGACCGATTCGAATTTCTTCCGATCCGTACTTGTTCAGAATGTGGACCAAGAGTTCATCAAAACATAAACACCACGATTTTGCGCCGTCAGACACATTAGTGGAAAACTCGTAAAACTTCCGATATGCTTTGCAACCAAGCTGCCTAGTAACGATTTCATGGAAGTAGCAGATAAAATTCTTCATGTGATGGGATTTAAATCTAATCTGTGTAATCTATAATATCCATGAAATTCGAACAAGAAAATCTGTCGAATATTCAAAAACAAACACAAAATCAACTCTTTGCATTTAAATAAATGCAATCAAAACTGTTGGTCCGTATTTGTAAGTAAAGAATTGATGGTAGCACAATTGGTTCAATATGTTGTATAGTATTTTTATTAACAAATTTGGATAATCTAAACAAAGTTGCTACGGAAAAATACAAAAAGTTTCAAAAGTGTTTGCTCACAAAATGAAAAGATATGGGCAAAAAATGTATTTGAATTTTTTTTATTTTTCCTATATAATTGAAGAAATAATAAAGCTTAATGACATTTTTTTATATAACCGACCTCTGAATTAGCCAACCTCTAATGAATAGACCACCCGGGGTGGAGCTGTAGGAATGCTACGACTCATAATAACTCGCACAGGCCATGACTTTGGATACACTTAAGTGATTATTATAATAGATTTGTATATAGACTTTCTCCAACTAAATTACTCGGGATATTCTAATGAAGCTCAATTTTGTAAATGGTGCAAATCTACTCCAGGACGTCGTGAAAACCCACTTGTAACTGGACTAGTCATAATTTTCTTCTATCAAGTCTCCCAGATGAATTGTTTCTATATCTGAGAACCATGTAGGAACTAGTTGTTTTAGCAGCGCCTCCTTTTTTCGTGGCGAGTTATCAAGTTCAGATATAATTTTATAGCCGCATCATTTTCCTCCATCAGACCCTCTGATATAGATACTTTTTCAGATAGAGCAGATATATCATAATATTCTGTATATGTAGGAGGCTGGGCTGGGTTGGCGGCTCAGATTTGAACTTCGTTGATCTTCTGAGACATTCCTCCTCTGGTGGAGGAATATATTTATAAAAATTGAAATTTCAAAACCATTAAAATGACATGTATGTTTTCTATCACTGGCAATAAACTCTAAATTATGTTTTGTCGGTTGGTTCTTTATTGCATAACGGGGTCCAATTGTAATGAGGCAATGGATATTATCCTTCATTTGGCTGAAAATTACCGCTTGCATACGTGAAATGTTTCAAGTTCCGTACCTTTCGCCAGTGACAGAATAGGTCCGGAAACATTATAGTCGTCTTGTTCCATTCAACGAATGATATTAATCGAAGCCTTTTACCTAACGAATGAAGTCGCGCATCACAATTGAAGGGCTTAGAATACAAAGGGTATAAGTACTCATTCAACAATTTCGAGTAAATTGAGTTTAAACTTAACCGGCCAAAATAAAATCTATAAATGACATAAGTGTGAGAGAATACGGGGTACCCTTCTCTCTAAGCGTTTCCACCTAGAGGAAAAAAAGGGCAAATATCTATCAGAAAACAACTACTTCCCTGGCTAATACCACGACGGACATTGAACTACATCTGACAGATATTTGTGCAACGTTCTTCCAAGAAGACCCAGTTGCAAGTGCTTGTCCTGTAATTAAACAGAAGATTATACTTCATTTGACTGGGAATGACCACCTGCAGACATGCATGTTTCGAGGTTCATCAGTGACAGGGTAGGTCGGCATGAAGGATAATCTTCTATTTAATTACAGGACAATCACTTGCAACTGGGTCTTCTTGGAAGAACGTTGCACAAATATCTATCAGATGTAGTTCAATGTCCGTCGTGGTATTAGCCAGGGAAGTAGTTGTTTTCTGATAGATATTTGCCCTTTTTTTCCACTTGGTGGAAACGCTTAGAGAGAAGGATACCCCGTATTCTTTCACAATGTTGATACCTTTCTGGCACAATATATTCGCAGATAACATATGAATATCGTGAGTGAGATGAAAATTGTAAAGTTTTACACAAAAAATACAGAAAAAATCCACTTGTCCCCTTTGTATCCCAAAGCATTAAAAAAAAAAAACTTTGATTCACATGATATGGCGCTCAAAGTCCCAAAACTCACTTAGAAAGTTGGACTTATCTCATTTTGACAGAAAAATGTACTTGTATCCTTAGTCTTTATTTGTTCATATATGAACTTAATGTATCTCTACTTTTATTTATTTTCCATTACATTTTTATACTCCAAACTCTTGTATCATCTGTTTATGGTTATTTTCTTGCATTACTGAGATACATACTGGTAAATTTTGTATTTTGTAAAGTTTGTTTTTTTGTAAAATTAGGTTTTTTTTGTAAACTTGTTCTTTTTGTAAAATTTGTTGTTACGAATCACCCAGGTTTTCATAGAAAATCCCTCAAAAAGTAATTCTTATTGACAATGTGAGATAAGCCTTATGGATCTAAATGAGTGTATAAAGAACATTAAAAACATGAAGGAATAAACGTTAAATTAAAAAATAGTTTTATTTTAGAATCCATCTCACAAAAGTTGAAGTAGGTGTGGGGAGTTTGAGCTCAGCGTTCTCTCGGGTGGCATGGTTAGATGAAACCAAATAATACATTAATATGCGTTTATTTATCATGCATCTTCCTGAAATGAGGACCTGCAAGACTCCCTTTAACCTTGTAGATATATTTGATTGCTCTTTTTTTAAAAACAAAAACCTCCTTCAAATAAGTTTTTACGCTGAGGATCCAAGTTCAGTGGAGGTTAGTCTTATGTAACACCCTGAAGAAAGATTTTTATTGAGTGCAATAATATGATCATCAAACCTGAGCTTGTTATCTATAGATACCCCTAGAAATTTCGTGTGTTTTGTTTTCTATCACGCAACTGTTTTGGGCTAGAACAATGTCGTCAACACTGCATTTGAAGGATATTATGTTGATTTTTGGGATGTTGAATGATAAGAGATTTGAGTCACCCTGATCTTTGATTTTACTGACATCAGAACTGACGATATTATGAAAATCTTTGGTACTTTTTTCATGTCATAATAGTTATTTATGCAACAAGTGAAAAATGTAAGTGTTTATTGCACTCGACGTGAAATTGTCCGACGAGGTCGTTAGGCCGAGTTGGACAACACGTCGAGTGCAATAAATATTTTTTGCACGAGTTGTATACAACGTTTTTTCTAGGTTCATGCAAAAAGCAAAAAATTATTTATTTAGGTGCGGCACTAGGTAACGTTTATATAACCAACAGTTGCATTATAAAAAAATCAAAATCGTAGTAGCCATGAACGCCTATGTTATCACAAGGTGTGGTCATAGTACAGACAGTTTGCTGTATGCAGGTAGACGGTTTAGAACATAGCGGATCGGTATTGATTATGGAGTTATTCTCGGGAAGGCATTGTTTGTTCAATTCTGACTGCTAACATTAATATAAAATAATACAAAATATGTAGCTGTTTGAAAACGTATGGCCAATCTCACAGAATATCTGCTAAATATGTAGTGGGTTTGAACGTTTATGTTGACGTTCATGATGACAGCACGTTGAAATATAATGACATATTGGTGCAATAAAAACTTTATTGCATTAGTGCAATAAAGAGCTATTTTTCCACTGAATATAGTTCAATAAAGTTTTGCTTTTTGCATGAATGTAGAAGAAATAGTTTTATCGCCCGCGAATAAGGTGAATTTTCCTATGATATCTATAGATGCCAAATCGTTTATATAAATCAGAAAAAGTGTTTATGCCAGTATTGATCCTTGTGGAACACCGCTGTTTATTGCCCTTCTCCGAAGGTGTTGTGGTTTTCACAATCTGACTTCGACTTGTTAGGTAAGATTCGAACCATTTATGAGCGATGCCATCGACGCCACAGTTCTTCAGCTTGCGAAGCAGTATTCAGTGATTCACACAATCGAACGCTTTGGATAAATCAGAAAATACTGCTGCTGTCATCTCTTTGCTATTAATGTTCTATAATTTTAGCTAGCGAAGGAATGAGGGCAATTGGGCGAAAGTTCGATGGATCTTCCAGATCACCCCATTTGTGAAGTGGAATTATAACCGATGTTTTAAGAAAGGATGGAATGAGCCAGTGTTGAAAGTTTGACTCATTACTGCTACCAAAGTAGTCAGAGGGAGATTTTCGAATATTCATTGATATTTTATCAATTCCGGGTGCCTTTTAATTTTTTATGGAACCAATCACCTTTTCAGTTCATTGAAAAACAAGTTTCTCGCGTGTACCTACTAGTGTTCTCCAGATATATTAGTTGATCATGTGGAATTGAAGAATTCGATGTTAGCTTTTCAGCTATTGAGCAAAAATATCTATTTAGTTCATCCGCATGTACTTGGGGATCAATTCGATTTCTATGTGGCTTTCCTCCTGAAGTCATTTATCATGGACCAAGTTTCTTTTGATTCATTATGTGAATGAAAAATATTTTCTTATAAAAGCTTCTTTTTGCGTCACTGATCAGCTTTCTATAAAGATTTCTATATTTTTGTGAAATAAATCATCTTTAGTGAGTTTCTTCATGTAGTTCAGCGAGCGTAAATTTTTTGATGAGATTTTCGTGCCTTTAGGGGTTTAATGGGTTTCAATAATTACCTTTGATTTCCTTTGCAGTCCTTTGCCGTTCTTTGCCGTCCTTTGCCGTCCTATGCCATCTTTTGCCGTCCGTTGCCGCCCTTTGCCGTCCATTGCCATCCTTTGCCGTACATAACCCATTCATGAATGAATAAATTTCTGCTAAGAACTTACATTCATATCTTTACTAACATTGGTACTAAGCGTTAATTTTCAGCACTCGCTGAGCTGATTGCCATGGCAAATGACGATTTCCTTTTGTATGGAAATATGTTTTACCAAAATTCCACTGACCGATGAAAATTGTTTCAATTAATTAGAATCAATATTCATATGATGAACGACACCTCACCTTCAACAAAATTAAAATTATATTGAAAATTTCGTGAATGGAATTTGAATGAGAAAATATCAAAGGCACATTCAAAAAAGAAATAATTCACAGATTGACGCTGAAATTATGCTAATCGAGAATTAACGAGCAGAGCATAAAAACATTGCGGTGAGTTGGAGCGTGTTAATTTCGATATTAGGACGAGGTGATGACGGATATTAAAAGCGAATTATTTTGTACCTCGATATTCCGCCATATTGCAGTTCGGGAAAACAGGTTGAGAATTTTCCGCGATGGCATGGCGTTGAGGAGTGTTTAATTGATTTATAATAGAATGCTCGTTTTCATCCGCACTTTTTATCATTTTGACTGAAATTGACGAATATTTGTTCACTTTCTGGTATCATCTGAAAAATGAAAAAGGATAGAACATTATGTATAATAATTCACAATATTTGTCTAGTCAACAAGTGCTTTTTGGGTTAAGAGAATGAGGTATGGTGGTGTTGAACAGGAAATCGAGAAAAGACCTCACAAGAAAACTAGAAGTACCTACTTTTCTGACTCAATGGAATAAGGGAAGTTGAAAAATTGACAAACAAGTGCATTGGTGTATTGGTATTAACCATCAGTTGTTAATTTGACAATAATCTTCTGTTATCGACACAACACACATCAACTCATTTGTATTTGTATTCGTGTTGAAAATAATAAAGACGTTCAATATTATTATCATTATTATTTTATTTTATATCCAAAGCAGGGATTGTTGATTTGATAGTGTAATTTATATATCTGTAATAGTATTTCTTTAATAGCTACATGAAACTCTATACGCATTTCATTACAATAACAGTTGTTTTTGTTTTATACATGCTATTTATATAATAACATCAACTTTAATAAACATTTCATTACACTAACAAGTGTTTCTGTACTATTCAAGAAAATCGTCCATATCCACTTAATAGGCTTTTCTATTTACACAATTAAAACGTTATTATATCTATAGGATATTATATACAAATGACCAACTAATAGTATACCTACTGTTGCGTTAACAACATTTTAGTCTACTAAGAAAATTTTCTGAGTGTATGTATCAGTTAATCAGCAATTTTTCTCTACTCGAACATGAACATTGCATGTGCGATAATTGATAAATAACAAATCTGAAATTTTTTTGAAAGGTCTCAGAAGAGATTCCCGATGGAAAACTTAAAAAAAAATATTTTTCACCTTGTTATCAATTTTACATAAGTTAAAAATCTAAAAGCTTGATTAATCATCGAAAAAAAAAATTACACCACTACTGATGTTTTTTATGATCAGAAGCCACATGAAAATAATTACTAACGGATTTTTTAACAATATATTCCTACCACCTGTAATTATTATTGAGTCAACATTTTTTCAATCATGAATTATCTTGCTCTTTGATAACTGAAAAAATGTGTTATTTAAATTTCCATTATTTATTTAATAAATAATTTGTTGTAAGCAATAAAAATTTCTAATTTTAATCAAACAAAATTTTAGAAATACGATAAAAAATATATCTAAATAAATTATGTTTTTGAAAAACACATGGTTGTTTTTCATTTTTCAAGTCAATAATAATAGTTCCATATGCTGCGAACTTAAGTGGACACACTGTATATACAGGAGTTATTCCTAAAATTACAGTCATCATATTGTGAAATTCAACTACACCCTTGTGACCCTTGTGCAATCGCTAGATTAGATTAGATTAGTTTGAGGCTTCTGTGCTACAAGCCTCTACACCGCGACCTTTTCAGATCTATTATGCCCTCGAAATCATTTAGAGTTCTCTATCTAGCCCTGCCTTCGTTACGAGACTCCATAAGCTTGTATCTGGGGGCTCTTGGTTTTTCTTTTCTCAGCGTTAGAAACCTTAGCCTTGACAAACCTTCGCAGTGGCATACCTAAGTATGTGTACTGATGTTTCTTCTTCTCCTTGGCAGAACCTACATAGCATTTCTTCTGCCAGACCGATTGTATTCATATGTTTTTTGAGCATACAATGCCCGCTACAGCTACATCTAAGTGATAGTTCTAAGCGTACCTCTTGCTAGATTGGTTTACAATTGACTATAATTACATAACTTTCTCTATAAGTGTTCCACTCCGCTTACTGCATGGCTTAAGGATCATGATAGGTTTATTTCACACTGCTTGCTGACTTTCTGCTTATTTGCTATTCTGTATTCTTTGTTAACTTTAATTACCGTAGCTGACAGCTCTACCTGATGGTTTAAACATTTGCATGCTTGCCCTGTAAACTATTAGTTTTTAAACACTGCTTCGGAGAGGTGAACTGTGTTTCCTTACAACTCAAGGTTATAACGTTAAATCATCTGTGAACCAGGTATAATTATACTCGGGAAATTGCCGCTCTCTCCGAACAGGAAGTCTCTCACGACTGTGTTATCAAACTGGTAGGTTCATTGTTTCCCTCTGTCCTGATTTGTTGTGTTATTTCATTTGCAATTTGTTTAACCAACAAAACATAACTATCATTAATTAATTGACAGTTGACTTGACAGTTCTTCTTCCCAACCAAAACCCCGCCACCAGCCGATTGGCCTAGTGACTGCGCGCCATCGGCCAAGGTTCGACAAACCACTTTGGCACTTAGACACCCTTAGTAAACCCACTCCACTCTACCGAATTTAACCTCAGCTGAGCTGAGCTGAGCAATAACCGGCAACGCTAAAAATAGCGTAGCAGCCTTACCTGCCCATTCACGGGCTAGTGATTCGGTGCTGATACCCATGCTAGGGTCAGTCTGATCTGGCTGCCCAGTTCTGTTAAGGCTTCAAAGCAGTCCCAAACAAGTTTGGAGATAACTTGCATTGAGTTGACTGCTTTTATCGCAGCTTGTCTGCCTGAGTAGATGACAATGTTTTTTTCTGGAAATTCATGCCTTATTAGCTCTTGAGCGCAATGGTGTAATGCGATTACCGCTTGAAATATCGTCTCGTATATAAATACCTAAGTTCAATGAGATTTTTATCTTCGGCTTGGTTCCATGAATGCCGGCTCCTGAACCTTCATCAGTTTTTGAACCATCCGTATAGACAGCGATTTCCGCGTTGATGAGAGTTCCTTCCTTCCACGCACCCCAGTCCGTTATACTTATGTCAAAAGTTTCGTTGAAGCTTTATCTTGGAAGTATGCCATCTGATGGCATTCTTATAACAGGATTGTTTCCCAACTCTTCATAGAGTTTGTTGTAGTCTCTCCCGTGTATGTTGCTTATGGGTGCTTGTCCTCTAAGCAACCTGCCCGTAACTGACCTGGATTCGCCTTGAATGTGTATGTGTGGTGGAGGCAAGTTGAGCAAGACATCTAATGCGGCTGTTGGGGTGGTTCTCAGACATGCAAGTCTTTGCAATGCTTCGAGTTGTCGAAATACTCCTACCTGCTTGGTCTGATAACTCCAGCGTATTTTTGGTTGTAGCCCCCAATTATTTCCGCATATTCGCTAGATTCATCAACATCCCTTCTTATCATTTTCATAACACATACAGTGTGGAAACACCGCCATAATTTCTGTTATTTTTGATCTAGAATTGTGAAATTTGCAGAATCAATATAGATACGTCAGAAATCAATGAAATATAGTGAGTTATTTCCAATTATATACACTGCACGCCATCACTATCAACATTTCCGAAAATGTATAGTGGGGAGCTGTAGTGTTTTTGATACTTGGCAAACTTTATTCCAACCATTTCTATATCAAATATATATAGGAAAGAAAATTACAAACATTGCTTATAACGAACTCTATTCGTTACTTGTTACCATGAAAACCACACGAAGAAAAACTACCAATATAATATATAGGAAGTATGTGAATATACTACAATAGTAAGTAAACAAAAAATTTACATTCCGAGTCAAAAATAATGATTATTCTAATTGAGAATCCTACTATAATTTGTCAGACATGTTGGTGGTTCCTTCGTTGCTGGCGTGCAGTGTATATGTATATCACTCGAAATGACCCCCTCAGCTAAAATAATTGATCGTATACCGCTGTTGAAAGCCATAATAAGAATAAACTATTCATTTCGGTGCAAGCTTTTGCAGAATAATTTAATCTTTACCAAGAACTGGTGACATGGAAAAAAATATTCACAATCGGATTTATTAAAGTACTTAGGATATGTGAGGTTAGAAACAAGCCAGCTTCTTTTCCTAGCATGCATGGGTTTCAAATGTGAAGCTGAAAACTTTTGAAAGATGCAAATAGGAAGTGAATTTTAATTCTGACAACTGAAATTTATTTGAAAAACAATACCGTGGCATTTGGTGATTGGAACCGAAGAGTAGTAAGAAGTTTATCATTTAATTTTTTTTCAAATATATCAAATATAGATAGATCTATCGTCAGCAGTTTCTTCGGAAATGATCCGATCAGATGACTCTTCACAGCACTTTGTCGTCACCCTGAAGATATCTCTTTAAAATTCGGGTATCTTTCGATGATTATACAAACTCCATTAACTCAGGCTAACCTATTTTTTCTCTGTTTTCAGAGTGTTCTCTCAAAATTACACAATGTTTTTTTTTCAGGAAAGCAAGATAGTAACACTCGGTGTTCTGTTGCTCCAATGTGTTGAAAGACGGTATATTATCAAGAGACACATTACACATAGACAGGACAATTATGAAACGGAATGTTTTCATTCGAGCTTTAGTATTCACTCTCAAACGTCAAACCTTGAGATTGCCCGTAAATACATGAGCCAAACACTAAACAGTCCCATAAACCTGTGTTTAATATTCTGCTTCAAAGACTCACTTTAACGGACCAATCGTTTTAAGAAAATTATCCAAATGTGAATACACATAAACTGGTAATATGTACATACTTTGGTGCACAACCGGTGTACCGTGCGAATTTGAGTTTCATACTATCGTTTATGATGGTAGATAGAGTTTTCTTTGAAAAGCCACATCTTTATTTAAGATCAAACAGTTGAAGTGAGCCATCAACAATTTTTCGAGTACTCATTCATATGTTATGTGGAAGTACTGTTTGTCATTAGCAAATGAAGTGTTTTACAAGGGTTTGTGGTTACATTATTGCACGTTTTGAAGAGGATGATGAATAATTAATTTTATCGAGATTTCTCATGTTTATTAATTCTTCTCAAATATTTTATGAGTTTTATTGAAAAGAAGAAACATAATATTAAAAAAACTTGAATTATTTTAAAGGAATCCTAAACTAAAATTTATCCAAAAGAAAAAAATTTACATAAGTTTTCGTAAGACCAATAAATTGATAATGATGAAATGGAATATGTGATCCAATACTCTACTTTAACCAATAGAAATTGTACTGCCGAAATGAACCTAGCCAAAGCTAAAGGTACATGGAACTGGTGAGTCAAAACTTCTCAAACCATACGCATCAAAATGGCGAATGAGCTGACTCACAGGGTGATATTCTCTGACGTGGCCATCTCGTATAACTGAGGATCGAACTTCCTGAAGTTTCATTATCAAATGAATCAATTTCCGTAGTTCGGGTTTCATACTATTTAAATAATGTTTCTGTGCCACACTCAGGCCCAAGAGCAGCTAGATACATTATTCCTCAAAAAAAATTTCAATAATTGGGTAGGTGAGATTATATCAACATATCTGGTGAGTTGTGACCTGGAAGATATTTTTCAGCTCTCAAGAGGAATAATTAATGATTTAAGATCGAAAATAAATTATATGATGGTGTTGTTGACCATAATAATTACCTAAATTATTAAATATTCATATTTTTTGGTTGAATTTCCGATTTACAGTATGAATAATATTGAGTATTCCACAAATGGAATTTTCATTCTACAAAATGGCATTTTATATGTATGTGAAATTAATTTCATAATTAATAATTTTACGAAACTTATACTGACTTATTTGATGATATCTCTTTTCAACATAACACCTTCCAACACACATATCTCTTTAATTTTCTAGCCAGCGAGGCAGAACTTATACTTTAACCTGCTTGGCTCATATCAAAATCGGTAAAATATACCGGGTGACGATATCACTAGCACCCCTATTTTGCTCTTTGTTGCCACAGTCAATGAAAACGTCAAATGCCCCTTATTTTAAAATGAAACACCCTATATATTATTGCATTTACGGGATCCTGAGAAAATTACCAAGAGATTGAAACTATTTTATCGTTTTTTTAAGACTTGATATTTTGAGCAAATTTATTCTAGAGTTCTGCGATAAACTTAGATTCATCGTGAATGACAAGTAATCGAATTTTTTATTTGTTTTTCATTGGCCAACAAATTAAATGAGTGGGTGTATTTGAATCTTCCCTAATTTCTCCATTGCCAAACTGTCTTATTTTCAAATGACTCCACAGCACCTTCTCAGTTAAATACAATTTTTTAAAACCAATCCAACGGTATGAATCTAAAATCCTTTGTGTATTGATATCAAAAACGTAATATTTTTAGTTGTTTGTCATTACTAGTAGACTTGTTCAAATAATTTTAAAAGCCATTTAAAACAAAAATTGTTTGACAATATAAAATTAATAATTTACAATTATTATTTTTCCAGTTTTCGAATTTAATTCATTGATTTTGATTGGAGTAAATTTTGTATTTGTTCCACGAACAAATTTTGTTTTACAAAGATTATAGTATTTCATAATTTACAACAAATTACTTTTGGATAGGTTTCGAAAAGTGCGGGGTGTACCATCTGAAGAATACGACATTTTTGCAATAACATAAGATTAAAATGCACTCTGTTATTGAATTTGTTGGTCAATCAACAAATTAGTATTTTCCCATTACTTTTCATGTCAATAATGACTCTAATTTCATCGCAATAAGCAGTTGTGAAGAACCAACTTAGTAGTTCCAATTTACTCTGGATTTCGAAAATGCAATAATACACCTAGTGATCCTTTTGAAAATCAAGGATTGAAGTCACTTCCGGCCATACCGAAAGTCTAAAAAAATCGTAAAAGACGCCAAAGTGTGACATTTGACGTTTAAATCGATTGGGTCGAGTTTCATTTTGATATCTCTAGAAACAAAATCTACATTATTATGTTTCATTTTGTACACTTCAATTTTCAGAAATCCCCAAAAATAAAAATCTAGAGGTGTTATGTCTGGTGAACGAGGGGGCCACTTAACAGGACCATTTGTAGCAATCCATCTGTTTCCAAAACAGCCTCGCAGCATTTTTTTTACGCCACCGACATTATGTGCTGGTACTCCATCCTGCTGAAAATAGATCATCTGACGAGCCTCCAGATCAAGATCATCAAAAAAGTCTTCCAACACTCATATTAATAAATTAATGGACAGGGTCCGTTCAAAGAACCATGGTAGAAAAATGGACCACACCAAACATTATTACTAAATCGTCTTTGCGTATTGTGGGGATGGACTAGAAATAGATTTTGTCTTCTCCAAAAATGAAAATTCCTTATAATATATCCCATGATTTGAAAAATTAGCCTCATCGCTCCATATAATATTTCTATAGAAGTTTGGATCTTGTCTGCATTTATTCATAAACCATCGACAAAACCCCAATCGTCTCTTAGGATCAACAGGTTCTAGTGTTTGCACTGGTCTTAACTTATAAGGAGAAATCTTATGTTTCTTCAGGATTTGTTGAATACCAGACAGTGGAACAGCTATTTCTCTAGATAAACTTCTTATGGAATTATTCAGATACACCTCAAAGTAAGATAAAACGTCAATTTCTGTATCTTCAGATATTACAAAACGTTTTTTAGTTAGTTCTCCTCTTCCCAAAACATTTTTCATTGTTCCAGAATCGACGATGAAGCACAGCAAAAAAACACCGATTAGGTAATTCGGGATCGGGGAACGAATTGCTGTAGTGTTGGAGTGCTCTTACTCTATTTTTATGGCAAACCAAGTAGGTAGGATTCCAACATATCACATTTTTCTTGATGGGAAAACGGCATTTCGAAAAATATTCGAATAGAAATTGACAGTTACAATAATTTATGACGTTGTCATGATATACTTGAGAATATTTGACAAAAAGTATTTCAAAAAAGTTTCAAGGCAACTTGATTGCTCATAATAATTATGTTTTTCAACATTCATGCAAAAAGCAAAACTTTATTGAACTATATTCTGTGGAAAAAGATGCTCTTTATTGCACTAGTGCAATAAAGTATTTATTGCACTCATCTGTCATTCTACTTCAACGTGCTGTCATCATGATAAACATAAACGTTCAAACCCCTTACATATTTAGCAGATATTCTATGAGATTGGCCATACGTTTTAAACAGCTACATATTTTATATTATTTTGTATTAATGTTAGCAGTCAGAGTTGAACAAACAATGCCTTCCCAAGAATAACTCCATTATCAAAACCGATCCGCTATGTTCTAAACCGTCTACCTGCATAGAGCAAACTGTCTGTGCTATGACGACATCTCGTGATAACATACGCGCTCATGGCTACTATGATTTTGATTTTTATAATGCAACTGTGGTTATATAAACGTCAGCCAAAATTTAATTTTGACAATTACAGAACTGAAAGTTTTAAAATGAGTAATATTAATGGAAAACTAGATGATGGTGATGAAATCGATAGTAACAATTATTTATTTAAATTGCGTATTTCATTTTCCTTCACCTAGTGCCGCACCTAAATAAATAAATTTTTGCTTTTTGCATGAACGTAGAAATTTTGTATGCAACTCGTGCAAAAAATGTTTATTGCACTTACTTTTTGCACTTGTTGCATAAATAACTATTTATCGAATCAAACACATTTTTTCCAACCACATTCATATGACCCTCCAGTATTTTCTGTTCTGTATAAAAATGGCTTCAGAGTTATCATTACAGCAGAGATATTTTGGTTCACAAAATAAATGCGGCTAGCGGAATGGCTTTAAGATGGAAATTATCGTTATGTACATTAATACCAAATAGCTCAGTTGTGTCAATTGAGTGGTGCGACATGATGATCACGGGTTTCACGAGTTCACGTCCCAACGCAATTTTTTCTTTTTACTGTCTTATTTTGCTATTAGTAACAAAATATTGTCATTCGTATAAGACCAAAATTGGGTGTTTGGACAATCATGAAGTTTTATTCGCCAAAACAAAGAAATTTTTTGTACTAGCGAAAGAAATAAATATTTCCAGATGAGTCGCTCATTTTCCACTTTAGGCAAACAAGGTGATATGAGCTTTGTTGTTGAGAATTTTTTGTTTGTTTACGGCATCGAGAAGGCCATTAAAAATGCTACTAGTTTGCCCATTCAACTGATAGATGGATATAATGAACACGATTATTTTTTCTTATCTTAAAGTTGATATTGATTCTGGCTGATCGGAGCATAAATATATAACAGAAAAAGAAAGTGTAGCTTAAATTTGAAGTTTTAAAACATTTTAAGTTATAAAATATAATTGACATACTTTAACCTCTTTTCCTTTTTGAATAACTCTGATTGACCACTGTGCTTGTATAGTTATATTCTTGTTGGATTATCAGGAATGGGTCAAATGATGATTGATATTAAAATTAACTTGCCGATTCATAAGAAACCGTACTGCGTATGCATCATCAAATATTCCAAAAACACCCGAAGCCAAACAACAGGGAATAAAATCACCTTTATCAAACACCATTTCAGCCCTTCCGATGAGTATGTTTGTATCAGAATAAAGCATAAAGCCGTGCCTCCCGAGAGAACAAACGTGTAAGATTACATCTTGATTCTATGAATAGGTAAATTCGCGCCAACCGCCACCGAGAAGGTGGTATATAACCTGCCTACCCGTGGGACTGCGGAGCCGTATAAAATCCAAATAAACCAACCATATGGGACGACATATCACACAGATAACACATGTGCTCGCCGGGGAGCATACAAGAAATATGAGACCAGGTTAAGAAAGATATCGACGAAGACCCAGGTGACCTTAAATATAGTATCTGTTCGGGTTACGGTTTCATCTCGTCTCGGCTGTGAAGAGATTTATTGCGCTATCGGCAGTTGTGATTTCCCTGTCAACCCATCAACAATATTATCAACTTGCTTTTCCCGAAGCTTCATTCGTCGACGTTTGTTTCGTATTGACTTTTCCACGTGAATGTATCTAATAAAAAGAAAATAAGGAAGTATGAATGAATATGTCTGCTATTTTATAGAAATGAGATTTATTCTTTCTGTGAATTTCAGGAAGTAAAAAGAGGAATTTTTCGTCTTTAGAAAATACGAGAACTATCTTTGATGAAAACCTGTGATATTAACATTGAAGTATGTTTCATTAGAAATAATTACCCACTACAACTACTGTTTGACTGTCACTGTAAAAAATAATTTTTTAAAAGAAAACAATGAACATTTTTGAAAATAATATCTCCGGTGAAGAGTATACTTCTTCAAATCTACAATCTCATGTTCAACTGAAGGGGTCCAATTTCTTACATCGAGAAATGGCATGTCTTGATCATTTCTTGAATCGAAACACTCGAACTACAACTTGTCTGGAATCAAAATTATCTTGAACAAGATTGGTGTTTTAGAAATATTTTATTTCTTATTGAGAATATGACGAAGTTGCTCTGATTATTAATATTTTATTTCAATTCAATATTTATCACTTGAGTATTCAGGAAACGTCGTGAAATAAGTAGGTGTATGACTACTGAAAACTTGCAATCAGTGTTATAATACAGTATATTATATAATTTCGTTGATTTTCCACATTCGAAAAATACTAAATCAAAAACAATGTAAATCATATGCAACACTACCTATTGGCCGCCACAGGCCGACCGGAATCATTTGTGAGGAGAGGGGGACCACGGTTTCACATGCACGCGGTCGAATCCATTTATTCTGTTGTGTGTTTGTTCAAAAATGGTGTAATAGGTTACCAACGCTCTAGTTTTCACATAAATTACAAATTATACTTGTTGAAGTTAACAATGAATTTAACATTTTCCAAGGTAAGTGAAATCGCATTTCATATACAACTTGATTACAATATTTTTCACCAACCTCATCACTCTTGTTGAAATATTTAATCAACGAAATGAACAGTAGATGCACACTCTATTGAACATTGACGATAATCTTTTAATAATTTGAAAACATCCTTATTAACATTTGTAATGGTAGAATTAGAGAAACTGAAAGAAGGTACAGAAAAATTCGAATTCGAAATCGAATATTAATGGTCGATTTCGAAAAATCATGCATAAATTACAAATCGGCCATCAATAATGGTCATCAATGGTCAATATCGTTTTCACTGAAAAACATTGAAGAGACATATTAATACGAGGTCGACGGAAAAATATTTCATTTGTTTTTAGTTTATAGCTAACTTTTCAGAAGCTACTTTGAAAGTTCATGATAGTTCCCGGATTCCCGCCAATTACTTAACGGCATATTTAATTGGATTTTGAACCTATAGAAATTAAGAATCATTCCTACATTAAATTTCTATAGTGTGTGAGGGCAATGAGTGAAGGTGGGTAACTGTCAACTGTCAGAATGATCTTGGCCTAATCTCATGTTACCTGATTAGTTTCTTAAAAAGTTTACCTACATAAAATAAATACTATATAACAATTGATATTGTGATCAAACATACTGGTATTTTGAAAATAAACTTTCAGCAGAATCAAGGATTCTTTCATTTTTATCAGGCAATCTTCAAAAATCAATTCCGCCCTTCACAAAATTCCATGAGAAGAGACTCAGATGAAGAGCTTCTCACGTTTTTTACAGAGAGTATATCAGCAAATAACCGTGCATGAGTCTTTTTCATAGATTATCAGTGACTAAAAAACTAAGTGTTCATGTATTGAGTATAATAAACTGTAGCCAATTTTACTAGAATGAACACTTCAATGAACAAGATTTTCTGGATCAAATGTATTTTTTGTTTTGAAATTACCAAACTTTCAGGAAAACTTAATTCATCTCATTAGAACTTGTGAGTGTTCAAGTAAAGGTATGGTACTACTTCTTCTGGGAAAATCAATAACATTGATATGAGAGGGTTGGTTTTCAACCAAGAGTGTAAGTTTATCACTACTAGAGTTATTCAAAACTGGTCATCTCACTGGAAGATATTGGAGTACTTATACTTGAATAAAAATAAGTTTTCAAACAAAAGCATCAAGCAAAGCATTCAGTCCTCTTCAATTAAGCTTTGCGCCAATTCAACATTTAATGTTTGTTCAAAGAGCGTTTTGTATCTTTCCAAATATTTAGAGATATCCATTTGAAATTATGACTTTCTTTGAACAAAAAAAACTAATTTCAAGATATCATATCTGGTATCATTATCTGAAGAACTGACGGATGAAGCTAAGACCCACAACTAAGTTGGTCGCAGCGCCATCCGCGGAGAAATATTAGTTGATCAGTTGATTACTATTCAGTTGGCAGAGACAGGACCATATTAGTTTTGTCCGACCTACCCTGGCACTGATGAGAGGCAAAACGCATGTATGTCTGCAGGTGGTCACTTCCAGCCAAATGAAGGATAATCTACTTAGCCCAGCTTCGTTAGTCAAACAAGGACAAGTATCTCGGAATGAGAGATAGTCAGCTAGAAACTTGTTCAAACTTTATTTTGGCACCCTAAAACTTGTCTGAAAACCTACTTATCGCAGGGTGTCTGCGACTACAGAGATTCCAAGGTCAAAGGTCAAAAAAATCGATATCTTGTTTTCTATGGGTTTTTTGTTGTTTCTATGTATTATAAGTGTTTTTATCGAGACTACAGGTTGACCTCGAATGATAATCTAAAAAGTTCAACACTGCGCGCGCTCTACCCTCTATTTCGAAAATGGAGATTTAAAAAAAATATTTAAACGAAATTCGTAGAGAATTCAAATCTCTACAATTTTTATGATCAATACAAATAGCATAAAGCACACAGGAAACGTGATATTTTTAATAAATGTGTTAAACATCGATATTTTGACCTATGACCTTGGAATATTTGTAATCGCGGATACCCTGTACGATAAGTAGGTTTAGAGTGCCAAAATAAAGGTTCATAGCTGACTATCTCTCATTTCGAAATGAAAACTAATATTCCTGTACTAACTATTCAATTACAAGATACGCATTTGCAATTGGGTCTTCTTGAAAAAACGTTGCAAAAATATCTGTCAGTTGTTTTCTGACAGATGTTTGCCTCATTTTTCCACTTGGAAACGTGTAGAGAAAAAAGGTACTTCGACTTTGTCGATTTTATATGTATTATTATGGTGTTATATAGCCATATTGATCATACATAAGTTTTTCGGATTTCAGTCCTCTCCATGATGTCATGAAAGATGAAGAGTGAAGGTGCAAATATCATTTTCGAATCTGAAGCGATGATGGCAAAGGGCAAGTGCAATTTGATGGTGGGAGAGGTACAGTTCGATGATTTACCAGTGCGTCATCAATGCTATGCCTATGAAATAAGTCGAGACGTTTGTCAAAATAACGTCTAAATGTAGAATGTCGTCCGTGGCTTATATCCTGATAAAATTACAACGTGTAGGTATAAGCTAGGATAATGAATTACTGAATTAACTAAATGAGAGTTTTTTTTTAGTTCCAGCAGGATACCGTGTGAAACACACTCATGGGTACACCACTCTTTTCTCCTTTCCTTTTTTCCTTTACCTTTTTCCTTTACTTTTTTCCTTTATTTTCCAAATATGTCAAAAAGTGCCGTCCAGTGAGCATATTCAATGTTCCATATTTCAAAAATATTGCTGGAGAAACAAAAGAAAAAAGGAATGAATCTGTTTAAAATTATTTTTTCCGTTAACCAGGACCGGGATTCCGAAGTCACGATCGAGCATGAATCGTGTCGTTTTCACGAATTTGACGATTCTGAGCCTATACGCCGATCGTATATGTGTTGCAAATAGCCTACATTTTGACGATTATTTGACGAAAAGTGGATTCCGAAGTGACGATTAGGCCTCAATGGTGTCGTCGACGATTTTGATTATTCCGAAGCTACATGACGATCGTAAATGTTTTGCAAAATGCCTACATTTTTCGACTAGTTGACGACAATTATTTTCTTGTTGTCAGTATATCTATCTTGGTCTGCTATGTGTTGCTTTTTTTTAGTGGTCATTATTGCTTGTGTATTTGTTTTCATCCCGTTATTTACCTATGATCCATACTTCTGCAGTGGGGATTTTTTATTCAGAATGGCTTTTGGAGCAACCAAAAAGTTTACTGGGAGTTGATAATGAATTTCATGAGAAAAAGGCATAGCTGAGAGATGAATAGATTACCCTGTTGAAAAAAATGGGGAATTCTTTCGAAGGTTTCTGAGGGTTGTGCTCTTAAAGGTACAGTCGGTTGATGGAAACAATTTTAACATTTTTTTAATTATTATTACAAGGTGCCATTACAACTGTTGCAATATTTTTTGGAAATATTAATATTAATAATGATGAGTTCAAGGAATAGGATGTAGGTGCCTATAATGATATAAAAATAAGTATGCACCAAATGTACGTATTCCTTTGAATTAAATTTCAACAGACCAACCACAGAACTCAAAGAACAACAGTATGCGAGAATTGATTCCTAACAAAGATATAAATTAACAATTAAAGATACTTCTTATAATGATAATAATAAGAGTAGTGTACATAACTGCGGAGTATAATAATTATTAATATTATTATAGAGTATTATACCTATCTAGGTAGGTATAGGTACCTATTCCGCTTTACTGCAATATCAAATTTTATGCAAGTAATATAATTTGTACACTGTCATGAAAGAAGAGGCTACTTCAAAAGTATTATATAGAGGTAGGTTACCTATTGCGATTACAAATTTCTTTATTTTTTAAATGCTCCAAAAACAGCGGATGAATGGTAACAGAAATAGTCAGGCAATTTGTCTAACAAATTCAGTGAAATTGTAGACAACTGGAAATTTCCAAACTGTCTATATTATATGTATTTCGACTTTTTAAACAATAAACAACGGTCTCAATTATCTTTCCAAAGTTAATTATGGTATTTGTAGAGGTACACCTACCTATCATGAAAACTTTACCCTAATATATAACTTGCTTATATTATCTGAATAAAAATAAGTAGATTTAGAACATTAAATGTAAATTTTACTTTATAGCATCCTAGAGGTTTGCGCAGTGATTACAAATTTCTTACAGCTAATTTGCAGAGTAGGTATATGAAAGTTGTTAAAAACTTGTACTATGAAAAGGAGTCAGTCGTCTGCCTTATTTAATACATTTGCAATTTCAGTATAATACCTCTCCTCCTGTTATTGTTTAAGGATTCAAGGAAACCTTAGGCACAGAGTGTGCTTAGGTACCTTCCTATATACAAGGTAGAGTTAAGCGCAAAAACAAACATTCACGAAATGAATTTCCTTCACAGAATAATATGTTCAATCAATACTCTGGAATCCTTCGACCAAGAATGTAAATTTAAAATCACATAAAGCTAGCAGATTGAATAAAAAATATTGAGAATATCGAGATTATGTCAATTATCAATTCAGAATTTTATGTTTAATGCGGTTTAATTCATCATCTTACCGTTCCATGTTGATTTTATTGTTTTGACTGATCGAGTACCGAAATCACCCGACGATTTTATTGGGAATCAATTATTACAGTCGAATCGTCCAAGAATGTCATTCGCATATGTCACTAGAGGCCAAAATGGCCATTTATAAACAAATCATCAGGCCTGCCATGTTGTACGCTTGCCCAGCGTTCTCCAACCTGCCCAAGACCCCATTTATGAGGCTGGTCAGGATGCAGAACAAGGTACTTCGTATCGTCACTAAGAGCGACAGATACATTCGGCTGGATGCGCTGCGTGCCCTTGCTGGCGTCGACTCCATCCCGACATATGTCAGAAACCTGTCGGATAAATTCTACAGGTTTCATCTCCCCAACAGTTCGCTCACCAGGAGCCTTACTCGACTCAGAATAGATGATAATCAGCCCCGCAAACACGGCGGGCTGATTTATCAATCGTTGGCCATCTTTCAAGAAAGATGGGAAGAACCGGTTCCTTAGGGAACCAAGCCGCCTCTATGTAGTGCGCGAAGTACCTCGACCCGGTTTTTTGCCTTAGCCTTTTCCGGGGTTTACATCGGAACAATCACTTCTGAACAAAATTAGACGACAATGCAGTATCTACATTGAATGCTACCGAACGACGACATGCATAAGCTTTGCAGGAGGCATGTATTATGCGAGCTACCACCACTATTTGATTAAATGTTCGACCTTCCGTCACCATCAGCGGAGGCGGATATCAGCGCCCCTCTTGTCGGGACCCTGTGTACCCCTTGGCACAGGCGCTCCCTTGCTTCGCAGCCAGCAATGTCTGCGGAGTAAGGGATGCGGCCTTCGGTGCGTCCTCCCGCCCTCTTCCCTCCTGGGCGAAGCGTTGGCTGACTCGCTGGAGTTTTGAACATATAATTTCTAGTGTAGAAACGACGAATACTGTGCAAAATATATTTTATTTATTTATTTATTTATCTAGGTAGGTATTTGCAGGAAATTTCCAATCAAACCAAGAGGTCTCGAGTTCGAATCCCGGTTGGTCCACATTTTTTTAATTCACTTCTAATTTTCATCTTCCCGTTTGCTATGCCAAAAAGTTATTCTGGATTTTAAATTCAATTAGAGATGTTAACGCTACTTCATTTTTTCATTTCTTCTTATTTTCTACGATCGACGATCATTTTACCTCCATTTTCATCAAGTACCGAGAACACCCGACGATTAGTTTTTGTCGTTTGAAGTTCGAATCGTTGATCGTTCGTTCGTTCGTGATCGAATCGAAAGTACGGAATCCCAGGGCAGCTGTCGTCCCCTTACGAACGGCAGCCTTCAGTAGTCGAAACTTGTACGAGCCAAGGAATAACGAGTTCTTACCTTTTAACTTTTAACGGGCGATTCCTAGTACACGGTGTATTCCAATTATTATGAATCCAGTACCAGGTGTGATAGGATAATGAAACATGGAGGCAGAGATATGTTCATGGATTTTCCTCATTTGCCCAGTGAGTTTACTAGAAACTTTTTACCTCCCTACCGTATTCTAATTTCAGTCACACTCATATAAGGAAGTTGTTTTATCCATACCTCCGCAGCCGTTTGACACAAATCCATCAAATCCTAATTTTACCGACATTAATGCAATTTCTGTTGATGTAACAGTTAACGAAAAAATTTGTTTAGAAAACTAGGTTGGAGTGCAATATTTCCGAAACCTTTGCATATTTTGATATCAGAAGATGAGTTTCCATTCAAACATGACTGAAACTCAGAAAAGGAATCTTCTAGACTTAGGTATTCAAACTTTTTCAATTACCTATTCGTGCATGGATGCAAGGACACACTGTATAATGATAAATAAATGAATATCTAAGAAGTAAAAATACACCAGTTGAAATATATTTGGTAATAAAATACTCAACACGTGATTAACAAAAATTGTATTCATACATTTATTTATGTATTGCGAGCATGTAGAACTATGTCCAGTTATGAAAGAAAAAACAAAATTAATATATTTAATCACTTTCAGATTCAGAACTGTCACCAATGTTCATAATAATGGGTTTAATAACCATATCACAAAGGAGCTTCTCTTGTTCATACCATATTTCAATGAGTGATTCAGTGTGTGTTGATGGAATGGGTTTATTTTCATTTATTTTGATGTACACCGTTTTTCGAGATAATTTAAGTGCATCTGCAAATCTCTAAAATACAGCAAAGAAAAGTTATGACACTTCTTGGTTTAAATTGTTACCTTTTGAACAAATGAAAGTGGTAAAATAGGTCCACCATTCGCTATTTCCCTTTCAATACAAATTGTTGTGCTTGTGAATTACTTACAGGCATAATCTAAAAAAGTGTTCAAATATATTATGAATGTTTTTACCTCTATTTATAGATTTAAGTAATGTTTTTTTCTCTCATTAGGATTTTCACACTATGAATAACTCTTGTGTGAATATCCCGGCAGTACGGGATTATAGTCACAAATGTCAATTGTGAGGTTCGAAGTAATGATTCCAAGAGACGTTTGAAAAAAAAAACAGTTTTTATAATATATTCGGCTGCAAAACAAAGTAAAACTGGTGACAAACAATACCCCAATGACAGAAAACAATGACGCAATTGATGGTTGGCAAGTTTAGCTGAAATGTAAAACACTGTCGGTTTTATGGCTATCTCTTTTCACTATTTTGAGTTTTAATGGATCATCACAATACCATAATTCTTAGCTTAGAAGACAAATGTTAACGAATTTTGATTCGCTCATAGCGGTTATTAGAAAGAGATGTTCGATAGAGGGTGAGTGATTTCTTCGATCATAAATTGATGACGCATGTGTAAAGATAAAATAATCAAACATTTCCGTTTCGGTCGGGCCAAAATTTTTTTTTCTTTCTCTAGGTGATGGAGTACGTCATCAATGTTCTTGTTGAGTCCGCGGATGATGCAAAATTGGACTTTCTCCTGAGTATTCGGCCTGAGTATTCGGTCTAAGTATTTTACTCGAGGAGAAAAGGTGATGGCGCTAGAATGTATGAGGGATACATGCGTTTGGGATGCGAGCGTTTGCAATACGATTGCGTTTACAGGTAGACTATCAAATTGAGCTCCATTGACAGCTTTATGGAAATAAGTCTTACGAAGCCAGAAAGCAAAAAAAAAGATCGCAAAGAGTGCTTTATCTAGGTTGATCTTCTATGTGTGAAGTAACTTTATTTGTAACCGGCAATTCCGTATACGGGCCCAATAGTACGCTTTTTCTAAATCCGCCCCTGCTTCCCTGTCCCTCGAAGGGCAGTAAGCACCGTCGCTAATGGCGCCGAAAGAGACCGCGAGAGAAGAAACAATGTTTCCAATTAATGGCGAACGACACGGAAAGGAGGAGCTCGTAAAACGCGAGTACGCTCTTCATTTTTTCACCGACGAGGAGAATCTGCCGTCGAGCAGCGTTTAATTTCCGACAAAATTGAAAAATATTAAGAGAGCTATTTTAATTAAAACACTAACCGCTGATGGTTATAGGTACAACTTTAGAAGTTTTCCAATTGCACGGCAATTACGTTCTCGAGTGGAATGGGAGTTGTGGCGATATTCTTCGAGAGGAGCTGAACTTATGAAATTTCCACATGGACTTGCGAGACCAACGTCGTTTCACGAGATTGTTTTCGACTGCAATCACCTTATTTTTCAGTACATCTCCTTAGGTGCTATTTTTCTGTATATTTTTTTCTGGGGTATCACTTATATTTCTAACTGATAGGAACAAAAATGTATCGTCATGTATGTGCGGCTTTTAATATCCCTCCTGTTAACTTTTGAACGGTTTGACGTACAGATATAAAAAAACCGTTTGGAGGGTATCACCGATACTTCTTCTTGAAATGAAACACATTGTGATTGCTCGATAGATGGCACGGGGGACACATCAACTGAAAATTTTTAAATAGCATGGGGGGGTCATTTGTCATTCACATCGTTGAAAAGATAATTCAATTCTCTTTTCAAACATCTAATTTTTTTTCGAATTCCGTGACACTTGACTAACCTTGATTTTTTTAATTTTTAAGTTGGTTTGCCCCCTCGCGCCATCTATGAAGCAATCACAAAGTATTTTATTTCAAAACGTAGTATTGGTTATACCCACCGAACGTATTTTTTTTAATTTGTACGTCATACTGTTTATAAGTTAATAAGGGGGGGACTATTAAAAGCCGCACTGTATAGATAAGCAGATCTCTATGGTCCCAATTGCAATTTTATCGTTTTCAATTAAACAGGGTGTTGGGAAAATGACTGCAATAACTTTGATTAAAAATCGAAATCAAAAAATGTTATTCCTTCGCGTCTTTAGATTATATGAATGGTGTTTATCAAGTATTTGTACAAATTTTAAAGGGTATACCTACCTTTGACTAATTTCAAGATAAAAAGTTTATATGAACATGTACACAACTGTATCGTTTCGAAGATACAGGGTGTTGACATTGAAATTTAATTTTCAAATATTTTCTAAATAACTTTTGAAATAATACACTTTTTGAACGAAACTTGGTGGGTAGTTTTTTTTAAGTCACTGCATATCCTATTATTATTTATTTTAATTTGCCCCAACTTTTTCGACAGTGAACTTTTGGGTTTTTTTTATATTTAAATTTCGTTACCTACTACACCTTTTCTCAGCAAAAAAGGTACACCTGTTCAACAAAACTAGGGCCAACCGTTTTTTTTTAATTTGCAAATTTCTGCATCGATGCAGGTCATGGGGTCACTTATGAGCCAGATGAAGTTGCTCAAAACTTTAGAAAAACTAAATATGTGATGGATCTTGATAAAATAAGAAACTCACTTTTCTTCTACAAAGAGTTATCGAGAAATATTTCATTCTCAAGATACAAGATGTTGTAAATACCGATATATTTTGATAATTCAACACCCTGTAATTTGAGAACGAATAATTTTTCGATGCATCTTGATGAAAAAAAGTTATTTGTTTCTATAAGAACTATCACATACTCAGCTTTTGACCAGTGACACCATAACCTGCATCGCAAAAATTTGTAAATTTCTTAAAAACGGTGTGTTTAGCACGTGGTTTTGCTAAGTAATGCTGTAGGAATGAGATTTAGTTATAAAAAATCCCGAAAGTTCATCGTCAAAAAAGCTCTAAGTGCTACATGAAAATGAATATCAAATTATCATTTCTCACCTCAAAAAATCCTGTCCACCGAATTTGCTGCAAAAATGTATTTATTGCAAAAGTTATTCAAGCCTATTGAAAATTAATTTTCAACTCCAACACCCTGCATCTCCGAAACAAAACATTTGCGGACACGTATTCATATGAGCTTTTTACTTTGAAATTAGTCGAAGATTTGCTCTTTAAAGCTTGCACAAGTACTTAATACCAGTCTTTCACGAGACTCTCAAAGTTCGAGATTTCTAATCTCATCTCGCCTCGTTTTCGAGATGAGACTAATGGGCTTTTTCGAGAATGAGATCGGGAAAAACATTTCGAGATTTTTCAAGATCGAGAAATTATTTCGAGATTTCTCTCTAAATACGCCAGAAAAGAGAAAATAGAAAACTATGCTTAGAAATAATTTGAAAATAAAATCATAAAGGAAAAGGGCCATAAATTCAACTTTATTTCTATTGTATTCTTTAAATATGTTAGTCCAAGCTTATTACTATATTACTTCTAAGGATATTCTTATCGCAGACTTATGGCACCATTTTTACATAAATTTCACTATGCAGTACTGCGACCCCTACTATTGAGATAAAATAGTTTGAGTAATATCGATGATTTTTTTTTCAACAGACGACAGTTTCGATTATAAAAAATGAATCTGTTGTTGGTGCTGGTTCATTCTTCTCTTCACGAACGAAGAAACAATTTTAAACTTTCACCTTTCGTACCTAGGTAAATTTTAAATATATGGATAAAAGATTAAATTAAAACATCAAGGATTCGTTTAATTTTAATTTTTTGGAACAATATTGTTAATTTTTGTGCTGATACCTGGCGGTTTTTTTGTTATACGTGGCTTTTAGTTCATAGCATATATATATATATATAGCCTCTGTACTTTAACGTAATTTTTTTTATAGAAAATACCCTGTATATTTTGGTGCAGCCTTGGCGGTGAAATTTCGAGAGTCTCGAATCAAGATCGAGTAATTGTCTTCAAGAAAAACTCGAGACAAGAGTTTGTTTATTTCTCGTTTCGATGATCGAGACGAGACGAGAAAGTGCCTTCGAGACGAGATTTCTCGTCTCGATGAAACCCTGCTTAATACACTGCATCTTGTATATTAATACTTTTTGTATCTTGTTAGTTCTTTGCTCGTGCCACTGCAAAAACTCTTTTAAAAAATATCTGCAGTGCGCTATTTAGAACCTTTGGAGTAGTAATACATATTTTTTATTTTGATCCCGACACCAAATCACTATTTTATACATCTCGACACGTGTTTCAGTCATCAAGTGACCATTTTCTGGAGAATAAAAATCCGTCGTATTCACAGAATAAATATGATTAGATTACATTAGTTTGGGGCTTCTGTGCCATAAGCATCTACACCGCGATCTTTGCAGATCTAGTGTGTGTGCCCTCGCAATCGTTTAGAGTTCTTTGTCTATCCCTCACGAGACTCCATAGGCTAGTTTTTAGAACTCTCTTAAATTTGGGAATGAATATGATAGAAGTTATTGCTTTCAATTTCACTTCAGTTGAATTTGTTTCCATGAGAAGTGAATGAGAACAAAAAGTATTTAACCCCTTCACCACACAAATAATTTATTTCCTAGATGCGCATTTCGATAACAAAGTTATCTTCATCAGTAGGAATTACTAGTTTAGTAATTCCCACTGATGAAGATAACTTTGTTATCGAAATGCGCATCTAGGAAATAAATTACTTGTGTGGTGAAGGGGTTAAATACTTTTTGTTCTCATTGAATGACACCACAGGCGTCCAATATCCCATTTTCGATGAGAAGTGAAATAAATTTGGATTCATCCAAAATATTTTTTGCAAGACCAAAGTAATTAGTTGTGAAATGAATGTTCTGTGTCCACCGCTGCTGACGTCCATTGTATTTCATTCGAAATTATCCCCACAAGGTTATATTGTCTATATTTGGTGCATTTATAGATTTTACAAAATTCGGAATTAAATGTAAAAAATTATGGAAGTTACGGGAATGTTTCCATGAGAAGTGAAATAGATTTGGATTTATCTGAATTAATTTTTTTTTAACCAAAGTAATTAGTAGTAAAATAAATGAAATGTGTCTGTGTCCATCGCTGCTGACGTGCATTGTATATCACTTTAAATTATCCCTACGAGGTTATATCGTATATATTCGGTGAACGTATAGATTTTACAAAATTCGGAATCCCATGTAAAAAATTATGGAAGTTACGGGGATGTTTCCGTGAGAAATGAAATAAATTTGGATTTATCTAAAATACATTTTTTTTCTCGAGACCAAAGTAATCAGAATTGAAATAAATGTTTTTCGTCCATTGTTGCTGACGTCTGTTGTATATCACTGGAAATTATTTCCACACAGTTATTTTGTGTATATTCGGTGTATCTATAGAAATTACAAAATTCAGAATTCTATGTAAAAAATTACGGAAACTGCGGGGATGTTAATAATGATAAATTTGGATTTATCCGAGATACTTATTTTTCCAATACCAAGGTAATCATTGGTCTAATGTTCTGTACCCATCGCTGCTGACTTACATTGTATAGTACTTGAAATTATCCCTACAAGGTTATTTTTTATACATCCGCTGTATCTATAGATTTTACAAAATTCGGAATTCTAATAAGTGAAAAATTATCAATGTTTCCATGAGAAGTTAAAAGAATTTGGATATTTCAAATTTTTTGTTTCAATACCAAAGTTATTATTAGTTAAATGAATGTTCTGCCTATCGCTGCTGACGTGCACTATATATCACTTAAAATAATCCCTATATGGTTATTTCGTGTATATTTGATGTATATCTGTATATATTACTTATAGGGATGATTCCATAAGAAGTGGAATCAATTTGGACTTTTCCATAGTGATTGATTTACTAAAACATTTTTCAATTTTCATAGCATACCAGGGTATAACACAGCAGCATATGATGTTACTTTTTCTCAGATTGGCCATATCTAGGAAGATGTCTCAATAATTTCCAGATCTGTCTGGGGTGTCAATGTTTTTATGTTCGAATTACCGAAAAAATTGAATGAGAGTATAAATATAGTTCAACACAAGAAAAAAAGTCATTCGAAATATACTAGTTAATGTTACCGTGATCCCCCGATCAATCCGGAGAAACTTATTGTCCATGAAAAGTAACTTTTGTCTGCTTTCCAACCACGTTCCTGCTAAAATTTCCCCTCTGATGACAATCGTCACGCTACCTTGATTTCCTCGGACGAATAACGGTGTGCTACCCTCCTAAGGCCACCCTTTTGAATTTTCTTCTATGAGAAACAAACAACAATGATGAGTGGGATAGTATTCCCAGCACGTAAAATATTATTTTATTTTTTTCTCTAGGAGAAAGGTCACTTTCCGAGTAACGTAGAGTCTATTATTCACTATTGCAATGGACCTTGTGATTTTATTGCCTCTGTTGTTTTGATAGCCCTAAGTATGCCAGCAGGAGAAGTTAAGAAGTATAGCAAAGTTTTTGAGCTTAGTTTATTATGGTGTTCATTACTTTTTTCGGAAATGAAAGGTAGTCTCTCACATTATTCAACAAAGGTAATGACACTTTCAATGATGAGTGATATAGTTGTTGACTCGTTTCCATAATAGGCTAAGCATATTAGGATTCTCCTAGGAAAGTTTCTCTATAGTTTTGATTTTCTTCTCCTTTGTAGATTTTGGGTCGCTGAACATGAATTTGAAGTTAGCTGTTGAAAATTCTACCCGGAACTTTGTTTTTTTGTAAATTTTTCCCAAATTACCAGAAAGAAACCGTTTTTTCGAAAGGCGTGTCATATTCATAGTTGAAGTTGATAAAATTTTCTTAATTTTCAGTCTGTTCGTCTATTATCCATATGTTTCCAGGTGGTGGAGGTCTGTAATGAACAGAAGATATGGGTTCATTCATTTTAGTACAGACAGGCATATTATGCTCCAAGAGTGTGACTGTAATTATTTAGGAAGGATATTTTTTTTTTCCTTTTACCATCTGTCGTCCCCCTACGAACAACAGCCCTCAGAAGTCGAATCTTGTATGTACTAAAAGCTACACCAGCATTTATGGCACACTCCAAAACTATTATACAATTTTGTACACATTTATTACAAATTTCCGTCCCATCCAAAATAAATGTTACACTCCCCGTTTTCTGGGAAATGGGCGTGGGCTAACTTTAAACTAAAACTGCACCACGCACTTAGTATTTTTTTTGAAAAGGCTGCTGAAATTTCTTACACATTAATCACAAATCATTGACGTGTTGAAAGTTCAAATATTTTGATCCCCAAAGGGTTAAATACCCCTTAATTATAAATAAATCCCCAATAAATATGGACAGAACGTGGCCAGTGCCAGCATTTTTCACAAGATTGTTCAAAATTGTCCTGCAAACTATTGAAGACTTGAGAATTACAAAATGAAGGACCCCCCAAGGTGTATACAGTGTGTCCATTCAAGTTGGCGACATACGGAAAACATTTTTATTATTCACTTTCGGAAAAAATTTCATTCTCTTCAAATGTTCTGAAAATTCTAGTACTTAATTTTGAATGATCAAATCGTGAAACTTGTCAGCTGTATACGAGTAGAGTCAAAAAATATGAATTCGGTAATAGAGTGAAATACTTTTATTTGTGGCAATATCGAAGACTGCTTTGGTGAAAAATTGTTAAGAATTGAAACTCACGTTTAAATGTGCATTCATATCCATTCAAATTTCGACGAGTGGGCTGTGTTAATAAATAGTTATGTCACGCTACGATGGGATATTCTACTTGAGCTGTATTTCATAGAATATTAGAATTCATTACAGTATCCCACATGCTTCTACTGAGTATCGTTTGGTGCGTATGGACTATATCAACCGTGGGATACTGTAAATAATTCTAATACTCGATAAAATGAAGTTCAAGAAGATTTTCCTATCATATTTTGATGCAACTATTTCTTACCACTTTTCAAAATATCAATTTTTTTGGTTGATATAGTCCATACGCACCAAAGGGCACTTAATAAAAGCTTGTGGGACACTGTAAATAATTCTAATACTCGATGAAATGCAGTTCAAGTAGAATTTCCTATCATATTTTGATACTATTTATTAACACAGCCCACTTTTCAAAATTTTAATATTTTTGGTTTATATAGTCCATACGCACCAAAGGGCACTTAATAGAAGCTTGTGGGATACTGTAAAGAATTCTAGTACTCGATGAAATGCAGTTCAAGTAGAATTTCCCGTCATATCGTGATACAACTATTTATTAACATAGCCCACTTTTCAAAATTTCAATTTTTTTGGTTGATATAGTACATACGCATCAAACGACACTCATTAGAAGCACGTGTGATACTGTAAATAATTCTAATACTCGATAAAATGCAGTTCAAGTAGATTTTCCTAACATATTTAGATACAACTATTTATTAACACAGCCCACTTTTCAAAATTTAAATTTTTTTGTTTGATATAGTCCATACGCACCAAAGGGCACTTAATAGAAGCTTGTGGGATACTGTAAATAATTCTAATACTCGATGAAATGCATTTCAAGTAGAATTTCCTATCATATTTTGATACTATTTATTAACACAGCCCACTTTTCAAAATTTTAATATTTTTGGTTTATATAGTCCATACGCACCAAAGGGCACTTAATAGAAGCTTGTGGGATACTGTAAATAATTCTAATACTCGATGAAATGCATTTCAAGTAGAATTTCCTATCATATTTTGATACTATTTATTAACACAGCCCACTTTTCAAAATTTTAATATTTTTGGTTGATATTGTCCATACGCACCAAAGGGCACTTAATAGAAGCTTGTGGGATACTGTAAATAATTCTAATACTCGATGAAATGCATTTCAAGTAGAATTTCCTATCATATTTTGATACTATTTATTAACACAGCCCACTTTTCAAAATTTTAATATTTTTGGTTTATATAGTCCATACGCACCAAAGGGCACTTAATAGAAGCTTGTGGGATACTGTAAAGAATTCTAGTACTCGATGAAATGCAGTTCAAGTAGAATTTCCCGTCATATCGTGATACAACTATTTATTAACATAGCCCACTTTTCAAAATTTCAATTTTTTTGGTTGATATAGTACATACGCATCAAACGACACTCATTAGAAGCACGTGTGATACTGTAAATAATTCTAATACTCGATAAAATGCAGTTCAAGTAGATTTTCCTAACATATTTAGATACAACTATTTATTAACACAGCCCACTTTTCAAAATTTAAATTTTTTTGTTTGATATAGTCCATACGCACCAAAGGGCACTTAATAGAAGCTTGTGGGATACTGTAAAGAATTCTAGTACTCGATGAAATGCAGTTCAAGTAGAATTTCCCGTCATATCGTGATACAACTATTTATTAACACAGCCCACTTTTCAAAATATCAATTTTTTTGGATGATATAGTCCATACGCACCAAAGGACACTTAATAGTAGTTTGTGGGATACTGTAAAGAATTCTAGTTCTCGATGAAATGCAGTTCAAGTAGAATTTCCCGTCGTATCGTGATACAAATATTTATTAACACAGCCCACTTTTCAAAATTCAATTTTTTTTGGTTGATATAGTACATTCGCATCAAAGGACACCTAACAGTAGTTTGTGGGATGCTGTAAAGAATTCTAGTACTCGATGAAATGCAGTTCAAGTAGAATTTCCCGTCGTATCGTGATACAACTATTTATTAACACAGCCCACTTTTCAAAATTCAAATTTTTTTGGTTGATATGGTACATACGCATCAAAGGACTTTTAACAGTAGTTTGTGGGATGCTGTGAAGAATTCTAGTACTCGATGAAATGCAGTTCAAGTAGAATTTCCCATCTTATCGTGATACAACTATTTATTAACATAGCCCACTTTTCAAAATTTAAATTGTTTTGGTTGATATAGTACATACGCATCAAACGACACTCATTAGAAGCACGTGTGATACTGTAAATAATTCTAATACTCGATAAATTGCAATTCAAGTAGATTTTCCTAACATACTTTGATACAACTATTTATTAACATAGCCCACTTTTCAAAATTTAAAGTTTTGGTTGATATAGTCCATACGCACCAAAGGGCACTTAATAGAAGCTTGTGGGACACTGTAAATAATTCTAGTACTCGATGAAATGCAATTCAAGTAGATTTTCCTAACATACTTTGATACAACTATTTATTAACACAGCCCACTTTTCAAAATTTAAATTTTTGGTTGATATAGTCCATGCGCACCAAAGGACACTTAATAGAAGCTTGTGGGATACTGTAAAGAATTCTAGTACTCGATGAAATGCAGTTCAAGTAGAATTTCCTGTCATATCGTGATACAACTATTTATTAACACGGCCCACTTTTCAAAATTTCAATTTTTTTTGGTTCATATAGTCCATACGCACCAAACGAATCTCAGAAGAAGCATGTGGGATACTGTTAAGAATTCTAATATTCTATGAAATGCAGTTCAAGTAGAATATCCCATCGTAGCGTGACATAACTATTTATTAACACAGCCCACTCGTCGAAATTTGAATGTATATGAATGCACATTTAAACGTGAGTTTCAATTCTTAACAATTTTTCATCAAAGCAGTCTTCGATATTGCCACAAATAAAAATATTTCACTCTATTAACGAATTCATATTTTTTGACTCTACTCGTATACAGCTGACAAGTTTCACGATTTGATCATTCAAAATTAAATACTAGAATTCTCAGAACATTTGAATGGAATTAAAATTTTTCCGAAAGTGAATAATAAAAATGTTTTCCGTATGTCGCCAACTTGAATGGACACACTGTATACACCTTGGGGGTCCTTCATTTTGTAATTCTCAACTCTTCGATAGTTTGCAGGACAATTTTAAACAATCTTGTGAAAAATTCTGGCACTGGCCCACGTTGGGTCCATATACCGAAATATCTCAGTTATTGTATGAAGTAGGTTTGTGAAATTTGGAGCGTCGATATAATGACATAAGAGCTAGAATTTGAGCATATTGACATGTCGAAGTTAACTTCCGGTCTGACCGGAAGTAACATCAACTTTCTTATTTTAAACGGAAACCCTATTTTTTTTTCTTTTCGCTTTATTCGGCATTTAATTCCCTTTCTAATGACATATCACAAGTTGGTATCAAACCAGAAAAAATTATTATTGAAATTCACCGAGTAGGCCGTGGAAGCAAAATGAAAGCCAAAAATTGAAAAGTTGGCTATGGAAACCATACGTCACTTGATAACAGTTGCTACTAGTGTGATATTTTATTTTCATTTGTCGGCGTTATAAAAAGCCGCCAAAAAAATATTGGAAAAATTGGGAAAAAAAACAATACTCTGTAGGTCCATAACTTAAATAGGATCATACAACTTTTTCTTGCCTGTACTATTCAGCATAACCATTCCTTTCTAATGATATAAAAGAAAGTAATTTTTTGAAATGAAATACCAAAAAATCCAATTATTATTATTCAAATAACAAAAAAACAGATTTATCGAAAAAAAAAAAATCAAATTGATAGGATTAAAGATAAAATAAATTCAAAACAAATGTTCGAAATGCATTCCCTCAGCGTCAATACATTTATTGACTCTGGTGATATTTTCATGTAAAACGTTTCTCAACATTTGGGGCGTGATATCTTGGAAAGCTCTACGAATTTTTACTTCTAGCTCATGTAGAGTTGTAGGCTGTGTGGAATACACCCTATTTTTAAGATGCCCCCATAGAAAAAAGTCGCACGGAGTAAGATCAGGTGAACTTGGTGGCCACCTGACTGGACCATGGGTTGTTATAAGTCTCTCTTGAAAGCGATTTTGAAGATAATTTCTCGCTATTCTTGAATTATGCGGAGGGGCGCCATCTTGCTGGAAGTACATTCTCTCAGTTATTTCCGCTGGTAGGTTGTTAATGAATTCCGAAATTTCATTCGTTAAAAAATTAAAGTATCTCTCTCCGGTTAGTTGGACTTGAAAAAGAATGGGGCCAACAATATGAGTTCCAACTATTCCTGCCCAAACATTCACACCAAATCTCTCCTGGAAGCCACCTTGTCGAAACCGGTGCTCGTTTTCTATCGCCCAGTACCTGAAAGAAAAGACCGTTCACACTTTTAGCACTTTACACTTCCACTATCGACAATAATCCAAATAAAGTACAGTATCTACCTTGTATTATTCCTGTTAAATAATCCATTGTTGGTAAATCTTGACTCGTCCGTAAAAAAGATATAATAGTTAAATAGGTGATTCTCAGCATTTTGTCGAAGAAACCAATTACAATATTCCAGGCGCCTTTCACCGTCATTTTCATACAAATGTTGATGCAACTGATACTTGAAGGATTTAAATCGATGTTTTTTCAAAATTTTCCTAGCAGAGTCCTTACTTATAGCTAATTCGGCGCCAATCTGCCTTGAGGAAATTTTGCTATCATATTGTACTAAAGCTAATACATTAATTTCAGTTTCCTCATTAATAACAAATGATTCTTGGTCTTCGTGAACATCAGGCTCAGTTCCTAATTTTTCTTCAAGCCACTGGAAATACCTTCTTGATGGTTGCTGCCTCCCTGGATATCGCTCTAAATACAATCGTTCAGCGGCATAAGAATTTTTTAAACATTCACCATAAATGAGAAGCATGTCAATTTGTTCGGTTCGTGAATAACGGGGCATTTTTTGAATATTCCACTAACTGATTTCGATTTCCAAACCCTTTTAAAATGGCAGAATCATAAACACTACTTCGAACGTCAAAATAATATGGATAGCAGCGTTCGTATGAGCTCTCGTTTCTTTTTTGTTTCATTCCAAAATACATCTTAATCAGCCTACTTGTTAATATTTTGGTTCGAATGATTATTGCAATGGAATGATTATTCTGAATAGCACAAACATCGTCCATAGGTAGATATTAGAATCTCTATGGACGATGGCACAGACCAAGTACGTTTATGTTCCTATTTAACCTAGAACCTACAGGATATAATTTATCATTCCACATTATTTTTAATGTTATTTTTGCGTATGGCGATAATCTGTTTCGTTATTTGAAGAATAATAATTGAATATTTTGGTATTTCATTTCAAAAAATTACTTTCTATTATATCATTAGAAAGGAATGGTTATGCTGAATAGTACAGGCAAGAAAAAGTTGCATGTTCCTATTGAAGTTATGGACCTACAGAGTATTGTTTTTTTCCCAATTTTTCCAATATTTTTTTGGCGGCTTTTTATAACGCCGACGAATGAAAATAAAATATCACAGTAGTAGCAACTGTTATCAAGTGACGTATGGTTTCCATAGCCAACTTTTCAATTTTTGGCTTTCATTTTGCTTCCACGGCCTACTCGGTGAATTTCATTAATAATTTTTTTCTGATCTAGTTTCTGGTTAGATACCAACTTGTGATATGTCATTGGAAAGGGAATTGAATGCTGAATAAAGCGAAAAGAAAAAAAAATAGGGTTTCCATTTAAAATAAGAAAGTTGATGTTACTTCCGGTCAGACCGGAAGTTAACTTCGACATGTCAATATGCTCAAATTCTAGCTCTTATGTCATTATATCGACGCTCCAAATTTCACAAACCTACTTCATACAATGACTGAGATATTCCGTAGGCAATACTTCCTTAGCCACCCGGTATAATTAAGTGGTATTTAACCCTTTGGGTATCAAAATATTGGAACTTTCAACACGTCAATGATTTGTAATTGATGTGTAAGAAATTTCAGCAGCCTTTCTATCAAGAATAATTGCGTAGTTTAAAAAAATACTAAGTGCGTGGTGCAGTTTTAGCTTAAAGTTAGCCCACGACCATTTCCCCGAAAACGGGAAGTGTAAAAATTTTTTTGGTTGGGACGCAAATTTGTAATAAATGTATACAAAATTGAATAATAGTTTTTTTTGGAGTGTGCCATAAATGCTGGTGTAGCTTTTAGTACATGAAACATGTGCTAGCCAAGGATTAACGAGGTCTTACCCTTTAACGTGCGATTCATAGCAAATGTTACATACCTTCGTCCTCCTTTTCCATACTTTCTTCGAAAGAGGGTATCTAATGCTCGGATATTTTGTAAAAAATTAAATATGATGATTTCAAACAAATACTTTGAAGGCTGGATATCACTTGGGAATAGTAGTTTCATTTTTCTCTGTTTTCATCTAACGGAACCTTTTGTGAAAAAAGATAATCAAGAAAGCTGACTAGAACGCCATTGAAGTCCATGGTTCAATCTATGGTATTTACGATAAAATGAGTGGAATCTTTTACATAGGAAGAAGTATTACCAATATGTGATTATAGTAGCATGGACAAATGTTTTGCACGTTTATGGGTTGAAGAGCCATTGTTATTCACTATTGGGCGGATGCATGTTGGGTTTGTGAATTTTTGGTGGACTATGTAGCCTAGGGATAAGAGCCTCACTTTCACACAGTCCTGTTTTGGTGTTGTCGTCGAATAACGAAGATTTGACAAAAGGATTTACAATTTTGATTGTTGCTTGTGTTATTTCATTTCTATATTTCTTTATTGAATTCTTGATTTTACAAAATAAGTACTTGTGTACATATTATATATGAAGATTATCCTTCGGAATATCAATTGGAATTCTAGTAAGATCCGATAAAAAGTTCAGTTAATTGGATTATTTTTCATATTTTTATTCATTGTTTTATTTTTTTATTCATTGGGATGGTTGTTAACGTGGTATAGGGACCACTTCTTATCTTTATGATAAACATTTCTAGTACCCAAAATTTGGATTACGTACACACAACCCAATATTCAATATTTATTATAAAAAAATATATAATTATTCACATGTATTTTTTTATAGTAACTTCACCAGTGTTACGCAGATGAGATTTATGAATTTTTTCATAGGTTGTATATTCGTATGTTTTTTTTTCAGCCAGCGATTTACTTAATTGTGAAATTTGCCACCAAAATAGAAAATTGTTAGTTGTGTATGATTTTTTTTCCAACGATTTCTATACTGTCATCAGATTTTTTTTGGTTGTATAGTTTAACCCTATCTGGGTATCATTCAAACCATTTTCTATGATATACTTAGTGCCATATTTTGCCAGAAACAACAATTGCTGTGTCGTCAGCATATGAAACAAGAAATAAGTTTATCAGTAGATTTTATGCAAGCAATGGCTATTTATGTGACCCCGATACTGTATCATACCACCAGTGATTTCATTTGAAAAACTAAGATCACTGCAAAAATTTCAATCAAGCTTTCAAATTCTCTTGAAACAACTGAGTATTTATTAACGGCGATATCGTCTGTTATGATGAATTAACTTGTTGATTTAAGTAGAATTATAATTCATCTCTGTTCAGTTCTCTGATGCCCTTAACTTTTTTTTAACAAATAACTCTCAGGATGCTCAGCCCTACATAGTAAATGTGTACATTGCGTTCAAATTGCTTCTACTTGCTCTTCGGTGAAAGGTGTGATAGTATCTAGTAGTAGTTTCATTTTTAACGAACACTTTTCATAATTTCCCAAAACATTAGGATTTGTACAACACTCGGTTGATTTCAAGTATGTCAAGAATCTTCATTTAGTGTACTGTTCAAACCGATACAATGCGAAGTGTAACTATAATATCCCACGTCGACATGGTAAACGGTCCTGTTGGAGTACGCGGATTTCGGACCCCAGACACATGTAACTTAACGCGAACGCGACTCTAATACCCGTAAAGGGCCATGTCGTTGCAGAACACGGCTCCTGACATTAATTACCTATATCCGTATTGAGGAGCATCCAACAGAATCTGTCAATTAGACAGCATTAGTCGGAATCGGTCCGATTGCCGGGACGGCGAATTCGACCTCTGCTTTTGCGTTCCTCGATGACGAAAATGAGTGTACGAGTACAAACTTGTATGGTCTTCAACATTACGATCAAAATAACACCTTCGTTAGAAATGTTTTGGTTGATATTTAATAAAAACATTATGAAATTAACGAACAGAAAAAAAGAGAGAAGTTGAGACTGATTTTACTAAATAACAACGTTTGTTTTGCCCAAACATTTCCTTCTTCGATAAATAGGAGTTCAAAGTATTCCTGCTTTGAACTCAAGATTCCCAACTTGGGAATTTTAAATTGAACATCATGTGTAATTTAAGTTTTCTGTTTTCTAGAAACGATTCTGATTATGAATGCACAGTTTTCAGAAAAAAAAAGTTAATGTAATTTTTCAGAAGCTTTTTATTTTAACTTGTCGACTGCTTTGGAAGGACTTCACTTAATGGGAATGATTTTAAAACATATGGTGAAAAAAATTTCTCCTTAGTTAATTACTAAGATTCCTTAAACCCCTGTTGTGCCGATTTATACCTGCAAAACTGGAATTAAACCTAAGATATTCTCCAGCTTGATTACGAGGAAATAAATAATAGAAATAATAACTTTTATTGATAGTGAGTATAAAAATAAAAACTTGGATACATATAAACGTTGACATCTATAAAACGGTCGAGTTAGCGTTTACCCATGTGTTAGATAGATAAGTACTTTCTCACACTCAACCAGAGAAGGGAAAAAAACAATTCAATAATAATATAACAACGAAATTCACTAAAACTTAAAGGGAATGGCAATAATGATCATAATAAAAACAAAATTGTCAAATTAATTAATAATATATTAGTGTGTCAGATCACACTAAATGGGAAAAATCTGAACATGGATTAGAATTTTGGTTTTAGTTAGTTTTATTCTACAACAGAAAAATTTATTTTTCAGGTTATCTGAAACTTTGTTGTATACCCGTGATATCATGTGAAAAGGAAGACTGATAGAGAGTGGTATTATGTATAGGTGGTGTTAATCTGGACTAGAATATGATGTTGTGGACTTCTGTTTTGAACGATATTCTTTCAAATAAGTGTGGATAAGGATGATATAGCAGGGATAAATGCAGAAGGATGCATTTTTGGACATTAGGCCAATCCAGTTCTTGCAAAGGGGTTGATATATTATTTCTTAAAGCACATATCAGACGGACACATTAATTTTGTATTGATTGTAGTCTGTTTAGATCCGATTTAAGTAAGGCTGGACCATAGACAACATCAGCGTGGTTCAAGTGAGACAAAAGTACAACTGACTTTACTTTTTTTGTCTAGAAGAGATCTGTTGGAGTAGATAATTTCAAATTGCAAAATGCTCCTCTGATGACAACATTCACATGCTTCGTGTACCTCAGTGTATTTGTTTCTGCTGAACAGAATTACATTTGATCAAAGAGGATTGATAGATATAGACACAGTTTCCTTGACAAGTCAGCTGGCAATCAAATCATCGTTCATATGCTGAATCGAAAGAGGGCGAATTTACTTCCATCTGAAGGAAGGCACAGTTGAGTGCCATCTGCATAAAAATGACAACTGGAATAATTCTGTGTGATTCAATAGTGTAGAAATTGAAGAGTAATGGGCCTAAAATTGATCCCATTCATGATGTTCCCAAAATCAGAATGTTGTAATCGAGTTTGACTGCTTGGAAACGACTGTACAGATAATTTTTGAAAATCAACAGTATAATCCGTTACTTTCCCTTTTGTTTTCTGAATATTCCGTGATACTGCCGTGAATAATAATCATTAATATAAGAAAATTGAACTACAAAATTTTTGATTCTGCCACAATTATTGTTTATTACAGTTTATTGCATGAGGAAGAGGACCCCAATTTCAAATATTACCTGAGAATTATTATATCTCTCCATCAAATGCAGATTTTTTGCGTACCTAATATATTCATATTTTTGTCTGTTGAACATTCCTGAATTTCAACTCGATGGAAAGTAATAACTAATAAACAAAATTGAGATCAACAAACAATCAGCCCTATGCTGTATCACCATCGTTAAAAATAACGTCAACGTTATTCGCCATTTCCGTTATTTTGCTATTTTTAACGGAAGGCTGAATTGATCTGAGTTCCGATTTCATAATTAGCTTGAAGTAGTTTATAGTTTAAATAGCTGTTAGACTATGATTACCAAAATTGGCTTGCGATTGGCACTCTAACAACTATTTAAACTAAATTATATTTTTAAATCATTATACAATCCGCCCTTGAGTAACCAATCGCAATAAATTAATTTGCGGTTTTCATAATTTTTATACAAATGCTGATGCCCTGTTGTTGCTTTTTCTAAGTCCTTATTATCTCATTATCAATTTCCGACTCGGGTCCAATTCCACTCTTAGAAAGGGTAAAAAAATCTTTAAAAAATATCAGGATATAGAAAAAAGAAGAATTAAAAAAATTTCGATTTTTTCTATACAACTCCAGTACTAAAGAAATTAGATGAGATTATTTTTTTCTTCATGAAATCTGAAATATGCTACTATGCCACTCTTTCTCGTACCAAGATCCCAATGTATAGATTCCATTTTGAATAGCCCTTAATATATCAGATTATGTGGTGCCCAGACTTTTGATGCATACTCTGAGATCGATCTAACAAAAATTTTAAGTATGGTTGCTCAAACGTTCCTTTATTTCTTCCAAAAGTTTTTTTGTCAAATATTAATCCCAGACTTGGACGGTTTCAGGGCGGTTCAATAGTTCATAATTATGATGAATTGCATTTTGGTTGGTAGTGATGGACATAACTTGGCAGTTGGAAATACTGAGGGATAAATTATTCTCGATACACCAGACATTGACGCGATTGAGATTTTTTTGGAGAAGAATACAATCTTTTCGGGTGATAATCTCATGGTATACAGTAAGTGATATCATTGATGTACATTATCAATAATAAGGGCTCAATGTTAGACCCTTGGAGCACACCTGATGAAGGAAGTACTTCAATAGATCTGTTATCAAGGAAGCTGACATAGGTACTGCTTTATATCATGGAGATAGGAATTGAATGAATATGTGACATGTAGGGTAGTATATAATTTCGATAGTTTGCAAAGAAGAATTCCACGGTCCAGCCTATATCGAAGGCATTTGACAAATCTGGATAAATTATGTCACATTGAGAGGTTTCCTCAATTTTGGCAGATTCTATTTTTAACATGTGGATGGATCACATCATAATGTAGAATCTCAAAAGTTTTCGAAAAATTATTAATAAATACTATAGGGTGGTAGATGCATATGTCTGATTGATCTCCTTTCTCGTTGACCGGTATGATTTTCAATTATTGGGATTTATTTTTTTAACACTTGCTCTTAAGTCACCTCACTGATTGCTGAAGGAGGATTGTTATTAAGTGGATTGAGGAGAGTAAACGAATGAAAAAACCTCATCATAAAACGAATTGCAGTTTCTTTCAATACCGTATTAAAATTCAACCCAAATCTACTTCGTACCCGTCCGAAAGAAACTCAACTTATCCGACCGAATCTGCAAAACACATCCATTCGTCTTCTGAAGTGAGCTACTGTAGGTGCATCCATACGGGACACATAATGTTCTCGCTTCCTGCGTGTGAATCATGTGGACAATGCGGCCATTTCCCGCCGTGTGCCAACCAGGACGATGGATCTAGGACCAAGGACAGCAAACGTACACCCTTCTGGTGTCTGAGTCACCCTCTTTCGTCGAAATGTCGCATGTGCTCTTTTTATTGTTCATTTACAAAAGGTATAGTGGGTGGACCCCTTTTGTGTGTCATTAATCAGTGACGATTGACAGCGAGGGTACCGCCTCATGCCTACTTTGAGATTCTGAAAGAAGGTAGCTAGAGGGGTGAATCGTAGTTATTCTCATGGTTCATTAGGTAACAAGGAAGAAATTCAACATCCCCATCGCATTGTCCACTAGGAAATGTCAGTACTTCAATACTTCGCGAAAAAGCAAATTCGTTGGACTACACTGTAGGATTGAAACTATGGGTAACTTATTCATAACCTACAATATAATGATGGTAATGGCAACAGGGGTCTCACAGTAGGTTCAACATGTTTATTTAGTCTTCCGCATTAGTCAAAAACTCTGCTACACAAAAATTAAAATAATATTTTACGGAAAATTTCGAGTAGTCGTTGAAAAATTGAAAATTAATCTTGAATTAGAAATTTTGATTTACGGAGACAGCTGAGGCTTCTTTGGACGTAAGTTTGCGTCACCGAAAAAAAATATAGAAGTTCTGTTATGAATTTTCAGCCAAATAATTCGCAAAACTTGTTGAAAAACAACAGGGTAGAAATAGCAACCATACGTCTGATGTCCAAATCGATTTTGTTATATCATCGGAATGTTTATTTGATTTAGATGAATGGTTGGTAATGTCTGAGGAAGTTATTAGTTTATCGTGCAGATAATCAATCTGCTCGCTCAAGTTTTACCTTTTTGTATGAAAGTCAATAAATGTTGTAAGCGCAATTTTTTGAAGCTTCACCGACTTGTTTCCCCCATTTTGTTAGAGATGTGATCGAATTTCCAAATTCCTTAGGCAAAAGTAGGCAACTATTTTGAATCTTCTCCAGGCTTAAGGAGTCAGATTAGGGTAATGCCGGTCCATACATTAAGTCACAGTTCTGGTTTTGTTCCTGATAACATTTTAAGTCCTGAGCGTGATCGAGGTTATTTTTTTTTGTTATTTTTTTGACTATGAATTCAGAATAAGCCTTTTGCTCTCTACGAATTGCACCTGTAACATAGTTTCTCATTTCTGTGTAACCATCCCAATTTCCAGCAGTGCTATTTTGTATTTTTCAAAGGCTCTTCTTCTAAGTAAAATCATATTACTTATATTATTTATAGGCAATCCAAGGTGCATGTGGTTTTCTTACTTTTTACAATAGGGACTTGTGTGGAGAAAAATAGCCGTTAAAGTCTTATTCAAGTATGGGATTATATCATCAATATCAATGAGTGAATACATGAGATCCCGGTTAATGTTATCCAAATCATTGTCAATGTCGACCAAATGAAATTTTGAGAAATCACGATATGTATGTATCCATTTCTGTGATTTTGTTGAACTTGACTAAATTGATGTTGTTCACCATCACCAAAAGGTGGAAAAACGGGACAATCTGATTCTAATAGAAACCCAAGTCAATTCTGCTACTTGACAAGATGCACATTTTTGAACCTGAGCTGTCATTCTAATGTAAAGAGTTGGAGCAAGTTAGCTATCCTATACCTATCCCTTCGAGTTGTATCAAACCTTTGAAACCAAAATCGTGAAAACTTGCCAAGGAGACGTGTTAGCCATCACTTACATTCCAGAACACCTGGAAAAAACCTCATGCAATCCTGATCCATACAGTGTATGTTCTGCCTTGAAGCTTCAGTCTACAAAATATCGATATAATTTTTTTACCAATGTCTCAGTTTTTAAGGAAGCAATATATAAGGCACTACATAACTAATTTAGAATGTTACCAAGGGCGCCCATATAAAAGTTTGAAGGGGGGGACACCTATACGTACAAAAAAGTAAACAGCTAAAAAATGTTCATTTTATTTGCTGGTCTACGTATATTAAGCCTGACAGACTGCGATTTTCAAAAATATTAGTATACTATGTATACGATTGATCAACAACAACAGAAAGAATACTGGGGATTCATTTTTCATTATTTCTCACTGTTGGTATAACAAACACTGTCGACAAGTGAAAATTTATTGTTCTTACAATACCGTTGCACCAGCAACATTTAACTCAAAAACCACACATATCTTATAAAAATATTTCGATCCTAAGTCATGTCCAACACAAGTCATCGATTATAAAATAATTTCTTTGAAAAAGTGCACCTGTCTGCATGTAACACCTAGATATTTTTTTATTTTCAAGCTGTTGTAAGCTATGGGCAACACGACCCCCCTTTGCCCATATGTATGAGCGCCCTTGAATGTTATACGATATATAACGATAATAGATATTTTGTTTTTTTTATTAATGCAACTAAAAAAACAATACCAGGCCAATCAGAGTCAAGTTTGGTGTTATCGATAATCCAAACTTGACTACAGCTTCTGATTGGTTCATTCGACAAGTGCGTATAATAGTCGTACAGTTCAATTCATTTATCTTTACCCGTGCGTCATCATCACCATACCATAATTCTTAGCTTAGAAGACAAATGTTCACGAATTTTGATTCGCTCATAGCGGTTGATAGAAAGAGATGTTCATAAATTGATGACGCATGGGTAAAGATAAAACAATCGAACTGTATGTAGTACCTACAAGTGTATCGATGATTATCGAAATACAAATTCTTTCGATTTTTATGAACAAACTAGCAGCGAAACCCGGCGTTGCGTTGCTCGGGATAAGATACATTTCTAGAACTTTCTCGAACATTTGAAATTGCTTATAATAAAATGCACTCATTTTAGAATTTTCTAGAACTTTCTCGAACATTCTGAATCGATCATAATCAATTGCACTCATTTTGGAAGTCTCCAGATCATTCGGAAAATTTCTAGAGCTTTTTCGATCATTCTAAATCTATCATAATAAATTGCATTCATTTTGGAACTTTCCAGATCATTCGGGAAATTTCTAAATCGTTCTCGAACATTCTAACTAAATAATAAAAGTTTTGGACATTTTGGAACTTTCTAGATGAAGCCAGAAATATGTAGAACTTTCTCAAACATTCTATATTGATTATAATAGTTTTCTAAAAATGTCTAGATCGTTCCAGATATTTCTAGAACATTCCAGAACATTCCAGATCAATGTTATACACATTTTGGAACTCTGTAGACCATTTAAGAAATTTTGAGATATTTTCATGCGTTAGAAATGGACAGAAATAAATATACCTATGTTTTAACATTTTCGCCACCAAACACCACCCACCGCGACCAAACTCCATAACTACCACCTGGAGACTAAGGGTATTTACCACCCCAACGGGAAGTTGATTGGGGTTGGAGGTGATTGAGAAAACTGTTTATTGACGTACAAAGCATTTTATATATATATTTAGATTATGGTGCTTGGAAACCACACATTCATTTGAATAGCTTCGGGCTACTAGATTGATTTCTGCGGGACACCACCAGATGAAAATATTCAGTACCAAATGAAGAGATGTTTGAGAAAGAGCTAGATGGCAAAGTATGCAACTGAGAGGCAAGACGTAAGCTGGAAGCTTCAGTAGGAGTACTTGGTGACAACAGTAATCAATTACTTTGCAATATAGTTCGTTTGAACTCACACTTCACTATATATTATCGGACAAGATTCGTTGGGTATCATTATAATGATGGTGTTTCTTCCGACATGCAAGTGAGTAATCCAACTTTTATTTTTTTATCAATTTATCTAACTTCAAAATTTCGAATTATTACTTACATGAGGTATCGCACTGATGATGGCATAATAGCCGAAAGCGCTTTGCAATTTAATAAATTTATCTTCACGAAATAAAAATTACTCTTTATTGATTATTAATATTTGCCGTTGCGCTCCGGGACTACTTACTGATTTTTGGTGACGTATTCACTTCTCAGCTGTAGAAAAACTTCCAACACTACCCCGGGTGGTCGGTGCGCACTCCAAGCAAGCTAATATCTTAGATTCAGAGCAGCATTTGAATCTTGTACCATTCTATTCCTCAAACATTCAATAATATTTTCCAAAAATGTGTGGTATACGATATTTTAAATTCTTGTGGGAAATGTTTTGTCATTTTGGATTTAATAACTCACAATGTTGTAAATAACATCCATTCGGTCTTGATAAATTTCATAAAGCCCGGAACAATAAATTACGCATTTCTTAAAAATGTTGTTTTTACTGGAATTATCCAATTCCAATTCCCCCAACGCATGACATCATTTTGAATGAAAAAATGACGTTAATGAATTACCCTGCGCTTCAATCGTGTAAATATTTTCAACAACCTGAGGATGTAACACTAATAATTAATGGTATAATTTGTTTTGATACCGATTAACCTTGTCCACGGAATTTATTATAAGATTTCCTCACTTTGTTGATCCACGTTGAGTGATTTATTTTGAAAAAAGATAACAAGGTATTTATAAAGGCGCCGATAGATGAAAATGGCAGCAGCAGTTGGGTTTCACAGTTTTATGTTTCTATACGCCATAACGTTTCTAAATACAGTTTTGGAGAAGTATATTTCATTTTGAACTTTGATAAATGCGAGGTGAAACCGTAGAAAACGACAACAAAATTATCAAAAAAAGATGAGTTTTCCTGAGTGAAGAAAAGTCACTGTATTGGCATGGAAAAAACGCATAACTGATAACAATAAGGTGTTTATTGGCAAAAATTTTGATCTTTCGTGAAAGTTGCACTATAGTTGAATGAGTTTAACCCTTTCCACCCTTTATTTATCTCAATTTTGATTGAGCAGCTGGCTCACCTGGCTTATAATAAAAAATTTACTGTTACTATCAAGAAAAATATGAAAAAATGATTTTTGTAGATAGATTCCGAATAATAAGTTTCATAATAAAATTTTCTATTTTGTCATAAATACTTCACTGGTAAACCAAATTCATATTTTTTGACACTTTTCCTATATGACTAACAATTTTCAAGATTTGATGGTTCGAACTTGTTTTGCAGGAAATGCAGAACCTTTTTATGAAGGATTTTCCCATATATCTTCAGCTCAAATGGACACACTGTTTACGAAATAGAAAAATAAGTTGTTCAAAAATATGTGAAATTCTTACATCTAATGGCGATCATATGTGATGCATTAGAATGATACAAAGATTTTAGATAGAAATAATCAAATCAAGGAAGGAGCAAGTTGATATACTAGCATTATTTCATCACACTGAAGAAAATAAGTAAGACATAATAGAAAAGTGATTGACTGATACCAAACACCCTATGTATCAAGATAGCAAATGTCATCCTAAAGAACTTCTTGGTACATTTAATTTGACTTTCCATATATTATGCAAAAAAAGTTTTTATCAAGTTTTAACAACTGATGCAGATATCAACAATTTTTCACTAGAAGAAATTTTTTTTAGTTACGATATGTTAGGGCTGAAACACAATGGAAGTTTCATATTTTTGTTTTCAATTTTTATAATTTTAGATTTCCTTTTAACACGAAACTGTCATTGCTATTATTATTCTGCTCACGCCCCACAAACATTCTTGATGATACAATTCAAGATTTATTTTTCGATTCTATTTTGCATCTTGTTTTATTCGTAAAATTGATATCCTAAATACCAAAACTTAAAACTTGTTACATAAAACTTCCATCTTGTCTGCTACTTTACTGACATAATTGAATAATTTTTGATTTGTAAACGCAATAAGATCTCTTGAGATTTTTTTTGTCAGGCTAAAATAACCATAAAAAATATTGATCATCTTATCAAATAGCTGCCACAAAAAACTCTATCCTCACAAATTGGATAAATATTGAATATGCAGCATAATAATCCTCATCAGACATTACGACATCCTGATTATATCCCATATATATTTTACTTTACTTTAGAAATACCTTCAATTACTATATTTGAATGCATTATACCTGGTGATTCAGACAGATATTCGCGGACCTGTAACATTCTAGTTTGCAAAAAAAATTATTACAGTTTTTGAATGGTTTATTGAGAGCAGTTAAATGACTGATCCAGTTATCCGCATTTTGTCATCTGTCAAAGACTAACGTGCTAGTGGACTTTCTTCTCTGGTCCCAATCAAAGAACGTGTTTATGTTAGAGGCATTGCAAATATCCAAGACCCTTAGAACAGAATAAAAATTGAGTATGTTAGAGGTTGAACAGAGCCACAGTTCATTTTTCTAGGACGTTATTAATTATGATAAAAACGTATAATGATTTACATGGTTTAAAACAGAAAGACGGCTTCTTTCATAATTTACCAAAAAATGATAATTGAAAGCAGTCATTTGATTTTCATTAAAACATTCAATTCATAAACTATTGAAGAGTAGGTAAGTACTGATTTTTTTTTCAAATAAAAAAGTAACAGGCAGCGAATACCTAGCTGAATCGCCCGGTATAACCGGTATGACTTTCCACAGGAATTCTGAATTTTGAATTTAAATTATCAATCGGTTTTTTTTCCATATTTTTGACAAACAAAGAGTTTTCGTGGAAAATAAAAAACCTTTGAAAAATACTATATAGATAATTGAAAAATGCACTCAGAAAATTGCCTATGTACTGTTAACAGGAGTACTTTTATAAACAGTTTAATGTATAATTTCCATTATGCTAACAAAAACAGAATTCCCTCTATAGAAAATATTGTGTATACAACAAAACCTTTTGTTTAGTCGTAACATCTTATATTGTTTTCGGAACCATAACACCTCTATAGTGATTATAAAATTTTGTCATATATATATTTTTTGATCATGATGATGTAAATTTCAATCAAACATTAATAATAATTCCATAAATGGGACAAACTAATCCCTCTGCATTTAATAGTACCAAATTATACAGACTACACATTAGCCGGTCGACACAACAGTATAAAATTAGTATATATAAAAAATAAGGTCATCAGAACAGTATTTCATTATTTGAAACAAAATACTCTTCAACGTTAAATTGTGTTGAGATAAAGATTTTAATATCACACCAACAATTTAACTGTTGCATTAACAACATTTTTCTGTAAATCCTAACCAAATGATATTGAATCAACAAGGCCACTGTCTACATTATATCAAGAGCAGATGAGATAATATAATCACTGTAAGCGAAATTAATCGAGTTGCACTGATAATAGACCAACGGTCACTTCTGTTGTTCATTTTCATGTGAGTTAGTCGTGTATTAGGTAAAAGTGATTCGAGACTTTCGAGTTAGCTGTTTCCTTGTTGGTTGAGTGAATGAGGTATGGTGGTGCTGAACAAGAAATCGAGACAAGACCTCACAAGAAAACTAGAAGTACTTTTCCGACTCAGTGGAATAAGGGTAGTTGAAAAATTGACAAACAAGTGCATTGGTGCATTGGTATTAACCATCAGTTGTTTATTTGACAATAACCTTCTGTTATCAACACAACACATATCAACTCATTTGTATTCGTGTTGAAAATAATAAAGACGTTCATTATTATTATTATTATATTTTATATCCACAGCAGTGATTGTTGATTTGATAGTGTGATTTATATACCTGTAATAGTATTTCTTTAATAGCCACATGAAACTCTATACGCATTTCATTACAATAACAGTTGTTTTTGTTATCAACACAACACGTATTTTATATCCACAGCAGTGATTGTTGATTTAAAAGTGTAATTTTTATACATGTTGCAGTATTTATATAATAACATCAACTTTAATAAACATTTTATTACAATAACAAGTGTTTCTGTACTATTCAAGAAAATCATCCATATCCACTTAATGGGCCTTTCTATTAACACAATAAAAAAATTATTATATCTATAGGATATTATATACAAATGACCAACTAATAGTATACCTACTTTTGCGTTAACAACATTTTAGGTCTACCAAATAGAGATCTTACCACTGCTAACTCAACCTACTTTTTTCGTTATTATTATACTAAGAAAATTTTCTGAATGTGGATCATATTTGAACCTGGGATTATTGTTTAGCATAATATGAATGATAATAGGTAGCTTCAAAAATTATAATTGAATCCTTTTATTTTCGTAAAAATAATGAAATCAAAATGGCCACGTTCAACTTCCACAACTCATTTCACGAAAACAAGGCATACGAATGTGTTGGGTCAGTGGACCCTTTTGAGAAGGTTATCAAATACAACAACACATTGAAATTAAAAAAAAAGTTGCTAAAGGTCATTTTCTATAAGGAAGGCGCTGGACCTTTTTCTGTTTTGATGTAACAAGTGAGCACAAGATAATTCGAACACTGATTTTTGTTTTTTAGAGGAAATCTGCGGATCAGGTACAATCAGAATAGCACCAGAAATCTGACCCTATATTCTCAAAAACTAAACATACATGCATACATATCAGAATACAAGAAGTTAAAACCGCCATAGAAAAACTTCTCATTCATTGCATAAATATTTTTTTGCTTCAGCAGAATGAAAATTTTTCTTGTTTGGTTAATTGAATATTAAAGGTGCTGATTGAATATGAGCTGAGAAACAATTTAATCAAATCTAGAATTGCAAAACTCATTGACGAAGTCATACTCTAATTATTATTCACTTCATTGAGGATTCAGATTACATTGACACTCAAACTAACCGCCCCTAAAGGAAACATCAAAAACTTCATTAAACACACTCTTCCTCGTCCAATATTATCTAGTTTCCTATCTTCAGCAATATCAAGAAATTAAAACTGGAACAAAAGTAACGAACGTGGTTTCAGCTTGTTGACATTTCTATTAGGAGCTTGTCTCCTTCAGACCACCCATCAATTAGTGCTCTCGACTGAATCGTTCCCGAACAAATCACCAAAGTTCACACAGACACTAGTTCTAGCCATTGAGAAATAGTCGGTGGTAATTTTACGAGAGTCGAATGTCAAATGCGATTGAAAACGATAGGTCTGAGAAGTGTTTTTTTATTTTGGCCAGAATACACATGGGTTACCGGAATGGATTGGATTTGGATGTATAAAAACAGGTGTGTTCAGCCGTTCATGAAATAATTTGCCGTCAGCAAACCTGGTGACAACGTGTCTCCTATAAAATGGTATTTGTTAACAAAAGATTATTTACAAAAGATAATCGTCTCATGTTAGCGATTTGTCAATTTTTACGAGAAATTGTTACGTGAGCTTTTTTGTAGAAGTAAACTTGACATTTCCATTACAAAATCATTGCTTCAGAATTCAACGAAAAAAAACGCCTTAAAAAAAATACGTGTCCGTGGGACGATTTGTTAATAAACAGTTGTTACGAACGAATCGATACAATTGACTTTCAGAACATTTCTGTTTGTTTACAATTTGCTGCATGTTCATTTGAATACATCTGCTCGTTTGATCAAGTGGTATTCGTTACGAAATTATACAACAATAAATGAAGAAACAATATACTTTTTATTGAAATATGTTTTAAATTAAATGTCTAATTATTGTAATAAATATTTGTGGTATAATCTTCAAAAGTTTAATTTAAATTGCTGGTAGTAGTGGAAGGTGGAAGTGGCTAATTGATGTTTGTTTCTCAATTTTCCAAAAATATTTCCATGTTGGTCATTAATATGCTTCAGATATGGCTTGAGAGATTCAGAACAGGAATAGCTTGTTATCGTGATTATTTTTTTCCAGTTTGCTCTAGATTTGGCCAACATACTCAGAGCGGAAAAGCGGTTTGTATAATTTGTTATTTTTTTTTCGTTAGCAATAAGAAACCATGTGATAAATTCACGATGGTTCGTTCACCAGCACATTTCAACACAAACTGTTTATTCAAATCATTAAAGTGGTTGGGTCGGCCTAAAAATGTATTTTTATGGGGCCATCTTAAGAAACCAATGTATACAAGTCCCACTAACACTGCAGGTGAATTAGGAGAAATAATAGTTGTATCATGTTATAAAATATGAAATACGTAGTTCTGGAATCTTTCAACAAATATGCGCAATTTCAAGAGAAAGGGTATTCACTGATTCCTGTAATGATTATTTGATGTTAGTAGTGAAACGTTATAATGTTTTATGATAGTTGCTATTAATTATATACATTAATATTTTAGCGGAAAAAACTCATGAAAGCACGTAGGTATGTTTCAAATTAAACAGAATTTTAATTTTTCAGAAAAAAAAGTTTATCTTCAAATCACATTGGAGTCAGTGCTCGTACGCATTCTACTACGCCAAGCTGAAAATTATGTTTGCATGGAAAGTAATCGCCTTCTTTGAAAGTCACTATTTAATGAATCCCACTGAAATATCTCAAGCAGTTTTGGAAGTAGTGATGAATTTCTCTTTGTTTCCATAAACTTTATTTTCGCGAAGAAACATTTTTAAGCATCAGATAATAAGGCAAACTATCTACAGTGCGGCTTTTAATAGTTCCCCCTCTGTAAACTTTTGAACGGTTTGACGTACAAAATCAATGAAAAAAACCGTTTGGAGGGTTTCACCGATACTACTTTTTGAAATAAAACACATTGTGATTGCTCGAAAGATGGCGCGGGGGAGCACATGAACTAAAAAATTTTAAATGGCATGGGGGGTTATGTTTCACATCGTTGAAAAGATAATTCAATTCTCTTTTCAACCATCTGAATTTTTTAGACTTTCGTCAATTCGTTTTTTCACAATATGCATTTGAGATGTCAGAATAAGTGCGGATCTGCGGCGGTCCGAATCCCTTTTCTTACCTGATCACTATACTTTTATATGGTTTGATGTGAAATAACGGGACAGAATTTTTTTTTCGATGGAATTCTAAAATTTTTCAAATGGTTGGAGAGGGAATTGAATTATCTTTTCAACGATGTGATACATGATCTCCCATGCCATTTAAATTTTTTTAGTTGATGTGCTCCCCGCGCCATCTGTCGAGCAATCATAATGTGTTTTATTTCAAAAAGTAGTACAGGTGAAACCCTCCAAACGATTTTTTTTAGTCTGTATGTCCACACCTTTGAAATTCGCATATCAACCTTTTTGCCGTTGTGCTGTATAATAACACCCATTCAACTAGAACCAAACAAAACTTCAAACATATCCTTCGAAACTGAACAAGTTTTCCTCTTTGTATGTAAAAATAACCAAGTTGTCTCAAAACACCATGAAACCCATAGGAAGTCATTTAGTTCGTACCTCTTTGTACGTCGAAGTTTTGTAGGTTTCTTCATTAACCGAAAACACCATAAAGTTTTATTGATATTTTACATTCACACATGTCTTCTACCTTGTTCGATACTTCGAAAGTAATAAAACTGTGAGGAAGGCGGTGGGTAAACAACTTTACATCTCCACAACAAAGGACTCTCAGAATCGGAAAAGCTGGTTGCACGTGGACCACACGGTCGCTCAACGTTAAAGACGTCCGTGTGCACCCTAAATGAAGTCTTTGATCTGCGATGTCACACAAACATGTGCCAGCGCAAAGAAAACTAAGATGTGAGCGAGTGCTGAAAAAAAACAGAAAACTATTTCATTCGTTTCTTATAAGACATCTATGTAATAGAGACGATGACAACTTGAGAAAAACATAAGAAATTATCAGAATAAAGGAAAAAAGGAAATTTTCCACCAACTGTGGAAGGAATATAATTCATTATAAACAAATATTTTGAGGAAGTCTATAAATTTTCAGGAAAATTCATTCTCGTATTTCAGGTTACTGCAGCCGACCTGCAGGAAAATAATTCACTTTGACGTATGTATATATGACTAAATTCATGATAGTCAGAATTGAAAGAACTACAAAGTTTCATTACAAGAACGATGAACCGCCATCAGCTGAGTAGCATTTTATATTGGAATCAATAATTCTAATTCTCACATTCTTTCGAACTGATTCAGAAATAATAAAAATAAAGAAGCTTTAGTGAAGAAAATCTTATGTTTCCAAGTTGTATTGTAACGGGATACATACTGCTCTCTTTCTTTTTCCGATCCTGAACATGGGTGTATTATGATTCAGAATTTAAGAAGTTATAAAAAATTTAACGGAGTTTAGGTAAGATATGGACCGGACCATCTTCAAAAAGTTAGAATCATATGGAAGAAACTTTTTTAATGAAAATAAATTTTGAAATTCAACTTATTCGCATGGTTGTCTAGTTTGGCTTAAAAAAAAGATGGAAAAAGGTCCACATGAACAAAGTAAAATTACATAATTTCAAAATTATTCCTTCAAATAATTTAAATTAATATTTGTTGGGTTAAAAGTCCTAAAATTTGGTTTCTTACAAAAAGTGGTTCTATGTAATTTTGATTAATGAGTTTGGCATCATTCTATTTATATCATAAATGCTTGACGTTACGTCAGCTTTGAATGACTAAAACCACCATGCAAATGGCCATTAGGTCGTATCGGATATTACTACTGAAAATTTCACAGATGATTCCAGAAACACTAAAAACAATAAATCCCTTGAAATGTTTCTGCGAGAATGATTGAAAGATACTGTTTTTTGAAAATACTCTTAATGGTGTGGGTTCAAATACACGAACTTGAAATATTCGCTATTATTATATCTTCAACTCATACTAGAACACAGTAAAATAGTAATATTGAACCATACTAAAGCGATTTGTACATAAAAGTACACAGAATAATGATTTAAATAATAAAACTATTGTTATATTCAATTTATTAATTACTCATTTTGACATTAATAAAAGCATCGAATGTCAAATGTAAAAATATAGGACATAATCAAAAGAGTACAAATAGACGTCAGTTCTTGATGCATTTCTGCATAGCAAGTAAAAATTACATTTGTCGTGCTTAATTTTTAGAAATAAGTATCGATGACTTTAGAATTTGTTACTTTTCAGACATTAATAATGAGAAATATGCATTAGGTATAAGATAATACGACACATTATTTAAAGATAAGACACGCTAGTGTTCTTTAATGTATTTAAAAAAATAAGGCATACCTTAGACGTACCTACCATTCTAATGTCACGTTTTCTGCCATGGACCGAATTTCTCAACGTAAAAAAAGGACACAACCTAACGTAACTAACCTAGCTATCCAAGTTGCTGGTAATTTGGTCACTAATTAGTGTGAAAAACTAATATCAGAGCAAATGCTAGCTGCACTCGCAGTATATAAATTACTAGAAGAAAGAGACACGCCTTCGGTGAGTCTTTTTTCCCTATTCCTCCAACGTAAAAGAAGGGGGCACAACCTAACCAAACCTAAGTATCCTAGGTCCCAAGTTGTTCGTGATCCGATCAGTAATTAGCATGAAAAAATAATACAAAAGCAAATGCTCGCTGCGTTCGCATTTTATAAATTACCAGAAGAAAGAGACACTCCTCCGGAGTGACTCTTCCTTCTGGTTGCTTATGGTTTTAGCCAAGGACCTAATTTTTCAACTTGAAAGAAGGGGACACAGTCTATCCTAACCTTACTTACCTAGCTATCCAAGTTGTAGGTAATTCGATCAGAAATTGGTATGAAACAAAGTAGATGCTCGCTGCGCTCGCATTTTATGTAGTATCACAACCGCAACCGGCGCGTCAACTTTTTCTGGCCATTTATGGCAAAAATACAATTTAATTATTGACATCAAATTGGTCAGATTTCTTTTTTATAAAATGGTGGTGAAAGTTCCATTTTAATTGCCGAAGTGACCATATGTGTAATTTGTCCTTATTATTTTTTGACAAGTTCCTGAAATTTGGGAAGGTCGCATTTTTATGACTTTTATAAGCTGCCAGTTGTCAAATGTGATTATTTGCTTCATTCAACTGATATTAATTCCAGTTCAAAAAGTATTTAATTATTTCATTTCTTGGATGTTATTCAGCCAGAGAATTCCTAAATTATCCTAAGATTTAGTGTCTACAGTTAAATACGGAGCATTTGGATTGTAAAATACGTGGGACGTTTCCATCCATATAGGCGTGTTTTGTGAAGTGACCACTATGACACATTTTGCAGCAAAAAAGTACCTACTTTACATACTTTTCCACGCTGAAAATTCGATTTAACAATGAATTTATTGCATTTCAATCATTCATTGTGCAATTTCCCGGTGAAATCTTCGAAAATGCGTGATTCTGACGAAAGGTTACCTTCCGATTTGAAGAGTGAAGTTTTTTGTATTTTGAATAAAATTGTTTCAAGTCATTATGAAACATACGCTTGCAGATGAAAGGTATTTTTCCTACAAGCGTGCGTGATTCACCCTATACCCGCACGCAATTTAGTTTTAGAGGTGTTAATTTCCCGCACGCTAAACTCACTTCAAGTGAGTTATTCCCGCACTAGTGCGGGTAAAATTTTTCCCGCGCGCAAAAGTTTGTTCAAGAGTGCTACATATTTTTTTTTTAATTCGCTTGTAAAAAAATTGATACTAAATCATGCGGAAAGTTACTCTCCCGCACTCGACTGCTTACCCGAACTTCGCTTTGCGTCGTTCGGGTAACTGCAGTCGCATGCAGAAAAGGTACTCTTTCCGTACTTGTTAGAATAATACCTATTCCGGACCTAAATCAATCATGTAAAAGCGTGTTTTACGACAGAGTATATATAAACTTACGAACTTATTAGTTGTTCTGATGACAGCAGATGTGTAACCAATTTTTCCTACAAGCGTAAGTGATTCACCCTATACCCGCAAGCAATTTAGTATGAGAGGTGTTATTTTCCCGCACGTTTAAGTCACTTCAAGTGAGTTATTCCCGCACTAGTGCGGGTATAGTTATTTTTGTATCTAGTGCGCGAAATGCTACTTTGGTGATCGAGAACTGATTTTTTTTAACAAGGCGCAGCCGAGTTAAAAAAATAGTCCAGATCACCAAAGTATTTCGCGCATGAGATGCAAACAAATTTTTTCTACAAACGTCAAAAATATTGTTCTAAAATAAGTAATATGCTTAGCTTAATATGGAAAATAGTATTGAACTGGCTTAAACTGTTTTTCCAAATCAAGTAATTACTGTAACTATGGAAATAAAATGGTATTTGTTGACAATTGGACTTTTGCTTGATTGAGGAACATAAAGGTCAAAATATAAAAATCCCATATAGTTTATATGCAGTGTGCGTAGTAAGTATTTCTCACACTACTTCGCGCACGGTGTCATGGTAACGAAGAAAAATAAAAAAAGGGTCACTTCGCATATTGTTGTCAATGTGCCAACCTTGTAATTTTTTGACGTTTTTGGAAAAAAAATTCCCGCACGCGAAAGTTTGTTCAAGAGTGCTACATAATTTTGCGTCGTTCGGGTAACGGCAGTCGCATGCAGGAGAGGTACTCTTTCCGTACTTGTTAGGATAATAACTATTCTGGACCTAAATCAATCATGTAAAAGTGTTTTACGACAGAGTATGAATAAACTCACGAACTTATTAGTTGTTCTGATGACAGAAGATTTGTAACCAATTTTCCAGAAATTGCGTTCCGAAAGTAATCAGTTTTCATTCGGTCAAATAATCAGTATCTTCAAATTTGTAAACAACTATATAAATATATTTAAATGAAAGGTATGTCACACAAGGACAGATTCTTGCTTCAGATGATGTAATTCGCAATAGGATATTTGAATTATCCTTTTGTTAGATTCGATCAAAAAATACTTGTTACATAAATTATATGTAATACTCTGACTAGAGCAATTTTTCTGATCAAATACCCTACTGTAACAAAGTGCCACTACTAGGAAATGATCGTAAGATCATGATACCCCAAGAATCACCATGCATTCAAATCACCTCGACATTATTGGTTGCGTAGGTGTGCCGCCCACCTGAGGCAGGTGAAAGTGCAGGTGCTTGTACGTAGATTGGTCGAACCGGCAGCATTTTCATGCGCGCTTCCTTACCTGCCGAGGCAGGTGCGCAATGGAGCGTACAACTCCTCCTCGTATCGACCTGCCAGGTGAAAATACGTTTTCATTGGTTGCGTTGATTCGCGGTGGAACGTGGAATGTTATCAACTGAATTGAAACATTTCGATTCGATTTGAATTTCATTCGAGGCGGTGGATCTTCTGGAAAATTTGAAAAATAGGTATTAAAATTTCGACTTTTATTATGGATAGACGAATACTCTTTTTCTTACTCTATTTCTTTTTCGAATACCGTCAACTTATATTGTTAACTCAGTGGATATTATTCAACCTGTATATTCAAAAGTATATCAGAGACCTTCAATTAGGAGATTTGTGTCAAAAGAATTTGGTTATTTGGATCAGTCGAATCATACATATGAAAAATACTTTTGATCTAATCTACTTTTGAATTTCAAATGAAATAACCCCAATTATTTTCATGATTGAAATTTACTATTCCAATCTGATAACCTTATGCTGAATGACCTAATTTATTGTTAGTTCTCACGACTACTTGAAACAAAATTAATAAGTAAATAATGTCGTTCGAGAATTCTGAATTGGTATCTGACTGATTAAGCTATGGAAAATACGAGGGTTGCTACTCGAGTTTTGAGTTTGATAAATAAAAACAAATATTTGGTTATAATCGAAAATGGCTTAATTGATTTTTAAAATATTCTCCATTAAGATCAATACACTTTTGCATGTGTCTGAACCAATTTTCGAAGCACCCAAACATGTGACTTGATCGCACCAACCGCTCTTTCATCGTTCGTCGAAAACGTTGACCTCGCAATTAATTTTTGATCTGCAGGAATAAGAATAAGTCATCGGGTGCCAACCAGAACTGTAACGTTTCGACTGCTCAAAAACGATTTTGTTTGAGCTGATCTGTGAGAGCTAGTATTGTTGTGGTGGAAATGATACGTCTTCTGAGATTGGTTTCCCTGATTTTTCCGATCAAACAAATGATGGTGTATAATTCAGAATTGACCGTTCTATATTGCACTAGCGGAACTGTGTTTCGAAGTGATTTGTGCGCGAACGAATTTTGTTGGATTTTGATCGTCATGAAAGACTCATATACAGTCGCCTGTCATAATCCCTGAGACATATTTTGGAGCACCACGATGAATTTTTTTAAAAATTTTGGTGCACCAATCGACAAGAGCTCTTTTGGGAGATTGTCAAATTATGTGGTATCCAACGTCTACAGATCTACTTATTTGGCGGTCAAATGTTCATGCAATATTGAATATATGCAAGTGGAACTAGTACCCAAGTATGCCTCAATCTCACGGCGACACGTGACGATCTTGTAATATAGTTCACGCACAGTATCGATGCTTTTGGTACAACAGCCAATTTTGGACAACCTTCACGAAATTTATTCTAGTGCGTTCACGATTGAATTCGGAAAACTAGCGAAACATGGTAGCTCAATATTATGGATCTTAATCATCAAAAGTCATATATAATGATCACATGAAAATATTCACGGTGAATGTTTCAAGTATTTGTAAACAACACTTATATCACTCGTATGACAATACGTTTCACCATTGAAAAATTTAAATTTTACAATGTCAGATTTGACATATTCACATCAGTGTTGCAATATCTCAAAACTCAAGTAGCAATCCTCGTATATGCATGCACAGTCCTGATGACATATCCCATGAAGCTATAATGCTCTATTGACCCTTGATAATCTCCATCGTCGTGATTCTGAAAAATCTATCGCAATGTCAGAAAAAATTAAAACTCAACAAGTTCATTAGATGTAACCTGAAAACCAAAGTAAGCATTCCGCTCCTATACATATACGCAAACCAGATGGTCCTCGTACTCTACAGATATGGAATGAGCTGACATATTTGTCCGAAACTTTTACTTGCTACTTCACCGTCGATCCCCGGGATGGCCATGTATCCGATATTCTAGCAAAATGACTGGATGATAGTTTGAAATATGTGACCTTGACTTCTTCTCAACACTACTGAATTCATCTTCTGGTTTGAATGGAATGAGTATTCTCTTTTCAAGAAATATGTCAACACTACCTATGTGTTTTCCTTTGACAACTATTATTATATATCTCAGGTCAGGTAGCCGAGTGGATAGAGTCAATGCTTTCAATCATTCTGGTTTTACCGGTCACTGGTTCAATCCCAGAGATTTCAATTTATTTTTCTGATGGCCTGAGAAAGTGCTAGGAATCGCACGTTAAAAGGTAAGACCTCGTTATCCTTGACTCGCACTAGTTTAGACTTCTGAGAGCTGTCGTTCGTAGGGGGACGACAGCTAGTTAACGGAAAAAACAATTTTAACAATTCGCAAAATAACAACTCCCAACGGCTTGAAGGGAGTCGTTTGTCACTGGTAATTTAAAAAAAAATCGAAAAAATCAACTATAGGCCCACTATGTAGTATTCTATTTGTACCTTCCGAAGTTATGGATTCGATTATCGTAGAGGATATGTCAGAAATTTTAACTTGAACAGCTTACTAATAAAATATACCGACAGATATCGTTGACTTTGCCAAGGATTCGGCAGGAACTCATGTACAAACTTGACATAGTCGTATCCGGGACCATCTAAGGGCCTGTTTTTCAATCGACAGTTAAGCAAATTCAACTGTCGGATATCTTTAACCTCCAGCCAAATGTTTCTTTCTTCAAGTGCAGTCAAGCGTCTAAGAGTGGATTTATGCAGCACAAAACACTAAACTTCAACTTGAACTAAACTCCAACTAAGGATAAATTAAATTTAGGTTTGTATTAACATTAACACTAGAAAGATGAAAGTTGGCCAACTATTAATTTAAATCTAGTTTTAATTTCTCTGCATAAAATGAACCATGCTAAATGAGAGGTTCATCTTCTTAGTTGAAATTGAAGTGTAAATGTTAATTGTAGTTTAGTGTAAATTTGTGCTGCATAAATCCACTCTAACTGAGGGCTAAAGTGGCGAAAGCGCATTCCATAGAAAAAGTGTTAGGTTAGAAGTGAGAAGTATAAGTGAATTGCATGGCATGACCAAGGACGTCGACTACTGTAAATGTTGTCGGACCTACCTTGCACTGAAGAGAGGCAATACACCTCGAAACCGGTATGTAAGTGGTCAAGTCAGGCAGGATTCTGCTACTTGATACAGAAAGCATTTGTGGCTTCTCCCAGATTCTAGGGAGAACGCTGCACAGATATCTGTCAGATTTAATTCAACGTCCGTCGTGGTATTAGCCAGGAAAGTAGTTGTTTTCTGTCAGATATCTGCCTAAATTAGGGAGAGAATAAGGGGTTTTTACTGAAATTTCTGTCTCTCTCCTAAAGCCATCAGACTTTGTCTGATATTTCAAACAAACTCTACCCCGAGTTACTTTGGAGTGCTTTCTGAGGTTTTCTAGAGGTGGCGCTGCGACTGTCTTCTTACGAGACTCCGCATCCACCTCAGAGAATCATTTCAAGTATCAGTGAATTGCATGGCATGACCAAGGACGTCGACGACTGTAAATGTTGTCGGACCTACCTTGCACTGAAGAGAGGCAATACACCTCGAAACCGGTATGTAAGTGGTCAAGTCCTTGATCATGTCAGGCAGGATTCTGCTACTTGATACAAAAAGCATTTGTGGCTGTCTCCCAGATTCTAGGGAGAACGCTGCACACATATCTGTCAGATTTAATTCAACGTCCGTCGAGAGAATAAGGGGTTTTCACTGAAATAGAAGTGACGTGTTATGTGTTAAATTATTATATTTTTCTAATTATATATATATTGAAATGATCATTTTTCAACCGGATACCCTACATGAAAGTGATAGTTTTCACTCTAGAGATGAAAATGAAGAAAATGAACCCGATGAGACTATACTGAAAACAATTTGATGGATATTTGACATTAATGACAGTTAATCTCACTACTTGGCACTTGAATCAGCAAACGAACATCACTTCGTTTGACAGTTTATAATCATTTTCACGATTATATTTGTACTTGTCTCTATAGCTATAATAAATATGGACTCTGATAGCGAAATTACAGTATTTTATAATCAACATCTACTTATATCGTAGAAAAAATAGCATTCCATACTCGAGATGAAATACGGTTTTTTCGTTCACTCTCTCACCTCACGAAATAAACAGTATTTTCATCTCTTGTTGAAAAATATACTATTATTGTTTTCAAGATAGAAGATTGTTGATAAAATTGATACAAGTGATTTCATCAGTCCCAGATGTAGTTACTGAAATAATACTTTTGAGGGATACGATGACGTGGACTGATATACAATTTTGAAAAAGTGAACAACAACTCAGAACTTCTACAGATTTGTACTTTTCAATCATATCACATCAAGTACACCTGATTTTTCGCTGTATTATTTGTAATAAAACAATTTATGCCTGTACAGGAGAGTGGAATAAAAGAGTGAGTCTTTCAATTCAACCGAAAGTCATTTTTCATAAGGATGGCCCAGGGTCCTTTTGTAGGTGGGTATAGGAAACCAAAAATGTACAAATATTAAAAAATAAACTCTAAATGGACAATAAGTAAAGAATAAAATAAATCTATATGATGGGGAATTCAACTGCGAAAACTCATTCTCATAACTTTTTCTGCTTTTAATGTAACTTGATATTGTTTTTGCAGATATTCACTTCATTCAATTAGGTCGTCCAAATGCATTCGATAGAGACAGGAAGAACATGAAAAGAAATTACATCAAATACAATCATAACAAAAGAATGCCATCATCATCATTTCATCGAACCAACAATTTAACGATCTACTCAAGTTCCTGAAACAAGCGTGTTTTCATATTTTCTCTCCGTATTTTACATTTAGTGAGTGCAGCGTTTAGCAAGCCGTTTCTTATGAATATCTTCTTTGTAGGAATTTCGTAGCTCGCGACATTTAAAAGTCATAAAATTGTATTTAGTCTCCTGAGTTGAAGGGATATAAAAAAATTTATGGCCCGACTTGCTGACATCTTTACAAATTCACCTGAAACTTGTATACTTCAGAGACTTTTTATGTAAACGACATATTTTTCATCAACTTGTTTATTTTACGTGGAGAATTCATAACAATTTTATGACTCATGTTCTTGTTTGTAATGTTTTGAAAGTTTCAGATTTCTCTATTGAAATTAATGAACGCCCATAAAAATTTTTGACGTCCCTTATGCTAAAAGTAAATTGTTGATTGTTGAGCACTAACATGTATACATAAAAATGGTTATACAGTGCGAGTCTCTGACTTGAAATAAGCTCAATGAATCACAGACAGTTTTGTCATAATATCATCGCTCGATATGATGCTACTCTCCCTACCCATTTTTATTTAACTATTTTGTTTGAAATTGTTAACATCAACCCAGATTGACAAAAAATTATAAATAATTACCTCTTCACATTCCATTTTCAAACTGCCTGAATTATTAGTTTATTGAGTTGAATCAGATTCCTTTATTTCTCGAATCAGTTGATGTTTGTTTAATATATTTTGAACGAAGGAATAAGAATTTGATATATGGTGTGCATGTATAACTTCATGGAAATATTACGATTGCCATTCAAAAAAATAGTCGATGACGTCATATCTCGAATTTTGAACTCGCTGTGAAATATTTTCTTTAATCGAAAAGAGCGCAATTCAAAATACTATCTATCTCTCACAGTATATTTTCAAAAAAAAAAACTGTTTTTGATTTACTGAATTTATTCCATGTTGGAGACTTGCACAGTATACAATTGAAGCCAATAACTCATTCGAAGCTTAGTTATTTTTTTTTGAACAGCGATTGGCAAAATTTTCATCGTCAATGAGGAAAACTTTTATTTGAAATGATTCAGAACATTTGTTATAAAGTGAAAATAATCAAATATCGACTTCCAAATAACCATCTCTAATAACCTTACAAGGCAAGTGTACATTTTCTTTCCTGACTAATACTGTAACATCAAATTGCTGTAAAAAGCTCTACATCTACATCTGTTTCTCACTTAAATATTGACTAATGTTATTATTCATTGTTTCAGTTGGCATCAGGACAATTACTCCCATTGACAAAAACCTCCTAAACCATCGGTACAATAACACCCTCGTATAAAATCCGTTAAATAAAATCCCCCATGTTCAATTTTCCAGGAAAATCGTCAAACATTTTCACTTTTCTCAGAGTTATTGAATAATAAATGGTAAATAAATAGACATTTTCCTTTACTTGTTTGTATGTTGATATTTCACGAATATTTCAATTTGGTCAAAAACAGGCTTTTTTCCTGATAAAAATTCAGTTCTAAAATATCAAAATTTGTCCCACTTCTTATGAAAACATATATATAATTTCGTAATTTCTGACATAGATAGACCTGAGTGAATTTTCAGAATTAATAGATACAGCTAAACTCTCCTCAACTTTGATTACTAATAACTCATAACTGCTGTGTCATCAGCAAAGCTGATGATGATCCTTTTCCGCATCTAGTGGGAAGAGATCCTTTAAATAGATATTATAGAGTAGTGGACACAAAACAGTTCCCTGAGGAACGCCTCACTTGTTAGTGTGTGCTTGTTTTTCAATAAGATAGCTGCACCATAGTTGGTAGGGTATAATCCTATGGCTCCAATACCTTCGAGTGATTCTAGCAACTGATGATGACTGCCAGTAGCGGAAACTCTTTTCAGATCTACGAATAGTCATACGGATGGTATTTTCCATATACATATTCAGTATTGTATTAGTGAGAACTGATACAGCGTCAACAATTGATACGCCCTGAAGAAATTCGTATTGATTTTGCGAAGAAATATTATTTTTATTTAGGTACTTGCCGTATAGTTTCTCAGATTTTTGCGCAATTTTTTATCACAGATATCGGACGGTAATTTTCCACTTGAACATTTTTTTTTCCACATTTGAATATTTTTTATGGACCAGCTACTGCATCTGCTGTTTTGAAAGTTTCTGCATGGATGGCGTCAATTCAAGGAAATGTTTCCCAATGTTTACTTTCATGATAGTCTGCACAACTTCAAATTCATTGATTTCTTCTAAAAAAATTTAATTAACTCATCTAGTTTTGAGATAATCATTTGTCAAGGACTTGTCAATATACAGTGTGACACACTCAAGATGAAAACACCCTGTATTTGATCATTTTCAGAAGCAGAGATTCCAAGTGACAGCCTTAAACCCAGCCTACTGATATTTTGCTTCGCGTTGGAAATACCGAAAAAAGTCATTTGTGAATGTTGGTTGGAAATCGATTTAGACCCTACCTACCAAGTCCGATTTTCAATTATTAATTCTGGATGAGAAACTACGAGAACAACAAATTCGTCATAATGTAAGAATGAGAATGAATTTTGATAAGTAGTTGTTACTAAAAAGTCACAAAGACGATAAAATCGGTCAAAATTATATGACAATGAAAAACTATTTATTAAACCGAATTCGAACAGGAAATGAAATAAACACTAATATTGCAAGTCAGTTCCAAATATTGTCTGTCTCAACTGGCCCGCCCTCAATTCAGATACATTTTTCAATTATTTTTCTATCATTATTGGCCACTCTCCGAAGTTCTGGAATACTTATGTCGGGCCAGGCTTGCCTTATTCTCTTACAAAGTTCCTGTCGATTTCGTGGCCTAGACTTGCAAACCCCATTCTTGATAGTCCCCCAAAAGTAAAAATCCATTGGTGTTATGTCAGGAGAGCGAGGAGCCCATTGTTCATATTGGCTATTTCTACCAATCCAACGTAAAGGAAAATGTTCGTTTAACCACTATCGATCCATCCAAGAATTATGTAAGTACGCAAGTTTCTAGCTGAACGTGCATCTCTTGTCGCACATTGAGGGGGAGATTTTCAAATAATTTCCCATAATTCATCTCAAAAAAATTCAATAGTCGTTCATCCTCAATGCTATTATTGAAGAAAAACGGTTGAATTATTCTGTCTCCTAAAATACCATACCATGCATGAACTTCTTGAGAGTATTGGTCCTTACAGTTTATAACCTAGTGGAGATTTTTGGTGAACCAGTATCTGCCATTTTGAGCAGATACTATTTCATTGGTAGGGAACGTAGCCTCATCAGTGAACAAAATTTTTCTTAGGAAATTTCTAACATTTAAAAAATTCCTTGGACCCAATAGCAGTAATCTAATCGTTCATATTCGTCACCTTTTTTCAATGTGTGCAAGAATTTTGTTTTAAAAGGTTTGAATTTATGACAAACTTCTGATTTTCTCTCTACTCAAATTCAATTGCTCGGAACTTTCACGCAAATTAATTAGGGTATTGGCACCTGAAGCTAGATAGAAGATATCATCATCATGGTACCTTCGATTTCGATGTGGATTGTCAACAGCTGGACGATTCTCCAAAACACTTCCGGTTTGAAGAAACGTTTATTCACGGAGGCTACCGTTCCATGTCGAATACGATTTCGTTGAATTCTTAGCAACTTTTCTGCTACTTCGAGCACCATCACCAAATAATCTTATTGTTTATTTTTTTTTGCAAATTAAGACTTCAAGGGGCATTTTGTTAGTGTTTTTGACGCATTTACTTTCAATCTGACATGCAGTTGGTATAAATAGTTCATTTGTATTCATAACACTCTAGCCCAAATTGAAAATTGTTGAAACACAAAATATGAGACTCCTTTGTAACATTGAACGATTTTCCAACCAAAACAGAAAACTGAAAATTTCCTCAAAATTGAAGACAGGCTAGTAAAGAAGACTAAATTCGATTAACTTACATTTGATAAAATAATAATTTTTAATTTTAGTTATTTCAATACGTTTATTTAACTGATTTCGACTATTTTATCACTACTGTAGCTTCAAAAGCACTAGGTACGTAATTGAAAATCGAACTTGAATTATGAAAATTTCAAAAAATTTCAAAATTCTATTCTGCGTTGAAATTCGGTATGCAGGTCAAAATCGATTCATAAGCAACTTTTTCGAATAACTTGGTATCCCCAACGCGAAGCAAAATATCAAGGATTTGCCATTTTCGCAAGATCGCAGTAGGATGGGTTTAAGGCTGTTCGGGCTGAGTATTGCGAAAAGTGCGTCCCATGAAGGTCTACCAGAAGGTCTGTACCAAAAATCAAATCTCTGCTTTCAAAAATGAATAAAATACAAGGGTGTCTTCATCTTAAGTGTGTTGCATAATTTCTATAAGGTCTTAGTGCCATATCTGCAATGTTATGAATTTTACATTGAAACAGTCCATGTGCCATCCCCAATATTTCCATAAACGCGCCAAGTGCAAGTTGCAGATTCATAAAATCCATGTCGTGGGGAAATACTTCAACTAATTGAGACGATGGACATCAGAAATCAGAGTGAGTAATCGAGCTACCACATCATCTGTCGAACACTTCCGCAGGTAATTGTTCCAATTAAATTATTTGATTCAGAGCAACGGGAAACCGCACAGGGGCCTCGTAGTCATCTATATTTACTCATACACCTGATAAGGATATAGTCATATATATGTTTTATCTGGAGGAAATAAACAGCGGTTTTGTTATCGTATATTGGCGGCGTTAAAATTAAACATTATACACGTCGACTACTTCTCCAGAAGATGGAAACGCTAATAAAAATCTCTATTAATGAAATATTTAAATTGAAATGTAAGTGAATGCCTTTAGGATTGGCGTTTAACAAGTATTCATAAGAACGAAAGAGTAAAATTGAACAGATTTCTTCATGTAAATAAATGTCTTCTTTTCCTATATATTCTTTTGATATGTCATTGATGGTTAATCATGAATTATTTGTTAATACGAGGATATATTGAAAAATTCTTAGCCTTCTATAGAACCAAACAAAATTCCAATGTCAAAATATTTTATTACTCAACATATTCTCCTCTTAATTGGATACATTTATTACAGCGAACCTGCAACGTCTCTAGACCTTTCAAAAAAAATTATTCTTCTTGCTCTGCAAACCAGATCTCCACAGCTTTTATTACCTCCTCGTTGGAAGAAAATTCACGACGTTTTAAACTTCTTTTCAGTTAAGGAAAGGGATGATAGTCGGACGGAGCCAAATCTGGTGAATAAGGGGAGTGTTCTAATAATTCAAACCCTAAATCACGAATTTTTTGCATGGCAACATAAGATTTGTGTGCAGGGGCGTTGTCCTGCAAAAACAAAACACCTTTGGATAGCTTTCCGCGTCTTTTCTCTTTAATTGTTTCCCGTAGAGTGGTCAGTAATGTAGAATAGTAATCTCCAGTTATTGTTCTACCCTTATTCAAAAATCAATCATGATTACACCATGGCAATCCCAAAGAACTGAAGCAAGAACTTTTCCAGCAGATTTTTGGATACGAAACTTCTTAGATCTTGGAGAACCGGAGTGTCGCCATTCCATCGATTGTTGCTTTGTTTCTGGATCGTAGAAATGTACCCAAGTCTCATCCATAGTAACAATTCGGTTTAAGAAGTCTACATCGTTTTGAAATCGACCACAGATCGAACGCGATGCTACTACCCTTGCACGCTTTTGGTAAACATTCAAACATTAGGGGATTGACGTGAACTATATGATGAACGCGTTCGTATGAAATATTCAGTGCTTCAGATATCCGTTTTAGCCCAATTCGACGGTCTGTTAAAATCATGTCATGAACTGCCTCGATATTTTCGGGAACTGACACAGAAACTGGCCTTCCCGATCGGTCATCAATTTTTCACGGTCGCATACGAAGGACATTGATCACCAAGGGTATTAAGCATATCTTCGTAAATCTGCTTACCTCTTAACCCTTTTAAATACAGGTACTTGATGGCTCGATACTCCAATTTTTCGATTTTCACAATTTCGGTGGACATATTTTTTCTTTTAATTTATTGCGTAACTCTGGTTTACTTTTTTGACACTGACACTTCTAATAAGTTATTGTTCGTTGCTATGGTAACGCAATATTTTGTTTATGCAGGGAACTGGTCTAGGATAACTAGATATCAATACATCCTCATATTTGTTTCAATTTCCCTTTTCTGAAAGAGCAATAACAATGTTTGTGAAAATGTTTAAGGGTAAGTATATGATGAAGTGATAATTGTGATCGGGACTTTAACCTCGATAGCGGAATGATTTTCAACTCTCCAGTATCTGCAGTTGTGCCTCTTCACATACCAATTTGAATGAACGAAGATTTAACAGAGAAGCGCATATTATTAGGAAAGGATTATCGCCAATCAGTAACCTACTCATGATTTCACAATACTCTACATCTGTCACGATCATCTTTCAAATATTGTTCATTCTGCATCCATTTACAAAGAATTCTGCTTCCTTTAGAATTCGATCAATGCTGCTTGTTGTCGATCACAACTACAACAGCGACTCCTTTCTCATATACCTTGCTCATTCACGTTTTTCATTTTCCACTGATTCTGATTCCCTTCAATTATCCATTACTTGTGTTACGGACAGATTCAAGTGAATTAATTACATCAATATAACAAGCCTCAACCGATATTCATACAAAATCACAGGGAGAATTAAACAGTGTAAAATGGTCTACTTCATCCCCTGATTTGTCACTATCAGACTTTTTTTGCAGAGGTATTTGAAATCCAAAGAATATATCAATTTTAAGTAGATGCGTTTGTTGTTCTTATACGTTCTCTTTCTTAATGATTAATGAATATTTGTATCACAAAACTGATCTGAATCATATCTTAGATATTTTCTTCGTTGGCTTGAAGATGGTGTTTACTTTCATCTTTTTCAGAATTTTTCCAATTCGATTGGTAACACCTGCTATGTATGGCAGATAAACAGTGCCTTGGAGTTGTTCTTCACTGGTAACCATTTTCTTCTCTCTTGGACGCATAGCACGAATCCTAAACCATTTACAATTGGAGAGAAAACCACCAAAGAACTAGGGTGTACGGAAAGAAAACACGCACAGATCATTATCTACATAATAGATCCAACCATCATCCAAAACATTCCGTCATCAACACTCTAGTGAATAGAGCATTGAGAATATGTGAACCAAGTCTCATAGACGTTGAAATGAAACAACTTTGTTACAAGCAAACGGCTACAACAAAAAAGACATAATTCGTGCTATGGGTCCAAGATAGAAGAAAATGAACACCATTGAACAACAACCCTAAGGCACTTTGACTGTCTGTCATACTAGGCACTTTGTCTGTCTGTCATACATGGCAGTTGTCACCAACCACATTGCGAAAATTCTGAAAAAGGAGAAAATGAACACCATTTTCAAGCCAACGAAGAAAATATCGGAACATTTGAGATCGGCAAAAGACAGCAGAGATCCACTCAAATCAGCAGGAGTTTACAGGATCTCATGCAATTAATTGTGGTAAGGTTTATATAGGACGAAGGAAAAGGACCATTGGTACCCGTCTAGTCGAGCACAAGCGAAGTTGTCAATTATGGGACAAACCAAGAAGACCGCAGTAGCCGAACATGCGTTGTCCGATGGAGAACACAAAATCCTTTTCGAAAATACCGAGATGAGAGCAGGAATGTATTTAAAAGGCATAGAAATACATAAACATCAAGAAAACTTCAACAGAAAAAAAGAGAGAACTTACCTACCAAAGATCTGGCACACAACACTAGAAGGCGCCAAAGCAAAGCCATGCCACCCAAATTGAGCGGAAATTACTCGTGAACCCACCCTCGCAGGAAGTGCGAGCCAAAACAGCACCAAAGTGACGCGCCAAAAACTAGAGCTTCAGTTTCAGTTGAAACGTCAAGAAGAGTACTTCGACTACGCCATAAAGATGTATAGTTGCAGTGGAAACTTTCAGTGGACAGTGATTATTTATAGCCAGACGACGTTCTTACAGTGGTCACAGCTATAATTTTGTCGTTTCATCTCATTTATGTCAATTTGATTATAAATAACTTCCCTCCGAATGCTCTATTATTATCTGCAGTAATTGAAATTCTGCAATAATAGTAACTGAGTTTTAATTGTTGGTATCGATACTACACTTCAGTCAAGATAAAGAAGCATTTGTACTTTGTATTTAACTGAAAATGATGTGGTTCTTGAAGTTTGTTTAATGTGGAAGAGCGGATTTGAGGTGCGTTTCTGTAATTAATTTTCCCTTTCGCTCGACACAAACAAAACTGTCTCGGCTCTGTATTAGACAGGCACTTCTCTGTTTCAAAATGCGAGTGTCTTGACAGATACACTTCTCCCGGAATGATAATTCAAAAGAGGAGAACGTACAAAGTTGTGTGATGTTTGTGGGAGAAACATGCATTTGAAGTAGTTTCCTGTAATTAATTTCCCAATAGGTAGGTAATTGATGATTAATCCGACGATGCTTTGAGTTTAATTTAATAATGGGGTTTCGAGAATATGAAACCTGTGCGATTTTTTCACGGTTTTCGTCTCCGAAAACTCTTTGGCGAAAATCGTCCTACTTAGGTGGTCGAGGAGGACTACATCAGACTTATTGGCTTATATTTTCCTGAGGGTGAGGAATGAGTAGTTCCAATAGATTCGGCACTTCTTATTACCCCCGGAGCATAAGGCAACACCGATGTCACGTCTATACCGTACGAGTGTCTTATATGGTAGTACAACACTCGTAGGGCCGCGTTATGCCTGTGGATATATGCTGAGATCGCATAAGCTGGACAAGCTGACAGCAAATGCCCCACGACACGCTTTGCATCTAGTGACAGGAACCTCTATACCCATCGCGACTACGGTAGACGAGGGTTTGGCATATCCTTATATAGCTGCAAAAGACTATCACGATCCGCAGATTTAACGTGGGCTTTTTGCTGAAAGGGTTCCAACTCGGTGACAGAGTTTGGGTTCGTCCTTTCAGTGTCGAATACGAGACAAAGTTCATTGACTGCACGGGTTGTTGCCTTGAAAAGAAATGCTTCAATTCCTACTTTTTCATGATCGCATACCAAGCAGAGAAGGGGAGCCATCCCGTTGCCTGGGGAAGTATAACCGTGGAACGGATGATTAAGGAAGCAAGCTTCTATGATGATGCATCATTTTACTCAAAGGAGTAAAGTAGAATCGAAATTGCTAGCATATTAGTTGCAGCAACTTTGTTCTTTCCCGACAGTTCTGATGACCAGATTTGTCGGAGTTTATGCTGATACTTGCCGCGGAAAGAGTTTCTGACAGTAGTTACATCTTGGGTTTGGCGTGGTTCAACCCCTAGGTAGGTATACTTCTCGCCGACATCCAGATGATGTAGGATGCTTCCGTCTACGAGCTGAACGTCCTCTTTCGAGATGAACAGTGGCACATTCGCCGATCCCAAACTCCATTCCGATAGCATGCGTGTACTCTTGCACCACGCTTAAGGACTGATAAAGATCCTCTTCTCCGGAGAAATTTAATTTGAGGTCATCCATGTGAAACAGAGGTGTGACCTCATGCCTCCGGTTGCTGGGGGTGCCGCAGTTGTATCCACGGGTTTTCCGTAGTGCAACGGTCAATAGCAATAGTGAGATGCAGAAGAGAAGAGGGCTGAGGGAGTCTCCCTGAAACACGCCCGTTGTGAAGATAACCTGCTTTGCTTAGACTCTGACTTGACCAGATATTATGGCGAAGCGAGTCCTCCAGAGATTATTATTATTATCATTTCATATGTAAATAACTAATCAAATAAGTGCTGAAGTATTTTTTCTACTCCCGTATGTGAATTACTAACGTCACACATCGATAAAAATGTGTAAAGCTTCATTTCACGAATCGGTGTGTGAAGTGCCATGATTTTCTTATGGGATTTATTTCACGCACCGGTGCCATAAGAGTCAATACAAATTCACACACCGGTCGCTGGTCTAGGTAGCGGTGGCGAGAGAAATTGACAAATATGACAGTTCCCGCAGAGTGAAGTTCAGAGTTACATCAGTTAATAGACCGTAAATATTAATTAATTACCCTCTGAATTAATAAATAGTACGACGAAATTTTGATTTAAACCGATTAGCCGTGTATTTCACGCAAATTCCTGATGGACAGCATTGAAGTACTCCCATCAACTCCTCCAAATATAACGTTAGCAGGCAGTGAAGCAAGTTAATCGTTATTGCCACAAAAATCGTTGGGAATTTACGAAAACACTTTGGAAAACAATACAATACAATACAAACAACGTCCAATCATTCTCCGAAAGGGTAATATTAGCCTACCTATCTGAATTATCAACAAAAGTTAAATCTTCTACCTTATGGAGTCACTACTCAATGTTGAAAAGCACCCTTAGTGTTAAGTACAACGTACAAATTGGTGATTATCCGAAAGTTCGCGCTTTCTTGAAACGGAAAAACGAGGAATACGCATTCCTAAAAAATCACGCGTTTTGGAAAAGGAACACTTATTAAAATTTCTCAAAGAGGCACCCGATGAAAAATATTCATTAACCAAAGTAAGTCCATTTGTATAAATATCGATAAATACTAATCTTTAAATTTTTAGCTTATTTTGTTGTTTGGGGTAGCTAGAGCCCTGCGCAGAGATGAGCTCTATAAATTAAAAATGGATGACATCCAAAATTTGGGAACAGTTCTTATTGTGTCAGTTAATGATACGAAGACTAAGGTTTCTAGAAAATTTACTGTTACTGAATACTTGGACATATATCACAAATACGTGGCTCTTCGTCCCAAGGATTATGCCGAAAATAAATTCTTTATTAATTATCAACGAGGGAAATGTACTCGGCAAGTGATTGGTATAAATAAGATAGGAATAGTCCCTTCAGAAGTTGCCACATTTTTGAAACTCCCCAATCCCAACGAATTTACCGGGCACAGCCTACGGCGTTCATCTGCGTCTTTATTAGTCGAAGGTGGAGGAGATCTCCTAACGCTAAAAAGACACGGCGGCTGGAAATCATCCTCAGTGGCAGAAGCCTACGTGGAAGAATCCCTAACTAAAAAGATAGATGTCTGCAATAAAATCTTAACAACTGAGAATAATCGTAGTTATGTTGTCAATACCAACAGTACAAGCAGCACTAATTTTGTAGAGAAAGAGAAAGTACATGTACATTTTGACAATTTACAAAATTGCAATATAACTGTTCATAACAATTATTATTGTAATAAAGAAAATTAGTCAAATTTTCCTTTAATTCAATCTCTAAGTAAAAGGTCGTAGAAAAAGTATAGTGTGCACCACGTGCGTGAAGACTTTTTTACGCTCGTGCGGATTGTGAAACTCGCCTGCGGCTCGTTCCACAAACTTCCACACTCGCGTAAAAAAGTATACTTCACGCACTAGATACACAATATACTATTTTCAGTGTTTTTTTTTTCACAAAAACACACCTGTATAGCGCAAAGTAACGCTCCCTTGTTTCAATATTTGAATTATTAAATTTAAAGTTATCAGAAATCATAAATTTCAACCAAATAGTTTTGTTGATTGAATCTGCGGTTGTAGAAAAAATCTTGTGTGTTACTTGAGCGTATTAACTTTGTCGCATTCAAAATACTGCGTCTTTTTTCTCAAGCTGAAAATTATTACTTTGCGCTTTTAATACACAAATAGCAATTTTGTCAAAGAAATATCTATTGAAAGAATAAATTTCAAATTAATCGATTTTACATTCAACAACAATGATACAAGGTTCAATTCAGATACTCTACGAGAAGGACGCATAGAAAAGAACATATACCCACAAAATATGAGGTGTGTCTTAAGGTTTTTTTATCACAAAGTAGTTTTAAGAACGTTATTTGTTTAAATATTTTGTTAAAAATAATCTCTTTCTACTTATAACGAAATCAGATAAATCTCAATGAGTAAATACATCACCAGACAACAATAAAATCTTCTATCATTTGATTTAAACACCAAATAAGAAAAATTTTAAGATCTGAACATATTTTTAAGAGAAAAAATAGTTGATACTACTTGACAGAAGATGATCAGACTAAAAATGAGAAATTAATTAAAGAACATTGCAAATTATAACTCTTGTAGAAAACTGTCAAGAATCAATCAAATATAACTCAACGGTATTGTTTTCTGTTAGAGCCTTGTCCACCAATATAGATACCCATTTTATAGGTTAGGTTTAGGTTAAGGGGACTGGATTATCTAATTTATTTTTCATTATTTGGGCATTTTTTATTGTTATGCTACAACATTCATTAAAAAAAGTTGCAAACAAAATTAATAATCTTTTTTTCCTTTCACATAAACTTTGACAAACATACGAATGCCTTCAAAATACCTCAACTAAGATAAGAGTTCTAAGTAGATCCTCAGCTCAAAAATAAAACCCCAATTCAGGAAAAAACAAACGAAAAATATCCCGAACGGTCGTTCTACGTTTCTGCAATACTGCCTTTTGTTTTATAAAAACAAATCCTTGGCTATTTCGCTAGCATCGCCATCGTATACAAGTTTGTTTATTTTTTGCGTGACGGTTGATGCCTGCAGACATCAAGGGTCGTGTATCGCAATTTTGGGCGCCTCCACGCTGAATTGGGATACTTCACCGATAGCATCAACAATCTCGGAGTTCTCGAGGCCTCGCGTTTATCATTTTCAGAACTTAAAATGTCCTTTCCTCCAAACACTTTTTGTTCTTAGGTATAAAAAGTTATGTCGGATTTGGTACGTAGCTTGTTTTATTTTGAACTTTGAATAAGTCTATACATCGTTTATCATTTCGGATATGTTGTTGAGTAATGCGAAGCAACAAACTGTCACCGGCATCGAGTTTTATCGACTCTTGTTTGAATTTGAAGCGTTTCAGCACGGAATCGAAATCGAATCGGGCAAAATCTTCATTGATATGTGATCGGATATAGGAAATCTAGGGATTTCTAAACTGCAATTCAATTAATTATCCAACATTATGTATTCTTCAATTGTTTATGAATAGAGATACGGTCTCAGAGTGTAATATACATGCGTGAAACAAGTTTATATACAAGGTGGCCACCTGAAAACTTAACGGACAGCTTTTCCGTTAGTTGGGACCATACAACTCCTACAATTTAATAGTACGTAGAATAAAGGCATAGTAAGTTGTAAGTAAGTAGCTTTATTAAATATGAATATCCTAATAGACAAAATACTAATGTGTTATTTTCATATAAATTAAATAGATTAATATGAGCTCAAACATTAATTGAATAGATAAAATGAAACCATCGTATAAATAAATAACAATAAAACTGGCCTAACACTAATATGGAATATAAACATAGATCTAAAAAAATTGATAAATCATAGTAAATCACATCCCATTGAAAATAAAATGCAATAAAAAGAATTTAACATTTTTACATCTCTATCGTGTTCTGAAATGTTTTTAAAAATATTCTCAATTTGGTTTTGAAAACTTGCAAAGTTGAACTATTTTTCACTTCAGATGGTAGATCATTGAAATCATTGAGACCTCTGAAAAATAAACTACTCATTGATGAATGCTGTTGGGTCCTACTTATATGGGAACTATTTTATTCATTCATTTTAAACTGTTAAAAAGTGCCAGTGTAAATGAGACTGTTACAACAGTATCTTCTATTTGCATAGCGAAATCCCCTATCTATGAACTAATTAGGGAAAAGAAAAGTGGAGCTCTTCAACCACCAAAAACATCTGCGGTTGAGACGTAATGTAGCTTTTTCTAAAATGACCTTATCAAATATTTTTCAAATTGAAGCATTACTATCATAAATCGGATCGTATGAAAATTGATGTTTCTCTGTGATATATTTGATGAGATCGGTTAAACCCATAATTATATGAAAATTCATTTTATATACAGAAGGGATTGAAAGTATATGTGTCTCTGTTACATTTACTTTGGATTATGTGAGTCAATCAATTCAGAGAAACGATTATATGTGCCATGAGACGACTTGAAATAATGTGAATTTTGAGTAGTATACAGTGTCACTCAAAAATGAACAAACCAATATTACTAAAAATTACAAAAAGTACGAGCGGTATCGATAGAAGAACCCAAACAACGATCAAGCGTTCATTCGAGAAGGTTCTGGAAAAGATTAAATCTTTGATAAGCGGAATAAGCACCCAGAAGAACAGGGCGTGCTATAGATGTGGGAAATTGGGACATTTCATTAGAGATTGCAGAGTAAGAATGCCACCACATTCGCTATCACCTGTGTGGGCAAGGTCTTCCAGCGAGTCCTCAAATTGGAGGCAGGAAAAATTAGAATTAGACAACAGTTCGGGGCGCATGCCGGCTAGCAAAGATGAAGCCCCCAGGATCATCCCTGTTAAGAGGCTACAAACAACCGAATTGATATCGGGGCACACCCAGGGTCATACCTGTGAAGAGGGTAAGAACAACCGAATTGATACCAGGGCGCATGCCAACTAGCAATGATGAAGCCCCCGAGGCTATCCCAGTTAAGTGGCTAAGAACAACTGAATTGCCCAACAACACAGATGCCTTGTCCAGAAAACTTGGTTCGATACTTGTGAGCGAATTGTACGTCGCAAATGAATCAACCAAGTGAGATTAATGGTTGACGACAGTTGGACCACAGCGAAAATGAGGCAGGACCAAGAAAGTGATCCAAACATTGCAGATTTTCTTTACGATCACCAGCTTTCAAGGCATTGTGGGCACAATGGGATTCCCTGATTGTTGAGAATGGTCTATTGAAGAGAGCTTGGGAATCGGCCGACGGCAGAAAAGTCATTTCTCGATTGGTTTTGCCTAGGTCGAGAATAAGTGATGTTTTGGAGGAGATTCATGGCAGCAAATCGGGTGGACATTTTGGAGTGATTAAGACGTTGGATAAAATTCGGCAGAGATTTTACTGGGTCCAATGTCGTGAAGATGTGGAGAGATGGTGCCGAAGATGTCCGAATTGTGAAGTAAGCAAAGGTCCCAAGACAAGATCGAGAGGAAAGAAGAAACAATACAATGTAGGCGCTCCCTTCGAACGTATCACCATCGATGTAGCAGGACCGTTTCCGATGACGAATGATGGCAACAAATACATCCTCTTTGTCATGGATTACTTAAGCAAATGGGTTGAAGATTATGCCTTTCCTAATCAAGAAGCATCCTCAGTTGCAAGAGCTCTGGTGGATAACATGTTTTCAAGGTTTGGAGTCCCAATGGAGCTACATGCCGATCAAAGAAGAAATTTTGAATCAAATTTATTCAAGGAAGTTTGTGAATTGATGGGAATTAGCAAGACCAGAACAACGGCCCTCCACCCACATGGCATGGTTGAAAGGTTCAACAGGACTATGGAAGAACATATTTCCAAAGTAGTAGAGGAGCACCAAAAGACCTGGGATCGACATCTTCCACTATTCTTGATGGCTTATAGGGCCTCTGTGTACGATTCCACAAAGCTCACCCCAGCCAGCATTATTTTCGGGAGAGAACTTCGGTTGCTCTGTGACTTGGTGTTCGGATCACCAAGTGCTGAAGAAAAAGAGATACAGGATTATGCAGTCGAACTGCGAGATAGTTTGAATGGGATCCATGATGTGATCTTAAGGCCAATACTGGTGGATTTAAAGAAGGAGATCGAAAGGACCCTATACGAAGTTTCTTATTGTTTCAAAAAGAAAATATAATATATGAAAGTGGGTATCATATAAAGAAATTTTCTGTGTCTAGTTTTTGTTTAAAGGATAAAGATGCTGAAAGATGAAATAATTATTGTTTTGAAGCATATCTCAATTGATTCCTTATGGGAGCTCTCAGATAATGGATATGCAGGATTTGTTCTCAATACGGGATTAGTCAGTACTGCCGTACTGAAACGATTTCAGCAGATCCGAATAAAGTTTATTGGTATTTAAAACATAAAATGTTTTTTTATGTTAAACGAAAACTAGACAGAAACAATCTGTGTTCCTCATAACACTTCATATGATATATACTCTGTAAAATTAAAAGAAATGAAAAAATTTACCGTATCATTTTTCTTTATTCAGGGTATTTCTGTAATTTTTGTTGATATCAGCCTCGTGTGTATAATATTCATAATTTACGTTGTTTAGAGTAGCCACGATGCACTGAATTGGTCAAGTCACATAATCCAAAGAAAAATCACTTATACTTTAAATTTTCTTCTCTATATATAAAAATAATAAGTACATATATTTTGGATTCTGACTAACTTATCGGATACATCCAAAACATAAACTAACATTTTCGTACCATTCGACTTATGACGTTGAAATTATTTTCATTTTCCGTAACTCGGAAAAAGTCATGATTTACCCTGTATACTTATTTAAAAAATGTTTAAGAAACATACTGATGCACTGGCACTGGCAGTGTAGATAAAAAACACAGGGAAAGTTTCGTGATATTACCACCGATAAAATTTTGTTAATAATGGCCTGAAAGTGGCATTTTACAACTTCGACACTCTGTATCTCGTGAACTATTCATTGAACTTTTATGTGCCCACGATAACTTCCGTTCTGACGGCCGAATTCTACTACATATTGAAATTTTGATCCAGAACCAACATATAATTTTACTCATGTTGTGACTATACTATACTTGCACGTATATAAGCTGCAGATATCTTGTTCGCAAAAGCTCTTGCTTATGAAGGGTTTTCTCCGAAAACCTAATTGATTTGTGATTTTTTTTTCAATTCAATTCAATTGTATTTGATTCAACAATTTGTTTTTTCTTTGTAGAGAAAAAAATAAACTCAATAAGCCGACCCACACCTACATTACCTACCCTGTTTGGACATTACCAGCAACAGAACCAGATATACAATTCTACACATAGGGCAATGATCATGTTTGTGCCTCACAGCATTTAATTCTCGATCAGAAAACGTCCAGACCTCTGAATCACTCCCACAATAATTGACAAATCCCATAAGTATTCCCCGAGAACAAATTTGAGAAATTTTAGATCGGGTAAATCAATTCATCTGGTGAATTAATAAAAAAATTGAAAATAACGCATCTAAATGGTTTTAGTTTAACATTAAACGACCATGTATTTTAAATATTTTTATTCCAGTTATTATATGACATGAGCAATTTATTTATATTTTTGTCAATTTTATATCTTCTAAGTTATTTAGTGTTTGAATATGAAAGCATTTGAATATTTATAAATGTAGAGATTTTACGCATTTTTTATTCTTTTGACTGTATTTATCTTTCTGAGTTTTTGATTTTATACTGGAGTGATATTACCTTTACTCATATTTGTGTTTTATCGTAATTTTCTTTTGATTGATATTATTATAATCAGAGGCCAATTATTGAGCTACCTAGGCAGAAAAAGTGATACTCTGCCGATTGATACTTGTGCGCAAAATAAGTATTTTGTGGTCAATGAAAATCGCTCTCGTTGGCTTTCACTATCTTTCACACTGAAAAAAATTGAAAAATGGATTGAAAATTTCTGTTCGGTTGTATGCACGTTCGCCCACCCATTTTCCTGTCGAAACAAACGAAACCTTCGTTTCAAACAAAAGTGACGATAATCATTATCAGCTAATGAACTTTCACTGCCAGTCTAACCTCTGTAATCTGTCGGCAAACAGTGAAGAAAGACATCATCCCACAAACCTGCACTGACCCTTGTTCGTTTCCTGAGAAGTTATCAAAAGTACTTCCTTCCAGCAGTGCATGCATTTGCATCCAGCGTGGGCATCGCTAATGAGCTTTTTTTTACGTACAGATAGGAGAAGATTCGTTGAAGTTCTTCCATGTTATAGTCGGAGAGATAGGAACATTTATGATACCGTGTATTTTAGAAATTTCATCGATACAGTTGGAGATTACATAAAATTGATTTTTCCCCTTTTTTTTCAGATATAATTGCGCAAAAATTCACTCAAAACACGGTCTTAGAACCACTGTGAATCTTAGTATAAGTTATCGAAAATGGTATTGAAACAATTATTGTATTGTAGTGTGAATGCTATGGACTAAATTTTGTGTTAATCTGAAAAAATTAATGGTTGAATATGGATAACTTTGGAATTAGAGCAATTCATGAAGCTTTGTTCTGGTTCTGAAAAATAGTGGTTCTGGGTCGTCAAGATTATGCGTAGTTGAATGAAAGTGAACAAATTCGAACGTTAAGTGCATTGTTCTGATCAACTGCGCATGATCCTGACGTCCCAGAACAGAACCAGAACAAAGCTACTTATATCATTAAAATCAACGTATCAATTTTATAAATAGAAAAACAAATTCTGAATTAGGAAGCTGACTAAAAAAAGTATGACCCTCAAGATAAAAGACTTGTGAACATATATAAAATGAATCCAAAGTCACCTCCCCGTGTATTACTGAAAACCATATAAATAGAATAAATTCTTAACTCGACTTTGTTTCTTACTTTTCAATAATAATTCATTTAGCAACCTGTAAAAACATGTTAATCAACTTTTAGGTATCTATAAACATCCCCCATTATGCTTCCAGAGGAATCAGAGAAGAGCAGTCCTTTAGGAATATAATACCTCAAGTTCAAATTAGAATCAACTTGAGCCTCCAAAAATATCAATTTTTGAGAAGGTGATCTAAGCGGAATCAAGTTACTATACTTTTACTATTAGTAAAAGCAGAAAAAATTCCCACTTCATGCTTGCGAAACAAAAATGTTTTTTTTTTATTAATAAACTTTTCCTTCTGCGTCCTATGAATATACCGTTGAGGCTTTGCTACCTTCAATTACTGAATTATCCATATATTGATAATACAGGTTTCCACAGGTTCTTAATTTTTTATAAACTGTTTTCCTTATATATCCATTTTCCAACGCCAGCAAATCCACTGCCATCCAGCATCCAACCATTTATCGTAAAAATCTATTACAAACAATAGTACCAGATAACAAAACCAAATGTTAAAATCATTACTTTAAAAACCAATCCTATTGATTCATTAACTGGGTTCATTAGTATCACTTCTGAACTTTTTTTATTTAATTGGCTGAAAAACATGCAGTGGCTCTCAGACTATAAAAAATGATGATACATACTACACGCCCACCAATGATACTGTTATCTTCGGTGATAAATGCATTTCAGTGAGGTTGCTCACGAATTCCTGTATTAAAGGAAAACGTCATATCATACTTATACACTGTGCCTGTATGTTGTACAAAAGTAACCATATTTTTGAAGAATTTTTGTATTTTTACTATGACACCATTCTCAAATGAAAAATACACGTATAACATCACACCAAAGGAATGTCTTCGTTGCACAGTACAGATACTATTTGATTTTATAAGTCATTCTTAAATTAATTTGGATCTATACACCCATATACCAGATGACGCAAGAGCGAATATGTAGCAGTCAGCAGATTTGTCATTTGAAAATATGAACAATTTTTAGTTCTTGAATATGTTCTTAGTCTCCAATAAAAAGATGGAATTTTGATCAGCACAAGAACGATGGAGACAATGTCATTACATTCAAATAGCCACAAAAACAAAACAATTTGAGTACAGCTCCTGCTAGGAACAATAAAATAGACTTGTGGAACGGTGTATTGTGAAACAATTTCACTTTAATATTTTCAAATGGAAAGGTTATGTTATGGCTTGGTATGGCAAAAATGAAAAACAAACTTCCTCAGCAAGTAACCAAATTGAAAAATATGTTCCTATCTCAGCTTCAGTTATTTTCGCATTTATTTTGTTAAATCAAAGAAGTTGTTGACAACCTGTAGGAATTGATCAGGGTAATTTGTATTTATTTTATTTTTTATTTTTACGAACAGGAATAGATACCAACAGGATGAACCCAGAAACAGTATTCACACGTATACTAAATAACATGTTTGTTATTATTGAATACAGTGGAAAATTGATTGAAATTATTATTAATCAGAAGATTACTTAAGTTTATTCAAAAAGGTAGTTAAAGAGTCAGAAAAAATATCTATTTCCCTTATGTTGGAGATGGAGTTATTAGTCCAGTACGTGGGGGTTTTTTGAATGCAAAAGGTGGGGTAGTAGCGATTTTTTAATATGTTGTTAGGCTTGGGGCCCTAATGAAAAGTCCAAGTTTTCGACCTTGAGGCGTATGCGCCCGAGCCGCCATCTTGGATTTTAGGTACAAAAATTTAGTTTTTTGATAACTCAAAAACGGTGGCTTTCACGACAAAAGACGTTCTATACAAAGTTGAAGAAGACAACATTTTTGTAGCACACTTATGTTAGGAGTTACAGCTCCGTGAAGTTGAACTATTTGAAAAAAAAAGCGGAAACTTCATTTTGGTTGAGTTTTATTTATATTATACATTTTGGTACGTTTCGACGGTCCGGGTTGGATATTTTCGGTGTTCTGGTCGTAGTTGTCTGTGGCCTGGTCGTAGTTTGGGTCCGTAGCCTGAAAAATGTCGTAATCCTCGTCCTCGCTTTCAATGCGGATTTCCGGCATATTTCCGCAAGATTGTCCGTAGCAGAAGCCACATACAACCGAACATTTAAGTCTAGCCTTTCGGCAGCTGCATGCCCCACCACACCGTTTTTGCAGTTACAAGATACCGCTTTTAGGAATCGGGAGCTGGTTTTTCCGCCATTGTCGACGCTACTTGAGGTTCGTTATGACAGAACTACACGAACTCAGACGTGAGCAAGACGACAGAGTCAGAGACAAATACATACGCCCTGTCAACCAGGGAGACAACGACACACCTGAAGAAGTCCGGCGAAAGCGAGCCATACGGCGAAACCTTCGCCAACTTCGACAGCAGCAAATACCCGACTAATTCTTATTTTATGTTTCAGGTCTCCGGAACAGGACAGGACACACTATAGTAAATTCTCAAGATCGCCTGGCCCTCAGCCAGGTGAACCACTAGGGCCTTCAGCCAGTTTTGGGGGGGCATCATGCACATAAGTAAGGTCATTGTTTTAAACTCATGTCAGATATAAGAGAACTTCAGGTCGCTGAAAGGCCGAGCTCTCCATATCAAACGGCCACATTTCTTTCTGCTGACTGCCAATCAACAGGATGAGGACCGCTCTAAGAGCGGGGGTGGAAGGAAGGGGGAGATTGTGTTCGAATACATTTAACGTACTGGGGCATGGTCTCTTTCAAGTCTCAACCTTAGGGGGTGCATGATGATGACACTATGAAATATTTTCAAATCATCTACATACAAAAGACAATTCGAGAATTTGAAGCATTCAGATATGTCATTCATATAGCTATTGAATAGTAGAATTCCTAAATGTGAACCTTGAGGTACACCCGACGTTATATTGACTGATCTTGAGATGTAGTTACCAAAACAAACAACATGTTCACGATCACTCACGTAAAATTGAAACCAGCGCAATATATATCCGGTCATCCCAACCCCAGCCAACTTCTGTACCAGCACTGCGTATGATCGATTTTGTCAAAAGCTCTGTTGAAGTCAGTGTAAACGACATCTATTTGAATCCGGCTATTCAAGCTTTTCAATATACAGTGCGGCTTTTAATAGTCCCCCGCTCTTGTTATCTTCTACAACTTAAAAAAAAAACGTTTGGAGGGTATAACCGATACTACGTTTTGAAATAAAACACATTCTAATTGCTTTATAGATGACGCGAGGGGGCAAATCAACTTAAGAATGAAAAAATCATGGGGGTCAAGTGTCACGGAATCGAAAAAATTGAAAAGAGAATTAATTTAACTATTTAGCGATGTGTCTCATGACCCCTCATGCCATTTAAAAATTTTAAGTTAATGTGCCCCCCGCGCCATCTATCGAGCAATCACAATGTGTTTTGTTTCAAAAAGTAGTACCGGTGATACCCTCCAAATGGTTTTTTATGTCTGTACGCAAACCGTTCAAATGTTAAAAAAGGGGGGACTATTAGAAGCCGTACTGTATATTCAGTATATTCGAATAGACTTGTTTGAACAGAGCGCTTTCTGATAAATCCATATTGTTTTATATTCAAAATATGCCTGACATCATGATGAAGATATTCAAAGATGATACTTTCAAATAATTTTGCATATATAATTTAGATACTGGTCTATAATTTTTAGGAATCTGTTTTTGTCCAGATTTATGAACTGGAACAACGAATACTTTTTCCAGGCTTCTGGAAAATACCTTTCCTTCAAAGATTCATCAAATCGAAGATATGGAGGAAATGACAAACTGTCTGAACACATTTTTTGAAATTTATTGGGAGGTCGTCAGGGCCTTGGCCCTTTTTCGTGAGAGATTATATTTTGTCGGTTGTAATATAACAAGACCTCGATTATCAGCAAATAATATTTTTTTTGAAAATCTTTCGAAAATGTATCGAGTTGAATTCGGAGATTTATGTTTTGAATAAAACCCGAGAGCTTTTAAGCTCGAGGGTTTCATTCTTTGAACATAAATTTTCGAATTTAAAGAGATACATTTTCTAAAACAAAAATGTTTGAGTGGCAATTCCAAAATTTATTCGATTTGATAAACAATGGTCGAGTTATATTTGATTAGATTATTTCTCAAATATGTCAATTAACCAATAACAATTATTCCACAACGTACATAATTTTTATTATTAAATTAATGAACATAATATGTCACACGACTTGTGAAATGTGTTGCATACATTCAGGCAACTGTCAAAAGACCATGCAGTTTATTCGCAAAAGGAACGAATCGGGTTTGTCAGTGAATAAATTTTGACAGATGAGGAAAATAATCTCTAATAACGTGTTTTCAGCTATCTGATAAGTTACTAATGTTTTGGGCATGAATAATTTATACAGAATATTGGCCAATTAATCGTACTACTATCAAAGTAGGTTCAAATTAATTTAATGAAATAGCTAAACAACTTTTTTTTTAAATTAAATTACCGTGAAACTTCAGTCAGTTTCCACCTAAAAAAAATATGCAGTATTACTGCACAAAATCACTAAAATGAAATTAAATTTCAAACCAAGAATATGTTTCTTCAAATGCCGTTCCGGATTTGTTTTAGCATTTCAATGAAATTCCCAATAACCTTTCAACCCCCTCGCCGCAGGGCGGGTACGAAAACATGAATATATACCTATACCGCCCATTTCTCTTAAAACATCCGGTCTGGTAATTGCATATACATGAGCGAATTTCATATTAATTTCTGATTATACCGAAATGAACGACCACAAAGCTTTTATATTACGGGATGGCACGGAGCTTTAATAAGACCTGTAATCCGTACTCATATGGAAATAATCAGAGATATTACAAACGCCTGGTGGCACTGCTGTCCATTCGTGCTATTTGCTCAGACATTTACTGATCCAACATGCAAATTTTTTAACGGAATTTTGGGTTGATGAAAAATTTTAATTGAAAGGGTTCAGGAGTGAGCGCGGTATTTATTTATGGAGAGGTGGGAGGTTTGCCAGAATGAAAAATTATCATTTCTAACAGCTCACATTGCGGGGAATTTTCGTCATACCCACGGTACCCAGCAACCAAGGATTTCCAAGAATGATTTGCTGCCCCAATATTTTGTTGATGGGACTCAATTTCAGGAATTTCAGGGGATGCTACGAATTACAAAAATAGCCTGAGGTGAAGCGCCTGAGACATATGACAAACAAGAAATTGTGGGAGCCATGTGAATTGAAAAAATTGAAGAATATACGGTAAATATTTCACTCATCTTAAAATCATCACCTAATCTGATCAATCACAAACAAAAGGCACCTAATTGGTCATCGAATTCGTCTTTTCAGTTGTTATATCACAAGAGAGTGAGAATAAAGTGAAAATAATTTGACAGATTTTTCGAAAACTTGTTGCCAAAAGGCAACAAGTTTGAGAATAAATCTGGAGAATTATTTTCTTCTTTATCGAACTCTCGTGTGGCATTCGACAGATTATTTTCTGATCATAGACCTATTCTCTATACATACAACATTTTTATTTCAGCAATTTACTTGAATCACTATAAACAGAATGAAGTTTGGAAATATACAATTATTACGGATGTTTTGTCCTTGGCTTGAGGATTCCGTAACATTGTTTTGTTCTGTTGGATTGAAAGCTATTGCTTTCTCTCAGTCCCTAGGTTTTCAATTGAAACTGTTTCCAAATTGACACGTTACTCAAAATAGTATTCTTACATGCATTTTCATTGATTTTCTTCCCGCGGCAACTTTCAAGGTAGAAAATTCCCACTATAATAATGCTGTGATTGGCCTGTACATGAATGATTTGAATTGATGGTTTCGATTGGTTGCAAGAATTGTCAAAAAATAATCAATGAAATAACCATGCATGGATAAGGATCGCAAAGAAAAGTTTGACAATAAGTAACTGTAAGCTGCACACGCCAAGATGAGTCGTTTCGGTGATACTTTATGCAAAGTTATGAACCAAAATATTGATTGAAACATAAAAAATCAAAATATGGAGACAATTTATGACCTGTTCGAAAAGTAACTACAGTGTCTTTCAAAAGTATTGGAACGGTCTCATATTTCAGAAACGGCCCAGAGAAAATTTATGAAAACTTCGACAGGGTGGTTTTTGGTGATGCCCGATTCAATGGTGATATCGGTAATGTTGCCAAATCAACAGTTTTTCAGATATTGAGGGTAACTAAATTTTTTCAAATGGAACGCCCGATTTGTTTTCATTGCAATCAATTCAGCGACGCCTCATATTTATGTCTACAAATACCAGATTTTAAATAAATGCAAATTTTGAAATATGACAACATAGCTTTCTTGTTCAAAATTCTAGGAACATTCCAATATTTTAAATACGATTCAAGAAAAATTCGTGAAATTTTATACAAGACGGTTTTTTATGATGACCGATTCAATGGTGATATTGGCAATATTGCCAAATCAACAGTTTTTCAGATATTGAGAGTAACTCAATTATTTCAAATGGAACACCTTATTTGTTTTCATTGAAATCAATTCAGCGATGCCTCATTATTACTTATGTCTCCAAATATCAGATTTTAAATTGATGTAGTTTGAGCAACCAGCAAATTTAAAAATTTTGAAAAATAAAATATGACAGGCAGCTCTTTTAATCACGTCATCATATACTGACTAATACCTCAAGGGAATTTTATGACCGCTTGGACTATTGTTTAGCAAATGATGGCAAACATTTTGAGCAATTGGTCAGATAGTTTTCAGTTTCTGTTATTTGGTTCAAAACTGTATTGGAAAAGAATTCAATTATCAAAAAGTTGTTTTAACAAAAACCATTTTGGATGAAATTTCATTATATTTTCTCGAGTCCTTTTGAAAATATTGGACCGTTTGCAGACATTTCAACGAACTATGTTTTCTCATATTTCAAAAACCACATTAATTCACAATCTGGTATTTGGAGACATAAGTAACGAAGGGGCGCTGTATTTATTGCAATGAAAATGAATAGGGTTTTCCATTTGGAAAAATTGAGTTACCCTCAATATTTGAAAACTTTTGATTTGGCAACATTGCCGATATCATCAAAAATCATCTTTTATAAAATTTCACGAATTTTTCTTGACCGTATTGAAAATATTGGACCATTCCCAGACTTTTGAACGAAAATGCCATGTTGTCGTATTTTAAGTGATGAGGAGGCGCTGAATTATTTGCAATGATTCATGAATATGGTTTTCCATTTGAGAAAATCTGAAAAACTGTTGATTTGGCAACATTGCCGATCACCATTGAATCGGGCATTATCAAAAACCATCTGGTATAAAATTTCACCAATTTTTCTTGAACCGTCTTTGAAATAATGGAACGTTCTCAGACTTTTGAACGCAAAAGCCATGTCATATTTCGAAATCTGCATTAATTTAAAATCTGATATTTAGAGACATAAGTAATTAGACGTCGCTGAATTGATTGCAATGAAAACAAATAGGGCATTCCATTTGAAAAAATTGAGTTACCCTCAATATCTGGTAAACTGTTGATTTGGCAACATTACCGATATCACCGTTGAATCTGGCATCATCAAAAAGCACCCTGTCGAAATTTTCGTAAATTTTCTTAGGACCGTTTCTGAAATATGAGACCGTTCCGATACTTTTGAATGACAGTGTATAATTTTACAGAAACTAGCGACGAAAGACAAACACTCATTCTGATAAAACGGGCATTCAATATGCTGAAAATTGATGGCAGACATTACAAGGAGAGTGTTATTAGAACTATATATTTGTATACAATCACTATAAAGGGTGAGAAGTCCCTAACAATATTTCCCAAAATGCATTCCCTCTGAAATACAGGGTGTCGAAAGTCGGGAGATTATAGGATTTTTTTTTCTTCAAAACTCCTTATGGATAAAAAATTAAACTTGGTACACTAATCTAGGTTTATTAATGTGATAATTCGATATTATAGTGTTTAATTTTCGTAGTTGCAGTGGTATGTTGCCATATTTTTCTTCATAATATCTTCAAACTAGTGAATTGATAAATGAGTGTTTGGCATCAGTTAATGATGTAAAACTCTCTCAGTGATGGCGGAAAACAAATTCTGAAGGGTTGATCAAGTCCTAACTCTGAAAAAAGGGAACCCTGTGAATTATTAGAGAAATGGGTTATTTTTTAACGTGCCTACTACTGACTGGATCATACTTGCCCAATAAACTGAATATATCGAAGGGGGACTCTTTGAAAGATTTCAAGATGAAAAGTTCATATAAATATATGTCCCAAACGGCTTAGTTTTCGAAATACAGGGTGATGAAAATACATTTTTCAACCCTTCAGAATGTTTTTTTTCCGCCACCAGTGAGAGGTTGTGAGAGAGGAATAATCAGGCTTTATATGGAATTTTTGTCTTGAAATCTTACAAAAAATCACCCTTCTAATTTTGTGAGAATATTTTTTGTTCCTCAAATTTCTTTACGTTATGGGATACTGGAAAATGTTTGCCTTACTATTTTCATTATAGTTCCTGAATCGTATGAGTAAATGAAAAATACCAAGAGAACAAAAAGATGCTAAATGAAATAACACTGAATATTCCTTTCTCACAATCTATCAGTGGTGGCGGAAAGAAAACTTCTGAGGGTTGAACAAGGCTTGACTCTGAAAAAAGGAGGACCCTGTGAATTTTTAGAGAAGGGAATTATTTTGTAACGTGCGTACTATTGCATGGATCGTATTTGCCTAATTTGTACTTTCTATTGTTATAAATGTCGAAGTAAACTTACAAAAATCTTTAAAAAAATGTATTTTCATCACCCTGTGTTCATCTGTGCCTGTACCTCGAAAACCAAGCCATTTGGGACATATATTTATATGAACTTTTCGTCCAGAAATCTTTCAAAGAATCACCTCTCGAAGTTTGTCAACGTACTTAATTAACACCCTGTATGTAAACCTGCGTGTATGTAGATATAACTTGTGTGTGGCTTAAGGACTAATTTTTATAACCAAAAGGAAAAAAACTACTAATGAAAGTTTCAATAATATTATAAAAAAATATTAGTGAAAATTCGTTACAATATGAGATAGATACCTATATGTTTATGAAATCATCCCTTCGTATCGAAATTGTAGGCTCGTAATAGGTAGTTTTTTTATTGTCGTATTACACGTCAACGTTTTTTGCCGAGGAATGTTCATATAGACATGTTTATATTCCAACTCAATATCATCTATTTCTCTTATCTGTACACCAGTGTCGTCCCATCGTTATATCAGACCCTCGGAAATCACGTATCAGTCCGATACTTGCTAGCACTTGCCGTAGTTGCTCGGGTCATTAGAGGGCTTTCAGAAACGAGCAGGATATCTTTATTTATCTTGGCAACGTCTTGGTTGGTTATGACCGCAACTTCGCCGTGATCTGTGTGGTCCTTTAGACAGGGCATTTCCCTCCTTCCGATGACAACTGTGTGTTTGTACTTTCGACAAGTTCCGCAACCCTATCAGATATAAGGGATGAAGGGTTGTTTTCGGATGGCTTCTTGGCTTCGGACTTATCTCTATTGCATGACGATTGTCTCATTGTCCGCGGTAGTGGGGCAGCTTTTCATCTTTCGTGCCGATGTTAGATCAGATCGTATTAGGGGTGAAGTAAATGAGCATCGCCAAGCCGTGCGCATCAAAAAAGTATGTCCGCACCCCCCCAATGAGCAGAAACTGTTCAACTTGAGTTATTTTTTTTTTCATCCTATAGGTCATAGTTTTATTTCATTAGGAGTTTATATCTACCTGAAAACCGCACATTGTTGAATTAGATTTAAAGATTAACGAACAAAAACATGTATTAATGGAAAGTATCTTGTGACATGTACAGTCACTAGTATGAATCTTAATTTGAAACGAGCCATAGAATTCAAAGGTAGATGATTATCTACGACATTGACAGGCAGTCAACAAAATTCGTTGTTCTGACCAACCCAAGACTCAATCAAGTTTCTCGTGCGTTAAGAGGAACGCATACAGAATCCAAAAAGCGAATAGTGTTTTCGATTCAATTCCGAGAACTCATGGGGTCTCTCGAAATTGAAACGATTGTACTCTGGATAATACCCCAAGACAGTATGCATGAAAAGTAACTTGTGATATCTACAGTCACTAGTATGAAACTTAAAATGAAACGAGAGAATTTATAAATCCTTGCTGTTGAGTAGGTGACTACAGCGCTGTCCACGGAAGTTGAGGTTTTAATTCAGAGTGTATTCGTTTCAATTTCAAGATACCTCATGAAGCTGTGCTGATGAGTAGGTAACTACAAAACAGCGCTGTCCACGATTCCACCAAGGATCCCTATGATCATATACACCATTTCAAAAAAATGGTTTGGGTGGGACCTGCGGAGTTCAAAGACTGAATCCCCATGTTTAATCCCTTTTTTCCTCCTCTTTCGCCAGGAGCAGATCACCGTGACAAAAATCGTCTTATTTTCATGGTCGAGGAGGACTAGCATTAGGTTTCTTGACTTGTAGAAGCGAAGTGGTCGTAGTGTTAGAGCGTTTGCCTTTGCCTTTCGCCCAGATGGCCCGGGTTCAATCCCTACCGCCTGTCACGAAGCTAACGTGGTTCGGAATCCACTTGTACGTAAGCTGTAGATCCAGTATTTCCCTTGCTCGCACAGGCTCTGCTTCTGAGGAGTTTTCTCCGAAAATCTAGGAGATTCCAAATGAAAAAACAAATTTGCCTGTGAGTGAGGAGAGTAATTTCAATTAATTTGGCACTTCTCGTTCTCCACAATATCCTCCGGGGAAGTCAACACTAAGGTCAAATTTTAAGATAAGCCAAGGGCTTCAATCTTCTTGAGGAAGACCCATGCTATGGCTTATCCTTAAGTAGCTTCGATATGCGCTTGGGCTGGAGTATCAATGTTGAGTGGTTGCCGATACTCATAATGTTCTTCCAGAAGGTTTTCAACCGATCAACGGCCGACGTGTTATTATTATTATTGATGGTTGGAATTTGCCTTGAGGATTGTGCATGTTGGTCTGGATGCTGTGGTCTGGATTTGCTTCTTCCTTTCGCGCCAATCTGAATCCATTTCTTGACAATCATACCCATCATTTTATAAATTTTTTTATGATATAAAAGTATTTCTTGCGAATCAAATTTACAATTACCTTTGTTTACATTTATTTCCGCGACAAGCTTTTATATCATATAAAATGTTATAATGTACCAAAATGATTCATTTCATAGTTTATTTTTTCTTTTTGAGCCTATTTAAATGTCTTTTTAAAAAAATTTCCTTGTATGAAACCGATAAAAAAAAATCCGAATTTCTATGCGTTCCTCATCTTGCCTTCAGGGGGACAGGAGTGATACAATTTTTTGACTTACCAATATTTTTAACTATTTTTATAGAAGATTTTTAGAGTTTTCGCAACTTCTTTCAAATAGAAAGGGACCCCAGCCAACGGTTTTTTTGTAGTAATTTTTCATATCCAAAACCGCGAGATATGTTTCCAAATCCTTAGGCATTCTGTATCTAGACTTCAACTGGTTTTAGGGAGTTTTCCTATTTTATTATCACTACATTTTTGCAACAATTCTCAAGAAAGCTGGGGGGGGGGGTTCAGTCCCTTTATAACATATTCAAGAAGGCATAAATTCACAGTTGCATTTCACTCATGTGTTAAAAAGTCCATAATAGGTGTGGAATTGCTGAATTATAACAATAAATAATATGAATGTTTTCGTATTCTTGAAATTTTATACCAAATACTATTCGTACTTGCACTGTACTGTTTGGAACCTTTGGTGTAGTAATGGATATACTGGAGTTTTATCCCAACACCAAACCACTATTTTCAACACCTCGACAAGTGTTTCGGTCACCAAGTGACCATCTTCAAGAGGAAGATGAAACTATTTTCTTTTTACATTTTTACATTTTTAGTTTAATTTTCCTCTTGAAGATGGTCACTTGGTGACCGAAACACGTGTCGAGGTGTTGAAAATAGTGGTTTGGTGTTGGAATAAAACTCCAGTATATTCAAATACTATTCGTGCCTTAAAAAAATTTTACCCAATAATTCTGGATAAACCGTGTGACTCCAAAAAAGAAGGGCAATTTTTTGAAGCAACGAAAATAATAAACTCTTGCAGTTTTTAGAAAACACGATTTCTTAAGAATCATCGGTAATTTTTAAAAAACGAATGGTATTTTTCCCGAAAATTTTATTCATTTGTTGAAATATCCATAAGAGGTGTGGAATTATCTAATTCAGTGCGCTAGGAGACAATTAATCAACTGAAGTGACTGATGAATGACAGTACTTGCTAACAATAATTGTAGTATCAAAATAATATAAATCTTTTTGTATTCTTGAAATTTTCCACCAAATATCATTCGTGCTTTAAAAAATAACCATATAATTCTGAAAATGTCGTGAGACTTCAAAGGAGAATGGCACTTTTTTAAAACAACAAAAAAAAATGTATCGTGCAGTTTTTTAAAAACTCCTTTTTTAATTATCTGTAATTTTTAAAGCACTTATGGTGTTATCCCCAATAATTCGCACGGAATAATAACCGAAATATATATAAATGGAATGAAATTCCTTAAGACACGTATCCACCAAAGCAACAAACAGGAACATTCATGTTTCTGTTCCATATTTCCGAAAATGTTTACAAATATTTCAGTAAGTTGCTCAATGTTTCTTGATGTTGCTAGTAGAAGTTGATCCTTGTTGCGTGTTGCCACTTGTTTCCGTTTGAAGCGGTAACATCAAATGAAAAAGAGGAACATGCGTCAACAAATTGTAGTTGGAACTTTTTGTTTCTGCAGTGGAGACAGACAGTGACAGTATTCAGGAAACACGGGGTTTCAGTGTGCCATTGCACCATGTCGAAGGCTTGGCCGTACCCAAATTTTATCTTTCCATTTTTATTTTTTTTTATTAGCACTCAAAATAATATAGACCTCTGCTGCTAATGCAAGGTCGTCATCCACATCCATGTACATCGTGAACACAAATGATGTTGCTTTAGTGGATATAGCATGCATGTTCCCGTAAAATTTGAAACAAACAATTAGAAACAAAACTGAAATTTACATCAATTTGGTGGAGATGAAAAGTTTATACTTGTTTCTTCAAGTTCCTTTAGTTTGAAACAAAAAGCAACAAATGGAAACAAAAAGTTCCTTGTTGTTCCTTTGGTGGATAGGCACCTTAAGATCACCAAGAAAACATACTTGAGTGAAAATGTGAGTAGAGGTCCTTTGAATTCTTCATTATATATGATGATAATAATGTTTACAACAGAAAATATTTATACATATAAAATTAACCTATAATTTTCAAGTTCGAATGTTTGGAGTAAAAAGTTAGCCATCACCAATGAGATTTTTGTCTATGCCATCATGTTACAAGATTACGTGTCGCCGATCCAGCCCTGTGAATCCCTCATCGGCACCGTTTACCAACCGACGACGATGACATTTTCATCAAGTATGCAAATGAAGGAGAAAATTACTTTTCCTATATAATCGTCATTATTTCGACATTGACATCAGAGCCGCGTGCGATCACATATTGCCGTTTTTCCTACCGCTATCGCAGCTTGCCATGGCCATCATGGATATATCAACCGTAATACCTCTATGTGCACTCACGACAGAAATATTACACCAATATGGTATCCTCTGGGATATTAAACCATAATCCCATTTATCAAATCTGTCAAATAACATGTTTGAATGAATATGGTGGAGAACTTTCATAATTTAGTTTGAACTAAGGAATAAAATTGCATATTTTAGTATATTTTACTCGTTGATTTATAAATTTTCAGAGGCATGTGACTTTTCACTGTCTCAGTTGGACTGATCAACCAGAAAATACTCAGTTGAAGGACTGGTAATGGTTCTAGTAGTTACTAGTTATATTTTATCAGGATGATTCAGTACAGGCGGATTTGTGTATTCTGCTTCTTTTTAATTTTTAACTTATGCACAAAGTTGTTTATGCTGTTTATTTTCATGGACGCATCCATTCACCCAGATTACCTTTCAGCATTTTGGAAGATAACTAACTTTCATCACTTAATAAAAAAGAATATAGAAAATCATACTGCGCAGGCTTCTTCAATTTCCGTTACACACCTTGAAATGGATTTAAGCATCACATAAACCAGAGAATTGACCTGAAAACTTTTCCGGAACAATTTGTTGTTAAAAAAAGTGGATAGGTCGATTTACATTTGAGGTGTTGATTTTGACAAAATTATCACAAAAAAAAGATGCAAAAACGTATAAAAATTCTTAAAGTAATTGAGTTTAATGACAGTTGATGATGTAATTATAGGGGAACCTCCCAAGAGACCCCCGAAACTACGGCTGGTGGAACCTCCACAGGAATAAATGCACCTCGTGTTGTTACCAAGCAATTTGATCTCGTTGATTTCGGACAGAATTTCTATCAATAGTATTATTGCTTGCGCACTCGTATTGCACAGGTAGTGAACAAGTTCCTGGGTGAGATTGAACCGCATTTAGTGTCCGTTTTTTTAAATCTACAGTTGGGTTAATTTATCTGTGAGCTAATAATTGATATATACAGTTCCAGGAGTAAGTACAAAATAAATGACTTTCACTCAAATTTTTCCCAGGTTACCATCAGCTTGTTACTCTAAGTTTGAAAAGAATCTGTTTTTCACTTTTCATCACAGACATAACTCTTGATTTTCGTTTTTTTCTCAATAAAACTAATGTACATACAATCAGTTGAAAACAAAATTTAGGTAAATAAGGCTCGAAACACTTGATAATATTTTGTCGGGTATCTGTATTGAAATCGCTGCTGTATCATCAAATAAACCAATGAATAATAAAATTGATGGATAAGGAATGACAAATGACACACTGAAATTGACATTGGCATATCAGGACGAGGGGCAAAATGATCCATAATGCTGCCAAAAATGAAAGTAATGTTAGCTGTAAGATAGGTAGCCTAGAGGCAAACATTCGAAAAGGCAAGGGAAAGGCTTTTAGCAGAAACTTTAGCTGTGTGTCAAGCTTAGCCGTCAGCCAACTAGCTGGAACATTGACAGACGATTGAAAAACCGGCCGGGTCCGGTTAGCACTGACAGATGAATGAATATCAGGCGATTCCTCAAAAAAAATTACTGAGCTCAATCTTTCCAAGTAACGACTAGTACAAGCTCTCACTGTTGTAAGAGTAGACATACACGCTATACAGGCCGTTTCTTTTATCATGTGGTAACATTGCTATATTCTAAACCGTAATAGATACAAAGACGATTAAATGGGAAAAAAGGTAACTATTGTGGTGAGCAGTAAATTGGTCTTCCCAACTTATTCAGGGAAAACTGAAAATGCTGTTTTCGGTTTTTTACGAATAGAATGGTTATTTCAGAAAATATAAAAAAAATAAAAAGGAAAGTTTTATTGTATTCAAAATGTACTAGAACTACGTAACGATACATTTTTAATCAAACGTTTGATGTCAACACCGCCATCATCAACTATTTTTTTCAAACACGGACCTGTCTATTTCATCACAAATATTGATAGAGCGATAAAATGACAATTCAGTGGTATATCACACTAGACATTTTTATAACGTTTCATATAAAATAACCAGCATCATCAGTGACAACAATTTTTAATTACGGTCCTGTCGATAGTTTGTTTATGAATTCCACAGAATCTAACGCTTCGATATAAAAATTATCAGTGACGTTTTGAATGAATGTATCTATGAAAATTGTATTTATACTATAAAAATTCATAAAAGATTTCTGCAGTTTCAGAGACGAACGATAGCAATTTACCCCAGAAATAAACTTACTTAAGAGGAGAAGAAATCAAACAAACAGAAAAACAATATATTTCATAATGAATTTGTGGAAGAAAATAAAACCAATACAGAAAAATAATGCTACATTAAATGCTCGAATTGACGACCTCTTTGTTGAATGCACGTAAGTTGTCTGTCCATACAATTTCTGTGGCAATTTTCTAGCATGATGGTTGTAATGCTATTACATGTATCTCTTATTTTCTGTTTGAGATGGTCGATATCGGTACTAGGTGTCGAAAAACCTTTATTCTTTATGTATCCCCAGACAAAAAAATCCAAAGGAGTAAGGTCTAGAATCAAGCTGGCCAGGCAATTGGTCCATTGTTTCCAATCCACTTTGTTGGGAATATTGCATCTAAATGTTACTATTGCTGCATTATGGGGTGGGGCACCGTCTTGTTGAAAATATTGTATTTCACGGCAAGTGCTTAATGGCAATTCATCTAAGTAGCCATCAAACTCATTGGATAAAAAATTTAAATACATTTCACCATTCAAATGCTCATCATAAAAGAAAGACCTAGTATATTTGTTCTCAAAATTCCCAACCAACCATTTATTCCGAACCTCTCCTGGAAATTGGTTTCTCTATGTAAATGTTCATTCGTATTATTCCACCTATAATGGATGTTTCTGTTAAACAAACCATTATTGGTGAATTTTGATTCGTCCGTCCATATTATTTTTTTACAAATATTTCGAACTTCCCTATTTCTACGTCTTAACCATTTCGCAAATCGTACTCTGCTTCCGTAATCCCTTTCATTAAGGTGATAAACTTTGCGTATCCTGTAACATTTGTACTTGTTCTTTTTCAAAATATTTCTGGTAGATTTTACAGATATCCCAAGTTCTTGTACAATTTCTCGTAAAGAACAATCTTGATTAGAAATATTTTTGTAACTGATTTAAAAAAAAATACGTTATTTTTCACTTTTTAGTCTTTATAAGGTAATATTTGCTTACCCAAAACATTTATTTGGTTCCTTATACTTCCAGTAACAACACATTTTCTAGTTTTATTTCTGTCAAATGCGCCACAGTCTCTCAAATATCTTTCTAATCGTCTAAACATTTGAATGTTTGGAATGCGACGATTCGGGTATAGCTCACCATACATATTTCTTTCCAAAAGAGCATTTCTATTTGATTTTGCATAAGTAAATAGCATATCAGTCCTTTCGTCATTCGAATACATCTTTAATATGTAACCGAGTGCTCAAATGTCTGACAGTTCTTAACAGATATCAACAACTCATTAATTTTTCCTGCCATAGAAATCAAGCAAAGCCTACGTGTTTAAATATGGTAAAAGAAGTGAGATGCTATTTAATTGCACCAAATTAGACAACACTTGTATTTTGATCTAAAACTGATATTTTCATTACTTCCAGGATTGAGAATTATGAAAATAATCCGTGTAAAAATTGATACAGGAGAAATCAGCCTTAACTCAAGGATTACTGTAATACAAAAATCCCCAAAAAGGAAAAATACGAATGTTCGTTGTGTTGGGGTATCTTCCTGTCGAAAGTATTGGGTAATGACTGAAGTATCCTAATAGTTGAATGAGTTTTGAAGAAATCAAAACAATTTACAAAAGAACTAACGACAGGACCGTAATTAAAAATTGTTGTCACTGATGATGCCAGTTATTTTATATGAAACGCTATAAAAATGTCAAGTGTGATATACCACTGAATTGTGATTTCATCGCTTTATCAACATTTGTGATGAAATAGACAGGTCCGTATTTGAAATAAATAGTTGATGGTGGACGTGTTGACACGAAACGTTTAATTAAAAATTTATCGTTACGTAGTTCTAGTACATTTTGAATAAAATAAAACTTTCCTCTTTCATTTTTTATATTTTCTGAAATAACCATTCTATTCGTCAAAAACCGAAAACAGCATTTTTAGTTTACCCTGTATAAGTCGGGAAGGGCGAGAGTCCCCGTAGATTTTCTCTGACCAATGTACTGCTCACCACAATAGTTACATTTTTTCCCATCTAATCGTCTTTGTATTTATTACGGTTTAGAATATAGCAATGTTACCACATGATAAAAGAAACGGCCTGTATATTTTAATGCTATTGAATAATTTTCTTGCTTTCTGTTTTTTTGTCAAATTAAAAATCTTCAAGAATCGGTGATGTGTGCAAGTCCAAGACAAAGTTAGATAATCGTAACATTCCAAACACCAAAAAATACAGATTAATTTGATTGAATGATATCAACAGATATCAATTTTGAGTTACTACAAGTGGTAGAAAATTATAATTTTATCAATTTTTCATAGATAGGTATTATATCATGTGAAAAGACGAGTGAATGAAGGTGTTATGTTACATATTTGAACAATCGAGTAATTTGGAGTTAATGTTTTATAAAAACGTTTTCAGGCTGAATCCTAATCTAATAATTTATGAATCGATGGGCAACTAATAATCGTTGAAATCAACTGATGGAGGTCCAGTTAAAAGAAAAATATTTGTTAGGTTTTTATGAAAAAGGTGTACATATCACCTTCATCCACTGAATAAAGTGAGTGAATTGAAATACAATAAATATACTTCATCTCAAAATAAATCACACAAAATCATCATATACCCAAGAAGTTTTCATAATAATACTTACATTCTTACTTAAAAAATGGCAGTTGCTCCACCACATTTGCTTTTTTTTCAGGATATGGTGCCAGATTTTGTAGTGAATCTTTCTAGACGATAATTTCGTAGAAGGTCGCAAACTCTTTTGTCTTTGAGAATATTAAGTTTTCGAAATGGCATCGTTTCATCGTAAGATTCTTTATATAGATAAGATTCGTATTCTTCTATCCTTATCCATTTGATTTCATTCCTGAATCTCATGTTTTCATTCAGTTCGTCTTTTTTCCGATTGTAAATAAAGTCTAAGTTTGTTTGGAACGTCGTCTATTTTTCTAAAATGTTGCTTCATATTGTTCACAAGATTTTTTTAAATTTTTGTTATTATTTTCCTGTATTCATCTGGTACAAATATAGTGTCACGTTTGCGTAACTTTTTTCGCTTCTTCCAAAGTCGGAATCTAAATAAGTATGCCTCTGGAAACTCATGATCTATTATGCGGAATTAACCGTTTAGTATTAGGTACTGATATATGCAAATTATAGAGACATTTTTATTTCGCCTCCTACATGAATCAGATCAAACAATTAAGTAGTCTTTTCCTCTGAGTGCTTCGTCAACTTCTATACATCGGAGTACGGAACTGCCAACTTCTGAACTTCCTCAACTTCCTCTGTCGGCTATATCCTCAGTCCATGTACACTAAGTAGCTCTTTCCAAATTTTTTGCAATGATATGTAGGCATTCCAAAATTAAAGAACCCATCTGCAACCACATCTGCTTGAGTAGAATGCCTTCGAAATTGTTAACTTAGGAAGAGGCATTCCCATACCGTCTTTTTTTCAGTTTTTTGAATTTCAATTGGTGGATGATAATTCTCCTCATGTTCTTCATTTGACTGCTAGCATGACAACGCTGCAAATATCACTTTTAGGGTAGCCGAATGATAAATTGAACTCAGTCACAAACATTTTTGAATATGAACTCTTCTATAACTTGAATTTCTCTGCTAAGTTGTCTCTATTGCATCTCTGAATATATAGCCCATTCATTCAACTTTGATTTAATAGAGGCGAAAGATATTTCTATGTGGATTGTTGTTTTTCGAGTAATATGATTTTTCTGCAGGGACGGTCTTTATATAATCTATAATCCGTTGTCTAACTTCTTCATCCATCTTATGGAGCATGTTGGAATGCTGTCCTCTGCGATCTTAATGAGGATCTGACACCCCACTTTGTATTCGACTTTTTATATTATCAAGTTTTTTTATACCAATTTGTTACAAAGCACATATAGCCTTTTTGCATACTACCTCAGTGATAGAATTTTTAGTTACATTGACGCATTTTTATGTTTCGTGGCACCCTTGCGTTCTCTCAATACAGGATCTTCAATCATACTTTTGAAAAGCAAAGCGCTTTTAGCATTCACATCCAGTTTATAGAATTGATCAAGAAGTGAACTACACTGTAGGCCCCTTCTTTCTCGGCACGAAATCCCATCTTTAGGTTCTTTTTTACGAACGTTTTTTTATAGGATAAGTAAAATTGGTCTACTCTTTTTTCAGGCATGTAGTTGCTTTTCGTTTTTCCACATCTGTGGTGTATATTTTGTTTTTTTTGACGTTTTCTCATAAGCAGAAGTGTGTTTTTTTTAAATACCTATTTGATGAGCTTTTTTTCTTCAGTCAATTGTTCTCCGATTTGAAGGTGGATGCAATTTCTGTTTGTAACAATGCACCAATCTGATTATTGTTGTCGCTTTGGAATACTGTCCCCAATTTTAAAATCTTGTCATACATCAAGAAACTTCCATTTTTTCAGAAACTGTTTTCAACGAATTACTTCACTGAAGCCTCCCCTGCGCATATCCTGCTTGATTAATAAAATTCGGCAAAATGATGAATGCTCCTCTGTGTGTGTTGGTTGTATACAGGAATTTTAAATTAAACAGGTTGTTAACATGTATGCTCTACTCGCTACATTCAGAATATGATACGGCTTTAAAAGTAAAATAAAGCTGCCATTCATTGAAAACAGACTAATGAAGTTTGTATATTAAACTTCCACCTCTCGAATGAGTCTCGCGCCACAAAATGGTTTCTCTGTTGTTGTGAATGTGTATGTTACGGTACTAATTAATAGTACGAATGATACCGCTCGTAGGTTTTCAGTTACATGGAATGAAATCTGTCTAAACCCGAACAGCGGTATTGAAACACTAAAAAGTTTCATTTGAATTCTCTGCTGGGATGGCATCGTAATGAATCAAAGTTTGAACTGACTGAAGTTATTTGTGTATGGTGTTCTAATATTTTTGAAATGATTTCAATTCACAAATTGATGAGGGAAGATATTCAATAAGCTGTTTATGTTCATGACAATTTATCTCAATTATTGAGTGAAAATTAACCCGGCATTACCCAGGTGAAAAAATTTTACATAGCAACCCAGGTGGAGTCTGAGGAACCCCATAATAAATAATCAGGATAAAAAACACGAAGTTAAAAGAAAAAATTAAAATGATAAATTAATATTCTCTGAAAAATTATAAACGAGATATAAGAACAATGTAAACATAAACAATAAAAAAATTCACATTCATAAATTTTTTATGAACGAAAAACACATAATGATTGAAAAATATATAAAAATAGAAAATTCAAATAAAAATTTTTCTTGACAAAAAAAGTTAATTCTCCGGGTGTTAAACGAAGAAAATAAATCAAAATATTTCGTCCTTATATCAATAGGATCATTTTAAACCATATTGAAGTCGTCACAATTTTTGCAGTATTTTGTCACATGATCCAAACATATAAATAATCCGCACATTTTACAACGGTATTTCGTTTTTCTATCTCGACTTCTCGGACACGTTTGACATCGTCCTTTTCCTCTATTATATTCCTGTGGTTGCGGTTCTACGGGTTCCCCAAGAATATGATGGATTGTATTCCGTAAGAGCTTAGGCAAGTGCAAATTATTTTTCCTTGCTTCAATTGTAGGTTTGACTAGAGCAAAACCTAGTTGTTCCAAAAAAATACGCCTTTTTAGAGTATAATCCTTGGTGTTATATTTATATATAATTTGGCTGTTAATCCCAGCTGTATCCAGAAGAGTATAAAAAATTCTTAATGGCCATCTCCTGCAGTTTCTAGCGACGGAATATGAACCAGACAATTCGTCGACGGTGTCTACACCGTCTTTGGTCATATTATAAAAGATTATAATTTCTGAAGCCTTTTTTCTTTGTTGGAACTATCTATGGAATCATCATGATGTAACGATGAAAGCAATATAACATATTTGTGTTTTGTAGGCACGTATGACAAAGTATTATTTTTTTGGAAACCAAACATTGATGAGTCGGTTTTCCTGATTTTTATATTTTCAAATTCCAGTGGAATCATCGCTTTACCTCTTTTTCCCACAGTGCCGACAGCAGTGAGACTGTGATTTTCACGTAAATTATATACTGCCTATAAACTGGTGTACCAGTTGTCGAATGTCACATTCCGGATCGTTTTAGATATCGGCACCACCATCCTGTCTATAATATCATATGCACTATTGCTACATTTATATGGACCATCTGGTTGTTGCCCTGGGTATATCTCCATATTTATAGTATAAAATGTTCGTGAATCAACAAGCGCTTGAATTTTTATCCCGTATTTGGCGGGCTTCATAGGAATATATTGACGAAAAGAACATCGCCCACGAAAAGATTCCAGTTTTTCATCTAAAGTCACGTATTGCCCCGGCGAGTAAGCTTCTTGACAATTTGAGACAAATTTTTCAAAAACCGATCTAATGGGAGCAAGTTTGTCTATTTGCAATATCAAGGTCTGTTTTAGACATAGTAATAGGAAAGAGAACCTATTGAAAGACATCACAATACGAAATATATCCATTCCAGTACCATTTGACTTCCACATGTCGCGAAAATGACGATGTGAACTTCTAAAAACACCGGCTAGATATAAAATGCCAAGTATGACCTTTATTTCAATCACGTTTGTTTCACTGCAATTTTGTTTATCTTTATAACGAACCGATTTTTTTTGAATCATCAAGTTCGTGCACTGTGCAATATCAGTGAGCATGTTTTCATTAAAAAAGAGCATTCTAGTGGTGTTTTTGCAGAACGAGCACATTGAACGAGCTCTTGTTCTTACTCGGTTTGTACTACAATGTTTGTACCATTTCGTCACTTTATCTCTGCCTAAATATTAATTCTTGTGTGTGAAATGTTGCTCATCACCCTGAATGAGATTCGTAAAGTCTATGTCTTCTTCAGATTCACTTATTTGAGAACTGAACTCAACATGATCCAAATCATCATCGTCACTCTCTCACCCGCCTAAAACATCCTCGTCGCTTTCAACCTCATCCCATATCTTCAAAAGCCGCTGCTTCTCTCTTTAGTAGTCCCCCGTGACTGAAAAATACATAGTTATTTATAATTACTGAAAATTACATTTATTTATGTAATTACACTTTTTCAAACTATTAACAGTTACTTCATAACCCAGGTGGTGTATGACGGACCCCAGAGCACTTAAGAACATCTAACTTCTCCAAACTTTACAGTTCTACTAAACGGTTGAGCAGAACTTTAGATCGATGTTATTGACGAAGCTATACGCAACCACATATACGTCGAAACAATATTAGCTGTCATTTTCAATTTGCGTGGGAAATATTTTTTCAAGAAATACTGATCATAACTTCACTAATAGATGTCTATCAATCACATACAGATAATTTGAATGTCTATTATGCATTCTTATGATGTTGTTATTTCCGCCAATCAGTTGCACCCTCACGAGTAACCCTCAGAAGTCTTCGAGCGACTTATCAAGCTAGGAAAGACGTGTAATGCTATGCACGGGACCGATGACTCGAACACATGATTGGGTTGAGAATTGAACGCTTTACCACCGTGCCACTACGGCCTATACACGCCATCATCCCCGTATTATGAATTATAGTCTGAATATACTAATGAGTCATCGTCAGAAAACCGGACATCACGGACCACAATAAAACATTTACGGTAAGTCGAGCGGTCATACTCCAACCAAAGGAGGAGGAATAGAACAAAAAGATACATGACAACCTTAGGAAAAAGCCCACGATCCTAACGAAACACACGAGAGAAAAGTACCTATACTTATGCCAACGGGAAAGAAACATACCTATAGTTTTGATAATAACGGAGTAGACGCTAGATGACAAACAACTAATGGATACCATCATAAATAAAAAACGATGGAGATCCTTTTGGTCAATTTCAAATAATCAACCAATAGTAACACTTTCGGATCATCGTATCGTCGGATATCGCGATTGAGAACAGTAAGCTTAATAGTCAGAAAGCCACAAACGAGAAAATTGAAACAGAAGTAAAACGATTGCAGTCTGGTTAGAGACAACCATGATGCAATGCACTCCCAGGAAATTCATAACTCGTTAATACAGATTATAGAAATCAGCATCGAATTGGTAGCCATCAGTGTGGAAGAATATACAATCCAGGCCAACTGTATAAATTGCAAACAGCTCAAACTGATTTCCAGAGTACATGACACCTAAGATACGAGATGTCCGGTATTTATACGAAAACTGGAACAGACAAGAATATTCATCACAAAAACTAGCTTCCTACAAGTCCAAATTGGTAAAGTTCGATCAGCAATAGATTGAGCAAGCAAGCAATGAATCAACAAAACACGCAATCAACCGAATCTCAGATAAAACAAAGAATACAGAACAGAAAAACTCATTCAGTTACAGAATGAAGAATATAATAAATACACTTAACTGAACTCACCAACGAAAATGTAGACACGGCAAATAGGGACACAAATAAAGAAAATATCACGAACGTAGGCAAGTGAAAAGGCTATACCGACGATGTTGAAATGGCAACGCAAAAACCAGGTATGTTGGAACGACCAACTGAATAGCCAAAGACAAATTATCTACGAAGAAAGGCAAGCACGAACAGAACAAATGAATAAAAATATGGAAATGTGATACACCAAAAAGAAACTATGAAGGAAAGATGAAAGAAACGGAAAGAAAAACTCTGACAAGCGAGTACATCACAACAAGTGCAAGGTATTGCTAAGAAAATTCTGAAAAGCAACAAGCAAATTGAAAATGCCATAGGAAACATGAAAAAATAGGATGGCAGATGTACCACAGATTGAAGACACCACAAATGAGCAGATACCTAATCGGTTCTTTTCAAAGTATAACGAAAATACACAGACTCAGTACATACACATTGTGGAAACAGTGGAGACTGTTTGAAATACATATATTATAACAGGACAATAAAAGGAGGAGTATTTCCAAAAATATGAAAGAGAGCCAAAATCAAATGGATTCCAAAGAATAATGAAATACGAAGGTCGATTTCACTTTTGCTGGAAAAACTGCTGGACAAACTATTAACACACAGACTCATATCACATGGAAACAACAAACAAAATAAACAAATAACAATTTGGCTCCAGGAAAGCAAGTATAACCACATTTACAATACAGAATTTAATCAGGATGATACAACAATCCAAAAGACAATATTATGATGACGATAACATTTGACGTCTTCTGGAAGTCAAACATCAAACACATAATACACAACAAGCATATACCAGATAACACAACATAACTAAGCATAGACTTTCTGTCAGACATATCAATTACCAGTGGATTCACGACAAGGACCATGGAAGTGGACTGCCCACGGGGATCCAGCCTTGGACTCATGCTTGGGAACACTGTAATGAAGGACTGGTTTGGGTCACTAAATGGGGCAACTGTAAACAACGACCAGGTCAAGACACAAGCATTCGCCGATGACTAGGTACTTAGATATAACAGCTGTTAGATCACGGACATAAATACAAAGAAGATGGATAAGGACTTGTGAAGTGTGCATGATATCGGCAGGAAGAACCAAGTGGAAATATAACAAGAAAAACAAAAACGTTGCTTGTCACAAGGAACAGCGACAACACAGTCTGGGTTATTTACTCCGAATCCATAAAGTACCTGGGTTTAACAATTGATAGAAATATGTTGTTGATTGTATACAAAAAATACAAATGGGCAAAAATACAAGTCACCACCAACAGGATCTCCAAAAATGCTATGAAACCAATTATTCTGTAATATAGCGCAATCATTTGGGGACATGCACTTCTCACTATATGAGATACAGATTAAAGGACAACAGAAAGAACTTTCCTGCTGGTCATAACACCTACGGATACACTCTACACAATAATCAACGAAACACCAACACAAAATACCAAAATAAAATACAAATCAACACTGAGGATATAATATGATGATATCAGGGGTCACTCAAGATGGACCTGTAGGCATCAGAACCTTGTGAACTTCAATAAAAATACAATAAATAATTCATGAACCAACGAAAACTTTCCTGATACGCGTTATATTCCAGTTTTGAAAAGACTTACTTCTAATGCCGAGCCGATCCTGTCTTCTCCTTCATACATGCATGTTACATGTTGACATTGGGAGTCATAATCTTTTTAATAAAGAGCAAGAATTGGGAAATATTACATGTATTCCAGAAGTTCATGTTAGGCTAATACTATACTTCTTTATTAATATTGAAGTTTCTCTGTGTATTTGCATTCTACATGTAGTCAGTCGTATATTACAGTGTGTTTATTATGCATACGCTCGTAGTGCCCCAATAATAAAATACGTTTTATTACGTGTTTACGGCTGTGCATTATTTTCTTCAGAGATTATGGATTAAAGTGCTATGGAACTCAGTTTGATCTTGGGTTACCTTCCTGTCTGGTGTTGAGTATATTATTTTCATCATACACATCTCATGGAATTCGGCTATCGACAGATTCAACTAGGATGTGCATACTCAATCTGTTGTCAGGAAAAAACACTACTTTGTCATAAATTCCAAAACTATTCAGTCCTAATTTGTTGGAGGGTGGAAATATCATCAAAACTATTTTTTTCTTTTGAAAACGTATATAATTATAATGATATGAAAGCAAAATTACTAACTAAGAATTATTGACAGTACAGTTGCATCACTCCATAATTGTCGAGAAAGACAGGTAGTTTGCCGTGATGTGGCGGTGAATTTGATTTCGAGAGAGTTATGGAACTTTGTTCCTACGTTTCGTTTTTTCTTTCATCAACAACCATTAAATTATGTAATAAAAAACTGGAATGTAGGTTTTCGTGGATACTATTTGGCAAGTGAGTGATACACATCTATTCTGACAGCCAAAGAGTGGCTCTCAATTTCTTGGGATCAGCCAAACAATGATCACTGTTAGATCATTTTCAAACAAGTTGCATTAACGTGGCGATGTCTCGCAAGAATATTTTGAAAAACGCTATACTCACCACCATGAACACCAGGTCCCATTTACAGAATATTTCCGAAATTAGAGTGATAAATGAAGTGGGAAGTAGAAGATGACAAATCAAAACAATATGAAGGGAAACATTTTTGTCGAAAAAAAAAATATTTTGGGAGATAATTATTTCCAAGTTTAAGACACTTTTGTAGATCACTGCTCAGAGGCAACAGCCTACTGTTCGTTGTCGGTAAGAAACACACTGCCAGCGGGCAGACTCGCTGTGGCCTGGAGAATCAAACCAGTGCCTCCCAAACAAAAGTAAGGAAAAGTACCAATATTTTGAGAATTTTTGATCCAAAAACGATAATTCTTGCCATTTATTCTTACATTATGTCCCAAATAACAACCCGTCTTTTATCGCTCTAATTTCGGATACACTATGTATAGGTACTCAGTATTATTTTTTGCAATTATTGCTTCCAAGCTCAAGTTATATCCCATGCGGCTGTTAAAATATTTCTTCATGGCTGAATTTATTACATGTTTTCAACTTAGATTCCTATATTTATTGAACAAGCTACTCGAAATAATATTTATCGCTCTTAGTCTTGGTGAAGATACCTCATCATGTTTGTTATGACTATTAATGTTTATGAATGAGTTGTATAAATAGAGACCAACCAGGTGAGGGTATAATTTTGCGTATACTCAGTAAAACTTCCATAAAATCGAAATTTTATTCGAGTGCTTCAGTTTTACGGTTCATGAAAGTGTTTCTCATATTCGAAAATGAGGAGTTAACATCAGAAAAGTGCGTACGGAAATATACATGACGGCCGAATGCGATCTTCAGGAGAACTAGAGGGTTCACTGGATATAACAAACAAGGAAGGGAGGGAAGGTCTGGTTGTTTCTTTTCTTTCAAAAGATTTTCGGATTCAGTAAATTTAAAAAAAAATATAAAATGGGAGCATGACCAAATCTTTGTATTAAGATGATAATAACAGAACTGTTTCATCTTCTTCACACCCAAGAGCGCTATATTTTTTTTTTGTCAGGGCTCTGGCTGCTACATTGGTTATTATCCAACAGGAATATCAGAATTTCTTGGCCGTTATAATGATTCTAGAATCATCATGTTTTATCATTATACTCGATAATCGTGCGTGAGCTTCTCACTTCTCACACAAACTTGAAAACTATATAGACTACTTCAATTTGATGAAATGAATAAAGATTGGTACCTTTGGTATAAATAAAATTCAAGTAATGGAAAATACCCAAAACACCAAAAAAACAATGTCAATACCACTCGACGAACGTTTCGCCAACAAATCTGACATCCTCCAGGAGCTCAAAATAGCGTACTAACTATCGTAATCTTAATTATACCATGGGCGAAATTCATTACCTAACACTATTAAATTTTGTACCTGGTACAATTATTTACGAAATATTTCCTATCGTTCACCTGTTATAACCTATTTCTACCTTTTGTTTTAGATTCAATGACAAAATTCTTGGAATTAATGACTAATGAATGAAAACATTCTTGAAAATTTTTCAAATTAGTAATTATCATTTCTTTACTGTACTATGAACTTGAACAAGGGGCTGTATGGTATTGGGCCCTTATCCGCATTCATACTATTTTTACATTTTGTCATGAACCGATCCAATCAATTTCAAGCTTGTGTCACCAAATCGTTGGTCGTGATCCAAAGCATGTTGGGCCACACTCGATTTTTTTGGTCTCGAAAAACGGATATGAACCATGTGCTCCTTGAACCGTACTTTTAAGCCCCTTTCAGATTGACCCACATACTTCTCGCAGTTTTTTTATACCACCTTCATATTAAGGGATTCGACAATACTGTCGAAACCTTGAGTAACTCGAGGTTCGTACGGGATAACAGTTTGTCTGCCAAATCTACAAAATAACTGTTCAGTTCAGCTACCTCCCTAATAATCATTTTCTTAGTATTGACTATCTCCTTGTTCAGTGGAAACGACAATAGTCGATTCACCAAGCAATTTAATCCCACCATTTTTGTTGTGTAAAATGATGGAAGCTCTCCGGGATATATCTGAGTGTAGGTACTCGTGTCTTTCGCGTAGATCGAACTCAAGCTTTTTGGTCGATTCTAATCACTAAAATATCTAAAAATGGCAGCTGTTCTTTGTTCTCAACTTCATATGTGAACGAAATGGTTTGAAACTGGCTATCCAATTCTGAAACAAAACTGTCTACATCAGCCTGTTTTGTATCAAAGATAGCGAACACGTCGTCCACATACCTTATCCAAACCCTAGGAAAATAGTTGAAGCTTTCTCTTGCTTTCATCTCAAACCGACTCATGAACAAATTGGCTAGGAAGGGAGACAGAGGGTTACCCATGGCTGTACCTTCGAGTAATTCGTAGAAGCAGTTGTTGAACTGAAAGCAATTCTGCCTCATGTAAAGTCTAGCTAGGCTGGTATACTCTTTGACTGTTTCGTTACCGAGATCGTTGATCAGCAGTAACTCTCCCAAATATTCCGAGGTTTTTGGTGTCGGTACACTTGGAAACAAAGAAATTACTTCAAAAGAGATCTAGATTTCTCCTCCTTTCAGTTTGATATCTTTTCTTGAATCAATGCTTCCTAATCAGTTTGTCTAACGAATCTACAGAATAACCGTTTAGTTCAGCTACCTCCCTAAAAATTGTTTTCTCAGTGTTGAATCTCCCCTTGTTGAGTAGATTATTATTTTATAGGGAAATTACTTGTGTTGCACAAATTTACAAGCTTTAATTACCGAACATGCTGTTTTGAGTATAAATTGCACTTGATGTAAGAACTAAACAGGACATTTTAATCTCTCAAAAATAGTGAATGTTTACGTACTGCATCAAAATCTCACCAATATTCCTCAAGATAGCCACGAATTTCATTTGACAGAAAATATTTTGCAATAAATGTATGAGTAATAACGCCGTTTTGCTATTATTCTACTTAAAAATAATAATAATAATAATAATATCAATTGGCAGGATTCAATGTATGACCATGGTAGATTACTATGATCAGAACTTGCTCTTCCATTCAACCATAAAAAGTGTATATATGTTCAAAGAAATACATATATACACAATACAAACTGAGTATATTAAATGAATATCTATTGAACCCTATAAA